>JAJHZJ010000077.1:1621970-2369470 GCA_023548195.1 Bettongia penicillata ogilbyi
TCTCAATGTCTTTCCTGCAGAGATCTCATTTTATTTTATTTTCTAAATCTCATGCTTCTTTCTTTAGATATTCATCTAGGCCTTGTGTGGAAATTCCATTTTTTCTTTATTGAGTCTCTGCTTCTGGTTGTTACAGAGGTACTTCCTCTTTATAAACTGTATTTTCAGGGATCACTGAATCTGCAGTAACTCTTTATAACAGTTGTTGGAACTTTAGTTTGGTCATCTGTCCTGTGTTAGTTGTTGAACTGAAACTTTCTTCCAGGGTCAGGTCTTCTTTACTCTTTGTTAGGGTGCTTGGCCCAGCGTTGTCTGAACTTTGTGCCCTTGGTTGCTTCATGGTTGTCTAACTCCTGTGACTAGACTTCCCTGTATCTTAGAGGTTCAAAAATGATACAGGGGCTTTTGTGGCATCTCAGAATCATAGCGCTATTGTAGCTACAACACCTGGATGCCTGAGTTGCCCCATGTGTGAGCACTGCCACACAACATTGGTTATATTGGGGGACCCTTCATTCTTCCTACCTCTGGACGCAGAACCTTGTAGGTTGTATGAGTCTCTATCTTGTTACTGGTTATGATAGAAGGCTACTGGCATTTGGCTTCTGAGTTGCCAAACGTCTCCCTTTCCTACTTCCATGTGTTTCTAGAAGACTCTGTAGTTCTGGGGAAGAAATCTTTTGCTATAGCTTCTCATTGTATTTCTTTATCAGTGTTCATTTTGGTACAAATTTTAGTCTTTTGCTGGATTAGGTAATTGGGACCTGAGAGGTCTGATTGCATTCATGCTGACATTTTGGGTTCCTTATCATTCACAAAAACTCTTAAAAAACAATCAACCCAAGTCATAAAGAGAGATTAGCTTATAAAATTGTATATTCTTGAATTAAATTCTTTAGAATTTGTGCCTGTATAACTATAATGAATCAGAAATATGCTTGAGCCCCATGATAATGTCAAAAAATTTATTTTTCTCTAAATAAATGTGTGATGTCACCCTTTTAATCAACTTAAGCTTTGGAACTGATTTATTCATTGTTTTGTTTTTAGAAAAAAGAATAAATGATAAAGTTTTTTCCAACATTAATCATTATCTCTATAAATTATGGCAGTTATATAAAATATGATAAGAAACTAAAAATGCCTAGTGTGAGCTCAAAAAATATCATAAAAATGTCAATGATAGGACTTCTTCCTGTATATTTAGTGTTTTTCAACATAAGACAAAACTGCCAAGAGTAAGAATACTTCTTTCCAGGATCTAATTATATTCAGTTATGAAACAGCACACTGATAATATTTTCATGAATGTTTAGATTCGACTGTGAATGCATCATTTAAACCACAGAATTGAAATTTCAACATATTTTGATAAGAGCATGTTGCACTAAAAGAGCTTAGTAGTTTTTGTTATACATAAGTATTCTGTGAAGGACTCCTCATTTATTTATTTATTTGTTTGTTTTTACGAAACAAATCTCAGATGAATTCTGGAAAAAATCAAGGAAAAAAGAATAGCTGCTAGACATTTTTCAAGTTTGAAAAAAATTGCCAAGTTTGCATCCTTCAGCTTTGTGATCCACCACCCATTATTAGTCAATTTCCCACTAGGAATCCGTGCACAGCAGTCGGAAGGATAAAGTGAAAAAAATGCCAGAATGTCATTAGGCTATGCACAGTTGCTGAAGTGGCTTTCTTGCTTTCCTATTTTTTCTGCAATTGATTGCTCATACCTAATGATTAGTGAGGAATAGATTGAGGTGTGACTCCCCCTTGAGGGAAGCTTTTAGAGCATAATGTCTTCGATGGGACAGAAGTGCTGGTCCCAATCCACCGACTTCTACAATGGTCCAAAGATTTTGTTTTTAGTGAGACTGCTACCCTGAGTTTCCTAGTATCAGTTTAAAGAGTTATTAGTTAGATAAAGATATTCTTTTTCTCGAAATGTTATTTTTCCTTTACTTCTTTATAGAATTGCCTATTTAATGCTTGGCAGTGTGAAGAGCGCTCTAACCCTCCGCTCCTATTACAAGTCCTTCTCTAGATTCCAGAATTTCCGTGTAATGCTAATATTTGCACATGTGTGCCCTTCAGAATACTTTAAAGTTCGTTATTTCTCAGCCCAGAATGGTCCAAAACAAAGGTACATGGCAAGCCCCAAACCTCTAATTCTTTTGGTCTACCATTTTTGGAAATAGGTCTCCGATATAGGCTCTACATATACCTTCTTATTAAATGTATTTTCACTTTAGTCATGTTGTAAAGAAGACTATATCAGATTGAATGCCATTTTGGGGAAAGAGGAGGGGGGAGAAAATTGAGAATTCAAAATCTTATGGAAGTAATGTTACAGACTAAAAATAAATAAATACATAAATAAATTAAAAAACAAATAGGTCTCTGTTTTACGAATGTCCCTTTTTCCTGACTGTCACTCATACTTTTCTTGTCCCTGGAACTTCCCACTCCTAGAAGCTTTCATTCTTGAAACATTTAACTCCTTTGCTAAGTGACGCTTCCCTGCTTGTAATATCACAATTGGGTAATCATTTAGAAAAGTCTGCTAGAGACCTAGACCCTCCCTATAAAACATGGCCCTCATCTGAATTGCCACATTCTGTGAGACAGATCATGTGCCCACATCAAACTGGGGGGGGACTGACAAGAACCTGCTATAACATGGGCACCAAGTTAGGAGATCTACCTCTCACTGACTTAATGGTTTCTTCCTTCTGCCATGGTCCAAAGATTAATCTCTGGTCTGGTCTCCCTTTTTCTGGTTGAATTCCAGAGATTTCCTGCTCTTACTGAGAGCCAATTTGCATACTTAGTTCTCTCCAGTGACTATCGTGTATAGACATTTGAATTTCTCCTCCCATTACCCATTCCTTATGCCCCAAAGTGTCACACTTGAGTTAAAAATGTTCTCTAAATCTGTTGCTTTTAGCAGTGCGACCTATCTGTTCTTCTCATTCTTTTTCGAGCAGCCACAACAGACTGAGGGCAAGTTCTCTTGCTATCTTTGAAACTGCTGTACAGAAGTCAGAGTTTTCACAAATTACAGTATCTAAGGATATATGGCCTTTTGGGGGGTAGGAGGAGGTATTCCAAATATGTAAGATGAGGGGGCAATTCTGCTCACTATTAAATCCATAAGGGTTTGAAACAATTAGCCCAGTTACTTGTTAACGGAAAGTAACCTAATATAAAACCAAAAGAAAATGGGGAGTTTAATCACTTGAAGTTAAAAGGTCTTGAAAAATAGGAGGAATCCAAAAGAACTTAAATGAATGCAAAACTTGCCAAGTAGGTCCATTAGAACCATATGTTGAAACCATTTAAATGAAAAGCAGCTGGCATGATACCATTGTCTTTTCTGTGCATCTGTTGAACAAAAAGCTATCCTCATACATCATTATGCCCCTTTGTTAAATGAAACTTTGCTTCTTAAATTTTCAACTGAGGTAAGGTAAAATGTTTCTTTAGCATTCCAGAATTAGAAATCTGGCAAAAATCTGGCAATTCCACAATGGATCATTACATGGCTGCCTGGCAATAATTTGAAAACTCCCTTAACCTTTAGAGGTACCTGTGCTATGCCCCTGTTCTACAAGGAGTACATTGCTTGTCATTTTAATATTCTGAATCAGTATATAATATGAATGCAGTCTGAATAAAGCATGTCTCCTACATTAATTGACTGTTCAGTAATCTTCAGTCTGTTTCAAAGCCTAGAGCAACTACTGCTGCTTAGATGATTAGAAAATTGTTTCCAGTTGTAGAGATCTATTTCCTGTTGTTTCCTCTGGCAGTGATTGCAGACAGGCCTCCCCCAGTCATCAGACAGGGTCCTGGGAATCAGACTGTAGCAGTGGATGGCACTTTAGTGCTCAGCTGCGTGGCCACAGGCAGTCCAGTGCCCACGATTCTATGGAGAAAGGATGGACTCCTTGTCTCCACCCAGGATTCTCGCATCAAACAGCTGGAAACAGGGAGCCCTACAGATCCGATATGCCAAGGTAACTCGCATTACTTTCTCTGGATTTTTGTTGTGTCTCACTTTGTCTTTACTTCTATCTACTAGTGTTTCAGCCTCTAATTTTAGAGTTCATGACATGTTAAATAGCAGTAATAAATACAGTTTCATTTTGTTTCTTGGTCGTTTCAAACATTCCACAATCTCTGCTTAAGTAGCCATGTGTGTTTATGCAGCCCATGGCAGTGATTTAAGTGTATCTTGTGAAAACTTCTCTAACACAAATTGAGGAAAAACATTTTAGAGATTACAAGAGAGAATCCTCTCAAATAGTAGTGCGATACAATAATTGCAAAAAAAGTTTTGTTGTTTTTTTTTTAAGAAACATAAATAGCAGTTCAGAATGCTTCAAGAATTCTTCATGTGAATATGAGGTTGGTAGACTGGTTCAGCGTTCTATAATTATGGAATGTCTCTATCCAAACAAAGGTAAAAGTATTTCCATGCTGAGTGAATATTCAGGAATTAAAGCATTAAAAGATGAAAAGCCTCTAAGTTTATGGACACAATTTAAAAATTTATTTTCCTGATACAACATAGTCAACAGAGCTGTTTTTTCCAGGATTGTGTTACTTTTTCTGTCCTTATTTCATTTTTCTTTATAGGTCAAGATTAAACAGGCTCAAAGAATATATAGAGAAAGCAGTAAACCTTTACAGTTTGCTTATTTTCTGTCTGTAGGTCAGCATCTTTGTTTCTTTTTTTAGTAAGCATTATAAGCTATAACATTAAACATCTTGTGATTATCATACTTACTAATGCTTAGTTGTTGTGAATGCCAGGGGGCATTAACTTGGCTTCTTTTTTGAAAACTAAAATGATGATGGTCATGCTTATTTCAGTGTTACCCAGAAACACAATTGTTATCTTAGTTATAGTGTATTTAGTTCTTAGATTGGTTTAGAGTTAGATTTGGGGGCCTATGGTTATTTATTCTCTCAGCTGTTAGAAAAAAGACAATTCAAGTACGAATTTGTTCTATCTCATCATCACTAAACTACTTTAAGTAACTGGTTGTGCATATTTATTTCTCAATACCCCAACTACAAAAACTTAGTAAGAAATCTTTTCTTTTTGCTCTTTTGTTTTATTTCCTTACTTTTCACACATATTGCCTTGAAATAATGAAATACAAATTCAGGTATTATAGTTTTTAAAGTATTTTTTGTGGGCTTATATTTGGCAAAACATATTCAACCTTGGTAATTTGATTCATTCATTTGACCTTTAAAAAGGTTTGGAGACCAGTAGTTATTGAGATTTTTCATTTTTTGAAAAACAAGTGTTAATGCCAGTGTGGTAAAATCTTTCATTTGCCTTACTGGGTAACATGATCCAGTCAAATTTAATAGTAGATGGCTTTTTCTGATTCTTGTCTTATAAAATTTTTCTGTTCACATGCAACAAAATATTTTCAACAAAAGAGGAAATGTTGTGTTTAGAGAATTCTAATATAGCTCTATCCATATTCGTAGGTTATATGCAGACCTATCAGGTGACTGAGTTCTTGCTTGTTCCAAATGTTTATTCTCTGTCTTTCTCAGCTGGGTGACACTGGCCGGTACACCTGTGTTGCATCAACTCCTAGTGGTGAAGCAACATGGAGTGCATACATTGAAGTTCAAGGTAAATTGGAGATTCTTCATTTGTTTAGTTTTTAAAGCCTATAAACTAAGATATGAGTGATTACTGAGAAAGCAGACATGATCGGACCCAAGCGTGTATGCGTACATATGTGAAAACAGAGATGTGGACATTTCACCATGCATAGACATATTACTTCTGGGTTTTTTTTATTTGTTTGTTTCTTTGTTAGAATTTGGTGTTCCAGTTCAGCCTCCGAGACCCACTGACCCAAATTTAATCCCAAGTGCCCCATCAAAACCTGAAGTCACAGATGTAAGCAGAAATACAGTGACATTGTCATGGCAACCAAATTTGAATTCAGGTGCAACACCAACGTCTTATATCATAGAAGCCTTCAGGTACAGTAAACATGATATATACTGTTTTTCATACTTTGAATTTACAATTGAGCACGCATGTTCTAAATTGTAAATTTATCTATCCTTAGCCATGCATCTGGTAGCAGCTGGCAAACTGTAGCAGAAAATGTGAAGACAGAAACATTTGCCACTAAAGGACTAAAACCTAATGCAATTTACCTTTTCCTTGTGAGAGCGGCTAATGCATATGGCCTTAGTGATCCAAGTCAAATATCAGATCCAGTGAAAACGCAAGGTAAAATGAATTTATTAAATCTTATGATACCATTTTATCCATGTAGCTTATAATTTTACTGCCAAATAATGTGTATTACAAGTCAGTACTGAATACGTAAAGATGTTCTCAGAAATACCCAGCTGACCTTTAGTATTCATCATGATCAGAACAGAATGAATAATACAAAAGAGGACGATGTTTCTCATTTTGTTGTTGTATTTTAAACTTAAATGTATCATAGTTGAAACACAATTTAGGTCAAGGATATAATGAGTTATAATAACGTCATGAATGATTTTTTGCTATGCAAGATTATTTTGTACATTAAAAAATAGGTTCTCCACATCTCAACTGTGAAAATGTTGTAGATATTAACTTATAATCTATTGTATATAATGAAAATCTATAGCATATATTTAACATATTTAAAACTGGTTGACTTTTACTAATATTGATATGCTGGTCCCTGTAATCTATAGGATGATGTTGTAGAATTACAATAAAAATTGATTAATGCTATCTGGAGATCATATGTATGTAGGAAATAGTTAAAAACCTGCCGTAAGAACAAGGGAAGTTCTATAATACTTGTGTTCAGTAATCATTCTTTATAATATAATTTGATTATCTGGTTCTAAAGGTTGTTCAGCATCTTTTGTATTAAGGTATCTGGGAAGCCTTGATAAATCTTATTTAAATTACAAATTTATTTTCCCCCTACCCTGAAACAGGTAGGAGAAAGAAGGAATTATAGTGATTTAAAAATTGAGCTTATGAACTGCGAAAATCACCCAATCACTGTTCATCTCGTTGCCCTTGAGAATAATCATAGTATACAGAGCAGAATGAGCAATTTATTTCCAGCTCCAACACTACCATTCGTGTTGTTTAGGCAAGTTATTTACCCTCTCTAATCCTCAGTGTTCTTGGCAGTAGGAAGTATTCACAATGTACCTCATAAGGTGTATGTGTGACTCAGATGAGCTACTGTACTGTGAAAATCTTTATGAAATGTTATGTGCTATGCAAATGAGAATTGTTAACAGGCTGTACACAATTCATCTAGAGAATGTTTTATATGTTTGAAAAGCCGTATGAAATTCCAATTCTTAAGAATTTCACATACAGAATTTTTGTACTTAAAATTAAGTTGTTCTTAAAAGCTAAAATTTATTAATCCTTTAAGCTAAGCAATTAGAAATGCAATCCATTTTCTTCAGTAGATCTCTTTCCAAAATAATTTTTACCAGGTATCTATTTGTACTAGAACTGTACTAGCAAACTATCTGAATGAGCTTCTGAACATCACCATCTTATATGTTGAGAGGAGGTGTTACGTTTTATAAGGTTTGGTTCATGAACAAAAGTACAAGAACAGTAAGAAAGCACACTGAATCCTAAGAGTTGTTAAAAAATTAGTATTTTTATATTGAATAGTCATGTTGTTAATAGACATCCTTACTTTATCCCTGGTCTAATTGGGAAAGGCTCTTCAGATGAGACTGGCTCTTGGCTTTACATAGAAGCAGAAAGTCCATTTAACCCTTTGTGTTCTAGTGTTCTTTTAAAGGAATAGACGTTCCATCTTTACAAAAGTTTTCTGTATCTGCTTATATAATCATGGTTTTATTTCTTTTGTTATTACTCTAGTCAGGGATGTTTGTGGTTTTCTAATGTTACTGTTATAGATCCAGTGTGCTCACAGTGTATGATGTTGTGATGTGTTGGCAGTTTTCTTAGAAATATTTCCTTCCTTCCTTCCTTCCTTCCTTCCTTCCTTCCTTCCTTCCTTCCTTCCTTCCTTCCTTCCTTCCTTCCTTCCTTCCTTCCTTCCTTCCTTCCTTTTTTCCTTCCTTTCTTCCTTCCTTCATTCCCTGCCTTCCTCCCTTCCTTCCATTATGTAATATTTTCTTTTTGTCAGCTAAAGCATGCTGGATTTCATTGCTGACCCTTACCGTAACTCTGTGAATCTTTATCTTTCAACTGTGTTTCTTATAAACATGTGTTATTGGATTCTGCTTTCTAATCTGGCCTGTTTTATGAACGAGTTCATCCCATAAACATTTACAGCAGGGATTATTCATTATGCATTTCCCTCCATCCAGTCTTTGTATACTTTTCTTTCTCCTTGTGTCCCACTCTTTCTTTATAAAGAAGAAAATAGTAATCATGGAGGATTCTGTTTAGCACTGCACCCATATAACATGTATATTATCTGTCTAAGAGATGTTATTAAAAAGTCAGTGATTTTAATAATTTCATAAACAATAGACTTTTTTTCCCATGTAAAGATTATATTTTGGAAATGTGATTGTTCTTCCTTTGTCTAAGAAAGATACTCTTTCCCTTCCAACTTCTTAAAAAAAATGGGGACAAAAATGGGTCACATGAGATTCTGTATTAATTTAAAGTCAGGGTTTATAAAGGCAATTCAAAGTAAGCTTTGAGCCGTGGTGAAAAAAGTATAAAGAAGGAATAGTAGCAGTAATGTAGTTCTTAATGTACTTTTGATTTGTCTTCAGAAATATATTTCTGAGGTTAGGAAATTCTACTTGTTTGCAGATATTCCACCTACGAGCCAAGGGGTGGATCATAAGCAGGTACAGAGAGAACTGGGGAACGTCGTCTTGCACCTTCACAATCCTACCATCCTCTCTTCTTCTTCAATCGAGGTTCACTGGACAGTAAGTATTGCTTTTCTTTTCAGTGTTTTCAGCCTCACTTGAAAGCTGTATAAAGTAGACTGATTCATTATGAAGTCATATGGGAAAATATTCGTATTTATAAAAGCCTTTAAAATTCAGTCATTGCTGATAATGATGATTACATAACAGGTTTATTTATCCCATAAGATGATTGTTAAAGTTTTTTGTGTTCCAGTTGTATCCGTCTCTTCTTGCCCTGATTTTGGAGTTTTCTGGGCAAAGTAGTTTTCCATTTCCTTCTCCAGCTCAATTTATAGATGAGGAACGGAGACGAACAGGGTGAAGTGACTTGCCCAGAGTCACGCAGCTAGTAAGTGTCTGAGGCAGGCTTTCAGTTTATGAAGATGAGTCTCCCTGACCCCAAGTCCACTGAGCTGCCTAGATGCTCATGAGATGATACATGGCAATTTTAAACAGAGTAGAAACTTGTGGATTATTTCATAGTGTGTTCCAGATATGAACTTTAGCTATTTTAGAATGAAAATTCCTAAAAGATTAATAACCCTGAAGATGCTACCTCTGAAAATCATTATTCCAGATATATTTATAAAATTTTGACAAAGGTTTTGGCTTCATTTTCAACACAAAAAAGACAATATTCTTAAGTTGTATCCCTCATTCCCCCAACTGTGTCATTGTTGCATATGCCTTAGTTTAAAAGGAAAGTGTCCTTACTTTCAATTAAGAAATAATCTTGAAGGGTAAAAAGTAATTTTGCATAATTTTCACACTGTTCCAAACAAGCTAGGATGGGCTGGATTCAAGGTCCCCACTATGACATACTGGTTATGTGATCCTGGGCAAGTCGTTTACCATTTCAATATCATAGATTGTAATCCAAAGACTCTTTATTTGTTTTTGAGTTTTTAATATTCATTTTTTGCTTTTTAAAAAAGTTTTATTCATTTTATTCTTAACTTAAGGAATAAAACAAACCTTCCCATAACCTAATAGAACAGGGGGAAAAAGATGATTGTACATGAAACTGCAAATTTGTTACGTACAACTTGCTCTTCCTTTTAAACGTACAATAAGGTTATCATGACACTTTCTTTTATTCTTTTTTCCTTCCCTTCACTTGTTTTTTTAAAATTTGGTTTCCAGATTCTCTTCTTCCCCCAGCTCCTCCCTTACTCACTGAGAAGGCCATCAGTATGATGGCCATTATACATGTGACATGTGAAACATTTACACATTAGCCATGTTGTCGTAAGTGGGGGGGGGGACGACAAGAAAAACAAAGTGAAAAAATAATGTTTGAGTCTGTGCTCAAAAGTTATCAGTTCTATCTCTGAGTATGGATAGTATTTTTCATCATGATTCCTTTGGCATTGTCCTGGATCACTGTATTGATCATAGTACTTAAGTCTTTCACAGTTTTAAAAGAGTCTTTACATATGGCTATTTCTGTGTGCAGTATTCTAACGGTTCTGCTTACTTCCCTTTGCATCAGTTCATGTAACTTTCCCGCGGTTTTCCTGAAACCATCCCCCTCATCATTTCTTTTAGCACAATGATATTCTATCACATTGATATACGTCTTGTTCAGCCATTCCCCTCAATTTCTGATTCTTTGCCACTATGTATAACTGTCCAGCCCCAAAACTCTTTCATTACAAGAAAGTGTTAGCCTGCTTTGCTTGAAGTAGTTTCCTTGTCTGCCAGTGAAATCCCAGGTCCTTCAGTTAACAAGTCCTAAACAGTGGGAAGAAACAAACAAAGAGCGCCTGTTCTGGTGAACATGACATCCAAACAGATCTGTGTGTACAAGGTATTAAGAGTGTACGTGACAGATTATCTCCAAGGAAGGACTCTAACACTGGAGGAGGAACAGGGTGGCAAAGACGAGATTCTTGTAGCAAATGGGATTGAAGCAGAGGTGAGGACAGAGAGCATTCCAGGGATGGGAACAGTGGGAGGAAGGCATGGGAATGGGAGATGGGCTGTCATGTGTGACAAACAGTAGTTAGACTGTATGCCAGGAAATAAAGTTTTAAAATGCAAAAAGGGCAGGCAAGTTCCAGGTTTTGAAGGGTCTAAGATGCCAAAGAGCATTTTATATTTGGTCTTAGAGTTAATGCAGATGCCTTGAGGTTTATTGAATTAAGGGGTGGGATAGTCAAACCTTAATTTGGTAGCTCCTTAAGGTGATGAGGACCTGCGCATGGGAGGAGGCTGTGTGAGTGGAGGAAGGAGACACGTACCAGAGATGTTGTGAAGATAGAAATGATGAGGCCTGACAAAAGATAGGATATGTGGGGTGAATGCAAGTGTGGAGTCAAGTGGGACCGTCAGATAGGAGAGTTTATAGGGAAAAGATTTGAATAAAAAAAACAAGAAATTCTGTTTTGGACAGATTGAGTTTAAGTCATAGGTCATCCAATTTGAGATTATCCAAAAAGTAGTTCATGATGGGAAATGGAATGTAATAGAGAAGGTAAAGCTGGATATATAGATTCGGTAATCATCTGAGTACAAATAATTGAACCCCTGGGGAATTGAAGAGGTTGTCAAATGAAGTAATGTGGAGAGTGAAGAGAACTTGGGACAGGGTTTTGAGGGGGATGCCCATGATTAGTTAGCATAACCTAGATGAATATGCTGGAAAAGAGAGTGAGGAGGAGTGGTCAGAGATGTAAAATGAGAATCAAAAGATGAGCGATGTCACAAACACCTTGAGAGAAGATCCAGCATGAGTATCTTTCACCAAATCTACAGAAAAGTCCAGAAGCCTGAGGACTGAGACAAGGACATTAAATTTGGCAGTTAAGAGATCATCAGTAATTTTGGAAACAGTAGTTTCACTTAAATTACAGAGGGTTTAGAAGCAAGTGAGAGGAGAGGAAAGGAGGCACTTAATACTTAGAGCTTTCTCCAGGACGTTAGCTGAGAAGGGAAGGAGAGATTCGGGATGAGAGCTAGCAGGGATCCAGTGAGGTTTTTGGTTTGGTTTGGTTTGGTTTTGACGGTACAGGAGATGAGCAAGTTTTAGGCAGCAGGGAGCCAGCAGATAGGAAAAGTTTGAGAACTAGAGCAGGAGTGGGCAATAATAGAAGAGTCAGCCAGTTGGAAAAGGTGGGAATGGATCATGCCTGCGTACTGATCGGGGTCCCTGGGCCGCTTCATGTGAGATGAGATAGTGAGTGATGTTAGATGAGGAAGTGCGAAGAGTGAAGGCTGGATGGCGCTGAATTCTTGGCGAATGCCACAGTTTTTCAGTGAAATAGGAGACAAGGTCTTCAGTCAAGTGGGTCGGGGGGAGGGTGGTGTGGGAAGTTTGGGATAGTAGAATGTCCTTGCTGCAGTGAATGCCTGGTTAAGTTAGCGGACCTAGTCAGCATGGTTTCTTGTTATTCTCCAGTTCCATTCAACAACATACGCATAGCAGGGAAGGAGGTTTGATCAGTGATAAGGCAAGGGGGCAAAGGATTCAAGTGTAGAGAATAGTATAGACTTAGAGGAAATAGTTTACCGAGATGTGGAGAGAGGTAATCTAGAAGAATGTAGCTGGTTTATAGATAGTGACTTGGTAAAGAACTGAAGGTGGAAGGCTTGAGGATCACATTGAGAATGAAGAGCTCAGACTAGGTGTCCTAAGGCATAGGAGATGAGAAAAATCATAAAAGATTATAATCAGATCACAGAAATTTGAAGTTCATGCATGTGGAGGTGAGACACTTGTGGATGAAAGATCAAAGGAAAGACCCTTTGTATTTGTAGCTACAGCAGAGCAGAGGAACAGGTAAAGGGAGCTGAATAGATTGAGAAATTAGAAAGTTAGCGGTTGAGTAATATTATAAGTTTCTTTTGAAGGTCCCTCATACTAGGGCAGATTATGAGGAGGAATGAAAAGCTATGAACCAGGCACTAAACTCATTGGAGGAGAAAAGAAAAGAGAAAAGTCTCAGGTGACAATAAATAATGGTCCAGTCCTTATCCCTTTCCAAGTTTTAAACAAAGTTCAAATATAATTCAGTTTCTTTTCTTCCTTTTTTTAAAACAAATCTTTATAGAAAATATAGCAATTTGATTGAACTCTCAATATTCAAATTCTTTTCTTTTTGCAGCATGGAAGTTTGATCTTATCTTTCACTGGAAGAGAACATAATACTAATTAACATTTTTACAATTTTTACAGGTGGATCAACAATCTCAGTATATTCAAGGATATAAAATTCTCTATAGGCCTTCTGGTGCTAGCCATGGAGACTCAGAGTGGCTAATTTTTGAAGTTAGAACTCCAACCAAAAATAGCATTGTTATCCCAGAACTCAAAAAGGGAGTAAACTATGAAATTAAGGCTCGACCTTTCTTTAATGAATTTCAAGGAGCAGATAGTGAAATTAAATTTGCGAAAACCCTGGAAGAAGGCAAGTATAATTGTTTTTTGTGTTTATTATGATATGTTCATTAGGTATTGTTATTTTAATTGAAATTAATAAAAGCACTTGTAAAATTAATGCTATTGAACAATTTTATTTAATTAAATTACATTCAATTGGGAAAGTTTAAATGACTCAGAGAAAAATAAAATGCCATAGTGACGTTTTCAAACACATGAATATATATAATAAATATGTAGACATGTTATATAATGTCATGCAGAAATGACATTTGAATATTGCATATTCAAATGTCACTCACTACATATTGAATATTGCATATTCAAATGTCACTCACTACATTTTGGAATATATTTACTTTTTTAAAAAATATATAATTAAGCCCTCTTCATCAATTCTGTCTTGTTTTCAGTGAACTTCATATAACAATTACTTGGCTTACTTAAAATTTAATTTCTAGTGAAATGTTCTAATTCTTTTATTTTTCCCTTATTATAAAGACCAGGTTCCAAATTAACTAAAGACTTTGATTTTTTAAAAAATTAATTGCTAAAATATCAGGTTTTTCCTCTCATCTTAAAAATGATTTGCGTGAAGTTTGGATATAAGTTCTGAAAACTTTCAGATAATACTTACACTTCATATTGAAAACATCAATGACTTTTTGAGGAGAATAATAAACCAAAGTTTTAATAACTGAGAAACTTCCTTTCATTCCAAGGCTCATACATACCTGGAAAAATATGAAAGAAGGAAAATGGAAAAGTATGTCCTTGAATATAAAAATTTGATGAACACTATAGTGAAGAGATTTTGACATTAGAAATATATAGAAAGGGGCAAAAGATTGTATCACAGAAATATGTTCTAAAATATGAAATGTTTTGTCTTTTAAAATTATATTTATCCTTTTGCCTGGTTATTAGTAAGAGTTGATTTGGACTGCGAGTCAAACATTAAATACTTCTGGTCTGTCACATTATCTGGAATATTTGTACCTTTTCCTGAGAGAATAAAAAGGGGATACAGGGAGAGGGAGCATGAATTTGTCCCAACTTCTTCACAGAAATAATTTGATTTGGTTGGGTGAAGCCAAAATGGTCATGTTAAAGAAACCAGATTATATAAGTCATATTATAACCTTCTTTAAAGACTGACAAGCCCTATACAATTTGAGCAATGTCTAGGCATAAGTGAATAGATTGAAAGTTAATCTACAATTAATGAAATGCATATGGTCCGCAAGCATATAAAAATCATTATGCTTGTGGACTATATGCATTTTCTTAATTGTAGATTTGATTTGTAAATATTCCTAAAGAAACTATATGTGCTTGTATGTATACGCACACACACATATTCATACACACACACACACACACATAAACCCATAAATATATATATTTTTTAATTTAAACAGCACCAAGTGCGCCACCCCAGAGTGTAACAATATCCAAGAATGATGGAAATGGAACTGCAATTCTAGTAACTTGGCAGCCACCCCCAGAAGATACCCAGAATGGAATGGTCCAAGAGTATAAGGTAACACGCTTTCACTGAAAGAGACAAAAAAGCTGATGAAATTGTTTGTGGATACTTGGCTCCATCTGCTGGCACAAAGAAATACATGTAAAATGAAATTGCACATTTCTTCAGGAATTTTTTATGGACATTACACTAGAAAATTATTAAAGATCAGTTTATTTGAAATCACAGATCCTTCCTTCCCTTAACCCCGAAAACAATTTTTTGAAAGGAAAAGTCTGTGTATTTGCAAAACAGAAGAAGGGATAACGTTTCATAAGATACAGCTGTTGTAATGTAAAATAAAGATTCATTATCTGTCCTCAAAATCTCTCCTTCCAAGTGTCTTGATTTCTTTTGTGGACACTATCATCCCAGGATTATAGTCTTGTAAACTTACAATTATGAGTAGTCCTTAGCTCTGCATTATAGATTTTTTAAAAAATGTTTAAAATAATAATGACATTTTTCTTAAAACAATATTCTAAAAACTACATTACACTTTGAGGTGAAAGCATGCTGTGATTAGCATTTTCTATGGCATGAAATACTTTTGCATATGATATATTTCCTAACATTTAAGATAGATTTCACTAAAATTAATATTTGTCTTCAATGACTTTGAAAGAGAGATGTTTCTGGAATCCTAGGATGTAGACTTGTGATCTTGGGAATTTCATCTCCCCTCTGTAGGCCTCAGGTTCCTCATCTTTAAAATGAAGCAATTGAATTAAGTGATCTCTAGGACTTATATCCATAATTGATATATTTAATAAATGTTTTTGAGAGTGCAGATTGGCAGTAATGATTGAAATGGAAAATCAGAAAGTAGTCATCAGTAGAAAACAATAGATTAATGAAAATTTAGACCTGGAAGGAACTTTTGAAATTACCTAATCCTCTGAAGTTACAGCTAACAAAACAGGTTCAAAACAAATTGTGACTTGCCTAAGGTCACGCAGCTAGGAAATTATAGAACCATAACTAAAACCCTAATATGTCTTTACTTCCCCTGAAATTTATGACTTAGATGATTGTTGCTTCAGATGAATATTGTTATTATTCCACTATGCTGGGATTCCTCTAGCAGCCTGTATTAATACTTTTTTGTTTAAATTTTTATTTTTTAAACCTTAAAATACACATTAATACATTTATCTACTTCAATAAATGAAGTAGACCAAAAAATAATAGAATCTTGGATAATTCAGAATTTCAGTGACTTCATTCCTTAAATTAATCACTTGAATTAAGTTAGAAAAAGTTGATTCCTTTACCTTTTGTAAAGTCTCTTTTGGCTCTATGATCTCTGTTGTCACTCGATTGATTATAAAGACTCATTGAATACCTTCATCTCAACAACCCACTCTCCCTCCCTGTTGTCAGTAACTTACAAACTACCCTGAGTCCTAGGAACACCTTTGTAAAATGGAAATTTTAGAGTCTGTGACTATTTTCTTATTTAATGTGAGAATTACTATTTCAGAACTTTAATTATCACCTGAAATAAAGTAAAAGAAAGGACTTGGTAGGAAGCCCAGATGTATCTAGGGCATTGTTCTGTTCTAAAGGCAGGACAACTGAGAGGGGATTTGAAGGATGATGTAACTTTTTTATTTTAATTATTTTAAAATGTTTATGATGACCTTAACATCCATATGTATGTGTATTTCACTAGACAAAACATAGAATCCAGATTGTTTACAAAACTTTGAACATTAACATAACTCATCTTTTAAAAAATGTATTAAATGTAACATGATAGTAACAAAACATCCCTGGTTTTCTTTGCCCCATCTAAGCTTCCTTCTGCTATTTTCTTTGTACATTGTGTTTCATTGCTCCTTATTTCTTCCATTTGCGTTCCAATCCCTGTCCACCAATTCTTCCCCTAGAGATGCCCTTTGTAACAAATACGGTGAAGCCAAAGCAATCAACATACTTTTTTCTATGACAACACATCACATTCTGCACCTCTTGTCCATGCCTGTAAGAGGCAGGAAGCATACTTCTTTATCAGCCTTCTGTAGTCATGACGGATCACTGCATTGATCAGAGTTCTGAAGTCTTTCAGAATCGTTTTCCTTGGCATTATTGTGGCCATTGCTAAAGACGAAGCAGTAATGATACTGGTCAGTGGCCTGATCAATAATTTCAGGGGTAATCTGCCAGAGAAGACGAGGGAATGGGATTGAGGGTACAGATTCAGAGAAATTACCTTGGTGAGGAATAGGCTCCGCTCTTCATCTGAGATTGGAGGGAAAGAATGAAAGATGATTTCCAGGAGAGGAGGATAGAAAGAGCTCATGGTGAAGGGTTTCTTTTTTCTCTGCAAAGTAATGGTCTCTGTGGGGAGTATGATAAAGTCAAGTAGGGAAGTGTTAAATAATGGAATAAAAAGAGGTTCGAATCTCTGCTTTTAAGTGCATATTCCCACTTTTCAAGTTTATTTCCAAGCTGTTCAGGGGCAAGATGCTATGGTTTAGTTTATAGAAAATGGTACTTTAATAATCTCATTTTCTGTTAGCAAGGAAGAAAAAAATTTTTTTTTTTTAGATTTTAAAGTGAGATGATATCTCAGCTCTCAAGTAAAATAGTGTAATTTAGGCATTCTCCACCCCCACAAGGAAATGCAAAAGGGTAGAGATCTCTTAACTTCATGGTCAATTTAAAATAATAAAGTGCCTTTCAGATTCTCATTGGTACAAAATCAGTTTATGGCTTAGCAGTTAGGTACAAAATCAGTTTAGGAGCTGTGTAATGTAATTGCAAAAAATATTCACAAAGAAGTCTTTATTTCAAATCAGTCAGACCTTGAAAGAGAGAGCTAGATTTATGCATTCAGAGTACATTAAGAAAATGTTAACTTTGGAAAACCAAATGATCTTTTAGAAAGAAAGAGAGAGAGAAAGAAATTGTACAGGTAATGATGGATTCTAGTTCATCCATTTACCACAGCATGTATTAAGCTATGCAAAAATACATGTGTCAGAAGACAGAGTTTTTCATCACTTCAGATTCTATTATGTGCAATACAAAGCTTTTCAGATGACAATTTTCTCTGTATCACTTTCTTCCTTGGAACCAAATCGTAATATCATTAAAGAACATGTCAGTATTTTTGAGCATTCTTTAAAAACAGACAAAAACACTACATACAATTTAATTAATGAAATCCAAGGCCCAGCAATTTTCTGGAAACTTAGCCCATGTAATTTCTCAATTCATATATTAAAGACAAGCTGTTTGCAAATGTGTAAGAATTTGTTTCAGTTATAAATGTTTTTTTCCCCACCAAACATATTTCTTATCTGTTTAGTTTTTCTAACTCTGTTTGTGCTTTTGGTAGCTAAAGTTACTCCCATGTGTAATTTAAAGTCCAATGTGGTAACATTCTCTTATTCCTAATTAATCTGGATGTAGCAGAGCCTGGATAAAGGTCTTGGAATGATTATTTTTTAATGATCACTATATTTAAAGCCTTTTTCATTGAAATTTATGTCAATGTTATTAAACATACTTCAGGCCCTTGACTTTAACTGGTTCACTTAAATTGAGTACATGTAAAGGTATCTTTTTCTGATTAGTCCTGTTCAAATGATTCATCATGACATTGGAAATGACCCTGTGTTCTTGAATACCATGCCTGAAGAGCACAGGCCCTGGCAGGTCTTAGCAGAGTTAAAGAACTTGGGAGGGAGGTGCAGTGACAGCCTGTCATCCACCAAGATCACAGATGAAACTCACCAGTAAGGATTGAAGAGACTGTCCACAAAGATGAAATCATAGAGGTTACACCAAGGGGTGTTATAAGTCAATGAAAAACATCCGTTAGTATTATCGTACTCAATACAAAGATTAGCATCTCATAATGATCTTGGGAGGCCAGTGTCAGAACCACTGTTACCTTCAGTGCCACCTCCGCTGATAGTCCTTGTTTATAATATGTATGTGTGTGTGTGTATACGTGTATATGTGTATATATGTATGTATATGCACATTTATGTATATGTGCATATAGACATATACATGTATAGTTGTAAAATCTTCATGCATTGTATATATACATATGTGTATGCGTACATAGATTTGTATGTTCTGTAGTCTCTGTGACCACCTTTTAGCACTACATGCATACATGTGTATACATATATATATTTGTATATATGTACATATATTTGAATTTTGTATGGTATTTAGACCTGGAAGGTGATCTTAAAAGTCTTCTATTCTACCTTACTCATTTTACATTTAAAATTTTGACACTCAAGGAAAGAAGAAATGACTTGGCAGTGGTGATAGAGCTAGAAAGTGCAAGGGTATAATGTCATTGGAAGTGGGAAGCCATAACGTGTGATGCTTATGTAGTCTATCAGCATCTGAAAGCAAACATTAATATGTTAGTTTAATGGTTGGAAGACTGAGACCATCTGCCCTCGAGAATCTGCACAGATTCAGAAATTTTCCTTACTCGACACTTATTATATTCCTACAGGTTTGGTGCCTGGGCAATGAAAGTCGATACCACATAAACAAGACAGTGGATGGTTCTACCTTTTCTGTAATCATTCCAGCTCTAGTTCCTGGTGTTCGATACAGTGTGGAAGTAGCAGCCAGTACAGGAGCAGGATCCGGTGTGAAAAGTGAGCCACAATTCATCCAATTAGGTAAGTCCCGGTTGTTAAAAATGTTTGAAAGTTCATCTTTATATATTTTGCCCTGTTTTTAGTTTTATGAAATGATATGTATTTTTAGGTAGCGTAAAGCAAAGGACATGATATTTATCTTTAAATTAAATCTTATTTTTCAATTAATGACATATTTTCTCTTCCTCACTGAAAAAAAACTGGAAAAAAAACAAACCTTGAAACAAACATTCGTAGTCAAGCAAAACATCGGCAATGTCCAAAAATGTGTCTTATTCTGCATATTCAGTGAAATCACTTCTCTGTCATGAGGTCATTATTCTTCATCGCTAGTCCTAGCACTAGTAATTTACCTGTTAGACTAATATAATTTAGAAAAATTTCAAAATCACTCACAGTATAGAATTATACAGCTAATATACTGTTAAGAATTAAAGATTTCCTACCATATTGGTTCCTTGTAAAAAAGGAAATACAGGTGACAATATTATTAGGGCTGTAATGTAGACCACTGGCATAATCATGATGGAAGTGACAAATTTTATATATTTAACTATTTCTAAAGCCGAAATTGTGTTGAATTTTCCAAGTAAGTACCATCCAAATGCATATTATGTATTAGTTTGACATTTAGACTTGAATTTTTGTTCAGTCACAGGCATCAAAGCAATAAAATGACAATACAGTAATAAATCAGGGCAAATTAGATTTTTGCTTTAAACTTAAATCAGTTAGTTAAAGTCATGTACAACAGCAGCAATCACAAAGCAACATTAACATAGCCTTCATTGTTGGTGGTCTTTTACTTTATGAGTATGTTTAAGCTTTTAATATTAAACTAGGCCATTCAAAGGTTTTAGCAGAAAGTTTTTAGTCAAATTACCACTGAGTGGAATTATTCTTGGCTTTTCTACTTCTGTCCCGAAAGAAATTCAATAGAGTTTGTTGTACCCCTTTAAGGATTCACCTAGAACTAAAGTAAGAATTCACAAAGGCTTCCAGTTTTTGTGATTCTCTTTTGTAAATAGAGTATTTAAAGATTGGCAGAGCTTAGAAGAGGGGCAGAATTAGATTTTCTTTTACCCATTGCTTCATGTGTTGTAGATTCTAGTATAAATGAAAGCAAATATTCAGGGAGATTCATGCACACATCTATCAGAGCAAGCAGAAGTATTTTATTAAAGCACCAGAAAAACCATCCTAAGCAGTTAACATTTCTGAAAAGTTTAATTTCTCCTTCAAATGCTTAAATAGATCTCTGATTACATTAATTGGGGAGTTGCTTCCAACAAGCACTGAATCCCATAGTCTGAGAGTTAGAAGAGACCTCTGTTGGCCTACTGGTCTGACCCACAGACAAAGTGATTCCCTACTCTAACATACCTAACAAGTGACTGTAGAAGTCTATGCTTGAGACCTCGAGGGAAAAGAGTCATGAAACAGGTTGTTTCACTTTTGGACATCTTTAATTGTTTGAAAGGTTTTCCTTCCCAGTATCCATCCCGTTGTTCCTCATTCTGTCCTTTGTAACTAAATGGGTTGAGAAAGTTCTCTTCTTCCTCCTTCACATACTTGAAGAACTATTACGTCGCCTGAGTCTTCTCTTGTCTAAGCTGCAGTTCCTTCAAGTAGCTGACATGTGGCATTAACTCAAGGTCTTTCACTATCCTGGTTGCTCTCTGAGTGCTCTTCAGTTTTTTAATATCCTTGTTAAACCATGGTTCCCAAAACTTAATGCATTATTCCAGATGAGGCCTGATAACAATAGAGTGGAGTGGGACAGTCACCTTTCTATTCCTGGAAGCTATGCCCTTTGTGATGAAGCCTAAAATTCAATTAGATTTTTTTCTCTGTCACATCATACTTCTAACTTAAATTCCCTAGATTACTTTCAGAACAATTACTATCTAACTGTTCTTCCTATATCTTGTACTTAAGAACTTTTTGTGTTTTTTTCATACCCAAGTACAGAACTTTATATTTATCCACATTGAATTTCATCTTATTAGATTCAGTTAGATCTACTAGATGGTCTGGATCCTTTTGAATTCTGGCTCTATCATCCAGTGAGTTACATATCTCTCCCAGTTTTATGTCATCTGAGAATTTGTTGAACATACTGTCTACAACATTTTCTAAGTCATTGATAAAAAATGCTAAATAACACCAGAGCCAAGCCCAACACAACAGATAGTAAGCACTGTAAGCTCTTATAATTAATTCTCTACATCTTTCGTTGAATTGTGAAATAGGAAAAATGTTGCTCATTGTTGAAAAAAGAATATTGTTATACTAATAGTGAAATATAACTCAGTACAATGAATGTATAATGAAGGGATATCCAAAAATATATTTTATAAATCTTTGAGTTTCTAAACTTCTGAAGAACTGAAACTTCTCTTGGAAAATGTAGTTCATCAAGCCCTTGAGGTCAGTTTCTTAATTTAGATGTTTTATATTTAGAATATAATCTTTTGGTTTACTTATAAGGCTTATTTCCTGCATTCTCTCACCCCTCTTACCCTCACTGTCCCTGATGGAAGCTGTTCATTTCAAGGTAATTACTTTTACCTCTTGGATCTTTCTTTCTCGTTCCCTCTATCCACTTTTATAACGTATCCAATCTCTTCTTTTAGGAGCCTCTTTTCTGATAAACTGTCTCTCCATTTCATGTTACTAGTTCCACACATTATCCTCACTGCAAATTTATTGGCATTTTAACAGGGGCCTCAAAGAGGTCTGGTGCTTTCACCCAAAGAAATTGATGATAATGGTGGAGTCCCATCATTTCAGGTATTATTTCAGGCTACTTATGGAGATATTTTTGACTAGGTGAATCTCCTAATGACCTTCAAATCACAGAAAGTCTCTCCTTCTCCTGCCTTCCCTGATTAGGGATGTATATCAAGTCAGTATCATTTAGATGCATATCACTGAATTATTGAAATATATATATTAGTCTTCAGTGGATATTCATGCCTCTGAAAGGACAAAAACAATTCTTAGATTTCAGAGAAAAATTAAGGAATACTTATAGGTCTTGATCTCAGTCATGTTTAGTTTATTTTCTTTCAAGTGGCAATACGATGGAGTGGTTAGATGGTTTGTCTTGAGGCAGCAATCAATCGGTCAGCCCCAGGCTGTTAAGTAATGAGCACAGAAAGACAAAAATTAAAACAATCCTTGAACTTATGTCCATTATGTGGAGAGAAGCAACATCTCACACACACACACACTGACACTCACACAAACAAAATTCAAAGTAAATGCAGCGAAGTTAAATGCAAGGTAGTGAAAAAGGGAGCATAGGTTAGGAAGTGCTTTCTTTGGCAAATACTGATGTTGTGACCCAGGGCAAGTCCTTACGCCTTTTAATGTCCCAGACAGCTCTTTAAAAGTGTAATTTACAGAGCAGATGCAGGTGTGTACTGCTCAGGGAGTTTTCTCTTCACTGAATATAATCTAGACCATCACAAGTCCTGTACAAAAAGAAAAGTATTCTGTTTATAAAGGTAAGATAATGGTATGATATATTTTAGAACATTGTCCACCCCAATAGTAAAAAGGTTCGAGTCTTTTTACTTCATGTTTAAAAAGATAAGCCTCAGCTATTTAAAAAAACTTTGGTGGAATAGCTCACCTATGTAGTAATGCTGTCTAATAGCTCTTAAAACTGAAATTTCCCATGCTAATCCTTAAATTTCATGCAAATTATTCAATAATCCGTTTTTCATTCAGGACTTGTTTGTTTAATTGTTTTGTGTAGCTCTAATTACTAAGCAATTAGGAGAATGTAATGGGGGGAACATGACCGCCTTCTGAGGCGCACCCCAGCACTGATTGGTTGTGACATAGGTACACAGAATAGGTGTATCAAATTCCTCCGTCTGTTATGCTCTAAACTTTAATTTTCTTTCTATTCTTTAAGCAGCTCAACTGAGAAAACAAACAAATGTATTCGAAATCAATTTGTGTGAGTGAACCTATGTGCACAACTGATAGCTTTTTATTTAATATCGATCTAGATTACACTTAAAAAAAAATAAACAATTCTTCATCTATTTTGTAATCCACTTTAATCCATAAAGTTTTGGAATCGTCCCTCTAGAATAGGGCACATACCACAATTATTAACCATATGTAATCATTTCATATAGTTGGACCTTGGATACCATCACATCCTTTGAGGATAAGGAAACCGATGAGGAAACTGAGGTTAAGGGACTTTTGCAGAATGGATAGTAGAGAAGTATTTGGAATGTGTACCTGAGTCAGCACATTTAAAATTGATATGAATGAATTGGCAAAACATATAAAATTAATCAGAGGCAGGATTTGAGCTCATCTTCCGGACTCTTTATCTCGTGTCCTATCCACTGTGCTACACTGCCTGCCACATATTTCATTTCTTTTTTGGCGAAAAGAGAAAGTTTCTGCTGCAAGTGTTAAAATGCTGTACAATACAAGCATGATGAGAACAAAATAGCTTAAGTAGGGGAAAAATGTATGTGTATATTTTTGTGCATGTGTGTACTTGTACACTGCATTCATGTGTACATGTAGACACGTGAATCTCCCCATAGGAACTCTGACAGAGGAGTTTTTATGTACATATTTCATCTTACTGATATAAAATTATGCATATAGTACTACTTTATGAAATATCGCTAGTTCTCAAATTAGTAATCTTACGTTGTTGCTGAATTCTACACATGCTACATTTTAATGGGGTACATAACATTTAATTTCTGTGTGTTTTGTGAGGTGATCTAAGAAAAATTATCTGTAATTCTATTGACTTAATATTTAACCACGGGACTTAAGGATCCCATTTGGTGTTTTGAAGTCGAAAGTACATTTTGGTTTTCCATATCATAATATAGCCTCAGCTGCAGGGAGACAAAGGATGAGATCTCGAGTGGCAGTTTTAATTCATTAGTCACATTGCACTTTATACTATTAAGCCATCTGGCCACTTGCATTGAACCCCTCTCGGCTGTCTCCATAAAATCTGAAGCAACCCAACTTAACCTTGCACAAATAACCATGAAATCTATAAACCTAGCAGATACAGAGGGTGTATTAGGAAGAAAAGAATAGGTCTGCTTCGTGAACTTTCGGAGTATCAAGTGCTCTTAGGATAGCTGAAGATAAAAGGATATGGAACATGAAATGAAACTTCCAGTCAACAAACTGGAGAAGGCAGGTGATTGTATGTGAAAAGAGGTGTTCAGCCTTGACTCCTGCGTAGAATGACATCTGTAATTCCGTTCAAGTAAGAAAGCAAGCCACAAAAATGACAAACTAATAGAAAATGAGAAAATAATTCACATCCAAAAAGCTATTTTTCCTAAAGTAAATGCATTCATGGAATGTGGCTTGCTGCCCTTCCAGTTCACTTGTCAGAACTGATAACAGCATATAATGGGACAGGGGGCAGGGGGAAGAAAACATGCTAATATGGTCATATTATCAACAGTATTATTAATGTGTAAATTGTTTCAACAACTAGCACTCAGATTTTTTTTTGGATTGACCAGTTTTTCCTTTGTTTTAACAGAAATTTTTAAAGCCAGTTGATTTAACACCCTGCCTCTTGTCTAAATATACCAGTCTCAATAAAATGAACAAAAAGCACAGATTTCCATTCCACCAGATGTTGCAGAGAAGAACGGCTATTTGACTAAGTCAAAATCAGTAAAGCTGCAGCACCCAAATGGAAATTTTCAGCCCAGTGAACATCGTCAATACTAATGTGCCAAAGTAGATTGCTCGTTGGCAGCATAGGGCAGCTGTCCTAGGATCCCTGAGAGGTCTTTGCAAGCATACTGTGTGCATACTGACATGAAGCATGAATTCTGTAGATGAGGGCTGAATAGAATGTGCTTGTATGCTTAATATTTATATGAAAATAAGGATATTTGACGGCTGTCCGTGTATTCAGTTTGCTTCCTGAATCTGGATAACTAAAGGAAAAATATCTATTTGAATATCTGTTTGATTTTCATCATCCTCTTCTCAGGCTTTCCTCTCTTTTTTCCAGTAAGACATCCAATGGTTGCATGCATTTTAGCATTCTTGATTTTGAATACATAATAAGAATAAAGCCCTAAGAAAGAGAACCTTATTTGAATAAGAAGTTTTAAGCTACTATGTTTTGGAATCTATCACAGTGGTTTTTTACTCCCATGTTTTTGTATAATAAAGAACTCTTTAAAAGTCTGAGAAAATAAGTAATGTTTTACAACTGTTCTCTACTCATAATTTAGCTGTGTGGTCATGGAGAATATTTATGGGACTTTCCCCCTGATTTTTGTATTTTTATTTATTTTGGGAACTTTTTTATAAGGGATTTTACCTAAGTCCTGATAGGTAACATTCTTCTAACCTAGTGTTACAAGCAGAAATTTTTTTTTTACTCAAATTGTATTAAAATTAATTTTGTTTCACCAGATACCATGAGTTTAGGAGGTAAATGGAAAATACAAAAATATTCATCACTGATGTAAAATTTTTAAAACTGACAACCACAATGTATTGTATAAATTTTTGATGTCGCAGTAGTTGCATATTTAATATTAAAACCTAATTAATCAAAGGATGAATTTTCAGACTCCTACGGGAATCCTGTGTCACCAGAAGATCAAGTGAGTCTCGCTCAGCAGATTTCTGATGTTGTGAAGCAGCCAGCGTTCATAGCAGGTATTGGGGCTGCCTGTTGGATAATCCTTATGGTGTTCAGCATCTGGTTGTATCGTCACCGGAAGAAGAGAAATGGGCTCACAAGCACTTACGCTGGTATCAGAAAAGGTATTCACTTATTTCATGTTCGCCTGAGTTTGAAGGTGCGTGTTTAGAAATAGCAGTTAGGGTGTTGTAAGCAGTCGCCAAGCTTTACATTTATAGTATTTTTAAGTTAAAACTTCCATTGATACATGTACCTTACATTTGGTTTAAGCGGTACGTATTATATATGATGTGAATTAAATATAAGGAACATGTGCACTGTGTATCAGTGTAGTTGTAGGCATCTACGTGATATCACCTTTATCGAATCTGCATGGCCGAGATACGTAATGTGATTGAAGCTGACCCTTTAGTTCAGTCCTGAGCAGTGACTCTTATGGGGTATAACACGTAGATGTTTATCATTCCTAGACCAGTCAGAGAACTCATCTTTGGCTTCACACACAAGTGGCAAAAACAATAAAAGCAGAACTTGAACTTTGCTTTTCTCAGTTTTGAAGAGGGTATCATTGCCCCTTGTGAAACAAGAGGAACAGTTGTGCTCTTTGATTATTTTAGGATCAGTCGTTGTTCTTATAGATAAGTGAATATGACTGAAAGATATGTCCATTACTGGTACCGAAGAGAGAGGGATTTAAGATCTTTTTTCCCCCTTAATTAAAGCTTCTCAGTTAAATATATACATACTGCTGATGGCAGAGTTTCTAGTGCACGACTTTACAGCATCAGCAGAATTTATGCTTGAATTAGTTTTATTGGAAAGGGTTTCTTGGCATCATCTGCAGTCTCATGGGATGAAATGAATAGTGCCAGCACTTTTCACAAGTACCTTTTCCACAAATACTCATGTACTTCGGATTAGTTATTTGTATCCCTTATTTCCCAGGAAATTTTCACACTCTTAAAAACAGTGAGATCAACCCTCCTTAGAAATAAAACATTCTCCTGATTTACCAAAATTTCCAAGAACATCTCTTTGTCTTAATTTTGAATTATACAGATCACAGTTATTGCTAATAAAGTATTTTATATGATTCAGAACTTCCATTAGTGATTCTTAAAAATTTAATCTGTATTAAGAATACCTGCCCTTTTTATTTGCTTTGGGAAGGGGAAAGAATTTTTTAGTCTTGGCTGTGAAGGATTAAGGGAGCACATCTTTAAATATCTAGGCCCAATAATTTATTTGACTAACTCATGAGTTTGTTTCATTAAATGAGTTAGTTATCATTCCACTGAGAGAAACTGCTTAAAAAAAAAGAAGTGTTCAGTGACCAAAGATTACAACCCCAGAATCATGTTAGTTAATTTACCTCCAAAAATGGAAAAAGAAGCTCTGAATCCTTTTCACAGGCATTGAACAGTCTTAGTATTAGCTATTACATATCTTCAAACATGCCATTTACTTAAATACAGAGCATGTTACCTCCATTGCCAGAGAAATAAAATTTAAAGTGAGGGTCTACAGTCGTTGCAAAGGAGTCGGTATACAGTTTGAAGTAGTACAAGACAAATATATTACCATAATAAGCCTTTGTGAATGAAAAAATGCAAATGTGAAGGTTGCTGTACTTTTGGAAATGATATTCTTGTGAAATTTTTGGTTTAGGCTTTTATTTTGAATTATTGTTTGATTAATATGAGTTTGCCCTGTTTCCTTACATCTTCCAGTCAGGGGTCATTTCTATTAAGGTTTAGTACATTTTTTCTATAGTAGTATTTATTTAATATCTTTAATTCTCTTAGAATCTTAAAATATATTAAGCACATTGAATTTAACTAATGAAATTCTCTTTTCCATTTACTAACGTGCTTTAAGCATGCTGGTCAATGCCTTTGCCTTCTTTCTGTAAAACCTACTAAACTAATATTGTCCTTTCATCCAGCTAGTATTTTAGCAGAAATCATAGAACATAATTACAAATGTAATTTGATAAGAATTTGATTATGCTTTCCGCACTTTTTCCTTATTGTCACCTTTGAAGTAATTCTAAATTTATTTTAATTTCTTCAAGGCATTTCTTCAAAAATAATTTTTTTTTACATTTTGAGATTTTTAAAAGACTACACGTTTCTACCCTGAAAAACCATGTTCGTAATTTCAAGACAAAAAGATCTGAAATGTTTTGAAGAAATATATGTGAAAAACCTATTGATCTGTAAAATGTGCTAAAGTATAGTAAACATTAACAATTTTTCCAACATTTTTTGCATCTCTGACATGTTAAAATATCTCAGTACCTACACATATTCACTCATATTGGGCAGGAAGACAGTTTATTAATGGAAGCTTTGAGAATTAAGTTGTTCTTTGTCCTACTAGCTATGAAAATTTCATTTAGTTTGACCTCTTTTCATTTTCTTTTGTATTCTTCAAACGAGAGGTTAGCAGTTGGCTAACAGAAGTAATGACAAGGACCTTTCCTATTTTTCCCCTGTCCTTGTGATTGAAAAATTAATGTGTGAGGCACTCCATTCCTGTTTGAATAGCTGTACTTTCAAATTGCCTTTTAATTAATTTATTTATTTACAAAGGCTGGTTACTATGGCTCTGTATTTTTGAATGTAGCTAAATTACTGTGTGAAAAGACCTGACTGCGGGGAAATCCCGCAATAAAATTCTTGACTGTTGGATGACAGAATGAATCCAGTGCATGGAGTGGATAAACAATATTGAGGTTTTCAGTATTTTGTTCTCTATACATAGTGTGCTTAGATACAGATAAGCTTGTGTTTTCTTGAGTGGGCTCACAAGGATGCTATTTGTATCCCAAAGGCCTTAATCCTAAAATAAATTTCATAGAAATATCAAAACTATATGAAATGGAAAATACACATTTAACTGTTTTCTTCCATAAAATATGCAATTGGTATTCCATTTCCTATGTATCAAAATTAAGTCTGTGTTACATTTTATTCCCCTTTACAAAACCAGACTTTAAATTAATTGGAAGAGCTTGGAAAATAAGTCAGTCTCCTCCCTCTATGAAATGACATGGAAATTGCTCTAATGCCATGCCACATACAGAGGGAGTGCAAAATGACAGAAAGAATGAGGGAGGCAAGGGTCGCCACTTTTAAGGTCTGCAGTTCTATTTCAGGCATTATTGATTAAATTAAGATTTATAACTCCAGAGAAAGAGTCAAGATTTTCAGAGGTATTATTTTAGAGGTATTATTCCAGTGTTAGTCTGTCATGTGTAGGAGATCACATGTACACACACACAGACACAGATTTTGAGAGAGAAAAACTGGTAGACAGAGTTTTTAAATACAAAGTGCAGAAGACACAATTTTAAGTCTTCTAAGCTTTAGTCTATCCATGATTTGTCCATAATGATAAACAATTGGAAATGTAGCACTTACTCCATGTCTGCAATGAGATGTAAGACATTTCTTGTTGAACTTACTCAAAATGAAACAATTCCATTTTTTGGTTGCCTCTGTTCCTATGATCGCTATTTTTTCTCCTAAGTCCTCAATAGTCTCCTTTTAATGCTCATTTGCTGATTTACGTAGATAAAGGTCAAGCAAGACCTTGCCAACACTTGTTCAAGAATCCATCATCCAGTGGTTGGAAATGATGAATAGTTTAGAATTCTTGTTTGTACTAAGACTATGGGCAAAATACGTTACTGAATCGTTCAGAGGCTCTCTTCTCCTCCTGAGTGGCCTACCAAGTCAGCTACTTCAGTTGGCACCTTTAGAGCAGGCTTCTTTTTTAACCACAGATACGGTCTTACTCTTCTATCAGTGTGACAGAACGACTGGCTTAGTGATTCACATTTGTTTTATGTTCAGCTGTCTGCTCGATTGATACTAATGTGATATGTCCTCTTCTCTCTTCAGCTTAATAACTGGTTTATATTTTGTTTTGATTTTTCAGTCCCGTCTTTTACCTTCACACCAACAGGTATATATGCGCTTACCCTCACCCTGTCCTTTGTTGGTCTTGCATGTGTTGTACTGTTATATGGCCCTTTTTCTAGTATAACCAACCAGGCTGCTATGAGTTAGAACGAAAACTACTTAAAACCAAATACTTGATTTGATACTAGCAGGCAGGCATGTGTTTGGACAGAAATATTAGGCATTGCTTTTCATCCGTTTAGTCGATTTCTTTATTCACGACTTCACATGGCTTCTTACTGCTAGAGACACACAATGTTCCTGCCCCAAGCATGATTTAGCATGCCAATAATACTTTTGATTATTTTCTGGCTTCACTCTTTTCTTCAGCTTGAACTTGGTAGATTTTTCAAACATAAATTTCTCTTGCGTGTAAGTCTTTGCGATAGGATAAACCTTTGAAAGAAGTCAATTGCAATGTACAGCGTACTTGGAGAATGAAGCTTTCCCTTTTCTGGGGTCAGGATTCTGATAATCAAGTCTACTCAGTTTATTTGGTTGAGGGCCCTCTTCTTCCATTAGCAAAAGACTTACCTGTAACATCGCCTCCTGCGTTTTAACGTGGTTATTTTAATCACTGGAAGCAGTTATCTCTCCCTTGCAGACTTCCCGCTAGGAGTTCTTGTAAGGGTGAGAATTTGGCAGATTTGCAGAAATACATTCCTAATAAGAAGATGCACCGCTGTTGAATCTATCAGGATTTGCAGTGAAGCTTATCTTTTTAACTCCTTGACTAGCTGACTATGTAGAACTTTTAAAAATAAATAAAGCAAATTTAAAGCATTTAGCGGTTGCCTTCAGAAAGCTAGTCTGGGTTTTTTGTCCTTTTGTTCTATTTAAGAGTGCTGTGGATGATGTACATAGGTATAACAGTAATTCACCTGAATCACATAACTCACAGAGGTCTAGCAGTGTCACTTATGTTTGCAGAGTAGATTTCTTTCTTCTTTTTGATGGTTATCTGTGGTACTTTTTCAGTATGTCATAACCATTATTTCTTTTTAGTTTTTTTTTAACAGTTTAGTTTTCCAAGTAAAATCATAGATTGAATAGTTTTATCATAAAATTATGCATGAAATGGAACCATAATTATGAGAATGTTGACATGGAGATATATACTTGATATTTAGTATTTTGTGGAATAATGGATGAGCAAATGAATTCTGTTTTCAGTCTTGGTGGCACATTTAGGAAAATGGTTGTTTCCTACAATCCTTGTTAAAGGTTAAAAATAAATGAATTTCTCTAGAAAGTTGTTTTGCCCTACTTGAGAATGTTATCATTAGACTTCTGGATAGAAAAAAAAGAAAATATTCTCTTTTAGAAAGTATTCTTCAATGCATTGTTTTCAATGTTTAATATGATTATTAATTAATTTCTTTTTTTGTAATATTCTAGTAACTTATCAGAGAGGAGGTGAAGCAGTGAGCAGTGGAGGCAGGTAATTACATTGTTTATTTTAGATTTTTTAAGGAGGAGGAAATAAATCTCATTGTATTGAATTTAAGGTTCATTAAGTATAAAGGCTGTGAAATGATGAAGGAAAGTATGTAATCAATATTTTCTTAATTTCTGTACTATTTCATAAGCTAAATAGAAGAATTTGATTCATATCTTTTTAACAATAGGGCACATGGTTCCCTTGCCCAAATTGAACTCTTTCATCCCAGTTGCTGTGATTGAAACCAATGTGTTTTTAGGAAATGAACACCAGAGGGAGCACGTTAACTGGAGAAAGAAAGAACGTGCTGATTTAACAGATGATTAAAGGCATTAAAGTAATTAAGTTGTGGCATTTATTAAGATTAAGAAATATCATTGTTTTACATATACTACAAAAGAAAAAATCTAGTTTCTTCTAGAAACCTGCTTAACATGGCAGCAGCTTATACCTTTTTGTAGTTCTGTTGTGGCTTTGTAGAATAGTTTAAACCATCACTTGAAATAAGTGATGTACTAAAGGAAAAAAATCAGGGTTACCTTAATAGTAAAAAAGCTTTATTCTGTAAATGTTTAGATAGAACTTAAATTGAAAATAGAACTTGTGTTTGCTGGCCTAATTATTATTTAATAGGTAATGATATCAGCACAGTAGGGTCACAGATTGTTGAGAGGTTTGACTCCCCCAGAGTGATCAAAAGCCGCCTGTGCATGTCTTTCCAGCATAAAACATAATTTTAAGAAAACAAAAAAGGTTTAATTTTGTCTAGTTTAGAATATACAAAGTAAACTAAAATGAAGCTTTCACGTAAAACCTATTTTGAACGATTTATAAAAAAGCTCCTAGTAAATGGAGAAGCAGTATAGTTAAGAGTATTTGGCATGGAACACTGATGTCTGGGGCAGTCATGCAGGTTTCTTTACTCTACTATACCTATCTGTGTTTATCTTATATCAGCAGGGTAGTGGTTCTTTTTAAGAATTACCTTTCTTTGTTTCCCAATTTATTTAACTCAGGAATTAAAACTCTACACATTTTTGCATCCTTTAGAACAGCCAGTGGTTTTAAACATTCATAAAAAAAGCTTCTGGTTTCCAGAACTTGCTCTTTACAAAGTCTCGGTCAATAGGTTAATGTGTCTCTGTCTATTTTTATCTGTTTGTTTTTTCACCACTCTATCTGTGTATACTCTGATTAAAAACCTCTGCTCTGCTAGCTACAATCAATCCTTTGGCAAGTACTTACTCAGATACCTAATATTTTCTCAGTGTATGGATGTTTGCTTTTTTGTTTTGGTTTGGTTTTGGTGAAGGAGGTTCAATTCCGAAGAAGTATAAAACAGGTTCTGGATCTTAAATTTATAATCTAATTTATATAGTATAATCTAATTATAAATTTATATATATATATAAATTTATAATCTAATTAAAGAGACTACAGGAAATATCTGAAGCAGGACAGTGTCTTAACATATACAGAATTTCTGATTCATGAATTATCTTTCTATTTATTTTTGTTTTAAATATAACATCTGTATGTATATATGTATTACAAATATGTATATCAGTAATATTTCTTATCTGTTGCATTACATATTGATATATATTATCTCTTACAGATATTATGGCTGTAAATAAGTTTTTTAGTGTTTTAAATAGATTTTCCTTCCACAGTGAATTAAAATATACCAAGTGTAAATTGAAAATTTACTAATTCCAACTCCCCCAAATAATGTGAAAAGGCTTGAATTCTAGGTGTCCATAGCCTTGGGTTCTAGATTTCTTTTCTATGCTTCAGTTTTTTCCTGTGTAAAATGAAGAAGTTAATGAATATTTCAAGTCCTCTTCAGACCTCTAAATTCTATAATTCTAAATGCTTTTAAAAATAAAAATTTGGGTTTGATGGAACTAAAAACATCTTTCTCAGTTTATTGGTAATGGAAGCTAGCTAGTAGGTGTGCTTGCATTGGGGTGACACAATGGAGTTAAGTGAAAATTACTCTCCAGCCCCTCTCCTCTTAAATATTCTTAATTGGCCCTCCAGGAGAAAAAAATGCCATCTTCACCCTCACACTATAATATAAAGCATCAAAGAAATATAATGAGCCCGGGATGGGGGAGGACCATTAAAAAAAAAATTACCTTTCTACAGAAATAGAGCAAACAAAAGCCAGAGTAGCTTCCTTAACCATATGATGTTGATCAGCTAAGTAAAAAGAAATATTTTAGACATAGTTATTAAACACCCATACTCTTTTCCTTCTTTTACCTTGTGAGTCATCACCAGACTACAAAGCCATATGGACGCTAAGCTCAAAGGAGCCAAGGGAGCTGACCTTCCTAGTTCTGGGCTCTCTGTCTTCTCTCCCCTTCCCTCTTCCCCCCACCCCATATGTATATTCTTTTTCTTTATCTGTATTTTCCTCCTTTGAGTAAAATAGAAGTTTCTTGAGAGTAGGGACAGTCATATATATGTGCATGCATATATGTATGTGTGTTTATATTATATTTGTATAAAACCTACATGTGCATATATTCCTCATGTAGGTATAAAATGTGTGTGCATGTATCCCTTTTCCTCTTTCTAAGCAAGCATGCCCCTTGACATTATGGGAACAAGAAAAGAACTCTTTATTTATAATAACATTCAAAAATGTAAGCTCTTTAAAATACGCATAGAAGAGCCCGAACTTAGCCAAGAAGGCGAGGAACAACAAAATGATTGGCTTTCTTCTGTTGTTTTTTGATGCTTCCGTTCAGTAGTCATATTCAGAATATCCATGTACTGACAACGTGATCTGCTGCTTCCAATGCTTAGTTTCACACTGTAGGACCACCACCAGTTTGTCAACCTTTGAAGTTTCTGAGGAATTGATTTGTGAACCATATTAATTTGTTTTTAAAGTTTAAAATAGGAAGTTTACATGCAGAGTTGTTCATTTAAATCTTTCTGCTGTTATCACAGCTTTATAAAAGGTTATCTGAAATTATCTTTTTATCATAAAATGGAAATCCTAAAGCAGATGATTAGCTTTGAAATTGATATCTAAACTGAAGACTACATCCCCATATCCATTTATGTCTATGTCTCTGTATTTTGGTTTGGACATGTAATTTTATTGGTACAGGCAGCGTAAATTAAGAACTTAACTGCAGTTTACAATCCTAGAATTGCCTCCATTACTGAAGGGCTTAGTGCCTTTCCCATTGTCAGATAGCTAGTATATGTTAGATGTGGAACCAGCTCTCTCTCCTCTGTATTTCTCATTGCCTTTCTAAATAGAAGAATAAATCACAAATTTGTTCATAAGACCTGCTGTAAGTTAGATATTCTGGATGCTTCCTTAAGCATTTGAACTTTGAATTCTATAAGGAGCAGAATATATAGCTTTCTTTGCTATAAAGACCTCTCAATATTATTAAATTATTCCTTTTTTATAGTTGCCTTGGAATCTGGTTAATTTATCCATGCTTCTGAGTTTTGTTCCTCCTTTATAATTTCTATGCTGCTACTTTTCTTTTTTTAAGAGGAAGATGGAAAAGGAAAATTGTTCATGTGTACAATACTGGGATTACAAAACAAATCCATTTCCACCCTCAACATTTAGAGCATCCTAAGATGTCACTTCTTGACTTGACCTGCCCTATCCCTGAAATACAAACACATAATACCCCAAAGACCCCTAAAAATACATTTCTGTAGGAGTATGGAACTGTGGGTATGAAACATTGACTATCGTGTTAAATATTTTAGTATCTTGCTTATTTTTTCCGAACTGGTGTTTTTTTTCCTCTTTTTCACTTGTTTTATAAGATATGGGACTCAGGGTGGAGGAAGAAAGAGAGAAGCAATGGGATTGTAAAAGATGTAACAATGAAAGGTGTCAATAAAATTTATTTTAAGAAGAAAAGTATTTAGAGCTGGAAAAGGCATTAGAGATCATCTAATGATGTAAATGTAATTATAAAATGGGAAGAGCTTTAAAAAATAAATCTCAGATTTCTCTATTAGAATGCACACAAGTTTTAAGTATCTTGCATTAGTGAATAGATGCTCGTAGACACATAATTATGAAATTTCAATTCTGAAGTATTAATTTTATTTTAAAAATTGTTCAGAAGATAAGGCCTACTGAGCCGTGTCACAATATTAATAGAAACTAACACGTAGTACTTTGAAACTTGTAAAACACTTGCTATAAATGAGGTAATTTAGATGCTGAACTGCTTCATAGTGTATCTTATCCTCCAAGTCACATCTTTAGTCTAGCTTCTAATTAGTAAAAATTCTAACTCTTCTGGTAGTGTTAGGTCATCTCAACATGTAGGAAGCATTTTGGTGGTTGGATCGGAAAAACAGATAGGGTTCATTACTTTTTTCTAGAGTATGAGGTAAGACTAATTTGATTGCTGTTTTCTTTATAGTAAAAGGATTATGAATTCCAAGACTCCATTTAAATCCCATCCTTAACTTGCATACACATTTTGGGGAAAATCTGTAAGGAATTTCAGTGATATCAAAATGTAGGCATCAGGTTTTGCAAGAAATGATTTTAAAATGACCACATTTTCCATAACATCTTTCTTTTATTGACTAAACACAGAGTAGAATTTATGGAAAGATGTTACATTGTTATTCACAGGTTAACTGAAGAACAGGTTTTTTTACAGTAACAAAGAAAATAAAAACACAAAGTGTTTTTAATAGAATTTATAATGTTGACTTTTTTGATAGCAAATCATCAGCTCTTTTTACCGGATTATCGTTTGGTGTATATATTGAAGAATGGCATGTTTTATCTCCATTTCATTCATTGACACTGTTGGTCCCAAACCTTTATTAGAAAAAGAAAACATTAAAGCTAATATTTCTTATGGTGAACATCTGTCTCTCCCTCCACCCAGTTTAAGTAAGTGGTTTTTCTATATTTATGATGGATATGTGCTGTTTTGTAAGGTTGCCATCAAAACATTGTGACAAACCTTCAGGAAAGTACGTCAGAATGCCACAGTTCTGGATTATTTTGAATGAAAACATGTACTTAATATGAGTGGCCCATAGTCTTGAATAAAATGACATATTTGGTTATAAAATTTAGGGAGAAATCACTCTAATAAAATATTTTTTCAAATGTATCCCAAAAATAAAGTGCATAGCCTGGGAATACAATTTGGGCTACTAAAAACTGAATTGATAACACTTTGATGACAGATATTATAGTTTTGGTTTAGAATTCTAATATTTATTTTACAACCCTTTTTTCAGAAGTTTGTTTTGTTTTTTTTCCTGGAGAAAAGGATACTCAGGTGCTAATCAGGATTATTTTAGTTTTCTGATTGACCCTCACTCTCTACATAGATTTTGAGTAGGTGATCTGTCTCTATGGGCTCTCCAAATCTTAAGATGTTATGACTGTGTGATTCGTAGAATTGTGATCTCATAGAATACTTCTACGCAGTTCACAAACCAGCCTTTCTATAATCTGTAAGTCTAATATTGCCATTCTGTTTGCCAGACATATAAAAGGTTTTGTTGCTTATGCTTGTAACATTTGCATTTTTTTTTAAAGGCCAGGACTTCTCAATATCAATGAACCTGTCACTCAGCCATGGCTAGCCGATACTTGGCCCAATACTGGAAATAATCACAATGACTGCTCAATCACCTGTTGTACAGCAAGCAATGGAAACAGTGATAGCAACCTGACTACTTATAGCCGCCCAGGTTAGATACATGGTTTTCATTCTCTATGTATTTTCAAAATTGGATTAAGTTCCCACTACCATCACCTACACACATGCACATACATGCACACGCACACATACACACATGCATACACACATACATACACACAGTCACAGTCACACATTCATACATCCTTACGGTTTTATCTGCTAAAGTGAAATGCCTTTATAATTTCTTTATTTCTTTTATTTCTTCATTCATTATAGCTGAAAATGAAATCTATTAGGATGAATTTGAAGAGTCCATATTGTTTTGTTGCACAAGATGTTGACCGTATGAAATGTTTTAAATAAACTATTATTTGTAGCTAAGTTGTGTTTTTGTGGCACACAAATTTCCAAGATAAATTTGCCAATACTTACACTTGGTTAGTCGCAAAATGCTAACTTCCAACAAGGTATGATTTAAAATATTAAGGACAGGGATGAGATTTCTTGGCAAAGTGGCAAAAGTATCAAATAATATTTCCTATCTTCTCCATTGTATCAGGAAATATCTAGGTTGTAGCCCCTACATTGTCATTTTGGAACAAAGAGCACCCACCATCCGAAACTGGTTTTCCTCCACTTAAGAAACCATGCTAGGACAATGCCTCTCATTCAAATTCAGATAAAATACTTTAATCTTTTTTTAAGTGATTTGATTTCCTCCCTCTAAGTATTAAATCCATTAGCATAGATTTTGATCTCTCAATACCGTAGTGGATAACATTCATGAATTGAAAAAATTCACCACCTCTTGGTCAACCCTAGAGATGAACCTCTCTTCACTGGTCCTCTTACACAAGCACAGAATTTGTTGTTAGGTCCCTACTTATTCTTTCCACCTTGGTATAGCACCTTCAACATCTGTTTCAATGGCATTCCTCATGAGAACAAGGGGGGGCACCTTCATGCTACAATAATCCTTTGTATTGAGACACTGTTGAGACCTGAATAAGATTATTAAGATAAAATAAATTTCAAATTGTACATTCACTCAGTCAAGGTTTTTATTAAGGACCTTTTTTTGTATACTAAGTGCTGTGTAGATACAAGAAATGTATATGACATGATCCTTATTTTTGAAGAACTTACAACATGCCTAACTAGATAAAATAAGCCTGAAATGACTGTGACATAACATATATTTAGGTTATAAATTGTTGTGCTGTATCTAATTGATAAATGTCATGGTTAAAGTAAAACTTGAATTGGTCCCGAAAAGATCCATAGAATCTAGACTTTCACTCAGTTTTAGCCTCAAGATTTTTAATGAACTCCTACTCTATTCTTTTTAGTGACATACTCATTAAGAGAAAGTCTTTGAAATGAATGAATTCATAAACATTTTTTACCAAGTTTAGTAGATTAAATTATTTTCCCCATCACTCTTTGTGATTTAATAAAACATATAAGGTCTAAAAGCAGTTTTTAAAAATCAACTTAACATACATTCTTATATTTCTGCTATTTTAAAAATTTTTGTTGGGAGAGAATGTATTTCATGGAAATTAGTTATACTGAACCAATTTCTTCAATTACTGCTACTTTTCCTAAATTAATTAAAATTCAACTTTTGATAAATAAAATAATGTTCATTATGATTCCAAATGGCCCCTCAGAAAATCAAAGCAAAGGAGAAAGCATTATTCCTTAAACTAAAGAAAAAGAAGAAAAGGACATAGAAACAGAAAAAAAAAAATAGAAGCCCTGTTACTCCAGACCTTGTGCCTTAAAGGAGGAAAGGAAAATGAAGAAAGGATTATAGGAAGTTGTATATTGAAAACGGAAGTGCATGTAAATTTAAAACAGAAAGAAAAATATGCCACTCTGAAGATGTAGTCTATTCCACAAAAGCATCTGCCAAAGCCAGCTTCTTTTCTGCTGTTTTCCAGGATACCTTTGCTACTTCCGTCTGTAGACCATTTTCATAAAGATTTTGTAGGGATGAGAAAGTAATCCTATGAGTCGGTAATGATGTCTTAACTTGTCCTCTTCTGAGAAAACTACCAACACCATTGCTGACCTTTCCTGTTCTTTAGATAGCTTTGAGCTAGCTTGTCTTTAACTGTGTCATACAGATGGACACATGGTGATGAATTTTTTGTTCACTGAATTCTTTAATGGACTGCCTTAAAAGAAACACTCATACTGACAGAATCAAAAATCCTTCAAATATGACGTATTGCCTTGGGACAGATTTCTTTTGTTTGTAATTTGTCAGGCCAAGCAACATTCTTCTGCCATCTAAAGTGCCATTGCTTCATCTTGTTACAGTAGATCAAATCAAGAGGTATAGTAGGATCAAAGTATATTTTCTTCATCCTACTGATCAAAACATTGTTATTAATTCTCAATTCATGTATTGTTTATAGAGTACAAAAATTTATTATCTCAGCATAACAAAATGTTGCCTTAAAGGCTCCATTCAGACAAGCTGCCTCACCTGTCCATGTTAAAATCATTCATCGTTTTATGACAGATACAGTGACAAAGGTTAACTTTATTCAGTGATCTGCCGAGTGTTAATGCTCATCAAAGAAGTGTTTGCTAATGTCATGCAGAAAGTCTTGTTTAAGTACAGATAGAATAGCAAGTCACTGTTAAGACCAAGGTTCATCAAATTCTCCTGTTTTCTGATATTGTGTTGCTATGTTGAGACTGGAAATGTTCTTAGTGAAATACATTCAAGCCATTTAAAAGAGATTTGCCTAGGGAGGGAAGGGAAAGGAATATGCATTTATATATCACCTTTATGTGCTCAGCACTTTACAAATATTGTCTCATTTGATGTTCACAATAACCCTGCAATGTAAGTCCTGTCATTTCCCATTTTACAGTTGAGAAAAGTAAGGCAAACAGAGATTATGTGACTTGCCCATGGTCACACAGCTAGAAAGTGTCAAAGTCTTTCTGACTCCCAAACTGGTGCTCTGTATACTAGATGGAGAAATCAAGATGGGATGACATATTTCCAAAATGATAGCATGCAGTGGAATGAACAGACCCACTGAGTTAGTCTCTCGTTATGTATGTGCTTATGCACATACAAGTGCACAATAACAAGGATTAGGAAACTTTTTTTTAAAGGAGATTAGATAACATTTGGGTAATTGTGTAGCATTTTCAGTTTTGTGAAATTGCTGGCAGTTTCAAAAGGCCATCTATATTCTTCTGGTGAAGCCATATAGTTGTAGAAAATCAGCATGTTATCTCAGAAGAACTAGAGGAGGGCATTGATGTATGCTGTGTATAAGTGACACTTGTACAGCAAGTAATGGAAACAGTAATAGCAATGCAGCACCATACTATCAACAAGAACTTGCATACAAATTATCCTAAGACGTTATCGAGGACGTATATAACAAGTGAGCTTGTTATGTAACAAGAATGAGAGGTAGCAGAAGGGCTGAGGTGCTGTATTGGCATCCTCAGAATAATTGGAACACTCCAGTCTTTTGGATGGATCCTCTCTAGGAGATTTAGAGAATCTTGGACAAGAATGAACAAGACTCAAAGAGGATGAAAAATAATGTGTAGATTGTGTTTTTCATTATTGGAGAGAGCACCTTCACCACCAGTGAGACCATGGATGCATCAAATACTGAAAATGTATTCAAAATGAAATGAGCAAAATCACATGCAGCATTTGTAATGTTTCTAAAGCAGTAAACATCTGGGCATGGTGATTAGAAATAGTTATTCTTGTCAGAGAGCCAGCAAAATCAAGAACCATCTTTTCCATTTTATAATTGAATGAACACAAAGTAAAGTGAAAAGTCTATTCAATTTTTTCTTTATATAGCTTTTATTCTAATATCTTCAGTAATTTACAAAATGACTTATAATGTAAAATAAATATTGTGATAAATATGACTTGTCAAATTTAGTACTACATATTGAAGATACAAATGGATGAAGCAAGATGCATTGTTTTATTTTGTATTGGTTTTATTTTTCTGTTATGAAAGTCTCTGCTTGCCACAGAATTTTGTTCTGAATATTGATAAGATTTTATTTGAACATTTCAAAACTGAGACTTTAAATTGTTCCAAATTTGTCAACCAATTTGAGAGCTTGTTAATTACTAGTGATGTTCAATACATTAGATTTTTAAGCACCTGCTAGTTGTAAGAAAAGGTATAAGTTTCTGTGAATAAAATTATGAAGTAAGATGATTATTGCCATCATGGAACATACAATCCCATAAAAATTACTTGAGTAAGGATTAGTAATTAAAGGAGGGAAAAATTCATTTTTTACAATTTTAGTTGCATGAACCTCCCTGGTGATTTGTTTGTTTATCTATTTGTTTTAGCATTTATTTGACCCGGACTTGTGAATTTATTTGGTATATGAAGTTACCAGTGAGAAAATTCACTCCACCTACATAAATCAACAAGGGTTTTGTTTTTTTGCAGTATAGAGTTCTAGAATGTTTCCTGAAAAAATAAGAGTTTAGGTGACTTGCTCAGGGACACACAGCAAAGATATTATCAGAGGTAGAACTTGAACCTGCGTTCTGCTGTCTCTCATGAATCATTAAAAATAGGGGTTTTTTTCCCCCTCCATTACTGTTGGTGTTTTGATAGTCCAAAGAATGTCAGTATGAATTTCTAAAATGATTAACATATTATAATTAGAGAATCACAGAAGCTCATAGTTGGAAAAGACTCTCAAGTCAATTTCTCTAATATCGTAAAAATAATGCCTTCTATAATAACTTGTCAAGTTATCTAGCCTGTACTTGAAGATCTTCAGTGAATGGAAACCTGCTTACTACTTCCTGAGCAACCATTCCACTTCTGAATAATTCAGTTGTTAGGAAATTATTTTTATTTCTGTTTCCCCTGATATACAGCAGAAAATCCCCACAGCACCTATTCCTGTCCTCTGAGGACCAAACAGAATAAGCCTAATTTTGCTTCCGTACAACAGCCCTTCAGCAACTTGAAGACAACTTTATGACTCCTCAAATCTACTTTAGGTTAAATATATTCATTTAATCTCTATGTAAAAGATCTCCATGTCCTTCACCATTCTGGTTACATTACTTTGAATGCTGATTAGCTCATCAATATATTTTCTAAAATGTGGAACCTAGGAACACTCAGTGCTTTAGATAGAGTTTGACCAGAAGAGAATACAGCAGGAATGTGTTCTCCCTAGTCCTAGACACTATGCTTTTCCTAATGTAGGATCAAATTATAGTTTTTGATTCCATATGTGATAAGAGAAATATTGCTCTGCATCCATATAGACTACAGTTGTTCTTTTCCTTGAAATGTATTGAAAATTAACCCTCATACTTGACTAGAAAGAAGGAATATCAGGAGATTAAGTCCTGCTCCATTGACATACCTTTTTGGTGGCCTGAGTTAAAAAACTCTATGAAGAACTCCCAGTAGGGCCTTGAAGTTTGACTAGTAGACGACCATAGAGGCAGAGAAGCTGCTTTTAACTAAATCAACACTTTTCCCTTGTCTGAATATTGTTTGCGTGTTCTGAATGTCATTTCACTGTTTTGCTAAGGAAATCTATTTTTGTTAACTATCAGGAGGAACTATGTATATGTCCCTCACTTCATTCTGTTCTCAAATCTGAGATACCAGCCGACCTGAGAAGCCCTGGTCCACTGCAACATATGCTACTGAATAACATTAAGCTGGAAGTTACTAATACTTCTAGATCTTGTCCATATTAAAGGCAGTCTAGCCATTCATTTTTATCTGTACCTGTGAAATGTTTAATTTTGATATTTTTTAAATGTGAGACATAATCATTATTCTTTGTTAGGTTTGATTCAAAGTTCTTTCTGTCACCTAATTAACAAGTTAGCCATCCCTGCAAGTTTTTTGTCATTTTTAAATTTGACAAGCATGTCATCTCTGTCTTTATCCAAGACGCTGATAAAAATGTTAAACTGCATCTGGACAGGCACAGATCCCTGGGACATTACACTAGAGATGTCTTCCCAAGTTAAAATAGCACTGGTAGTAATTTCTCCATTTAGTTGATTACAGACATATCCATTGTCTAGCCCACATCTCTTCAATTTGTTCACAAAAATAGCTTGCTACATTTCTCAGTGCTTTGCTGAAATTGAGATAGATTATATCCAAAGAATTTTCCCTATCATCTACCCACCTATTAAACTCATTAAAAAAAAAAAAAAGGAAATTGTACTAGCCTGGTGTGATCTGTTTTTTATGAAACTTTTATGATGAGGTTTTTTGTAATCATGATTTCCTTTTTCAGAACTTAACTAAATAATACGTCCTATACACTAAATATGTATTGAATAATACATTCCAGAATCTTACAAGAAATTGAAATCAGGCTCACTGGCCTATAGTTTTCAGGCTCCACTCTCTTTCCTTTTCATGGAATCAGAATAGGATTTGCTTGACTCCGATCCAGTCCAGTCTTATTATCCATGATTGTGCCTGAGTAATCAATTGACCAGTTCTTTCCATACCCAGTGACATATTTCACATGAGCCTTCCTCATCAAAGGTAGATAGGTGCTGTCATTTTTATATCGTGTAGCATTGCACTCTTACCTATTTTCGTTCTGTGCTTTCCATCCGATGACCATTCTCTCTGACAGAGAAATTAGAAACAAAACAATAGTTGAACATGTCTACCTTCCCTCTGTCATCTATTGTGACAATCTCTTTCTTCCCAATCATTGATCCTATCCCTTCCTGGGTTCTTCTTTTTCCCCAAGCTTTTTTTTTTTTTGTTATTTGCTCTCCTTGCCAACTTCAATTTGTCTACAGTTTCTCATCTTTACTTCCATCGCTCTTCATGTCTCTATCATCTAAATTTTTTGGTGAATTCTCAGAGGATTTATACCAATCTCTTTAAATGTAACCTCTCCCTTTTCCTCCTTTTCATAAGTTTTTCCCTTTATGTCTTCAGAATGTCCTTTTTTGTGAGCTTCCCATCCCCTCTGGGTTGACTTCCCATGTAGACGCCTACTTTTGAAATCTGCTCCCCTAAAATCTGAAATGCATGTCAGAGTGTTCCTTTCCCTCCTTAACACAAATTCTAAGATGGATTAATCACTTACTTCCAAGGTTCCGCCTCGGCAACCAGTTCTTCCTTTCATTAGTGAGGATTATGTTGATTATTGAATTTTCCCTTTTTAGTTCTTCCAGCTTTCAGTGGTCAAAATTATTGAGTGTCAAGAAATTACCTGTTCTGCTTTGGACAAAGAGAGAACTCTGTCAGATATCTGGAAAGTTGAAGTTCTCCATCACTACCTGTCTCTATGTTAAATTTGAATCAGCATGGTAGAGTGTAGGACTTAAGAGTTAGGAAGAACATAAATCTAGCCCTGGATGCTCAGTAACTGTGTGACCCTGGCAAGTCACTATCCATCCATCCATCTGTGTATATATCTGTCTGTCTGTCTGTCTATCTATCCATCTATCTACTTCTCAATTTTCTCATCTGTAAAATGGAGATAATATCTATAGTTATTATTTCATGAGGTTATAATAAGGCTCAAATGAGATTATATTTGTAAAGCTTTTTGAAGACCTTAAAGCTTATTATTAATACTAATCATTATTTTCAATGAAATTCAGATATGAAAGAACTAGTGATAAACTGTCATCCTATCACTTTTTCATATTTAATGATCTGCAGATCATTAACACAGTAGCCCCATGTTAAATTGAATATAACTAACAGAATGTAAGCCTACTGAGAAAGCAGGTTTGAGGTTTCACATGTGTCCCATTTGTTTCCTGTACATAGGTGCTCAGTAATAGACTTCGGTGATACTAGTGCATCTCTTTTTGCCCCCATTATCTTCATACATATTCTTTTTTCCATCTTCTACCATCCTTCCTTTCCTTGACTCCTGGATTTTCTCGCATGCATGTGCTTCCTTTGTCCTCTTAATCAGTTTACTTCTCTAATCTGACTTTCTCTTCTGTTCTCTTGAGAATAAGGATGGCTTCTGATGCCTTTGTCTTCAGTGAAAGCAATGCCTTGCCCAAGACTTCTGATTTTTAGAAATCCTTCATAAATTCCTTCTGGCATTATCCATTTGTGCCCATGTGAATCATCAGAAGTGGGGGATAGTCATCAAGTCTGACGAGTGACGGAAAGTTCAGTTTCTGGATGCCTGTCCCCAAAAGCAACAGATTTATTTCTTATTATTATTAGACATCCCTATGGCAAAGTATCATCTCCTCATAAAATCTGTAAAAAAAAAAAATTTTTAAACCTGCTGACTTCTACTATTGTTGCTTTATTTGTCAAATATTAAATCCAATTTACCTTCATTTAGAGGTAGATTCATTCACAAGTTCTAATCTTTAGTGAAATAATCTTTTTCATGAATTTCCTTTTAAATTTTTTCCCAATTAAATATTTATTTCCCTTCTTCATCCCCCATTGGACCAGCAACAACCAGAAAACAAGAAAACCTTCATAACATACAGCATATGGTTAAGGAAAACCAATTTCCACATCATCCATTTTCAAAAAAGTATGTCTCATTGGACATCTCTGTTAGGAGGTGGTTCATGCTTCATTTTTGGTCCTCTGGTACCTTGCTTTGTCAATTCATTAAGCAGAGTTCTAAAGTCTTTTAAAATTATGTTTCTTGTATATTATCATTTATAAGTTTTATTCCTACTTGTGCTTACTTCTCTCTGTAACAGTTTTCTTTCGAAACTGTCCATTGTATTCTTTCTCAGGGCACAGAATGTTTCCATTATATTCGTATACCATAATTTGTTTAGCCATTCTCCAATAAGTTGCAGTACCTTTTATTTTGAAATTTTTTTTTCATTCTTTCGATATATGTCCCTTGTGTTCCTCAGGCTTCACAACCAATTTTTGCATAATCATCAATCCACGCTTAATGCAACTTAAGTTTTTTTAGGTTTTTATTGTATGATTCCATCAGCACTGGTATTAGTAATATTGCAAAAAGAAGAAATCTTTAAATGGGAATGTACTTTTCAATATCAGAAGTTCAAAGATAGTCATTGCGTTTAGTTTCCTTTTTACCTTAGCCTTTTTCACATGCCTTAAAATAAATAGGAAGTCTGTTTTTTGGTTTTCTTTGTATCCTCAGTGCTTCATACAGTTCTGGTACATGGTAAATCTATAACTGACTTATAGACTTTTAAATTACAAATCCATTACTGTTTCATGGAAATAGTATCCCTGTGATACACAGAGAGATTTGTAAAAGGTAGTGCCCTTAAAGATATGTACCTGTAACCCAAGGGAATAACCTTTTCCTTTTTCTTTCCCTGTGGTTTAGCTGATTGTATAGCAAATTACAACAACCAGCTGGATAACAAACAAACCAATCTGATGCTGCCTGAGCCTACTGGGTACGGTGACGTGGACCTAAGCAACAAGATCAATGAGATGAAAACCTTCAATAGCCCAAACCTGAAGGATGGCCGCTTTGTTAATGCGTCAGGGCAGCCCACTCCTTACGCCACCACTCAGCTCATCCAGTCCAACATCAGTAACAACGTTAACAATGGCAGTGGAGATTCCAATGAGAAACACTGGAAACCCTCTAGTCAGCAAAAGCAGGAAGTGGCACCTATTCAATATAACATTATGGAGCAAAACAAATTAAACAAAGGTGAAGAGTTTTGCTTCTCCTTCCGTCCTTTTTGATTTGACGTTCTGGAGCTAGCCAGGGTAGACGTCTTGTGTTAGTAGACTTTTCTCTTTAATGAATTTCAGAAATACCAATTATCAGTGTCAAAGAGTTCATTTAGTGCTACAACAGCCTTTGAAGATTGAATTTATTGTAACAAATAAGCAGCTGTAATGGAATTAAACGTTTTCATATGGCTTTAAGATTACAGTTAATAGTCAATGAGGAATTGGTTAGCACAATTTTATGTATAAGACGGATGTACAACAGTCAAAATAGCTCACATTTTAAATAGACCATCTTTTTATTTTGACTCCTAGGTGTAAGATAATTACTTCTACATCATCATATAAAGTAATGGCATTTTGATATAAACTAAATAAAAGTATTTAAATTAAATTTGAACTGACAAAGTGATTGTGTCAATTGCATTCCTACTATATCATATATTCATTAGACCAAAATATAGTGCACAATTCTAGAAACTAAATATCTGTTCTTGGCCTAGCCTCTCTATGACTCAGTATCTCATGTGATTATAGATTTAATGATAGAAGGGACTTTAGACTCTATCCGGTCCAACACCCTAATGTTAGAGTTGAGAAAATTGGGTCCAGAAAAATTAGTGGATTGCCCAAAGTCACACTAGCAGAACTAGAAATTGAACCCATGCCCTTTGGTGCCATACTCAGAACTTTTTTCTACTTTATCATGCGTCTTGATGGAAGTCTATCAGTACAAAAGCAAAAAAAAAAGTTGAATTTTGTGTTATCAGAGCAAAGAAATATTATTTTGAGTTTACAGAAGAGCTTTCTGTAATGTAATATGCGAATTAGAAGAGAGAGGTTTTTGATTTCTTACTGATTCTTTAGCTGTCAGGTTTAGTAAACTATTTTGCAAAGTTGTAATCCTAGGAAAGCAAATTGTTATAATTGTATGTATTTTGAGAAGGCATGGACATTTTGGGGGTATATGTTCAAAGAAAATCAACAGTTTATTTTAGATACTTGATTGAATACACTTAATTTCTTCAAAATGATATCTTGAGCATTAACAAGGTATTCAAAAAGAAAATTCCTATCAGTCAGTCAATCTAAAAGTACTTAAATTTACTATGTGGGAGTCACTGTGCTCAGCACTGGGGATACAAACAAAGATAAAAACACTTCCTGTCTTCAATGAGCTCACATTCTAACGAAAGAGACAAACAGAAATAACTACACACAAGATAGAGAGCAGATGGCAAGTAATTCTGCAGGGGAAGGAACTAAAATCAGCAACTTTATATGCCCAGGATTCTTTGTAAACGAAAAAATAACTTTATATTTTGACTTTGAAGTGAGAAAGGTCTGTTACCTTTCTTCAAAGCCCAAACAAACACTGCACCTTTCACACTGAAGGCATTGGGACTACCTGATGCTACGGTAACTCAGTATAATGCTTTTACTTATTTTTTAAAGACCTTTTGAAAACGTTGTTTACAGGCAGCCCTTTGCATATGTACAAGTGTTTGTTGTTTATATACCCTGAAAACTTGTGGTACGAAGCGCTGTAACCAGACTGACAAAACTATGACCAGTTACATTCAGTGGTTGAATTAAACATTTGACTTCATTCCTCTCCAGGCTAATATTCTCATAATTTTTTCAGTCTTTTTGGTTTCTGTTTTTATGTCAGATGGAGTTCCAGTGCTTGAATGATCTATATTTTTATAAGCCATGATATTCTTTTGATACTTTATGGATTTATTGTTTTTTAGATCAAAATGTTACTGACTGTTCCTTTTTTTATTTAAAGGAGAGCAATCATGAGTTTCCCAACATTCTATTGGTAAATGAACTGATTTTGTCTAATAATTGCATTTTATTAAATGAAAAGGAAATTAATGCTTTGTACATTATGCAAAACATATATATACTTGAAAGGGGAAAGCAGTGTACTTAATATTGCTAGATACAATGGAAATTCTTCATAGAGGAGTTGTTCTTAAAGTCAAAAAGAGATATAAGGAATTTAGGAATAATTCATATATATATAGATATAGATACATAAACACACATACACACACCTGTAAATACACACACACACACACACACACACACACACGTATCCATATTTGATAGCTTTATCTGGAGATCTGAATTGTCTCAGACCCTGAAGATCCGATTGTAAAAAATGAGATAGAACATAAAAAAGATTATTAGGGAATAGCAAAAGTCTATATAAAAAAAACTCATGGGAAAACTAATATTATTTGAATTTGTTATTAAACCTATAGATTACCGAACGAATGATACCGTCCCACCAACTATTCCATACAACCAGTCTTATGACCAAAATACAGGGGGCTCCTACAATAGTTCAGATCGAGGCAGTAGTACATCTGGTAAGTACCAGTCCTCTTTCCCCTCCCTTCCCACCCAATTAAGAGTATCCTGTATTGGTTTGGTTTTTTTTTTTTGCAGATGATGACATATTAAAAATTCTAAGTGAATAAAATTAGTTAATAATTACATATTTTATATTATGCATTAAGATTTATGAAATACCTTCCTCAAAACAATGCAAGTATTACTGCAGAAGAGGAAAAAAGACTGAAGTAAACTGATGATACTGTGAAGTGTCAGAACTGTAGTTCACACTCTAGTTTCAAAATTAGTGTTTTCACAAGATTATGCTGCCTCTGTTTCTTACATAAATTGATAAAGGCCTGAAACTTGTCACTTTACTTGGTTTGAATCTATTTGAACTTGTCTTTCTCAGAGATTGTGCTAGAAAGACCTCCTCATCCCCAAAATAAAAATATATCAGGTAAATAAAATAAAGTTTTTATTTGTATAACGTAATTACATAGCTTCCATATGCAACTGACATGACAAAATATCCCATTGAAAACAAAAACCTTAAAGAAAATAAAATCTGGGTTAGATACACACCCAGCTGTGTTTATGCTTTCTTTCCATTTTTATTTCTAACTATTGTTCTCTAATCAGAAAGGGAAGTTTCTAAATTTAAAGTGACACATTTTCAATTTGCTTCCTCCATCACAAGTTCTATGTCAGCCAATTTTGCTTGTTGGGTTGCCCCTAGAACTTACAGAAGAAAGTATGCTGATGCTTAAATGCTGTTATAATTACTTTATTATTATAGTTATAATAATAAAATTGTTGTGTATTCACACATCACTGACGTGAAAACAAATCTATTAATACTTAGTGTCTGGGTCTACATAACTAAACTCACAAAAGCTTGGTATGATATATGTACGTTCCCCATATCTCGTGACCATTTTTCACTCAGGATCAAATTTTACCTCCATTCCCAGAGTAACAAGTTTCTGCTAAGGACTCTTAGCAAAATGTTTCTACTTCTTTCTTGTGTTCATTAGGAAGCCTTGAGTGCAAAATCACACCCTCACCCCTGCCACTCCTTTTGTCGTCCTAAGTATGATCATTTATTTTTATAACAGCTTAAGCAAGTCACTTAAATCCCTTTAGCTTCTCTAGACCTCAGTCTGTTGGATAGGAGAAGGGGAAACTCTGGTTGAGATGATACATGATCTCAGAAGTTCCTTCCAGGACCAAAGTTTTATGATTCTGATTTTATAACTTTTGAGGAGTGGAGTGTCATTTAATAGAGAATGGAGACTCATGTAAGCTTTGTGAGTCTCTGTTTTCTCATCTGTAAAATCAGGATCACTATAGCTGTGATACCTATCTCACAGGACTGTTTTCAGGTCCTAATGAGATTTAAAAGTACTTTTCAAACCCTAAAGAATTATATAAATATCAGTTATCATTTGGTAATAGCAGTGGGAAAGGAAATACGTAAACTACCAGAAATAGGAATGTCATAAACCCAAGGGATTGATATGAAGAGGTGGGAAAAGAATTAAAACAAGTATATAGTAAGGGACCAAGAGAGTACAGATTATTACTGTTTGAGTTGGAGGCTGAGAAGAGATATTGTGTGGAAAGTGACACCAATGAGAGATGGGGAAGTCTAAATGAAAGGGTAAAATTATCCTTCAGACCAGGCTGGAGTTAGTTATACAACAATTGTCAGGTGGTTGTGGGGGTTTTTTCTAACACTGTAACAGCATTAATCAAGTGGCTTATTGGTTGGATGTGATTCATTTGTTAGATGTGGTCAGGGCTTGTTTACTCATTTCTCAGGATTAAGGAGAAGCTTTTTACGGGCATTTTGTGGGTGAAATGGGAGCTTAACAAAACAACTATATTTTTTACTGGTAGATAACCTCATATGTGACTTTAAAAATATATACATATGTAAATGACAATGTCAAAGCTTTTGAACTGCATCGAACTGATCTTTTTCTAAGATTAAGGAACATTATGATTTTAAAATGTCTTACTCAAAAATACGTGACTACCTTTGATACTTAAATTTCCACGTCAACATAAAGCAGCGCCTGAAATACTAGCTTTTAGCAAATTGCTAAGATTGTTAAAATAGCATCATCATTCTACTGTAAGCCATGATTTTGTAGAAACAGCAGCTGAAAACATGGGTGCCACACTTTTTCATTTCTCTCTTTTTTTGTTGTTGGTCATGTTATTAGATTTTCCAGCAGTTATTTTCATTTGCACCTGCCATTCTTACCAGAGCTAGTAATTTCATTGTGCCTAAAACATTTCAATGGACAAGTACAAATTACATATATTTAGTTACTTAATGCAACAGTGGCGCTTTAGTAGATCATATCTGTATCATATTGTATTTTAGGTTCCAGTAATTAAAGAATAGAAGGGCAATCCAGAAAATATCTACAGCCCATTTGTTTTAGATGATTATCTGTAATGTAATTAATTGTTTTTCAAAGATCAGTCTTAGTGATATTACTTGTGAAATTCATGTCTGGTTTTATTGCTTTTTGCTATTTATTAGAAGTTAAACATATGAACATGTTTTCTCATGTTATATAAATTTCTTGTTAGAATTAATGAGAAACATCACCTGGTTACTTGTTTTTTTTAAAGAATATTAATTGAGGTTATATTTATAGAAAAGTAGTTTGTTTCATACATGTAGAATGATCTTAAAAACAGATGAGATGTTTTTTTTTTCTTTTTTTTTCTTCATTAAGGGAGTCAAGGGCACAAGAAAGGGGCACGAACACCCAAGTTACCAAAACAGACGGGTATGAACTGGGCAGACTTACTTCCACCTCCCCCAGCACATCCTCCTCCTCATAGCAATAGTGAAGATTACAGTCTTTCTGTAGATGAGAGGTAAGACAACAGAGTATTCTGTAAAATGAAATCTTGTGTGGAACTGGAATATGTTTGTAGAGCGGGTTTCTGCATCAGGTAGCATTACCTACAAACTCTGAAGTGTGACCCTTTAAAAAAAAAACTGCAATTTTATATAAATGAAATACTAAATGAACTGAATGATGTTTTATGTATTAAATATTTTTAGTCTCAGTTTAAAGAAAAAAGCAAAGCTAGCAAAGTGATACAGTAGATAGAGTCAGGAAGATGAGAGCTCAAACCTACCCGAGACACATACGAGCTGTAGTACTGGTCAAGTCAATTAACCTCTTTTGGCCTCAGTTTTCTCATCCTTAAAATGAGATTAAAAACTTCATAGAGGAGTTGTGAGGATCAGCTGCAGGAATGGATGTAAAGTGCCTTCCAACTTGGAAGTGATTCATAGAAGGTAGCTATTCCTATTACTAATAATAACAGCTAACATCTGTGGAGTTCATCAGTATATTTCAAACTGCAAACTTGTCTGTGGTCAAATTAGTTTGAAAAACTTTAGCATATGTATAATACCCTTATCCAGATAGCTCTTAAATGAATGCTAGGGGGAAAATATTAAAAAGTAACTGTTCTATGGGACAGTAATATCATCTTCGTATACAGGTTCCAGCACATTTTTAGGTACTTTAAGTTTAAAAACTGAAATTAGTATAATTTTATGTTTTAGCTATGACCAAGAAATTCCATGTCCAGTCCCCCCAGCAAGGATGTATTTACAGCAAGATGAGCTAGAAGAAGAAGACGAACGAGGCCCTACTCCACCAGTACGAGGAGCCGCTTCATCTCCGGCAGCAGTGTCCTATAGCCATCAATCGACTGCCACACTCACACCTTCGCCCCAAGAAGAACTTCAGCCTATGTTACAAGATTGCCCAGATGACATTGGCCACATGCAACACCAGCCTGACCGAAGGTATGTTGTGCAAGGATTTTAAAAGTTGGCATTTCTACTCAGTATGTGCAGCATTCATTTTGTGATTTCAAAATGATACAAGATAATGAATATACAGAGTAATACTAAGAACTAAGGTCCATGGTAATCTTCATGCTGTTATTCCAAGTGAATTTTAAAATTGAAAATACTCTATGTTATTTCATAGAAATAATTTAATTACTCTTATAATTGTATTCTTCAATACACATAAATCATAATGTATAAATTGTTCTCTTTTCATAAAATCTAATCTGGCCAATTTTATTCATGTAATTTTCTCCACTGTAGCTTTCCCTTTTTTATTTTTGTTAAAAGCCTTATAGATATCTTACTCTGTCTTATAGAAACTGTATTTCCTAACGTCTTCATTCAGTTCCTCCAGTGAACAATTGTTATTTCACAGCTGTTGTGCTGCAGAGAAACGAGTTTAGTATATCTATTTTGTGTTTGACCTTGGTTATCTTCGTGTTTGGTTGAAATATTAGATTAGAGACTTTTTGTGTTGCCTGTTCCATGATTGGTTATATGTCTTTTTGTACTTACTTGTTTTCATCTATGTACATATACATCTACATATATACGTATGTATATACATACATACATACACGCACACACAACAGGGACAGGAAAAGAGTGAAAAAAATCATTTTATAGAACATTCTGTTATGGTGCAGATGCCTGTTGTCTTCAGCAATATCTAGCTTTCTTAATTATTCAGAATCTTTTGGTCTCATCAATTGACCTTTGCCTACAAAAGTAGTTTTTAACCTTCCATACATCATGACCTTTTCCTTTTTAACCAATCATAATCCAAATAATGAAACACAGGCATAGCTGAACACTTTCTTATTCAACTTAAATATAAATTTAGGCTTTGCCATTGACTCTTCACAAGCAGTTCTGCTATCAACAAAGTACAATGACACTGCTTTGCCACACATCATTGCAAAGGTTTTTTTTTTTTATGAACAAAGGAACTGAATTAAAAACATCACGTTGCCTTGAGATATTTTTGTGTCATCACAATAATAACTGTAATTGTGATATTTCTCTTTGCACAGACGCCAGCCTGTGAGTCCTCCTCCACCACCTAGGCCGATTTCCCCCCCACATACCTATGGTTACATTTCTGGACCCCTTGTCTCGGATATGGATACTGATGTTCCAGAAGAAGAAGATGAAGCCGACCTGGAAGTAGCTAAAATGCAAACCAGAAGGCTTCTTTTACGTGGGCTTGAACAGACCCCTGCTTCTAGTGTTGGAGATTTGGAGAGTTCGGTGACTGGCTCCATGATAAATGGCTGGGGTTCAGCCTCAGAAGAAGATAACATTTCAAGCGGACGTTCCAGTGTTAGTTCTTCTGATGGCTCATTTTTTACTGATGCAGATTTTGCACAGGCTGTTGCAGCGGCAGCTGAATATGCTGGTCTTAAGGTAGCAAGACGTCAAATGCAGGATGCTGCAGGTAAGTTGCATATTTACAAAAGGATTTTAAATTTTTTAAGTGTGTAGCGTTGAATTTGGCAGATATCAGTATTTTATATTTCCAAAACTGAAACTGAAAGGACCAGTTATAAAATCTCTACTCTAATTCGGCCTCCACTCAGCTTATTTTCCACTAAGTGCAAGTCTGAGCATGTCATTTAATAAACTTCAGAGGTTCCGTTACCTTTATGATACAATACAAGCTCCTCTATTTGGCATTTAAAGCTCTGCTCCATCTGACCCAGCCTTCCTTTCCAGCCTTCTTACATGTTAGCCTCCGACATGCATTCTGGTCCAGCCACACCTGCCTTCCCACTGTTTCTTGTACACTTCATCTCCCATCTCTGTGTTTTGACACTGGGTTTGTCCCATTCATGGAATGCTCTCTCTCTTCCCTTGTACTTCCTAGAATCCTTTGTTTCCTTCAAATGTAAATGAACAAGTAAGTGAAAAAACATTTCCTAAGCACTATGCCAAGTACAGGAGATATAAGTACAAGTTGGCAAATCTGCCATCCACAAAGTTTGCAGTCTAATAAGGAAAGAAGACACGTAGTAGGAAATGGATGGGAATGGGGCAATGGACTTAGGTCAGGGCAGGATAAAATAAAAATTTAATTAGAACCTAGAGACTTCTCTTTCCAGGGGGAGGTAGACTCTGGAATACAGGAGGCACATTCTGGCAGTAGTACTGCCTTTTTACATGAAACCTTTCCTGTTCTCTACTGCCAGTTTCTAGTACCTTGTAGCTGCTTTGTATGTGTTTTGCCTGCATCTTTTTATGTGCATGTTATCTTCTCCATTAAAATGTAAACTACTGAGAGTGGACTTTTGGCTTTGTATCCTTAACATCTAGCACAGTAGCACCTGCTTCTGTGGATTATATACTTATATAATATAATATACTTATATTCTACTAAGTATTAGGGTTATATATCAAGGTCAGTTGTTTCATCAGCTCAGCCACCTCTGATGTGGGAAATACTCATGCCAATACAGATCACAACCTCACCAAATATTAGTAGAGAAATTTGACTAAGTAGAGGAATCCTACAGTATTGCCTGAGACAGAGTGGTTAGATAACTCGCTCAAGGTCAGAAAGCTAAGGCGAACTTGAAAATGCAGGCCTTTTCTTACTTAATCTTAGCATTCTATTCATTAAGTCATACTGTGTCTTTGGAGCAGGGATGCATCAATGAAATTAAATGCATATCTTGCCCAAGTTGCGGTATAGCCGTGTGCTGATAAATGTTTAACAAACCAGCCCCTGAGTGGAAAGTGTACACATGACATGCTTTTAAGTGTAATCTGCATTATTAATATTTTCTTCATGTCTTTCTTAGGTCTAGACTATCAATAAATAGAGGGTGTGAGAATCAGAAAAGGAGAAAGTGGGATTTTAGATGGGACTTGAAGGAAGCTAAGAGTCAAGACTTGAGGAAGTAGAGAATTCCAGTGAAAATGCCTAAAATCTGCAGAAAGGACTATCTTGTTTGAGGAGGCCAGTGTCATTGAATTGTAGAACATATGAAGGAGAATAAGGTAAAAAAGAACTGAAAAGGTATGAAGGAGTTAGATTGTGAAGGGCTTTGTATGCCAGAGCATTTTACATTTGATCCTGGAGTCAACAGGGAGCTACTAAAGTTGATTGAATAGGGGAGTAACATGGTCAGAATTGCACTTCAAGAAAATCAAATGGACAGTTGAATGGAATATGAACTGGAGAGGGGAAAGACTTGAAGTCAAGAAAATGACCAATATTGCAACAGTTCAAACGTGAGGTGAGGAGGGCCTAGATAGGGTGGTGGTGGTGTCAGAGGAGAGAAGAAAGCATATTTGAAAAACATTATTTCATTTAATCCTTTAAATCCTATGAGATAATTAACACAGACTTTTGAGGTGTTAAGTCTCTTGTGTAGAATAAAATGTGTAGAATCTCTTGTATAGAATAAAAACAATAAAATTTAGTGTCTTAAAAATTAATTGCCGTTTCTAGCCAAGGCCCTCCCTTTCAAGGGTTCTGAACCACACCAACTGCCAAGAAATATGAATACTGGTTTGTTCTTCTGTAGACATTCAGAAAATAGATGGCACAAGTAGTTATCGTTTTTGAAATTTTAAATTGTTGATATGATACAGGTAAAAGTGCTTGGTCCTCCAAGTGTATTCAGAGCAAATGTATGAAGGGAAGGGAAGGGAAGGGCTGGTTCTGTTCTGTGGGTTTGAGGAGAGAAAAGAGAAGTGATGACAGAAGGAATACAGAAATGTAGAAACAAGGAAGAGAGTGGAATTGGCTACCCCTCTTGATTAGTGTCCTTCAGAAGAATATTCAAATATGGAGGAAGGGGTTTGGGACACAGGAATCAGAAACTTCAGTTTCTTCCGAAGAGGACAACATTGAACATATATAGAGAGATTCTGGTAAAGAAGAAGCAGTGGCAATGCCAAAAATGAGAGGGGGGTTGAAATGCTGGCAAGAATGCACAAGTTGAGGGAAAAACATAGATGAACAGAGTTATTTTCAAAGGAAGGTGTAAAATGTATTATTTACTCTTTTTTTGAGTGAATGGAATGGAAATTAAGGGTTTCATAGGGAGCCCTCTAATGTTCTGTTGCATATATGGAAAAGTTTTTGACATTTAAGTACATAATTTTTTTTAATTAAAAAAGAAGGAAAGAACCAGGAGATAGGTAGGAGGGAATATTTGAGATCAATCCGAGAGCCATCTGAAAATAGGTCAATATATCTCCCAAATAATTTCTCCCTAAATGGCCATTATATTAAAAGTGGCTTTAAAAATCCTAAGAAATTGTGATATTTTCATTTTCCAAACATAAATATTTGAACATGAGATTATCTCTAGTGATCTAGAACTCAGGACATTCTTGACACTGACTACTCATTTTTGTTTCTGGGGGAATTTTTCGTTCACTCAGGTAAATTTTTCTTCCTCTTTTTCCCAGCAATGGCATGTTTTGAATGACATACATCGTTTCATTTTTCTGCTTACACCTTCATACTTACTTCAGTACTTGAATGGATCCATGATCTCCTCCGTATAGATCCTTTTCCTTCTCATTCTGCGCAGCTCATGTCTGTATCTTTCTGTAGGTCCTCCACAAACAGTTCACAAGACAGTCCATCATCTTTCCTCTGGTTCTTTTAACATTTGTTGATACCAGTAATGTCTATACCTCTCTGTAGATCTTCCACAAACAATTCACAAGACAGCTCAGCATCTTTCCACTGGTATAAGCTGCAAGCACCGTGCCTATACAGGAGGGCCTGCTGTACAGGTCTGCTTTTCAAGATGGAAAGCAACTTTGGAGGTGGTCAAAAATCTACTTTAATTACATTCACCAGTTGCAAAAATATAAGCAGAGAAATAAAGACCGGCAGGCAGGGCTTCTAACTATCTGACCATGAGTAGTACACACATCACAGACCAACAGATAGAGCCAGCTCTCTGACCATTACATACATATATTGTTACCAGAGAGAAGCCCCAATATCTGGGCTTTCAAAGCCGAGGGGTGTCTGGGGTGGTCTCACCTGGCATATGAACCTTCTTCCAGGCCCTCAAAGCCAAACCTCATCTCTGAATACATAGACACTTTTCAGAGCCAGAGGGTGTCACGACCCACCCCTCATTGAGACCAACAAAAGCTTCCCCTAGTGGGCTTCAGGTGAGGCCTATTCATGGTGGGGAATGTTTTTAACTCTAATTAACATTACATCTGGTTCCTTTAACATTTTACCGATACCAATAAATTACTTGAAATGGCTGTCATCCATCACCTTTTTAGTGACAGGCCTATGTCTTTTTCCAATCCCACTTGATGCAAATGTTCTGGTCCAAAGGATCATTCTCAGGTGTTTGGGTTTAGTGTAAGGAAGAGACTGACATATTCACGCAGCACAGTAAAGGACTGTATGTTTTTTGTTCAAGAAGCAATCAGTTTACCAAATTGAGCAAAACTCATTGTTGCATTGGCTTTATGAAAGGCAGATCGACTGTTTTCCAAGTCATTGAGAGATTGTAACCAACACTGGTGGAGGTAGAACTTATACCTTACAAAAACCACAAATCCTAAGAAGTGTTGAAATTAGTGTCACTAAAAAAATTAGCTACTGAGATTAAAATCCAAGTTGTGAATCTACAGTGATCTTCATGGTGATACATGCTACTGTTGCTATAAATCCCCGTCATGAATAATCCATTTTATATATTATTCATGATTCTGTTGCAGGAAGATAATATCTAACATATCTTAGCCTATAACTATAATGTATGCATCATAAAAGCAGGACTTGAATTACTTGAGTTATTCATCCAGAGACCTTTTTGGTTGGCAGTTGCATGAATGATCTTTAAGGGGAAAAAAATCTCTGTATGTTGATCAAATGAATATGATTTTAAATATTCCTCATAATGAAAACATTGAAAACTACATGTTCTAAGTTATAGATTTTGTTTTAGTTTATTTATAAGTTCACAACCAGGTAAGTGAAATCAAGCAACTTAAACTACTGTTTACAAATAACATGAAAAATATTTGGGTATAAGTTTTTTTAAATCAAACCAAATGGGGAAATAAAGTTGAAAGTTCAATCTTAAAAGACTCTACTGAGTCTTAAAGTATACATCAAAGGATTTTATGCAATAGTAGCTTCAGCCTTAATCTGTTTTCATGGATTTTTTTGGTTTATTCATCATCGATTTCTTCATTTCTATCTGATTTAATATTTTACTTCATTATCGTCTAGAGGTTCTTTATTTATGTTCTTCAAGAAACGTGGGTGAAATATACTATTAGACTTTTTTTTAAAAAAAGAAACGGTTACATTTTGTGACCTAACATTAAAACTAATCTGAATGAATGAATTCACTATTTTTCACTTGATTCCTTTATTACTTAATGTTTACTATTTAATATGCTTTAGTTACCATATTTTTACTTGGTGATACTTAGTCAACACAGATTCTAAAGTGCATAAGTCATAAAGACAGACTATTCCAGGTCCGTTGGTAAAACTTTCTTGTTGTGCATTAGTAAAAATTTGTATTTGTGACTTTTTCATTGCTGTTACGCAAGGTAGTAGAGGACAAGTGCATCAAGCACTTGGTTATGATGTCTCCATTGCAATTCTGGGTTAAATATACCATGTCTATTGTGGAATCTTCTGTCTTCATTGACCAGCTAGGCACAGTGACAGGGAGTATTGATATGGCTGATGTCAGATAATGCCAGTGTTTGACTGAAAGACATGACTTATTCTTTTGGCAAAGAATAAGCTTAGTCGACAAAGATCCTTAGAACCAACAAAATAAAATATGATTCTATTAAAGAAAGAAAACACCTCCTTATCCTAAGGCTTAGGAACTGCCACAATGAGAAAATATTTTGGGTGACTAGCTAACCTTTGGTAGATTTCAGAAGCCTAGGCTAGATCCATTTTAAGTGGTCCGAATTAAAACTGTACCATTATAACAATACGTACCTGAAAGAGAGTAAGTATAAATTATCCCTTTCACTGTTTGTATTTTTTTTAACCTTTATACCATTAAACCTGTTTTTCTCAGCTTCTTTAAGGATTGTGTTACTTCCTCTTCCTAGCCTACTTTCTGTACTAAAAAGCAAGAAATTCTAGTGAAATATGAAGTGTGTTGATAAAGAAATTCATGTATCTGTTTAAATAGACATTTCAACAGAACTAGCTACTAAAATATTTGGAGTGGTGGTATCTTATATAAGAATCATGAGATTCAATACTGTTTAAATACAATGATGCGAGAAACTGTATTGAAATTAAATGGATGTTCTTATTTTATGGGTTGCCTTTTTGCCCCCAGGGGTTGACTAAAGTCTGGGGGGCAAAAGGTTATTGCTTTATATTGCTGTATTATTTTGTTTTGAAAGTGGAGGAAACAAAATAGAATGTTGGTTTTTTCTTTTTTTTTCTTTTTTTTTAAAGAAAAACCTGCAGCGTGTTTTGATTCTGCTATTTTGGGGCTTTATTTTTAGGCCGCAGGCATTTTCACGCATCACACTGCCCTAGACCCACCAGCCCTGTATCTACAGACAGTAACATGAGCGCTGCTGTAGTACAGAAGGTCCGACCAGCCAAGAAGCAAAAGCACCAGCCAGGACATCTGCGCAGAGAAGTCTACACAGATGGTAAGGACGTTGAAATAGACGAAAACCTTGATAAATTTTTCTGCTTTACCCAGTATCTGTATGGGAAGGAAAACTTCGTAACACATTTAAAATCACACTAAATATTTACTGTTTTATGTGTTATACTACAAAATATTATTGTTTTCAATAGTTGGTACCTTTGGGACACAGTCATTACAAAAACATTTTACGGTCAGGGTTAATGTACATATTTATAGAAAAAAATAGCTTATATAAAAAATAAGTATAAGATTAAATCTTCATTAAGTTAACACAACATTAAATTCTCCAAAGTGTCCACCTTTTTCATAAACAATTTAGTATTTGAACAGAAGACAATGAGCTGTTTTGAATTTTAATTCTAACTACAGTATTATTACGATCATCTTATGCACCAAAAGGCAAAATCTAATCATTTTCCCTCATGCCTTCACACACAATATCGACTCCTGCTGAAAAGGTAATGCTTGTATTCTCCAGGGAGTATGGTAGGATAATGCAAACATTGTGATGTTGTCTAGAGAAAACCTTTAATGAAAGTGCCTCAGGTGGCCCAGCATTTATTAAACCACCACCTTCCCATTTTACAAAACAACCCCAAGGGCTTTGTTAGGAATTCATGTAAGATAAATTCTTCCAGACTTACCCATCTTGTCAAGTTTGCTAAATTTGCTAAAGGAATGGGGGGAAAGAAGGGTGTCACCGTCGTCAGCACCGCCCCCCGAGCCCCCTAACTTGGTTCTCAGCACCAGCAATCAGATTAGGACTTTCATTACCAGTCAGCAGTTTTTCAAAGAGGTGCATCATTTGCCATTATCATATGAAAGCTTAGTATTATAGATTCTTATCCAAGGTTACAAGGAGGGTTTTTGGAGCCACTTCTCCCTGTGATTCCTGCCACTTGACAGAAAAATTTAATACAAAGCTCACAGCATGATGAGCACAAGTAATTTTGCAATGAGTGGCTGTCCGTGCTATTATCTGCACTTTATTCCCAGTATTTTCTCTCACCAGCATCTATCTGATATTATACTACATTAAATACTGGCATGACACAGTGCACCTGGGCCTCCTGGCTTCTGCCCAGGCCCCTTTTGTCAGTGAAACTGAGCTGTCAGAATATTATCTGATTTCAAAGAGTTATTACTGTGTCTTTGTGCATGTTTGCTTCTACAGAGGGACAAACATAAGGTGTAAATTTCCAAAGTATACCACTAATTTTACATTTATGAGATCCCTGCAATGGCATTTTACATGGTTTTATAGACATTTTATCAGTTTTTATTGTCTAGAAGAGAGTGTTCTTAACAGAAAAACTGGCTAAACATCAAACACTCATATAAACATAAAACATAAGAGAAAATCTGGACCAGTGCTGCATGTAAGGGGTTTTTGGTTTATTTTATTTTTTTATTTATACTTGAGTTTGACACCTAACTGGTGTTTTGTTTTTCTGCTTAAGCGGTAATGTGCCAAGTTGGGCTGCATAAAACCACAGTTAAAAATTGCAATAGATTTAGTAAATGTGATCAGTATTTTTATTTTGCAACCTTTCTCATGTGCTTCTTTCAGCATGTTTCTGATTACACTTAAATTCTTGCTGAGCTCTGCATGATCACTGTTGGACAGTGTAGTGATATATAATCAAGAAATAATTTGTTAATTTCAGGAATGATAAGAAACTAATTCAGAATTTGACAGAAAAGATGTATTCTTATATCTGAAATACTAGTGAAGACTCTACTCATTCCATGAAAACATATTTAGAATATTATGAGAATAGAATAGCCTGTGATGTGTACTGACATATACATACACACACACACATCTGCATATACATTGACTTTACTTTTCAGGTATCTAAATTTTTTTTAGAATATTGATATCAAAGACTTTCTGTTTGTTGTAACTATTCCTATTACAAAAGTTTATTTTATTTTGTAATGTCAGTGGCTAAATAAGAAAAGAAACTCAGTGAATTGAACCATTCTAATATGACTGCTTCCTGATTGTTTTATGTTTATTAATAACTTGAATGCCATATGGATCTAAGCGTTTTCCAATATTTAAAAAAGATACTAGTGATAACTTGTCATGGCTGCAAGTTTTGTGTAGATGAAAGACAATTATTTTCTACAATTTCTGGGCAATATTATTTAATTAAATATGAACTATTGGTTTCATGAAATAGTTCAGTGAGAGGGAAAAAGGAAGGAATACAAACTTCAAAAGATAATACAATTAGCTAAACATTGTTGTGTGAATTACTGGGAAAAGTAATAAAGTACTATTTTTATTTTTTTATGGGGGTAAAGTTGATGAACCAAAATCGATAATATAGACTGCCAGATATATTCAGTGCATGTTTTCTATGTAAATGCCGAATATTAGTGTGTTTGGTGGTAGGGGGTTCCCCTCCCACATTAAAATAATAAAGCATCGTTATTTATTTGAGATAAAGAAAAGAAAAAAAGGAAAACGCAAAGAAGGTAAAGCAATTCTCCTGATTACTTAATTAGTGCAGAATGATATTAGTTGTGTTTTATACTCGGTAGACAAGCAACAGTTCTTGTTTAATGTGGAAGACCTCTCTATCATTCATTCATTCAGTCATCTGATAAGAGTGTACTATGTGCAAAGTACTATCCTAAGCAGTCATGACTGACAGAACATAAAATAGTTTCCATAGATTTTTTTTATTTAACTTTTTGCATTCATTTTCACAAAATTTTGGGTTCCAAATTTTCTCCCCTTTTATCCCCTCCCCCCACCCCAATACACCGAGCAATCTAATTTTCCCTATCTCCAATCTGCCCTCTCTTCTGTCATCTCTCCCTTCTCTTGTCCCCATCTTCTCTTTAGTCCTGTAGGGCCAGATGACTTTCTATTCCTCCTTAACTGTATGTCTTATTTCCTAGTAGCAACAACAATACTAAACAGTTGTTCCTAAAACTTTGAGTTCCAAATTCTCCCCATCCCTCCCTCCCCACCCATTCCCTTTGGGACAGCAGGCAATTCAATATAGGCCCTATCTGTGTAGTTTTGCAAATGACCTCCATGATAGTCATGTTGTGTAAGACTAGCTTAATTACCCTCCATCCTACCCTGCCCCTCATTGTTTCTCTTCTGTCTTTTGATCCTGTCCCTCCCCGAGTGTTGACTTCAAATTGCTCCCTCCTCCCACTGCCCTCCCTTCCATCATCCCCCCCCTTGCTTATCTCCTTCTCCCCCACTTTCCTGTATTGTAAGATAGGTTTTCATACCAAAATGAGTGTGCATTTTATTCCTTCCTTTAGTCAAATGTGATGAGAGTAAACTTCATGTTTTTTTCTCAGCTCTCTTCTTTTTCCCTCCACTAAAAGGTCTCTTGCTTGCCTCTTAAATGACATATAATTACCCCATTCCATTTCACCCTCTTTCCTCCCCCTACCTTTCTCTCTCACCATTTACCTTAATTTCTTTAAGATATGGTCCCATCCTATTCAATTCACTCTGTGCTCTCTATCTCTGTATGTGTGTGCATGTGTGTAGGTGTGTGTGCGTGCATGCGTGTACATGTGTGTGTGTGGTCCCACCAACTACTCAGATACTGAAAAGTTTTAAGAGTTACAAATATTGTCTTTCCATGTAGGAATGTAAGCAGTTCACTTCTGGTAAGTCCCTTAAGACTTCTCTTTGCTGTTTACTTTTTCATGCTTCTTCTCATTCTTGTGTTTGAAAGTCAAATTTTCTTTTCAGCTCTGGTCTTTTCATCAAGAATGTTTGAAAGTCCCCTGTTGCATTGAAAGACCATATTTTCCCCTGAAGTATTATACTCAGTTTTGCTGGGTAGGTGATTCTTGGTTTGAGTCCTAGTTCCTTTGACTTCTGGAATATCCTATTCCACACCCTTCGATCCCTTAATGTAGAAGCTGCTAGATCTTGAGTTATCCTGATTTTATTTCCACAATACTGGAATTGTTTCTTTCTAGCTGCTTGCAATATTTTCTGCTTGACCTGGGAATTCTGGAATTTGGCCACAATGTTCCTAGGAGTTTCTCTTTTTGGATCTCTTTCAGGTGGTGATCGATGGATTCTTTCAATACTTATTTTGCCCTCTGGTTGTAGAATCTCAGGGCAGTTTTCCTCGATAATTTCATGGAAGATGATGTCTAGGCTCTTTTTTTGATCATGACTTTCAGGTAGTTCCATAATTTTTAAATTGTCTCTCCTGGATCTATTTTCCAGGTCAGTTGTTTTTCCCATGAGATATTTCACATTCTCTTCCATTTTTTCATTCTTTTGGTTTTGTTTGGTGATTTCTTGGTTTCTCGTAAAGTCATTAGACTCCATCTGTTCCATTCTAATTTTGAGAGAACTATTCTCTTCAGTGAGCTTTTGAACCTCTTTTTCCATTTGGCTCATTCTGCTTTTGAAAGCATTTTTCTCCTCATTGGCTTTTTGAACCTCTTTTGCCAATTGAGTGAGCCTAGTCTTCAAGGTGTTATTTTCTTCAGCATTTTTTTGGGTCTCCTTCACCAAGGTATTGACCCGTTTTTCATACTTTTCTTGCATCTCTCTCATTTCTCTTCCCAGTTTTTCCTCCACCTGTCTAACTTGCTTTTCAAAATCCTTTTTGAGCTCTTCCAAGGCCTGAGCCCACCCGACATCCCTCTGGGGTGTCTGGGGTACTGAGGCCCCACCCTCCACGTCTTTCCCTGATGGCAAGAATATTTCCTCGTCATCAGAACCAAAAGGCAGGAACATTTGCACCTGTTCAAAGAAGCTCTCTATAGTCTTATTTTTCTTCCCTTTTCTGGGCATTTTCCCAGCCAGTTACTTGACTTCTGAGATTTCTGTCCCCCCCCACCTAGATCTGCCCAGCTAGTGCTTGGGGTCTGAGATTCAAATGGGCTTTCTGCGGCAGGCATGGCCGCTAATCAATGTGAGCTTTAGTTCTGGTGCTGAGGTAGGGGCAAGGCCACCTCCCAGGCTCAGTTCCCTCAAGGGCTTTATGCAGAGATCTTCAGTAATGGAGTGGGTGGGGGCAGGGCTGCCTCCCAGGCTCAGTTCCCTCAGGGGCTTTATGCAGAGACCTTCAGTAATGAAGTGGGTGGGGCAGGGCCGTCTCCCAGGCTCAGCTCTTTCAGGTGGTTTATGCACAGACTTTCAGTAATGAAGATCCTGCCTGCTGCTTGGGGAGTCCCAGGCCGCCGCCTGCTGCCTCTGCCGCTGCCCCTGCCTCTGCCTCTGCCACTTCCTCCTGAGGGGGCCTGAGCCACGGAGACACCCTGCTCCCCTCTCAGCCAGCCCAGACGTGTCTCTCACTGACCTGTAGCGTCTGTGGGCGGAGGGAACTTCCCGGCCGCCGGAGGTTCCGTCCCTCAAGCCTGCTCGCATCTGCTCCTCTGGGACCACGTGGCCAGGGAAGCTCAGGGGTAGACTCCGCTTTCCGGGGTGCGATGGACCCTGGGACCGCTCTCCAGGGCTCTCTGGAACGGAAATCTCTTACACTGTGTTTCTGAACACCCTGCAGTGATCCAGAACTTGTGGGGAGCTCTTTTTACATTAAATCCATGGGTTGTGGGTTTGGAGCTAGCATACGTGAGTCTTTCTACTCTGCCATCTTGACTCCGCCCCCAGTTTCCATAGATTTGTACCTCGTAGTCTTGGTTTATATGTAGATTTGGAGAAAATTTTATGAATATTTAATTAGTTTAAGTTTTAAAGTCTAAATTTCTACTTTACCAAGCAGAAGAAGCACATTTCTGGAAACTACTCCCTAACCTCTCTTTTCAATCTTTTGAAACCATTTACAGACTTGATTTGGAAACCAAATCTGCATTATTTCTACAGCCCCAGTTTTCATAAGTTACAAATTTACTATCTTCTTTGAAACGGTGTTGTCACTAATTAGAAGGCCTTGAGATTTTAAGTATTAAGATAAGAGCACAAAACCTCCACAGTGAGTCAGTGGTACAGAATTTTCCACATAGATTCTGCTTTTTATTACACTGAATCCTACTTTAATAATATTTTATTTTTGACAAAAAATTTATAGAAAGACTAGTTATATGAAAGCCTGCATCTTTAGCTATGTGTGTATGGGTGTGTATGTATATAATAATCTAGCAGAGTGTTGAATTTTGAAACTAGTTTTCCAATTCATTTAAATATCAAGTTATGAAAATGCTCTTTGCCAATACATGAATTAAAAAAGCTTTTTAATTTGTTTAAATTCCCAGTCCTAAAATGTTTTTTCATAATACCAGAAGTTGATTAGAAAATGCAGTTTCACAGGAAATATGTTGGAATTTTAATTGATTGTCTTTTCCTTAAATTTTCCAGCTTCCTCTTTACTGTCAGTAACTTTATCATCCCCAATGTACCCCTACTTTACTATCATAAAAGATAATTTTTACTTCTCCCTCAACATTCCCTTCACCATTGTTTTGGCAATTCTTACCCCAAAATGTTTCTTGGATTTTTTTTCTTCCTTTCCATTTTACAGTCTCCACCCTAATCTAAGTCCTTATCACTTCATATATTGATCACTTCAGCAGCCTTTTACTAGGTGTTCTTCCTGCCATCAGTCTCTCCCTCATTCCTTTTGATATTTCTCAAAAATACTTGTCAAAAAATAGGTATCAGTTTGTTTCTTTCTGCTCAAGAATTTTTAGTGTCTCCCCACTAGATCCAGCCTATACTTAGCTTAATCTCCAAGGCGTTTCCCCAGGTAGCTCTCCTGTACTTGTCCAATTTCATTTTTCAGTGCTTCTCAATGGAAACCCTCTCCTTTAGGTAAGCGGCAGTTTTACTGCATCCTAACACAGAGCATCATGAGCTTCAGTAAGTAGAAGCTGAAGATGATGGACATTAAATTGAACACACCATTGGCTTTAGCTCTCTTTTATTAAGCACCTGTGGTATGCAAGTCATTGTATTACAGTCGAGGATGAGATGAAAAATGAAATCATACATTCCTCAGGGAGCTCATGACCTCATAGAAGGAACATGACACGATTCAGTCAGGTCCACGTTTCCACCTGTTATATCAAGGTGTGTGCAATGGTCTCTCTCATCTGTCATGCCTTCCTTCCTCTCCACTCTCAGAACTAGATAATGGCTAGAATGCTGTACATAGAATAAGAAAACCTCAACCCTTAATCACTTAGACTATGGGCAAGTCATGTATCTTCTACAGAATGGGAATCATGATGCTAGATCACCTTAGGTTCAATCAAGGTAATAAATATATAACCCTGAATATATATGTGTGTGTGTGTGTGTGTGTGTGTGGTGTGTTTTGTGGATTTTAAAGGCTGTATATCAGTTATTTCTACTGTTACTAAACTAGCTCACACTAATTGTCCTTTTGTTTCTTCAATAATTTTATATTTCTGCCTTCTTCTACTCACCGCCCCCCCCTTACTTTTGAAGGTGTCATGACAGGCTTTTCTCAATTTTTTAAAGAAGTTTTATTAGAGCTACTGTTTAGACAAAAGTTCTGTACTTCACTTTAGTCGACTAAAGTGCATGTTTTTTGAGGTACCAGTAAAGTTTAATATTTTCCCCCAAAATGATCATGCTCCCATGTCACAAGATTGTTTTCCCTCCTATTTCTAAACTGTGTGTGTGCATGTGTGTGTGTGTATGTGTAAGCTCCCAAGTTTTACTCCACTTAACAGGACAGTTTCATTCAGTGCAAGTTGCTTGGTTAGTTCAGTCCCTGAGGTTTTACGAGAATATATCAAACAATAGGAGAGTTCATGGGTTATTTAGAATAAGATTTAGGATGCTAAAAAGGTAGATAGCAATGAATGCTTATATTCATGCTGTTTTCCTTACTGAAGTGTTTCCTGAGCTTCATTAAAGTAAATTAGCTAACAACAATGAGATAACTTTTTGGAAGTATAAAAGAAAAATCCAATTTTTTCCGTTGCTTTTAAATTTTTCTTCCATTTCATCACAGTCTCAAAATATATTTACTGGGTAATTTCTGCATGAAAGACACACCATACTATAAGAGACATAGGGAACGAAAAAGACAGGCTATAGAATTATCGTGTAATCCATTCTAGGTTCTCATGGAGCTGATAAAGGGATAAGCCATGTGCATAATAACTATATAACAGAGTAGTAATTGAATTGTAGTAAGAGAGGTATGAAGGACAAATATGTCTCAAAGCAGAAGAGGTTATTTTCATTGGTGGCCAGGTGTAGGAGATGGGGGCAGGTGGAGAAAGCATTTTGTACAGTGTAAACACTTTGAGGAGAGGGATGGTTTCATGTTTGCCGAATCTTAAGCATAACCTTGCTGGCATGTGAAATGAGCGCAATTGTTTGGTAATTTGAGTATTCTCTAGCTTTGCTCCGTAGGATTGGGACACAAACTGATCTTTTCCAGTCCAGTGACCACTAGTGAGTTTTCCAAATTTGCTGACATATTAAGTGCGGCACTTTAACAGCATCGTAATTTAGGATTTTAAGTACCTCAGCTGGAATTCCATCACCTCCTCTAGCCTTATTATTAGCAATGCTTTCTATAGCCCATTTGACTTCATTCTCTTGGGTGTCTGGCTCTTGATGAGTAACCGTACCATCATGGTTATTGATGATGATAAAAATCTTTCCTGTATAGTTCTTTTGTATATTCTTGGCAACCCTTCTTAATCTCTCCTTCTGTCTAGTCCCTACCATTTTGGTCTTTTGTCAGGCCCATTTTTGCACAAAATGTCCCTTTGATGTCTCTAATTTTTTGAAGAGATCTCATCTTATTTCTTTGCATTGCACTTAAAAAAAGCCTTTACTCTTCTTCTTGCTCATCAGACAACCATTTTATTTTCTTGGTCTTCTTTTCCTTTGGGATATTTTTTTATTGCTTCCTCCTGTACAATATTACAAGTTTATTTCCATAGTTCTTCAGGCACTCTGTCTACCAGATCTAATACCTTTAATCTACTCATCACTTTCACTTCATATTCAGAAAGAATGTTATTTAGGTCCTGCATATAAGATCTAATGATTTTCTCTACTTTCTTTCATTTAAAGTCTGAATTTTGCAATAAGAAGCTCCAGGTCTTACTTTAACTACCTGTATAAAAGTATACCATCCATCTGATTTCTATATCAGTCATCTGGTAAGGTATATGTGAGTTGCCTTTTGGGTTTGTTATGACCAGCGAGTTATCTTGACACAATTCTATTAGTGTCTGCCCTGTGTCATTTTGTACTCCAAGGCCAAACTTGCCTCTTATCCCAGTTATCTTTTGACTTCCTGTTTCAGCATCCCAATCCCCTATGACAAATATGACATCTTTTTCTGTGTGATTTCTAGAAGAAGTTGTAGGTCATCATAGAACTGATCAACTTTGACCTCTTTAGCTTCAGTGGTTAGAGCATAGACTCATAGTGCTCTATTATTTAGCAGTTTGCCTTGGATTTAAACAGATATCATTGTTATTTTTGAGATCATACCCTCCTACTGCTTTTCTCACCTTTTTACTGATGATGAAAGCTACTCCATTTCTTCTAAGGGATTTTTGCCCACAGTAGTATGTGCAGTAATCACCTGAATTAAATTCACTGATACCCAAGATGTCAAAGTTGAATCTTTTCATCTCCTGTTTGGCCACCTCCACTCTACCGTGATTCACAGACCTTGCATTTAAGGTTCTCATGCAGCATTAAACTTCCATTTCTCACCAGACACATCCACAGGTGAGCTTCTTTTCAGCTTTGGCCCAGCCATTTCCTTCTTTCTGGAGCTACTGACCGTTGTTCTCTGCTCTTCCCCAGTAGGATGTTGGACACCTTCCAACCTGAGCCACTCATCATCCACTGTCATATCTTTTATTCTTCTGATAACTGTCCATAGGGTTTTCTTGACAAAGACAATGGAGTAGTTTGCCATTTCCTTCTCCAGTGGATTTTGTCAGAACTCTCCACTATAAGCTGTCCATCTTGGGTCACCCTCCATGGCCTAGCAAGCCCCTGTGCCATGACATGGCAGTGATCCAGGAGGAGGAGTTTCACTTACTCTAGTTCTGTCTTTGGAACATCTGTCAATCTGCTTCCTGATATTCCCCTTCCTCAGCCGCCTCAGCGTGCTGTCCCTTTCCATATGTACACTTACAGCCTCAAAATGCTTCTTCTCTCCAGGGTCTCTTAGATGCAAGCAACACTACCAACACTCCTCACTCTTGGCTTACTGGCATGTATACATTCTTATGCAGTTGAGGATGAACAAAAAGAGGAAATCGGTCTCACTATTTTAAAATCCTAAATTTTATTAATACAGTCAGGAAATCAGAGGACATTAGACATAGAAGGATATAAAAAGATCAACTAGTTATAAACAGCTGAAAAGGGGAAAACATTTGTTGAATGAATAAGGGAACCAAATAGTAGAGGAACTTAATAGCATTATACCATCTTGCATCTATAAAAAATCCTCTAAAACATCAGTAAAATGAAAACACAATATTTATTGACAATTTAATTAGAGTTTAAAAATGAAGTGTTTTGTAGGACTTGTAGCTAAGATTAAAAAAATATTTTTTTTCTCAGCTTCACTGCAGTATACTTTTGGCTTTGGCTGTTATTTTTTAAATTTATTTTAAGTTTTCAGCACTCATTTCCACAAAATTTTGAGTTCTGAATTTTCTCCCCATCTCTCCCTTCCTCCTACCCCAAAACACTTTGCATTCTGATTGCCCCTTCCACCAATGTGCCCTCCTTCTAACACCCTCCCTTCACTTATCCCCATCTTCTCTCTTGTCCTGTAGGGCAAGATAAATTTCTATACCCCATTACCTGTATTTCTTATTTCCCAGTTGCATGCAAAAACAATTCTCTACATTTGTCCCTAAAACTTTGAGTTCCAGCTTCTCTTCCCTCCTCCCTCTCCACTCATCCCCATAGAGAAAGCAAGAAATTCAAAATAGGCTATATATGTGCAGTTTTGCAAATGACTTCCATAATAGTCATGTTGTGTAAGACTAACTATATTTCCCTCCATCCTATCCTGCCTCCCATTTCTTGTATTCTCTCTTTTGACCTTGTCACTCCCCAAGAATGTTTACTTCTGATTTCTTCCTCCTCCCATTTGCCCTCCCTTCCATCATCCCCCCAACCCTGCTTATTCCCTTCTCCCCTACTTTCCTGTAGTGTAAGATAGGTTTTTATACTACCCTGATACTGAGAAAAGTTTCAAGAGCTACAAATATTATCTTTCCATGTAGGAATGTAAACAGTTCAATTTTAGTAAGTCCCTTATGTAAGTAGTAAGTTCTCTTTCCTCTTTACTTTTTCATGCTTCTTCTCATTCTTGTGTTTGAAAGTCAGGTTTTCTTTTCAGCTCTGGTCTTTTCATCAAGAATGCTTGAAAGTCCTCTATTTCATTGAAAGACCATTTTTTCCCCTGAAGTATTATACTCAGTTTTGCTGGGTAGGTGATTCTTGGTTTTAATCCTAGTTCCTTTGACTTCTGGAATATCATATTCCAAGCCCTTTGATACATTAATGTAGAAGATGCTAGATTTTGTGTTATCCTGATTGTATTTCCACAATATTCAATTTTTTTTCTTTCTAGTTGCTTGCAGTATTTTCTCTTTGACCTGAGAACTCTGGAATTTGGCTACAATATTCCTAGGAGTTTCTCTTTTTGGATCTCTTTCAGGTGATTGGTGGACTGTTTCAGTATTTATTTTGCCCTCTGGTGTTAGAATGTCAGGGCAGTTTTCCTTGATAATTTCATGAAAGATGATGTCTAGGCTCTTTGTTTGATCATGGCTTTCAGGTAGACCCATAATTTTTAAATTATCTCTCCTGGATCCATTTTCCGGGTCAGTTGTTTTTCCAATGAGATATTTCATATTATCTTCCAATTTTTCATTCTTTTGGTTTTGTTTTGTGATTTCCTGGTTTCTCATAAAGTCATGAGCCTCCATATGTTCCATTCTAACTTTTTTCCCCCATTTCATTTATTTATTTATTTAACTTTTCAACATTCACTTCCACAAAATCTTGGGTTCCAGATTTTCTCCCCATTTCTCCCCTCCCCCCACCCCAAAAGGCTGAGCATTCTAATTGCCCCATCACCAATCTGCCCTGTCTTCTAACATCCTTCCCTTTCCTTTTTCCCATTTTCTCTTTTGTCCTGTTGGGCAAGATAACTTTCTATACCCCATTGTTTGTATTTCTGTTTCTTAGTTGCAAGAACAATACTCAACAGTTGTTTCTATAACTTTGAGTTCCAGCTTCTCCCTATCCCTCCTCCTTCCCCACCCATTCCCTTTAGCAAGGCAAGCAATTCAATATAGGCCATATCTGTGTAGTTTTGCAAATGACTTCCATAATAGTCATGTTGTGTAAGACTAACTATATTTCCCTCCATCCTATCCTGCCTCCCATTTCTTCTGTTATCTCTTTTGACCTTCTCCCTCCCCAAGAATGTTTACTTCTGATTGCTTGCTCCTCCCACTTGCCCTCCCTTCTATCATCCCCCCCACCCTCCTTATCCCCTTATCCTCTCCTTTCCTGTAGTGTAAGGTAGGTTTTTATACCAAATTGAGTGTGCATGTTATTTCTTCCTTGTGCCAGATATGAAGAGAGTAAGCTTCACTTTTTCCCTCTCACTCCCCCCCTTTCTCCTCCATTGAAAAAACTCTTTCTTGCCTCTTTTATGAGAGATAATTTGCCCCATTCCATTTCTCCCTTTTATCCTCCCAATATATTCCTCTCTCCTCAATTTTATTTTTTTAGATATGATCCCTTCCTATTCAACTCACCCTTTGCTCTCTGTCTCTTTCTCTCTCTCCATATATGTGTGTGTGTGTGTGTGTGTGTGTAATCCCACCAACTACCCAGATACTGAAAAAAGTTTCAAGAGTTTCAAATATTATCTTTCCATGTAGGAATGTAAGCAATTCAACTTTAGTAAGTCCCTTAGGGTTTCTCTTTGCTGTTTGCCCTTTCATACTTCTCTTGATTCTTGTGTCTGAAGGTCAAATTTTCTTTTCAGCTCTGGTCTTTTCATCAAGAATGCTTCAAAGTCTTCTATTTCATTGAAAGACCACTTTTTCCTCTGAAGTATTATACTCAGTTTAGCTGGGTAGGTGATTCTTGGTTTGAGTCCTAGTTCCTTTGCCTTCTGGAATATCATATTCCACGCCCTTCAATCCCTTAATGTAGAAGCTGCTAGATCTTGTGTTATCCTGATTGTATTTCCACAATACTGGAATTGTTTCTTTCTAGCTTTCTATAGCTTTCTAGCAATATTTTCTCCTTGACCTGGGAACTCTGGAATTTGGCCACAGTGTTCCTAAGGAGTTTCTCTTTTTGGATCTCTTTCAGGAAGTGATCGGTAGATTCTTTCAATTTTTATTTTGCCCTCTGGTTCTAGAATATCAGGGCAGTTTTCCTTGATAATTTCATGAAAGATGATGTCTAGGCTCTTTTTTTGGTCATGGCTTTTAGGTACTCCCATTTTTTTTAAATTGTCTCTCCTGGATCTATTTTCCAGGTCAGTTGTTTTAATGAGATATTTCACATTCTCTTCCATTTTTTCATTCTTTTGGTTTTGTTTTGTGATTTCTTGGTTTCTCATAAAGTCATTAGCCTCCATGTGTTGCATTCTAATTTTGAAAGAACTATTTTTTTCAGTGATCTTTTGAATCTCCTTTTCCATTTGGCTAATTCTACTTTTGAATACATTCTTCTAATCATTGACTTTTTGAACCTCTTTTGCCAATTGAGTTAGCCTATTTTTCAAGGTGTTATTTTCTTCAGCATTTGTTTGGGGTCTCCTTTAGCAAGGTGTTGACCTGCTTTTCATGATTTTCTTGCATCTCTCTCATTTCTCTTCCCAGTTTTTCCTCCACCTGTCTAACTTGATTTTCAAAATCCTTTTTGAGCTCTTCCATGGCCTGAGTCCAATGAATATTTATTTTGGATGTTTGGGATTCAGAAGCCTTGCTCTATGTCTTTTCCTGATGGTAAGCATTGTTCTTCCTCATCTGAAAGGATGGGAGGAGATACCTGTTTACCAAGAAAGTAACCTTCTATGGTCTTATTTTTTTTTCCCCTTTTTGGGGCATTTTTCTGGCCAGTTACTTAACTTTTGCGTCCTTTGTCAAGAGTAGGGTATACTCTGGGGACCTGTAAAGCATCAGTTCCTCCAAGGTAGCACAATGAAGTGTGTGCTGGTCTGGGTGCAGGGAAGGATTTTTGTGCCCAGAAACTTAGCAGAGGTTCCTCTCCACAGGCACCTGACCTCCAGTTCCACCAAGCTGGCACTGGGGTCTGGGATTCAGTCAAGCTGTGGGGGCAGGGCTGCCATTCAGTGCAAGACAAAAACCAGATGCCTCAGGGCATCTATGAAGGGCTGAGGTAAGACTCAACTCTTCTGTGACCCCAGGGGTTTTTACGCTGCAATGGAGTGATCTGTACCAGCTGCTGTGCAGCCTCTGTGGCCTCTGCCTGCTGCCAGAGCTATGGGAAGGCCCTTTTCCCTTCCTGGTCGGCTGATAAAACCCTGTCACTGATCTTTGGGGCCTGTGGGCCGAGGGATCTGAGGACCCGCTGCTGCAACTGGAGATTCAGCTCCCAAGGCATCTTCCTCCCAGAGTTTTGTCGAGCCGGGCCCAAAGCTGGGATGTGCTCTGTGACGTATCCAGTGCAATTGATGTTTCCTATGGGCCTTTCAGGCCACCCTGGGCTGGAAATCTCCTCCACTGTGTTATTTTCCACTTCTGCTGCTCCAAAATTTGTTGAGAGTCCCTCTCTACAAGTATTTTATAGGCTGTGTGAGGAGACCATACGTGTGTCTTTCTACTCCGCCATCTTGGCTCCACCCCATTCTAATTTTTAAAGAACTATTTTCTTCAGAGAGTTTTTAAACATCCTTTTCCATTTGACTAATTCTGCTTTTTAAAGCATTTTTCTCCTCATTGGCTTTTTGGGCCTCTTTTGCCGATTGAGTGAGCCTATTTTTAAGGGTGCTATTTTCTTCAGCATTTTTTGGGTCTCCTTTAGTAAGCTGTTGACTCACTTTCCATGATTTTCTTGCACTCCTATCTGGTGAGATAAACCTTTCCCATCGGTCTTCCAGGTCCCCCTGGGCTGGAAATCTCCACTCCATCATTCTGTGGCTTCTGCTGCTCTAGACTTTGTTGAGAGTCTTTCTTTACAGGTATTTTATGGGTTGTGGGGGAAGAGCTAGAATATGTGCATCTTTCTACTCCACCACCTTGACTCCACCCCCGAATTTAGCTATTATTAAAGTAGCAAAACAGGACCTTTGAACCCAGGACCTTTTATTCTCCAGAAAATAATAGAATGTCTGAGTTAAGGATCTGAAAGTCCATCTAGTTCAACTTGCAACTGAGCAGGGATCCCTTGAAAAAATCCATTACAAATAGTTATCCAGTCTCTTCTTAAAGACCTCAAATAATGAAGAACTCACTCCTTCCCAAGCCAGCTCTTTCCACTTTTGAACCATTGTATTTATTAGAAAATTTTTCCTTATATCAAGTCAAAACTTTGAAGTTTACCATTGCTTCATATAATGCCCTGCATATGTATTGCATAGAACTTCAAATACTGCAAATGACTTCTCCTAATTGTCTTCTCTGCTAGGCTTAAACACCACGCAATTCGTTAATCTCTTCCCTGAATTAATTATTTCCTCAACTTCTCACGGCCAATTTCCTGATCTTAAAAAAAAATTATAGTTGTTACTATTCTTAGGAATTTGAACTACACGCCCTTCCTGTAAAATGCCTTCCAGTTCTAAATGCTGTGATCCTCAGGTTATCCTCACACGGCATGTTTCCAGTCACATTGTGCTGGTCTTTCTCCTCTTTGTGCACTCCAGGGTGTTTGTTTGAACTCACTTGTCCTGTCGTAACCACCTCTAACTACCCTCATTCTGGGAATTATGTTTTTGTTAACACAGCCAAATATAGCTTTAATTTTTTTGGTTGCCGCATCACACTGTTGACTAAGTTTGTTTCCAGATCCCTTAAATCATCAAATTTTTCCCCATGACATTTCCCTCATCTTGCACTTACGTAGTTGATTTTTTAAACTTATTTAGACATCCCTCTATTTATCATTATTGTATTTTATTATATTCAGTCTGGTGCATTATTCTGGCCTGTAAAAATGTGGTATCTTCCTATAGGCTGGCATCAATCCATTAATTACTGGTTTTTGGGTGTAATTATGAACATACCTAATTACTATCCTTCAGTCCACATCTCTATCTTATCCACAAAACTATTGTTAAACACCTTGCTGAAATCCAGTTATTCTGTGTCTATGCCATTTCTCTGATCTGTTAGTCTACCAACTCTAACCCCCAAACCCCTCAAAAAGAAATGAAGTTAGTCTTGCATGACTCGTTCTTGATGAACCCATGCTGGCTTGTGGTGAGCATTGTTTCCTTTCCTAAATCCCTACTTTAATAATCCATTAAAGAATATTATTAGAAATCATTCAAGCTTACTGGCAACATGGAAGAAGTCATGTTTCCTTTTTTGAAAATTTGAGGATTACATCAGCTTTCTTTTAAATGTTGCTCAGTAGAAGATGATATTACATGATACTGAATTTAACTTTATGAGAGAGATGTTGAGCATTTTACAGCTTAATTGATTTAATTTGTATAGGCATAGTGGATAGAGAGCCAGTCTTGAAGCCAGAAAGTACTGGTTGCATGACACTGAACTTTTTTAAAATTATAAATTGCAAAGAAATTTTTCAAGTACTACTTTATTCTTCTTTGTTCAAGTGCTGTGAATCACCCAGGAGTCCCCTGAAATCGCAGATCCAATCTCCATGTCTATAATTTTAAAATCTTGGTGCTATAATATAATTTCTAAAGGAAAATGTATATTGAATTTTGACTTTAAACACTTTATTTGTGCATGTAGCATTTTATATAAACATGTTAATCAATAAGCATTCATTAGGTATTATTATCTAACATATCCTGTTATGTGCTAGTGACAAAAATTACAAAGAATGAAATAATCCCTGCTCTCAAGGAGCTGACATTCTATTGATGAAAAACAGTATATACTTTATATACGTAAATAAAGAAGAAATACAAAATAGATACAAGGTAGTCAGCAAGGGAGAATACTTGCAGGTGGAGCGATCCAGAAAGATTTTGTGTAGTAGTACTTGAGTTGCATCTTAAAGGAGATGAGGCAGAAATGAAGAAGGAAGTTATACCAGGAATGAGAAGAAGCAAGGAGATGGGACATGGAGTACCATGTGTGAGTGACAGGAAGGCCAGATTGCTTGGATTATATTTGCATTGTTGTGCGGGGAAGTGGAATGCTGTAGATGGAAAGATGGGTTGTTGGGCAAGATTATGAAAGGCTTTACAAGCAAGAGGCATTTGTTTTATCCTAGATACAATGGGGAAACACTAGAGTCTCGTGAGGAGAGGAGGAACATGATTAGAAATGTATTTAAAGAAACTAGAAAGCCATCATAATTGTCAGTGAGAGGGGAGACAAAGGTCTGAACGTGGTGGTAGCTGTGCGAATAGGGAAGATACAGAATGCAAGAGATATGGACATTGAAATGACCCTACTGGCTAAATACAATAAGGGTAAATGAGCTGAGAATATTGTGGTTATAAGTTTGGAAGACTGGAAAGACTGATAGAAATCGGGAAATTTGGTGGAAGGATTGGGGAAAAATGATGATTTCTGTTTTGGTGATGAGATGTCTGAGATATCCAGTATTAAAATTCTAATAGTCAATTGGCAATGCATGATTAAATTTCAGAAGAAAGACAGGAGCTAGATAAATGGATCTGCATATGAATGATAATTACTAAGAAAGAGTATAGAGAAGAAAGAAGAAAGATCCTAAGATAGGGCCTTGAACACTCGTAGTTGGGCAGTATGATATGAATGATGTAGGAAATGAGGAATGGAGAGAGTGGTAGGAGTACAAAGTGCCCCCTTCCCAGTCACCAAAAAAGAGCATAGAGAAGAGGAGGGTTGTCATTAATATCAAATGAATGCTTCAAAGAGATAAAGGACTGGAAAAAATATCATCAGGTTTGCCAATTAAGAAATGATTGCTGTCTTTGGAGAAAGGATATTAAGTTAAATGGAAGGGTCAGAACTAGATTGCTACGGTTGAGGACTGACAGGAAAGTGGAAGTTTACCCATAGCTCTTTTTCTAAGAATTTGAGCAAAAGAGATAACCTGAGGGGATAGCAGGCTCCAGTGAAGGTTGCTGTTGGTTTAAGGCTAGGAGGCACCTGCCTATATGTACTTAGTTCTTTAATCAATCTAAGATTTTCAGTAATATGGGTATTCTCTCCAACAGTGAACATTGCAACCCCTCATTCCCCATCTACTTATCATAGAATTTCAGTTCTCAGGAACTAAAAAGGCAGTCTAGGCTAATCTGTATCTAAAAAGCAATATAATCTATAACATACATATCCAACAAATTGATCTAGCCTTTGTTGGAAGACCTCCAGTGAGGGAGAATCCACGTGTTCAAAGCATATATCTCTGAACTGTCAAGCTAGAAGGCATCCTTGTGTGAAATTTCTCACATATATGTTGTTATTGGCTTTCTTGCTGATAATAACTTTTCCTATAAATATCCATTTTGAAACATCTCTACAACAGTAAGTACTTTATATGCACTTAAAAGAATTTTCACTTAAAAGAATTGATCATTCGCTGATGTTATGTATACTTTTAATAAATAGAATGTGTTTTTTTTCTTATTAGCACATTTTGTTTTAAGTAGTGAATCCAATTCATATTTCAGTACAGAGAACTCCCCAGTAAAACTGTTTATAATGCTTTAAATTGAAAACTACTGAGATCTCAAGATAGTGCTGTATACTAAGGGCTATATATACTTGGCCTTTTTTCAACTCCTGTACTTAGATTTTTATTCTTTCCACCTAAGACACAAATAGCAAACCAAAGAAATAAATAAAAATCAGAGATGAAAAAAGCAATCCTTATGTTTTTACTCATTTTGTGTATATCTACCTAGATCAGCAAAACTGTTCCCAAGCTAATCCAAATATAACTTTCAATAAGTTTCGACCCAGAATGAATTGTCTTAGAGTCACAGAAACCCACAATCAGGAGGGATCACTCATTCTTTCTCTATGGCTAAGTTGTAACCACTTGCATCTGTTTAACTGTGAAATTCTTTGGTGTTTAGGTCTGTTCAACATGGAAAAAACCTTGGTGAAAGCATAGGGAGTGAGAGCAGGGCAGAATAATATAGATATAGCCTGGTAGGTATAGTAAGAAGAAGGGGTTTTAATTGTTATGTTAGAGATGGGGAAGAAGAGAACCTTTAGGAACAGTCACATGGAAGACAAGTGCCAAATCAGAGTATTTTTTAGGAAGAGAGCAATAATTGTAGAGGGTAACGAGACTTAAACCAGAAGTTTCATATGGAAATCCAATTTTTGAAACTAAATATTATTTGGAATAACTATTTTTTTTTTATTTTTCTCTTGTTCAGTGCTAAGTGCTTTACTTCCTACTTTGCTTTTTGTTAAGGTTCCAGTGATGGAATCAGAAAGTCACTGGCTTTCCTATTCAGTGCATCTGTCCTCCTTTTCCATCTGTTAATGTTATTGTGCCTGTTAGTGTTATTTCAGGTGCCCTTGTTAAAAGGTTTTCTTCTAAATGCTGCACACTTAAAGTGCTTCATGCATAGACTGTGTTCAAGGGTTGTGTGAGCAGACACGAGAGCAGCAAGAAGACTGATTCGTGGAGCAGAGTTTGCCTAAGATTAATAGGCCATAGTGCTCTGACCAGAGTTGGCTATCAATCTCTCTCTCTAAGCCTATAGAAGGAAAGCCATTTGGAAGTTAAGACGGGCTGGTCTAGAGAGAAGCAGTATATCGCCACAATTGTCCAATTTAACTGTGACCCAAAATATGGGGCAAACAAAACTTTCCCTTAGTGATAGCCAAGGACTACACAGGGCACAGTGCCATGAGTTCATGGACAGGGTAAGGCAATAAAACCAAAATAGAATCTGTAAAGGTCCAGAGGCAAAGGTTATGCCCAAGCAATGAAAAGGAAGAAATCATGTTTCTATTCCAAAACCCAAGAAGTGCCCTAGGCAGAGGACATGACCGTATACTCTAAGGGAAGCTATTAGTAGAATTGAGAAGCAGAGGCAAAATCAACAGTACAGAACCAGAGCAAAGGCCAAAAACTAGGCAGGACGATGCAGACAATGGACAAAGCTTATTCTCAGGGGCATGGAAGCCCTGATTGTTTCTGTCAGGACAGATCAGTTCATTCAACAAATGTGGTGTGTTCTCCTCATCTTTGTGAACCCCTCTGCAGCCTTTCACTGCAGCCTTGATCACTCTTTTGCCTTGATACTCATCTCTCTAGATTTTCATGACTTGACTCTTTCCCAAATTCTCTTGCTATTTATCTAACCATTCCTCGGTCTCCTTTGCTGGGCTTTATCCATGAGAAGCCTATGAGTGTCCCCAAGGTTCTGCCCCAGGCTCGCTTCCCCTACTCTACTGTTTCAGCGGATGATCTCTTCAAGTCTAGTGGGTTCAGTGATCACCTCTAAGCTGATAACTCAGATCTACTTATCCATTGCATCTCCAGCTGCCTATTGAATATCTTGAACTGGACATCCTGTAGACATGTTAAACTCAAGATGTCCAAGACTGAGCTCATTATACTTTTCCCAAAACCTTCCCATATTCCTCACTTCCCCGTTATAGTTGAAGGTACCACCACATCTGCCCATTCACCCATGTTTACAGTTTAGGTGTTTGTCTTCCTCAGGTCTTCACTCGCTCATTCCCCATATCCAACAAGCCCACTGGTTTTTGCCCTCAGAAACATCTCCAACATAATCCCCTTCTCTTTCTGACAATGTCACCACCCTGGTTCAGGCCCTCATCACTTCACTTACCTGAGGTATTAAAGTAGCTTGCTGGTTGATCTCTCTGCCACAAGATTTTCCCCATTCCAGATCATTCTCCACTGTTCTGTCAAAGGAATCTTGTTAAAGCACAGGTCTGACCATATAACCCCACTGGCTTCCTGTCCTCTCCATGCATCCATGTTGACAGGGAATTCCAGTCCCTTCAGAACCTGCCCCACTTCCTCTTACCTTTCCAGTCTTCCAATACCCCAGTCATTTCTCCTTTGATACACTGGCACTGGCTTCCTTGTTGTTCTTCAAACAAGACTCCGAGCATTTTCTCTGGCTGTGTTTCATACCTGAAATTCTCTTCCTCCTGGTCCCCAAATCCTGATTTCCCTGGTTTCCTTTAAGTCACAGATAAAATCCTGTTTTCTCTGAGAAGTTTCTTGAGGAGCTCATGGGCAGAGGGACTGTCTTTTGCCTTCCTTTCTATTTCCAGTGCTTAGCAAAGTGCTAACTACCTAACTAGCTAACTAGCAAAGAAGCCAGTGTGTTAATACATATGTTAATATGTGTTATAGCAGAACTGACAGTACAAACTAGTATAATGACAAGTTTATTCATATGAACTCTATGTGATATGAAATTTATAAATTCCATGTTTTTGTTCAAGCTCCTCAGGACACAAACCTTTTGCTAATATGTAGATTTTTATTTTCAAATTTTAGCCAAATGAGATCATGTAGACTAATGAATCATCTCTTAATAGAATTTGTTTGAATCAAATTGGATTGAATTGATGTCGAGAGATAGATTATAATGTAATCCTGCTGACCTCATGGTTAATACTGGGCCTAATATTCACAGAGCTCCTATCTTCTGAGTTGTAGTTATCCAGAAAGCAAACTTTATTCATGTTCTTTTATCTTAAATATTTCTATAATATGTGAAATGAAGAGAAAGTAAAATTGAAATCTTACATCAATATATACACCATTCTAATCAGGACTGTGATTTTAAGAAACAAAGTCTCATGTTAAATTTATCTAACTACAGGTTTTATTGCTCCTATAGAATGCAATTTAGTAGACACATAAAAAATGGTACAAATTATGTCTTCCTTGCCGCAGCACCATCTTAGTTGCTTACTTCGGTCTGCTTCAGGGAAAGGAAGCTGCTCACCTAACTGCAACACATAAAATCAGCTCTAAACAAGCAACAGACCTGTTCTAGATTGTGAACAAGTAGAAGAAAGAAAGATGTGGTCTCTTTCCAATGTAAATTATGTGGACCTCAAGTGTGTTGTGTGTGTTATCCTTCATTGCCAAAGAAGACCATACCATCAGAGAAATGATGACATGACTTGCACTTGACTTTGTTTTGAGTGAGGGAGGGGCTGTGCAGGTCACCAGCCTCACTTCTCCTCCGGAGCCATCCAGTGACCAGATATTCATCAGGATGACTGGAGATGACCCAGGATGAGGCAGTTGGGGTTAAGTGACTTGCCCAAGGTCACACAGCTAGTGAGTGTCAAGTGTCTGAGGTGAGATTTGAACTCAAATCCTCCTGACTCCTGCACTGGTGCTCTATCCACTGCACCACCTAGCTGCCCCAGACCTCAAGTACCTTGAAATTCATCACTCACAAATAAGTTAGAACAGAATTAGCAGCAATGGTAGAATTTCTTTGTAGGTGAGGGATTTATTGATATTCCATTACTCCAGGCGGCTAAATTTGCATATCTCCCCTTCTGTGTTAAGTAAAGAATCTTGTCTAACCAGCCTGCATTTGCACACACTCACATATACAATCTGGGTTTAATTTACATCTCTGTCAGTTAGTAGATGTATGTTCCATGATCAAGTCATGTCGTAGATCTAAATATGGCTTTTCTCCTCGATAAAATGAGTAGATTAAAGGAAATGAAATTAGATAGTCTTTCAAAATAAAAAAGTTATTGTTTTCCTATTAAGCAGGATTTTAAAAATAAAAAGAATATGGGATATAAATGATGAATTTTGTCACTTTCAGCAGTCATCAGCTGATCTATAAACTTTAAGTTGTGGCTTACAGGAGATCACAATTCAATGTCAGTAGAGATAATTGTGTGATTTTCTCTGTAACATACCAAAATATTAAGCATTTCTGAATATTTCTTTTAGATCTTCCCCCTCCTCCAGTGCCACCACCTGCTATAAAATCTCCCACTGTCCAGTCCAAGGGACAGCTAGAGGTTCGACCTGTAGTGTTGCCAAAACTCCCCAATGTAGAACCAAGAGCAGACAGATCATCAGAAAGAAAAGGGGGTAGCTACAAAGGCAGAGAAGCTTTGGATGGAAGACAAGGTTCTGAAATGAGGACAAATCCAGGCGATCACAGAGATTCACAGGAACTGCAAAGTGAGGCAAAAGCACGAGGAAACAAGGCGTCAAAGAGAGAAGTCCCACCAGCAAAAACTCATCTTGTCCAAGGTAATATTTCTGTTTTAGTGAAAGTGTTAGCTGAGGCTATAGCCGCATGGGAAACATTTATTTTTACTATTCTGTTCTATTGCATGTGTGTTCAGTTGATGGGAGTGTGTTGCTGTGAGAACAAGGTAATACATTTGATTCTGTTATGGGCCAATTAACTTCATGGTGTTCCATGGCTGGGACTCCACCCCTGTAATAGGCATTTTCCTCTCTGTGGGTAACATCATGGGTAAAGTTGGCTCACCATTTCAGGTTGAGTCTCACAAAATACATTCTTCTCATCAGCCCAGTCTAAAACTTGGGCCCCTACTGTGCAGGCTGAGAAACCAGTTTTTTCCATCCCTTCTCCCCACTTCCTAGAAGAACTCAAGCCCCTGGGCAATGATTTATACTCATTAGTCTCACAAAAGGCAAACTTCCAAACCAGAATGTCAAGTTACTAATTTTCAGAGTTAATCTGGCTTCAGAACCAAAATTGGTCATCAGCAGGAAACACTTTGGAATTGGAGTGAGGGAGATCTGAGTTCAGATTTAGGCTTAGATACTTATAGCTGTGTGACCTTAGACAAGCCTGTCTGATCTGTCTGCTTATCTAACCCTAATCTCCCAGGGCTGTTGTAAAGATAAAATGTAATAATAGAAGTGAAGTACTTTACAAATCTACAAGTTCTGTATAAATGTTAGCTGAGGTACAAATTATAGATATTACTCAATGAACATAAGCTCTGAGCAAAGTACATTAGATGTTCTTACGAAACTGATGTAGCCAGTGAATTACTTTCCCTTCTCTACTAGAGGCCCACAGAACAGGAGCAGAGATGGACTGTATCAGACACGCCTTTTTTCTAACAGCACTCAAAACATAGACCAATCTTATTTCTCCATTTCCCTTTTTCTAGATTCCAAGATGAATAGTAACTATATTTTTTTGCATTTGTCATTTCATCATCCTTCAATTTCTTTTCCCCTGGCATCATTTCCAGGCTCCCTGTAAGAGAGGCATGCTGACTTAAATAATATAACAATTGATTCACTTCAGAGGGTGTGTTTCTTGAATTGATACTGTCTTGATCATCTCTTATCCTGGATTCTAAGGTACATCTTACCTTGGGTCTCTTCCTGTTATTTATTTCCCATAATGGAAGGAGACTGCGCCAGAGACTATAGACAGAGAAACACAAATCCATCCTCACTGTTGGAAAAATCATTCAGAATGTATGTCTTACTAGCAGGGAGGAAAGAGATATGAGTTGCTTCATTTTTACATGCATCATTAGACTGTTTTTTCCTGACTTGTCATCATTATTCATACAGAAGACAGCATCTGGGTTTCTTTAATGAATTTCATTGATCAGGCCTAGAAGAACTATTTTTTGCCAGTACTAAAATATGAGACAGATGTGATTGCTAAGCAGTTGGTGATGATCTCTGAAAGTTTGCAGAGAATAAGAAAGGACCCAGATGGGACTAAAGAAGGGCAAATGTTCTGATTTGTATTAAGGTGAAGAGGTGCACTCTGCAAACCAGACTGATGAATTTGGTGTACTCCTAATAATATGAGATGATCTGTGAGCATTTAGAAAGGAAAGAAATTATTCTTAAAAGTCAACATGACTTTGCTAAGGAGAAATGCTTTGACTGACCTTGACTATGCTTGACTATCATTCCTCTTTTTGGCAAGGTTAGTGGACTGGTACAAGGAAATGCTGTAGATACAGTATTTGATTTCAGCAAAACATTCAACGAATTCTCACATGCTTTCTTTATAGACCAAATGAAGAGAGATGTGGGTTAAATAATATTTGGTAGGTTCAAAACTGGTTGAATGTCTATAACCAAAGAGTAGTGAAAAAGGCATCGAATTAAATTTTGAGAGAATGTTCTAGTATCCTAGGAAATTGTCCTTGTCTCTGTGATGTTCAACTTTTTTATCAATCCCGTAAATAAAGCCATAGAATGAATTAAGCTCTCAGGTGACAAGACCTATTTAACAGATTGGATGACAGTCAGGATAGAAAATTATTTCAGTAGGCTGAGTATTATGTTGAATTGAATAGGACATATATAATAGGAATGAATTAAAAGTGTTACATTTGTATTCAAAATATGACCTCTGCAAGATCCAAATGGGAAAAATGCAGCTACACAATTTATGGGGAAAGATCTGAGGAATTTAATGACAGTTAGGCTTGAGGTGAGTCAAACATGTAGTGTTCTCCTAGGCTAGATTAAGGGAGTCTTAGAGAGGACAAGGGAGGAGTGGGGTGAGGGAGAGGAGAGAAATTGAGAAAGAGACAGAGAGAATACCAAGGGCAAGCTTGATGTGGTAAATGGGAAGGAGCTGCTGTACTATGTTCTCATCAAGTGTTCTAAGTACCACATTTTAGGGAAGACAGATAAATTGTTGTGCCCGGAATAGGGTGACTGAAAAGTTGAGGGAACAGTTACTTTGAAGGAATGGGGGGTGGGTAGCCTGGAAAACAAGAAAGCTTACAGGAGAGAGGTACGTGAAAGTTGTCGTCAGATATTATTATATGTAGAAGTCCTGTGAGCGAAACTAAGATCAATGGATGGAAATTACCAAGAGAGGGAGATTGAGGCAAGAAAGAAACGTCCTTATAATTAAACTATGGGAAGAGTGGAGCAGACTCTCTAAGGAGGTGGTGGATCGATCTCCACTAGAGAGATGACCCTTGGCTGATGCTCTCAGGAAAGTTCTTAGACACCAGTTGAATCTGATGGCTTTTGAAGTCCTTTCCAGCTTTTGGGTTATGTGGTTCTGTGCTTTTCATCTTTTTTTTTTGTGATTTGACTGCAGAATGACTTTCAGATAATGTGCATTTCATGTTGTTTACATATATTAATTTTTTATGCAGAAGATATTCTACCATACTGTAGACCTACATTTCCAACATCAAATAATCCCAGAGATCCAAGTTCTTCGAGCTCAATGTCATCTAGAGGTTCAGGAAGACAGAGAGATCAAGCAAATGCAGGTCGAAGGAATATTGCTGAGATGCAAGTGCTTGGAGCATATGAGAAAGAAGTGGATAATGAAGAATTGGAGGTATCAGTTGTGAGATCATGAGTCTGTGTATGTGGTTATGCCTGCTTAGTATGTTCCCAGAGTTGGGTCAGAAAAATCTCCGAACCCACAACAATGTCCTGGCCTTTTAAAAGTCAGTAGAACTATTGGAAATCTACAGGTCATTTTTAAAGTGTTACTCCCATTTATGATTCCCCACAAGTCAATTTCTTGTAGGTCATATGTTCATCTATAGATTTGTATTGCTCTATAAACCACATATTTAGAAGCAAGAAGGACTTACTTAGACAAATGCTTTTTCTAATACTGCAGTGAGTTTTGAAGAATCCTGCTTGATTCTGATACCATGATGTATTGCTTATAATTCGCCAACATCAGGTCCTTTTGGCTAAAAGCTTGTTTCCCCTTTTCATAAAGTATCCTTTATGACTAATCTTTGGACAAATATATTTGGCCCCAAATTGTTTCTTGTAGTGAACATTCTGTTTACACTAAATAAAGAGTGGCATATGAAGCCTGTTAGAAATGTTCCTCTTAATTCTCTAAGAAGTTCTATGGATTTGGGTTTTATATTAAGCTTTGGGAAAAAATTCTTGTATAATTTGTTACAGATTATAAAATATAATAGGTCCTAAAAAATAATATCTCAGTTGATTAGAATTCACTGTGCCCATGGACATGCATTCTCTTTTTCAGCCCCCCCACCAAAGCAGCTTTTAAAGTATAAGAAACTTTACAATGTTCATGTTTTTTAAAAGACTATAATATTTTATTTCTTTTGCAGGAAACTGAAAGCTGAAGAAGTTGAGATGCTTTTAATAGGCTTATATCATCTAATGTGAAAATGATCATTCAAGAAGCCTATTGTCTGATGACATGACACCAGAAATTATGTTCAGTGCAATCAGAGTGTACGAATTTTCATTCATTCCTCTCCTCTGAATACCATTTTTAAAAGTTCTGTTGGAAGTTTTATTGCCATGATCTAATATCTTTCCCTATAAAAAGCCTCTTATTTTTCCCTCCATGTGTCCCCAAACCCTTATACCTTATCCCCAGCAAGGGAAGAATTTACCTGTGGAGTACAGTGGAATCTAAGCTCCAAAGTTGGTGTAAATGCAGACGATGGCGACAAGTGCATCTTGGGCGCCTCCTCCTCGGAGATGCTACTTAGATTCACTCATTGCTTATATACCAACGATGGTACGTTATTGATAAAGGACACAACGCTGCATACAGTCAACTTCATGAAAGGGCTTGTCTAATATAATATCTTTTCTATAATTCACTCTTAATGCAGATTATAACATAGAAAAGTTTTCTTTTGTTTTCCCCCACAGAGGTTTGTTTTTTTTTTTTTAAATCTGTCCCTCATCTCATCCTTTGCTGGATTGGGGAAGGGAGGAAAGTAGGGAGGGCAATGTTGAGGTATGTAAGGTAAATGCAAAACTACAAGAAAATTGGGGTGGGAGGAACCATATTGTAAATATATATTCTTTTCAACCCCTGTTGGTACTTTATTTTTCTCTTCCTTTCAGTCATTGAAGTACATTCTTTAAAAAAGAAAAAGAAAAAACAGCGTCCTTTTGGATAGATAGATTTTAAGCCAATTGGCTCTCTGGTTGTCTGGTCATTGTCATAAGTAACTCTAGCAAAAACCTTGTTCTATTTTTCAATTAAAAACAATTATAAATGCATATTAAAAACAAATAGATGGTTTTTAATGACCAATTGAGTAAGGGCACCATCTTAACTGGCAAAAATTTCTTCTGAAAGTGTCAGTTCACCTTACAGAAGTGCCACTTAAAGAAGTTTGATTTTTTTTTTTTTGGTAATGCACTGTTTTTTATCTTTTTTTTTTTTTGGTTTTAAAAGCACAATCACTAAACTTTATTTGTAAACCATTGTAACTATTAACCTTTTTTGTCTTATTGAAAAAATGTTCAGAAGTTTTTCTTCATCTTTTTATTAATGCTGTTTGTATTTGGAATATTTGAATGATGACAGATGGTAAAGTAACTTACATACTTATTTGTGGACCATAGGCAGAGCATTTCTCACTTTTCCTGGAGTTCTGGAAAATTTGCAAATTTACAAGTAGCAAAACTTACAGGATTTTCATATAAGCTCAAATAGAGTCATTAATTGTTTAGAATTGCCAAAAGATGCCCTCTGTCTGTAGTTTTTTATGATCTTTTTTGTTACTATATAAATTTCCTTGATTTTGTCATTGGTGCTAATTGAAAAAAAAATGTGTGTTTTCATGGCAACTATCAGAACTAGCCCCATTGAAATAAATTGTTTTTAAAGTTTGGTATGTACCAAAAACTAAAAATGTTCATTTAGGTAATTTTTGAAAAGTTACATAGAAAGGCTGTGCAGTACTAAGGGAACAATCCATGTGATTAACGTTTTCATTATGTTCATGTAAGAACTTCTTATTTTTTAGCCATAATTTTGCATACTGAGGATCCAATAATCAGAAAAATAATTTTTGTCACGTTATTTATTAAAAATGTTCTCAAATACACCATCCTTTCTCAGGTTATTATTGCTTCTCATTCTTGTCTTTACACAAACAGCTATACGTAGCAGTAGAGTCTCGTTATATGGTCCCAGATTAAGTAAAGCTCATGCGTTATTCTTTCTGAATATCAGTATAAATCTTAGGAAAGTCTTACATTGCAGTAAGAATTAGAGTTATAACTATGGATGAAAAAACAGGTAACCTATGGTCCACCTAACTCTAAACGTAGAGCTTCAGATTGGGGTGGAGGTCCAGGGATTCTCAGTGGTCAATCATGTGCTTTGCTCACTCTTGCCCCACCCAAGCATGATAAAAGGAAACTTCTGAAGTTACCTCATGTCTAGGTATTGAGCTGTTTGCTCAATATTATATCAGCTAGTTAAGGAAGGAACAATAATAGAGAGTAAAATATTGTATCAAATCAGAAATGAATAGCATTAAAACAGTCAAATGTATCTATGATTTTACTCTTCAGAAGTTTCTTCCAATCCATTCATTGTGACTCTTGCCCTTCTACTACTGGAGTTTACCATATAGGGTTCACTTCACCTAAAACTGGCCAGGCAGTGTTGTTAGGTGCTGGTGGTGCTCATCCTCCATTCTCAAAGATCAGGCGGGTTATACTTTGACTTGCGAGTGAATTGGAGTCAAGTGAGGCGGATGTGTGCAAGGGCATCAGTCTCACTCCCTCTTCCAGAGTCATCAGAGTCCAGTGGCAAGACATGAATCAAGACGTTGGCAGTGACCAGGGATGCAGTGGAAGACCTTGGTCTCTTTAAGTCTGGGTCATTGTCACGTCTCAGTTTGTCTGAGGCAATGCCTATTCAGTGATTAAAGGAGATGAAAGGCAATGGCCAGTACCAGGCAGGGTTTATAGGAGATGGCCTCAGTTCAGTGCCTCCAGGTATTTGTATCTATAGAAGGGATAATGTTCACACTTCAGACTATCTTCTTCTAGCCTAAGAAGCAGCACAGAGAATAAACATTTTCTAAAGGCGAGATGAAGTCATGTAACAGGGTCTGCTAGTTCCATAGAAATCATCTCTTTAGGTTTGCATAAAGCCCTTATAGCATATACACAAAATACTGTGTGCCAGAATTACATAATAAAACACACTATACAAGCCATGCACAATAAATCAGTTTCGTTCATTCAAATTACCCCTTTTTTGTTTTTGTTTCCTTTCCTGTTTAACGATGTTTACAACATAAATACCATGGCTCCCAGGACGCACTGCCTAGATTAGGAAATACTGCCTTGGAGATTATCTTAAATTTTTTTATAAAGAAGTCATTTCTGTATAAAGAAGTCATTTCTGTATAAAACTTTCCCCTTCACTGACAAATAAGCCTCCCCTTGAAATAAAGGGAATAATAAATAAAGAATAATAGTTAAACAAAACCACTGACAAAGTGACCATGATCTTCTGTGTAACAGTCTGCACCCTTATATACTCATCTCTCGGCTAAAATAATTACTTATTCAGCACCATACCAATCAAACTGTCAAAAATTATGAAAGTAGAATAAATGATAAAATGCATCTGGAAGAACAAAAGGTTGAGAACATCAAGGGATCAGTAAAAGAAATGTGGAGGAAGGTGGCCTAGCCTTACCAAACCTGTAATTGTGTTATTATTCTGTATTCTGTATTTGTATGTATCTGTGTTTGTGTGTATGTGTATCTGTATTATGAAGGGGTAAACATCAAACTAATCTTGTACTGGTTGAGAAATAGAGTAGTGGAACAGTAGAATAGATTACTTCTATAAAGATACAGTAGTGCAAATGACCATAATAACCTAGTGTTTGATAAATGCAGGGACATGAACTCCCTATTTGGCAAAAGACTTCTAGGAATACTTGAAAATAGTTTGGCAGAAACTAGATATAGAACAATATGTCACGCCATATGCCAAGATAAGACATACAGGGTGATACCATGAGCAAATTAGGGGAGCATGGAATAGTTTACCTGCCCGATCTATGGATAAGGGGAAAATGTGTGACCAAACAAGAGGGACCATTATGGGATGTAAAATGGATAAATCTGATTAAATTAGAAAAGTTTTGCACAAACAAAACCAGTGCAGACAAAATTAGAAGGAAAGCAAAAAAGTGGGGAAAAGCTTTACAGCAAGTTTCTCTGATAAAGCCCTCATTTCTCAAATGTCCTCTTTACCCCACCTCAAGTGGATCTGAAGTGACAGAGTAGAAAACCTGACGTGTATTAGAAAGTTGGATAATAAAGAAGGGAGACAGAAGGAACACTGGAGAAATGCAAATTAAAGCAACTCTGAGGTATTACCTCACACCTATTAGGTTGGCTAATGTGACAGAAAAGGAAAATGACAGACATTGGAGAAATAGGCCAGAATAACAGTGAAGCACTCTATCTTCCCCAATATCCCCTCTTAGTAATGAACAGCTGTGTGATATGGGAACATATTTTCTTGGGAGTTCATTTTTTCTCATCCAGTGATGATTGATGTTTAGACATCCTGGGAAATATCTTTCCCACTTTGACTAAACCAATTAAATCATTTATTCCATGAAATTGGAAATGAAATTCTGAGGCCCCTGCAAGTTCTACTTGGTACATGTGTTCAGATTGTAAATATCATACAATAGTCATCTAGTTCTATAGAACAGTGGTGGCAAACTCAAATGGAAATGGGGGCCATTAATCCATATGTAAAGATTCCTTTGGACCACATGTTGACTTCATTTTGAAATGTAGCATCTTCATTTTACTCTTATTTGTGTTACTGTATATTTCCCAACTACATTTTAATCTTGTTTGGACCATATTCAGCATATTATAAAAAAACCCATAGGTTGCGTATTTGACAACTGATAGCACTGATAAAGATAAACTATCCCTGATAGATATGCCACAGGTAACATACATACTCCCCAATACCTGTGTTAGATTTGCTATGGTAGACTCACCTGCTAATACATAATATTACTTGCCAAAGTAATATACAATGCACCAGGCTAGGTGATACAGTAACCAATTTAATGAATTCAGACTCAGGGAAACCTGAGTTCAAATCCTGCCTTAGACTCTACTTGTTTCTGGGCAAACTAGCCTAACTTAATTTCAGTTTCCTCATCTGTAAAACTGAGATAATAATGATGCCTCTCTCACAAGAGATTGTTGTATCAAATGAGGTAAGCACTTTCCAAACCATAAAGAGCCATGTAAATGTGAACCTTGCACCTTACATGCATGCCATGAGAAGTCCCTAGCAGACACTATGCTTGTCTTTCTTGCCCATTACCCTGAGATTTTCTACCCTCATTATAAGCTGGACAGTTCTTAGACCTCTCTGGTGACCTTCTTTCATTTCTGCGCCCTCCGTTGGTGAGTTAGCATATATCAGATGACATCTAGATTCTGGACCCCAAATTGGTGTAGTTAAAATAGATCTCTCCCCAGTCCCTACTGAACCATGTTCGAATGATAGTCTGTTTGCTCAGGGTCTCTGCAAGGGCAGTGTCGGGTAGGGAAGATATGTCTTTCAGACTTCATTCATCTGCCTAGCTACAGGTCAGGGAATTTTGACAGGTTTTCCAAAGCCCTTAATTACTACTTGCCATTCATCTGTACCAGGTCATGGTACGGCATATGTGGTCCAACTGCAACTAATGAAAACGCCCTTCTTGGGGCCATCATCAACTCCACTCTCTTCTGTTTATTAGGGAGTTCTGATTTCCCTAAGAGCAATCAGGTATTGCAATGTATCATCATAGCATTAATGAAACAGGATCATATAAGACGAGCATTCTTGACACTGTCCAAAACTAAGTAGAAACTTTGGAGTGCAGACGTAGGAGTCAAGAGAAACCCAGAAAAATAAAGATATTTAAGCCAGTGGAAGGAACTGAATGATGATCGAGTAGTTAGACTCTAATGCGAGGGGGAGACAAATGATCCTTCAGGAAAAAAGAAATAGCATTTATAGAGCACTTACAGTTTGTAAAAAGTTTTATAATTATTTCATGTTATCCTTAATAACTTTGGAAGGTAGGTAGTATTATCACTATTTTACAGATGAGGAAACTGAAGTAAATAAGTTGATTTCCTCAGGTTCATACAACTAGTAAGTGTACCAGGCCATATTTGAATTAATATTCCTGACTACAGGTTAAATGCTGTCTCCACTGAACCACCAAAAAGAGAATACACTACAGAATAAATGAGGAACAAAGAAAAGAAAACTACATTTTCACATAATTGGGAGAAAGGGAGAAGGAACAGGTCTCTCAGGAACTTCAATCTTACCAGCCACAGGAGAGTACTGAATATACATATAGAATTTTTTGTCAAAGTGCATTACACAGGGAAACATGAAATGATAAAGAAAAGAGCTGTACATTAGAAGGAGAATAAAGCAAGGAAAGGACTAGGCACCAACAAAAAAAAAATTCAGAGAACCTGTCATAAAGGGAAAAAGAAAATATAAAAGCCAGAGATTTTGGTTTTGGTTTGGTGAAGGTGAAGAAAGGACAGAAAGAGAGAATTAGGCCAATGTAAATTATTGGGGTTAATCAGATAAGAGCGATCTCTTTTTCTGTCCTTTTTTTTTTGTACAGGGGGAGCCAATGGAAGAGATTAAAAAAAAAACAACTATGAGATTATTATGGTGACTCTTGTAGAGGGAAGCACTGATGGAAAGTCCAAAATCCTACAGATCTTAAAAGTGAACTTGGGGGAGAAAATCCTGGGAAAGTGTGGAGGGAGAAGAACCTTGGCCAAGACCGCTTATCCTCTCTGCCCCAGAGCTCTTTGTACTTCTTCGCTCCATCCTCTTGAATGGTTCTATTTCTCTAGCTTGACAATTTTTAAATGACCCCGGGGGCATGACCGAGCTTCCGCAGTCTATCCAAATGCCACTCCATTTCCTGAAGAAGTTTCATATTTCATGTTTAGACTTTAGCTGACTGATTAATTCAGCATCTCATCACTTGGTTGGTTTTTTCTTTTGTTTTTGGTTTCTTAAGGGTAGCTAAGTGGCAGAGCACTGGCCTTGGAATCAGGAATACTCTTCATGAGTTCAAATCTGGCCTCAGGCACTTACTAGCTGTGTGACCCTGGGCAAGTCTTGATTTGTAAAATGAGTTGGAGAAAGAAATGGCACAACACTCTTTGCCAAATGTCTTTGCCAAGAAAACCCCAAACAGGGTCATGAAGAATTGGACATGACTGAAAAGCAGCCTAACAAGAACAACAAACGTCACTTGGTTTAAGTGGAATGGGATTTTCATCAAGCAAAGAACCTCCCAACACTATCACAAAATATGAGATAAAGTTGTCCCTTCCTTCAGAGGCTCCCATTATTTCCACCCCCTACAACCAGTCCTAAAAGTTCTGTCAAGAACTTTCCTTGTTGGTGAGAATCAGATTTGGAATAGAATTTCTCCTTGTTGGACCCTCTTCTGAAGGATGAAGCTACCATTAAGACAAGTCACACAAGAGTTCTTGAGAATATTCCTGGAAACCTGAAGTTCTCTACACTAGGGCAGCGTGCCTCTTTTCAGGTCTGTGACCACTTTCCAGAATTCTTTGTTTCTCAGTATTCATTATGTTATAATAAGCTTCAAGGAAGTGGCCGTTTTTGACCAGCAACTTAAAACTTACATATCCCCTCATGAATCATGATTCAGGCTCTTCCAGACTCTTTCTATATATGGTGAAATCACTTGCGAGTAATTAATATCACTGACCTTTTATGCTGCAATTCATTTAAATGTGATAGAGCTCCCAGAAACCTCAGATTGGTAAAATCCTACCGGTTCATCATTCAACAAACCTTTATTAAGTGTTCACTACATTCCCAGGTTACTGTGCTAAGCACTGGAAATATAAATCCAAGCAAAAAGAAAAACAGTCCCTACCCTAAGGGAACTTACATTCTATATTGTGGAAAATAACACATAAAAAGAAACTGAGAAAAGGGAGAGGCATAGAGAAGGTACTGGGCTAGTGCCATGATGGAAAAGTCCAGAGGAGTGCGGTCTGGTGAGAAATAAGGAGAGTCGCTCAGCTTAAATGAAGGTCCAGGGAGAAGTCCTCTAATCTGAGGGACAGAGTTTACCCAGAGTTGTGAGTTCCAGGGACATTGTAGAGAATCCCAGGGGAGTGCTGCATGGTAAGAAAGGAAGAGATTGAATTTATAGTCCAAGGTATACTAAAGCATGCTAGTTCTCTAATTCAAAGTGTTATCATTCATACACATCTCAATATGTAGTTTTCTTCTATAGCATCACTGAGAGACGCAGGTAGACTATGAGAATCCATCACTCATCAACAGTTCCGGAAGCCTTCCACATCAGAAAGAACAATTTTTTTCATGAATGTTCTCAAAAATAGCAGGAATTGCTATGTAGATTTTGCCCTTCGTGCATATTCTCTATCAGACTCATGCAGTGAAAAATTGAAAACCTTCACACAGAGCTTATCCATCCGAGATGTGTACTGGGGACCACCACATCCACAGCCCAATTTTACAATCATCTCCCAGGCTTTGTCTAGGTACCAAAAAAATCAATTGTAAAGAATGAGGAGCCCTACAGATTGTAGTCAGTAAAAAATAGATAATAGGTCCAATTTCAGTGGTGTCTCCAAGTCTCCTTGCAACATAATCCTAACTAGTCGCTCTCACTCTATGAGAAATACAGATTGCACACAGGGATGGTGATCTGAGAAAATACAGAGAAGGCAGCAAAGCCTAGGAGAGGAACACAGTAAAAGAATTGGGTTTTAAGAAGGGAAAGCATGCATATCTTCAGGAGCAATCTTTAAAAATTTTATTTTCTGACAGAAAAATTTTAAAAAGTCAAAATCTCAATTAGGACTTAGGGAAGCTCAGTTAGGAGCCCCTAGGAAACTAGGTGGAGGTAGCACTTACAAACCCTAACACAAAGGTATGGACACAAAAGACAAAATATTACCTACAGAGAATATGGAGTGCATGTAGGAGAGTAATGAACAATGAATTCACACTCATAGACTTATAGATATTCATCCAGAAATTTGTGATCATATAGAACAATTTTGAGGAAAATAATGTCCATGAAATTATTTGTTCAAGATTGTCTAAGCGTTAAGTAGCTGAGTCTTTTATTCTCAGAAGACCCAGGCCTTCTAAGTCAGATCTAACACTTAAAATGTCTAGTGACCTTTCTCCCGTAGTTACAACAAATATTCAGTTAATAAGTGGCAGGAACTAGACCCAAGTCCACTACTTGTTTCCATCATTCCATGCTGCTTCTCATCTGATAAGATGCCAAAAATAATACCATCCTCAAATCTGAGCGCTCATCTGTGAGTGTAATTAGAAGCATTTTTTCCGGTTGCTTATAAATTTTCACTCACACCTCCTCCTCCTCCTCTGATTTCTATTTAGGGAAAACCAATCTTCTCCAAGGGCTTAATTTATAAATGTTGAATTAATGTCTAAATTATTTCCCCCTCCCACCTTCCAAAAACAAGCATTAAACATCTGTTGTACATAAAGTTACAGTTTTCAACTGTGTTAGAAATTGAATTCTAAGTCTGAGACTCTCCCTTAACACAAGTTTTTGGATCCGAAATGTTTTTATTCCAATAACAGGCCTAGAAAAGATTTTGGTGAAATGCTTTAGGATAGAGTCCAAGGGATATAAATATCTTGCCATCCAGTTCCTAACTCAAAACAGTAATGTATTCTCTTGTCAACTAGTTAATATTCTTAAAATTTTAAGAGCATATATATGCTATAAGCCAATTTAAATAATTTATTAATAAGAGTAAAGGCAATACAAAACAATTTAGTAAGCTTGGGATAGAAAAGTAATAATTTCGTTATATAGTGTGATGCAAATATGTAAAGATATTAGATAATGTACTATCCCAAACTTTGACTCACATATAAGTTTGATCAACAGGAAATTGAAAAAAACAGAAAAAGGAAAAGTAAATAAGGGGGAAGTTCTTCGTATGTTCTAAAACATGAGGAGATTCTCTCATGGTTGAATCATGGCGATATTTGAAAAGTGACAATACCAGCTGAATTAATGTGCACATTTAATGCCATATCATCCAGATTATCTGATACTGTTCAATACTAGACAAAATCATAAAATTTCACAATGAATTAAGGAAAGTACCATCTCAAGGGAAATGAGAAATACAAATGAAGGGAGGGTAACATTTGTGACAAACTATATTCATAAAGCTATGGTCATCAAAGTTACTTGGAACTACCTTAAAAAGTAGAAAAGTAATTTTTGGAACATATTAAAAAAGAAACATAGAGAAATGAAAATAGCAGTCCATAGTTTGATAAAGCCAAAGTAAGAAGTGCCCTTGTTGAATACTGCAGACCTTACCTAATCTCAGAGCTCCAGGTTGCCTGAGGGTGATAGAAACCAGTAAAAAGAGGACTATTGAAACCAGTTTTTAAAAAACGAATGTTAAATGCTGACATCAGAAAAGGCTGACTTTGATCCTAATGGATCCCCTGATTGGAATGCCTCCAAATGAATTTCTCCATTGCTTTACCCAAAGTCTGGTGTTGTGACCAGATATACCTCCTCCCCCTGCTTTGTATTTGGACATTTGTTTGCAAAACAACTTAAGTAAGAGCTTCTCAAGGCTGTGCCTCCTATGAGATTTCCTTCCTTTTGAAATGTATTTGACCCTGACCTTGTGCTGGTAGTGACCCTGAACTGCAATTCCCTTGCCTCAATTAAAAGACCCTACTTTTTGCCATTTTGGGGTGTTTATTTCTGGATGACACCCTTTTTTTTAAATTTTAAAATCCGAATCTGGTAATTGATAAGGAAACCAGGTAGATGTAAAGTTGAAGCCATTTTAGGTATAATTTAATTAATTTACATATCAAGTGATTTGAGGCATTTGTTATCTCACTTGCAAATTAAAGGCAAATGGAGACAATGAATTTGCCACCAGCACAAACTACTGCTACTTTTTCCCTAGTCACTCATTTAAATAGCCAATAGCAGAACCTTGGATGGTGTGTTCTGGGAGGACCAGTACCTTTGGTATGATGGCTGTTGAGCCCTTTTCAGGGCTCTTTCCATCTTTGGTGTCCACCTGTTCCACCCAACTCTCAACTGCGGCCCAAAGAAGCTGTGCATGTTCTGTGGTCAATCCCTGGTAAACCTTTACAGTAGATAGGCCAAACCAGGTTGAGGGTAACCAAGGGATCTCAAACCCATTGGTGAGTTGGGGGGGGTCTGACAGAGGCGGTTATCCCCCTTGAGTTCAAAAATGCCTCCATTGTCCATCTCTATAAAGGCAAAGGAAATAGATTGTCCTGCAACAATCATGGGGAGGGGGAGGTCTCTCTCTTAGTCATTGCTGGCAAGATTCTTGCTAGAGTCCTCCTTAATAGGCTGATCCTTTACCTGGAAGATGGTTATATACCTGAGAGCCAGTGTGGCTTCAGAAAGGGCTGAGGAAAAGTCAATATGGTATCTGCTGCCCGACAACTCCAGAAGAAATGCCAGGAGCAGAGCAGAGGTCCATACACAGCATTTGTAGATCTGACCAAGGCCTTTGACACTGTTAGTCATGAGGGTTTATGGAAAATTCTGTCAAAATTTGGTTGCTTGGAGAAGTTCATCAATATTGTACATCAATTTCAGGATGGCATGTTTGCCTGGGTTTTGGATAATGGACAAAGCTCTTGTGCCTTCCCAGTCACCAGTGGAATGAAACAGGGCTGTGTGCTTGCTCCCGTGCTTTTTAGCATTATGTTTTCAGCCATGTTGACAGATGCTTTCAATTAGGATGAACATGGCATCGAGGTCAACTATTGTACTGATGGGAAGTTCTTCAATCTGAAAAGGCTAAAAGCCAGGACCAAAGTGGAGGGAGTGATCTTCTGTTTGCAGATGATTGCACACTCAATGCAGCCTCTGAAACTGAGATGCAACAAAGTACGGATCCATTCTCTGCTGCCTGTTCTAATTTTGGCCAAATAAGTAACACCGAGAAAAACACAGGAGCTCCATCAGCCACCACTGCACCATCCATATGTAGAACCCTTGATTACAACAAATGGAGAAGTTTTGAATGCTGTGGTTAAGTTCACTTACCTTGGTGGTGTACTTTCCAGGGATGTACACATTGACAATGAGGTTGACACACACATTGCCATAGCTAGCTCAGTGTTTGGGAGGCTCCAAAGAAGGGAGGAGATTACTAAACTGAAGATCTACAGAGCCATTGGGCTGACCTCATTGTTGTATGCCTGTGAAACATGGACAGTCTACCAGTGCCATGCCAGGAAACTGAATCACTTCCATTTGAACTGTCTTAGGAAGATTCTGAGGATCACCTGACAGAATAAGGTACCAAATTCTCAGCTCCTTGTTTGAACTAAACTGCCAAGTATGCAAATTTTTGATTTGGTAGTGCAACTCCAATGGGCTGACCACATTGTTTGAATACATAATGTATGCTTGCCAAAAAGACTATTTTATGGAGAACTTGCATAGGGCAGGCAATCATATGGTGGTCAGAAGAGGCGATACAAGGATACTCTCAAGGTCTCTCTCAGGAATTTTGGATTTGATTGTGCAACATGGGAGACACTGGCACAGGAAAGAGCAAAACAGAATTGAAACAACTCAAAGAAAAAGTCCGTTGCACAAATTTGGGGTACCCACCCCAAATTTAACATGGACTATCTGTATCCAATCAGTGGTAGAGCATTCAGAGCTCTGACTGGTCTGATCAGCCACAGTCAGGCACATTGAAACTTGACTTTACCATGGTGATGTCATTTTGGTCCTCTTCGAGATGGAAGGACAACAACCAACCAACCAGTAGAACCTCAGAGCTTAAGAAAATCTGGGGAACCTGAACACCTGAGCTATTTTGTGATTATTGAGTTACCTAGTTATATTATTTGATAAAATGTTGAAATTGAAGTCAGGAATACTAGAGTTGAAATCCTGACCCTTCCCAGCTGTCTGATCCTGGACATTTCTCTCTCAACCTCAGTTTCCTTATCCATACAATAGGAATATTAATAGCATTTATTTCAGAGGATAGTTTTAGAATTAAGAAAAAGATTGTATGTAAAATGGTTTGCAAATTTTAATTGCTATACAAATGTTAGAGGTCATTGATTGATTGATGAAATGACCATTTCTTGTGATAAAGACTTGGAAAATGTTCTGGATGGTCAATACAAACTAGGCTAAGGTCTTCCCTTGAGTTGATCCAGTCATGAACTATGGAGTTGTTGAAAAAAAAGGTTATAACCTTTGCTCTCCCACAGCCTGCCTAGGATCTGGTAAATTTCAGAACTGAGAACCTGAGATACCAGAACCAAGTCCCTGTTCTTTCTGAAAGAACATAATGATAGCCTAGTAAAAGATTAGCATTAAGCAGAAGGCAGCGAAAACAATATCTATCTCTTGAGGGGCAAGTTTTGGGAATCCAGTGGACTGAACTGTCCCACAGAAACATTTTTTTAATAAGGCCCTGGTATATAATACCAGGAGTTGTGTGTTTTTTGATTATATATTATCTTTTTATGTATATTTCACTTCCATGTTATAATATTCTATGGCATATTGGGAAGAGTCCATTCCAGGTCAAGGGAGAGATAGTTCTGTAAATACTGTTTTTACGAATCTTTTTGAATAAGTGCCTCTTTGCTAAGAGCTAAATAAGCCTACTGACTGATGGAAGAGAAAGAACATAAGAATAAGGTAGTCAGTAAGGCTGGGTAAGTAAGAAAAGCTCAATTAGACCAATCTGGAAGACAAAACCGATGGGTCAAACAAAGTAAGACATTAATAAAAGAAGAGGAAGAAAGCTGAGTATGGCTCTCAAATTGTTAAGTGGAGATAGATATAAAGATATAGAGATGATAAAGGGGTGTGAAGGTGTTAATGAGGTACTTAGGAGGTGAGTTATGAACATTAATGGAGGTCATTATGGAGAGTAGGAAGAATTTGTACAGTGATTTACAATGAGTGAGATCTGCGTTTCTGCTGTTGTTAAATGTCTGCTACTACAATCAAACATCTGGTGTCTCTCTTAGAAAAGAAAGTGAAGAGGCTGAAAGAATGATTCTTCACAATCCAGATTAACTTGGAAAACAATGACTTTTAAAAAATGGAAATGTCCTCCTTACCCCACCTCGGGTGGATCTGAAGCGACAGAGCAGAAAACCTACGTGTGTTAGATAGTTGGATAATAAAGAAGGGAGACCGAAGGAACACTGTACATTTGAAGTGTTAAAAATTCAGTTTGAGGCTCTCTCTGAAGTGAAGGAATTGAATGTTTTCAAGAAGCAGCAGCTTGTCCTCCAATGAATGACGAATGACGAAACAGATCTACAAATAAAGTCCAGTAACCAGGCAAGCAGTGTTTGATCACTCCCTGGACAGGAGCGCTGAGACAGTTATCTATCGATCTGATAACAGAAATAGCAGTGGACTGTCTTCCTGGGTCGATTTCTGATATAACAGAGAAAACCCCCCCAAGACTATGGAAATGGATGATTTTTCATTTGGGCATAAATGATGTTGTCAGAAGCATTGCCAAAAATTATGAATTCTTAGATCCTCGAAAACTAAAGACTCAAGCAGTATTGTAGGATTTCATTATTTTTGTTATCACTACTAGTCATTCAAGGCAAGAGACTCAGGAGAGAAACTTGCTATTGACAGGATACTGTTAGGAGAAACCCAGTTTCCCAGAGCTAAGACCCAGAAAGCAAGCTGTGCCCTGAGCTTGGCATAGCCACCATCTCTCTTACTCACCCACTGGATGAACACTGCTGGAACTAACTCACACAACTGATGGTTCCTGAGTTGGGCAAGCTCCAACAGGCCTAGACATGAGGCGCTCCTTTGAATGGAGCTGTTTTGTCACTAGAGAACCTTGCCTCCTTAGTGCCATTGTTACACTACGGTGACTCTTGGTCTAGCCACAAACACATAAATCAAGGTTCAGCCCTGAGGGGGTATCTCGGAACTCCCTGGAACTCTCCTTGAAACTTCCCACTTGATCGATCAGTCATTCAGCTGAGGACGTAAGCTTTTCATTATTTCTGTGCCCAAATCTCAGTTACCCTTAACCTAGCCTAGGCCTCCATTGTCTGTTACCTCCAAAACGTGGTCCATTTAGGGGACTTAACAACACGATGCTCTTACAGTAATACTGTGGCCCAGAATAAAAAATTTCCTACATAATGGCCTTCATCAAGCTTTCTCATAACCCCATTCTCAAAAAAAGATTGCAAGATACTTTTAGCTAGAGAAACCCCACAAAGGGTCAATGGGGTTCAACTTGACATTTTGGGTGATCTAGTTCTTAAAGCCCCCAAGGCTATGCTTCCCTTTTCATGCATCCGTTCCCAACACCCCTCCAACCTCCCCCAGCCCCTGGATTCCCATCCATACCCCCCACCCTTGGCACCCCCTCTTTTCCTTCGTCTCCCTTCCTTTTTCTTCTATTCCAACCCCTCCTCGTTTCCTGCCTCACTCACCGTCCACATCTCTCAGCCTGCATCTCCTCCCATGCTCCCTCCACCCCAGACACAACCCCAGTTCGGGTCCCAGCCTGGAGCCACACCCCCACAGCAATATCTTCTCCTCTCACCCCTCCCTGTCTTGGGGGAGGGGGGGGCAGCCGATCTTTCTCCTTGCCAGCCACGTCCCTAGGCCTTACAGTCCAACCCAGTTCAGCCACCACTGCCCAGTCCCTTCTTCACAAGAAGTGGATCTTCCTCTCTCCCTCCCCAAGTCCCTGTCCCCACAGCTGCTTCAGGGCTTTTTCCTCTAAGGAAAGTGCTTGCCTCACCTGTGGGTTTTAGGGATGTGTCCCTAGAATAGTAGGTGTATAAAGTATGTGCAAAGTGAAGTCACTTTAGGTATTTGTATATTTTATATAAATATAGTGAGATATATATGTATATATATATATATATATGCACATATATATAGTGAACATTGTCACTTTCATATAATGAAATGGTAAAAGAAAAGAAGAAAAGGAAATTCAAGGTACTTGGAATCCAATAGAGTAAGAGGGTTTCAGGATAGAAGATGGTTCACATTGGCTTCCTCCCTACCAACCAACCACCAGAAACAAAAAACCAAGTAAGGAATTATTAAATAAGCCTAGGAAATACAAAGACACATATTTTGCCATCCTTCACTTCCCTAGAGGGCAGTCACTATCCTCAGATTCAAAGATATCAGTGCTCCAAAAATTATAGCTCATGAGCCAAAGTCAAAGGAGTCTTATTTTTAATAACCAGCCAGTAGTCACAAGTAGCTCAAAGTGAAGGCACTTATTTATTAACGTAGCAAAATAACTAAAATTCACCTCCATATAAACTTAGATACATTCTCCCACAAATACACTCTATGTCTGTGGGAAAGTTGAATTCAAACTTAAAATGCAATAGTAGGTAGGTACCTAATGTGGCCCAGGAATCTACTGCCTCCAGTACTGTTCATACTCAGTATCCTTCTTCATTTCTCATACTCCTACCCTATCCCCACTTTGTAAATGCCACTCAACTGATTTCTCACTGTTCCTTTCCATGGTTCAACTCTTGACTACTGGAAATACTTCTCTCTTGAAATCTCTGTAGTGGCGCTGCTCAGTATGCCTGTGATACTCCAGACAATGAAACAACCTTCCTTTCCAGGTTCTTCCCTGTATGTAATGTCTTTCATCACTAGGATGTAAGCAGCTTTAGGGATTGTCTCACTTTAGGTCTTTTATCACTAGAGCCTAGTGTAGCACTTATTAAATATATTTTCATTTATTTATTCAAAAGTAGAATGTATGAAGTATAATGTACCCAACACTGTCCATGAACAACATTATCTTTTCTTACTAAAAATATAAAAAATAGAAACTGCTTTTTTCGCTATTTCATCTAGGTATAAGAAAAGACAGTTACATTAAGGTAAAGAGAAGTTTGGGTGAATTGTCAGTAAAAGTAATTTTGAAATAAAAAGTATGGAATTTTGTTCATTTAAATGTTTCCTTTGTAAATATTCAGTCACCCTGAACTGAACTTGTGGTCTTCTCTGTAATATACTATGAAATGACTCTTTCATATTTTGCTATTATAGAGAAACGCTTAGGAAAATATGCAGGCAGGTAAGGTGCAATCTTTGAGTTATGTTTCTCTGGTTGATTTTAAACTTATTATTAAAATATTTCAAATTCAAAGTACAAATCAATTAATTAATGAATTTACAGTTTAGCTGACAAAGATCCTGCCATGTTGGAACTTTGAGTTAAAAATTGAAACTAGAAAACTATAGTGTAGAGTTCAAAAGACATAATAACAGAATAATTTTATCTGTAAACACCATATCTAAAAAACCCAACTATTTCTGGTTCATATGTCTTTCACTGACCTTATTGCTTCAAAAATTTTTGATCTCATCAACATAGGTATTTTCTCTAGTAGCACAGATCACTAATAAAATATGTGATGGGATCTACCAGAGTCGCTCCTCCCTGGGCAGCATGGGTTACGCTAATTTTTTCTCTGTAGGTGACAAAGCTGTTCCACGGTTTAGACTGACCCAGACACCAAAGGTCAGACTGTATCTCTCTTGACCCAGCTTTTGGTAGCGTCTGACCATATTGAGATAGTTTCCTGCTTCTCCTAAGGGAACAAAAAGTCCCACCTACATGGAGTGGAGGCCCTTTAGACTTTGCAGATATCCTAAAACTGCACGAGTCACCGTATGTTGTTTTGCTAACAAGATTTGATTCCATACAGAGACGTATGTAGAAGTTTATATAGAAGAGACTTTCATATAAAAGGGTGGCTTTGTCTCGTCCTTTATTCAAAGACTTTCCATATTTTAGGAACTGCCAGGGATTCTGGTCCACTAACGTTGCTTTAATGAATATGTAGTTACACATCAAGATGAACTGAGTTGATTCTGGTTCTTTGCGGACCAAATACTTAAATGAATCATGCAGTCAATCTCATTAATGCAGATACTTGCTGCAACAGTTCAGGTAAGAAACCTATCAAAGTCTCCCTGTCCTGTATAACTTAGCTATATTTTCCAATAAATTTTTCATATAGGACCTACTCAATGTTAAAATCCTTCATTAAGATCATTTAGTATTACCTAAGCACTGGTACTTCATTCAGGCACTATTACCTATCCATAAGCCTTTCTAGTAACTCCTGTAATATATACGAGTATTCATACTCATAATATTTACACAATATTTACAGATATATATGTATGTATGCATATATGTATGTGTGTGTGTTTGTGTATATATGGTATGTGTGTGTATAAACAAACACATACAGCTAGGTGGTGTAAAGTGTGTGTAAAGCGGCTGACCTGAAGTTGGAAAGACTGATCTTCCTGAGTTCAGATCTCATCTTAGACACTTGGTAGCTGTGTGACCTGTAGCAAATCACTTCACCCTGTTGGCCTTGGCTCCTCATCTGTAAAATGGGCTGGAGAAGGAAATGATAAGCCACTTTAGAATCTTTGCTAAGAAATCCCCAAACTCATGAAGAGTCAGAAATAAAATGACCAAACAGCACTATAAGCACACATACAGATACACACATCTGGGTGTGCGAATGTGCCTTCTCGCTTTTAAAATATGTTTCTTGACAAGGAAGTCATCCATGGGACTGTTTCACAAATGTGTGTTTTCTAATGATGCCTGACAGACAGACAGAGACAGATACAGAAGTGAGACACAAGGAGATAGAAAAAGGGAGAGACAAAAAGTGCAAGAGGGGAGAGAGAGATTAGGGAGAGAGAGAGAGGAATATATATACATACATATACATATATACATATACATGCATACATATATACATATATAGGCAGAGAAAATATCAGTTAAATAATTTACAACATGCAAAGGGACCAGGCACAATATATCTCAAAAGACAGAGACAGAGACAGACACAGAAGTGAGATACAAGGAGATAGAAAGAGGGAGAGAGAAAAAGTGCAAGAGGGATAAGAAGAGAGAAAGGAGGGAGATTAGGGAGAGAGGGATATATACATACATATATAGACATATGTACATACATATATATATATACATATACACACATACATACATATATAGGCAAAAAAAAATACCAGTTAAATAATTTACAACATGCAAAGGGACCAGGCACAGTATATCTCAAAAGGGACAACAAAGCATCTTCAGCTGTATTTAGCATCCTAGAACACCAAAGTAATTACAGCTGCATGTAGCTTTCTGAAGTTTTCATCCTTGCTTCATTAGCAGGGTTCTGTTATATGCAGCTAGATCCATGGAGTCAATTAGGATAAAAGTGTTCAGCTGCTCAGGTCATTCAGAACCTTACTTATCAAAGCTGGATGTGCTATTTCCTTTAATAATGCATACACAACCACTTAATGACCATTAACAACCAGTAGTCTATTTACCCCTGCACCTTATTCTACTCCACCAAGTCACAACGTGGAGATGATCCTGGGTTCTACTGCTTGCCAGTGGAATGCAAAATCAAGTAGGTTCTACCATGCTAGAAATTCTTCAAATAGGGTCTGGCAATAGATTATGTCTATTCTGCTTTCTGAGGGCCAATTCAGGTAGGTACAGAAAGGCTCACTACCTGGCCCGTTGATGATAAATTCTTTAGCCATGGAAACCCATGAAATAAAGACAAAAATGGCCCTCAATCCTATCTTGCCCTTCTGTGACAAAGGCAAAATTGTGGAAACATCAAAATTGAAGAACCATAAATTTCTTAAGTTATCTTACCTTATCTATTAGTTTCTAAATGTAAGATCCTTATCAAATGACCAGTAAATGGACATATTATCAAAGGAACCTAAATCACATGTGTCTTAGCTTCCTTACTATAAATAGAACAAGAAAATGAAAGATTCTTTTTTTATTTACAGCAATGCTAAACACTTGTAAGTATTTGCAGATCTTACTTAGGAGGGCCTGCAATATTCTAGTACAATCATTACAGTATCTTCCATCAGAGCATCTGCCTGACCTTGACATTTAGAGGGTATATCTCATCTATTTGGAATCTATGCAGGAATCTTCCCCAACTATAATAAAAACTTTAATGAGTATGCAGCTTACTTTTATGTCCCATTTATTATTGAAAATCAGAGGATTACCAAACTTGTGTTGTTGCATCTAGCCGAGTATCTTGCATAATCCTAAAAAAGGAGAGGAGACAATTTGTTGGATTGCATTTTATACAATGAATCAAAATTTTTTTGGTAATCATATAAATATAATCACACATAGAACTTCAATCTTATACATATAATTAAATATGATATAAATATATAATTCTAAAATAAAATTCAATTATTTGTCTATTATGGCATATGGTTATTAACATTACATAATTATATAAATGATGTAGCTAATGATAAAATATATTTTGATAAGTTTTAAAATATTCATTAAATATTATCCTCTATTTTAATAAACTCTAGTGACTTGTTACTTAACAAATATTATTTGATAATTTTATATATGTATATAATAAATCTAATAATATATAGCATACTATAATATGTAACTATTGCTATTGTATTACACAATGCACTGTTAATGGTATTTAATAAGTATTATTTAATAAATGATCAATATATAATTTTATGGTCACCTAACATAAATATGCGTAGCTAGGTGGCACTATGGATAGACTATTAAGCCTAGATCTTTGTGATTTCAAATCTATCCTCAGACATTTACTAGCTGCATGACTCTGGGTAGGTCACTTAACCCTGTTTGCCTTAACTTCCTCATCTGTAAAATGAGCTGGAGAAGGAAATGGCCAACCACTCCAGTATGTTTGCCAAGAAACCTCAGTAGAGTTCATGAAGAATTGGATGTGACTGAAAAATGATAAAAACAGTGTAATTTTCTATGATGAAGACTTTTCGGTCCACTGTGTGACATGGAGATGTGTCCCACTATAGAATAGTTTACAAGAACATCTGTATGCTCTTCTCAAATTGTTACAAAGGATATCTTTCATTAATATATAATTCTCCTGAACTCCTCAACCTTCTCAAAACTATGGCTCCCTGATGTGGATTTTGGTGCAGCTGATTTTTTTCTTTAGTACTATTTCCACTTCAGTATATAACATCAGAATGTGAGAGATTAGAATACAAATGATGAAGAAAATAGTTTATTTTAGAAGTTCTGAGAGATCTGTTCTGTGTTTCATCTGCTTGTTCTTTTATTTCTGATTTCATCTGTTGATGCCATTTCAATAAATTTCTTCAAATTCTTATTTTTCTCCCTTGTTCTCACTACTTTGTTAAGTAATAATGCTCATTTCCCACCATTATTTCCTTCCTAAACTTTTCCAAATAAATTTCTAGTCTAAATTGATGTCCCTATATTAGCAAGCTAATGAAGATTTTCGATTTTTTTTGGTGTCTTCATTGCTTTTTTGGGAAATAGTAAGAGGCATTGTGATGTCTTTTATGCATACCCTGTGGTGGAATGGCCCTAAAAGTCTTCCAGAGCAGAGGTGTTAAACACTTCTGAGTGCTGTCCAAATCAGATTCAAACATAATTGTGAAACCTTTAACAAAATAAATAAAAATGCAATAAAAAGTAGAAAACTTTATATTTTAAAACTAAGTCAGTATGCAGCCAACAGCCATCCTTGTGCACGGATTAATGGCCTCTCTATTTGAGTTTAATATGATTCTTCTAGAGGACTTTTCACCATTTAAATGACTTTATTGCTGTTACTGGACAAGCCTGTTCTTAAGGATGCAAAACGCCCATACTAGAGGGAAATAGAGAAACTAACCTGAAAAGATAACAATCTGATAAAGAGCAAAGCAGACATTAATTAAGAAGCTTAATGGTTCCCTGGGGGAGCTGACCAATGTAGAAGACAGTTGAAGATTAGGAATCTAAGACATTACCTCTCCCCTGTGGAAGGACTTGGTTCCATATCTCAGGTTCTGATCTCTATAGCATGGGATACTAAATCTTTGCAGTTCACAGTGGGAATGAATCCTGATGAGTTGATGACAATAAGAGCAGTAGAATGATGAATGATGTTCAAATGATGAAATGTTCATCACCATCACTGATTTTACATTATGGGTCAAGTTCTCTGTAGAAAGGGAGCTTAGAGGTTATCACTGTTTTTGCATCAGTTCTGTCCCAGAGCCAGTGTTGATGCTGAAACTTTCCTTGAACCACCACCCACTCAATAGCCCACCAGTCAGGACATCCTTTTCCTTCTGTCATTCCCCTCTGAAAGGGTAATACCAAACTGGGGACATCTCTCCTTTCACAGGAATTGGATAAGGATGCTCCTACATTGTCTTACCCTTTTCCAGTCAAATTTATATTCATTGCAGGGATGTAGCAAGTTCCACCTTCCCCATGTAGGTACCTTTCAAGAATACGACTTCTTCGCCCCTTAAGTCCTTTCTGGGAAGGAGTTTTCAGAAACATCATAATAAAAAGGAAACTCATTAATTGAGTGGGATGTGAGCCATTTCCCCAGGTTGTATGAAGTCTTCTGAATGAGCAAGAATATCAGGGAATGGCTGACTCTGTGCCAGGGACGGAATAAGGAAGGTCTGATGAGGGACAACCTGAACTGTCTAAAAGCAGCTCATTCTTATTGAGTAAGTGTCCCTAGGGGCTGGAAAGCCCATCCTCTTGATTCATCATAGTATGATTGCCAAGCCTTGCTGTTCTTTTTCTACAACATCTCATATTCATTTCCTTTTCTCTATTCACATGCCCATTTTCATAATTCAGACTCAAACTCCTCTGGATTGGGCTACTATAATAGCCTCCTAATTCAAGCGTCTTCCCCTCCCCAAAACATCTTCCATGTAATGGCCAAATGATACAATTAAAGCTTGCTTCTGTCTTCCAATAAACTCCCCCATCATTTCCTACACTTCCTGATAGCTTCTAAAATCAAATGCAGATTCCTCTGACCACTCTTTTCAACCCCTTACACATCTTTCTCTGGAAACTACCATTCAGTTAAAATTGCTGTCTCCACTGTTACCAATGATGCCAATGATCATTTCCAGTGGATTTTTCCCAGTCTTTTCCTTCTTGACTTCTCTAAGGAATTTGACACTGTCAACCATTTTGAATTTCAAATTATTTCTTGTACTACACAAAGCACAGAAGAGAGTTCATTTTGAGTTAGCTAGCTAAGATGAAAATATACTAAGTAGATTTAAATACTGGAGGAGGGAAATTTCCAGGCTTATAGTATATTACTTATATCCCCAGAAATAGAATTGTTTACAAAATGCCCTTGAGAGACTCCAAAGTGGGGTTTAAAACTGGAATTTAAGATTGATAGTCACTTCCTTACAATCTCATATGATTGTTGCTGGACAAATGAATTTAGTCATTTGTTCACAATTTGTGGGAACTCATTCTAGTCACTTAAATTCCCAATGTCCCAGTTTCTTTACTTGTAGAACTTAAGTATACCCTACTGAAATTCACTTGAAGGAGAATTCTAGGGGTAGATTGTAAATCATAACATCAAACCCTCGTATAAATGTAAATTCTACTCTTGAATCTTGGATAGGGCGTGTCCTAGCCACTGTAAAACAGCAGTTGTAAAGAACCCTTTCCTTTTAATCTTTGCTGTTTTCACTTAACGTAATTACCAACAATTTTTCTGGAGGGTAGAATATTTTATCCTACTCACTCTTAACTGTAAATTTTCAATATAATCAAATTAATTTAGCCATTTTATGAAGGGAAATGGAAAATTCCTTCATCCATTCTTGCTCAGAAGTAAATTTTTATCCTGAGATTGTTAGGGTTAAAAATTAAAAATGAAATAAAAATATGATAAACAATAACTTAAAAAAAGAAATACATAAATGACTCCTGATGAAATCCACCTCCAGAAAAAGAACTGATGATGTCTGAGTGCAGACCAAAGTTACACTGTTTTTCATTGTTTCTTCCACAAAATGACTAATATGGAAATATGTTTTACATGATTACACAGGTATTATCTATATCAAATTGCTTACCATTTTAGGGAAGGGGGAGAAGCAGAAGAAAGGAAGAGAATTTGGAACTTACAATGTAATTGGGGAAAAATAAAATATTTTAAAAAATAAATTAATAATGAAAAAATAGGGTTTTTTATTGTTTTCTTTATGATATTTAGATTATGATCTGCAGTCAATTACTGCCTTTTTCCTGTTTCATATAAATTAAGCTAAAGGAAGTTTTTAGAGTTTACCATCAATTTACAGGTACTAATCACATACTTAACGTTATGCCAAGCATTAAACTCCGCTCCCTCACCTTTTTTGGTCTAGACCCCCATTTCATTGGTGAATTCCCAGATTCAGTGAAGAACTCCCTCTACCAATTCAGATTGGCAACTGTTCTGTAATTTCTATCTTAGAGAGTTCCTTAGAGGCACTGGAAACTTAAGTGACTTGTCCTAAGAACTGTCCATGGTCAATGTCAGAGGCTTTAACTGAACCCAGGCTTTCCTGATTGGGAGGATGACTTCCTTGGCAATACTTCCTGCCTCTCACATTAAGTAGTTGATGAACTACAATGACAACCATAGTAATTCAGATAGAAACTTTTTCCAATATTGTTTATGTACCTACAATAAAATCTCTTTGAAAGGAAAAATATTTATGTAGGCTGAAAACTAATCATGAACATCTACCTTGCTAAAGATATGTACTCACTATTAATTAAAAAAATAATAATAGGGCCAATGAGGAGTCTGTCATAGAGACAGACATACATTGTATTTAACTTTTAAAAGTAAGAATCTATTTACAGAACTGTGATTCTACTATGGATTAAAATTTAAGAAGTTAATGCATATATGAAGACTACAGAAGCCACAGGTATGGGAGACTGGTAGAGTTACGGCAATCAGATTCTTCTCTCTCACTCATGACTTTAAGTGTAAGGGGCTTCTAAATAAACTGCACACCGCTAAGGAGCAAGGCTTCAGGTCTAGCCCAATGAGTTTCCAGTATCCAGCAGGTTGTCCAGGAAATAGTTCATCATCTGTGGAGTATGGTGAGGATTCGGGCCAATATGGAGTTCTTTCCCCCTACCCCGAAGACTGTTGGGTAGTTGGCTTTGATGTGGATATTATGTTGGCTTATGTGTTTGTCATCGCAGCATCTGCCACCTAGACTGTAATGATGTGGCTGATGTTGTGAACATAAGTATCCCTCTCATAAGTCTGACATTGTGCAAAGGACTTACCCTTTGGCACTCTTACAATATGGACCGATTCAAGAGGGCCAGCTGAAAGCAGCCTAAGTGAGACTCGACCCCCAGACCAATGTATTCAGGGACGACTAGCACTTCCGGTATGAGGTTAGTCAAGCCCCTTTCTGGGCTGTTAATTTACTTTTGGTGTCCATCTCTCACCCAACTGTCACCTGTGGCTCCAAGAAGCTATAACCTGGGCAGCAGTTGTACCTTGGTAAAACTGTCTTGGCAGACAGGCTAAACCAGATAGAGGGTAACTGGCAGGCCTCAGGCCCTTCGTGAGTTAGGGGCTAACAACCCAAGGATATGACGACTTCCCTGGGTGGAATGGCTGAATGAAAACAATTTTTTCCAATGACTGTGAAGGTAGCTGAAGTAGACTCAGTGGAGCATTTGAAGCTTGGTCAGGCATTTAAAAAAAAGAAAACTCAAACTCAAACAAACAGAAAAGGATAAACATCAAGTGTCTACTCTAGCTGACTTCCTGTGATCAGAATTGCCCCAATCAGGTTCTATGCTCTTTCCCTCAGGCTTAGTGGAGTACTGCACAGCACCTTCCTGTCCCCCATACTTGATGTCCTGTCCTGTAAGTTGTTCCACTCTCTGTTTCTCAGTTCTCTGGCCCAGTCATGGCCAAGTTGCCTTTTGAAGACTGAGCAAATTTCCACAGCCTGGAGATGGAAAGAGGGAGAAGAACTAGAGGGCAGGGGAAGCCTGGATCTTGTCCCAGGTCATGCTCATGTAGCCAGGTTGGAAGGTAAGGGAGGGGTGTTTCACTCATCAAGCATCTGTGAGTGTCAGTTCTTGAGATTTTAGAATTTTTTTTTTAAAATTTTCTTTTAGAGTTTGTGTTTTAGACCTAAAAGTTATTCTATCATTGGCACATAATTTCTGTTTTGGAGAAGTTTGAGAGTCATGGGGATCAGTAAAAAATGTGTGGCCCACAATCTTTTTGCTCATGTGACTAGGAAGAGTATCTTAGGTCCTGATTTATTTTTATAATGTCTTTTTTATGATGACCTGAGCAATAAACACAAATATTTCAGTTTATGCAAAGAACAAAAAAAGAGCATCATATGTGAAATTGTAGATGATGTTCAAAATAGTATTGCTATATGTGTCCACTTCTGATCTTTTTTTTGTTTTCTTTTGTGTCGTTTTAGAACATTTTATTTGATAAAGTTCCTTTTTTTGCATTTTTATCACTACCCACTAACTCATTCTTCTCTCAAACACAAGGTGTTCAATATAACAAGGGTAATCAAGCAAAGTAATTCAACACACTGAGCACAGTATCTAATACACACACCTGATTCTCTGCATCTCTACTTAATCCTCTTCCTGCTACGTGATGGATAAAAGGCTTCATCTTCAGTCTTCTGATGTCAAGATAGGTTATTACATTGATAAGAGTTTTATGTTCTTTCGAAGTTGTTTTCCTTCATATTATCTTAGTCATCATTTAAATTGTTCTACTAGTTTCAATTTTTCTATATCAATGCGTACAAATGTCATTTTTCTATGAATTCATCATGTTTGCAATTTCTTAAGGCTTAATAATATTCTCTGACATTAATATACTTATGATGTTTACTTATTGTTACTTGAGAACCAACCCAAAGCATAAAGTGATTTTGAAAGAAGTTTATTAAGTTGTTCTGCAGAGGGCAGAGTTGAAAAACATGCACTGTTATACCAAGCTTCAGTGTTTTACATTTTATAGAGTTCAAACAGGAGCCCTAGTACACAACTGCAGTACGTAGGCAGTTTCCAGATAAGGTATGTGGGATTACTTAAGATGTATATTAACAGGTAATTTCAATAAACTTTCCATGAGTTCCAAAATAAAATTTTGGTGAAGTTCAATCATTCCAATAAAGGTGATCACAATGAAAGGTTATTACCAATATGTAGTTATAAAAAATTATTGCAATAAAGTTTTCCTCACATGTTCCAATTGATGGGGGCTTACTTTTTTCCAATTCTATTCTACTACAAAAATTACTGCTATAAATGCTTTTGCATGTATCAGCCACTTCACATGAAATAGCAATCGTTTACCTCGTTAGTGTATATGTGATATCTCTGGGTAAAAGAATATGCCCCCGGTGGTGACTTTTGGGGTAGAGTTCCAGATTACTTTCAGAATAGTAAAAATAAATCACAGACCCTCCAGTAATTGATATTTTCAGCTTTTGTCATCTTTTTCCAATCTAATGGGCATGGAATAGGACAAAGCTGTTTTCACTTATTCTTTCTCTTATGATTTAGAGCACTTTCCCATATGGTTGTTGATAGCTTACATATCTCCTTTTGTGACATGTTTATTGTTTTCTTTTTCCTAGTCATGTTTTTTTATCCACCTACTGGACAACAACATTTATATATGTACGTGTGTGTGTGTGTGTGTGTGTGTGTATGTGTGTGTGTGTATATATAGTGCCATTTGATGCAAAGATGTTTTCCTACTTAAATGTTACCCTTCTAAATCTAACCACATTGATTTTGTTTCTGCAGAATCTTTTCAACCTTATGTCTTTGAAAAGCATTGATTTTATCTTCTTTGATTCCTTATTTAGTCAACAAATCACCTCCTTCCCAGATACAGTAATGAAAATGTTCTCTAATTTGTTTGTGACGTTAAGTTTTACCTATCCATTTATGTTGGTCTAAGCCTAATTTTTATCAGTCTGCTTTCCAGTTTTTCCAGCAAATTTTGTAAAATAGGGAATGCCAACGTTAGCAGTAGTCCTTTCATTTATTAAACTCTATACTACTATATTTGCTTTCATCTGGATTTTGTTTGCCTAGCCTGTTCCAATGATTAGTGTCTGTGTTTCTTAACAAGCATCAAATAGTTTTGATGATTATTGTTTCATAGAAAAAAATGAGATTCCATACTTCTAGGCCTCCTTTTTTCCTACTTTGTTTTTCAGTGTTTCACTTGGAAGTCTAAATACTTTGTTCCTCCAGGTTAATTCTGTTGCAATTTGAGTATTCCTCTAAAACAGGGCTTCTTAAACTTTTTTCACTCTCAACCTACAGTTTAAGAAACTCTGGTAACCCGTTGATCATTCAGTATGACATTGAATTTGTAAGTTATTTTAGGAAATATCATTTTTACTATATTGGTATGTCCTAATTATGAACAATTAAATTGTCTTCAATTGTCTTCCTTTATTTATGAAAAGAATGTTCTTGTATTTGTATTTAAATTCTAAGTGGTAGGTTAATTCCCAGATATTTTATATATTTTGTAGTGATTTTTAAAGGCAATTTTTATTTTTATCTCTTCCTGTTAGATTTTGTTAGTGTTGTACAAAATCTGATGATATTTTAAGATTTATGATTTACTTTGTTTTGCTATTTCTTTTTTTAATGTTTATTTATTTATTTTTATTTTTAGCTTTCATTTCCACAAAATTTTGAGTTCCAAATTTTCTCCCCATCTCTTCCCTACCTCCACCCCATAACACCTTGCATTCTGATTACCCCTTTCCTCAATAGGCCCTCCCTTCTATCATACTCCTCCCTTCCCTTATCCCCATCTTTTCTCTTTTCTTGTGGGGCAAGATTGATTTATATACCCCATTACCTGTATTTCTTATTTCTAATTTGCAAGCAAAAACAATTCTCAACATTCGATCCTAAAACTTTGAGTTCCAACTTCTCTCCCTTCCTCCCTCTTCACCCATGCCTACTGAGAAGGCAAGCAATTCAACACAGGCTATATATATGTGTAGTTTTGCTAAAGACTTCCATAATAGACATGTTGTGTAAGACTAACTATATTTCCTTCCATCCTATTCTGCCCCCCATTTATTCTATTCTCTCTTTTGACCTTGTCCCTCCCCCCAAATATGTTTACTTCTAATTACTCCCTCCTCCCCTTTGCCCTCCCTTCCATCATCCCCCCCACCCCACTTCTCCCCTTCTCCCCTACTTTCCTGTAAGGTAAGATAGATTTTCATACCAAATTGAGTATGTTATTCCCTCCTCAAGTCAAATGTGAAGAGAGTAGGATTCACTTTTTCCCTCTCATCTCCTCCCTTTTCTCCTCTGTTGAAAAAGTTTTTCTTGCCTCTTTTATGAGAGATAATTTGCCCCATTCCATTTCTCCCTTTCTCTTCCCAATATATTCCTGTCTCTCCCCATAATTTTATTTTTTTAGATACCATCCCATCTTATTTAACTCACCCTGTGCTCTGTCTCGGTCTGTCTCTGTCTCTCTGTCTCTCTCTGTGTGTGTGTGTATATATATATATATATATATATATATATATATATATATATATATATATATATATGTATGTATGTATGTATACATACATATATACGTACACATGTGTGTGTATGTGTGTGTGTGTGTGTAATCCTTCCAACTACCCAAATATTGAGAAAAGCCTCAAGAGTTACAAATATTATTTTTCCATGTAGGAATGCAAACAGTTCAACTTTAGAAAGTCCCTTATGATTTCTCTTTCCTATTTACCTTCTCTTGGTTCTTGTGTTTGAAAGTCAAATTTTTCATTCAGGTCTGATCTTTTCATCAAGAATACTTGAAAGTCCTCTATTTCAATGAATGACCCTTTTTTTCCTCTGAAATATTATACTCAGTTTTGGTGGGTAGGTGATTCTTGGTTTTAATCCTAGTTCCTTTGACTTCTGGAATATCCTATTCCACGCCTTTCGATCCCTTAGTGTAGAAGCTGCTAGATCTTGTGTTATCCTGATTGTATTTCTACAATATGCAAATTGTTTCTTCATAGCTACTTGCAATATTTTCTCCTTCAAATGGAAACTCTGGAATTTGGCTACAACATTCCTAGGAGTTTCTCCCTTTGGATCTCTTTCAGGAGGTGATTGTTGGATTCTTTCAATATTTATTTGGCCTCTGGTTCTAGAATATCAGGGCAGTTTTTTTTAATAATTTCATGAAAGATGATGTCTAGGCTCTTTTTTTGATCATGGCTTTCAGGTAGTCCCATAATCTTTAAGTTATCTCTCTTGGATCTATTTTCTAGGTCAGTTGTTTTTCCAGTGAGATATTTCACATTATCTTTCATTTTTTCATTCTTTTGGTTTTATTTTGTAATTTCTTGGTTTCTCATAAAGTCATTAGCTTCCATCTGCTCCATTCTAACCTTTAAAGAACTATTTTCTTCAGTGAGCTTTTGAACTTCCTTTTCTATTTGTCTAATTGTGCTTTTGAAAGCATTCTTCTCCTCATTGGCTTTTTGGACCTCTTTTGCCAATGGAGTTAGCCTATTTTTCAAGGTTTTATTTTCTTTAGCATTTTTTGGATCTCCTTTATTCAGCAAGCTCTTAACTGATTTTTCATGATTTTCTTGCATTACTCTCATTTCTCTTCCCAATTTTTCCTCCACCTCTCTTACTTGATTTTTGAAATCCTTTTTGAGCTCTTCCAGGAACTGAGACCATTGCATATTTATTTTGAAGGTTTTAGAGCCCTTGACTTCCTCTGATGGTATGCATTGTTTTTCTTCATCCAAAAGGATGGAAGAAAATACTTTTCACCAGGAAAGTAACCTTCTTTAGTCTTATTTTTTTCCCCTTTTTTGGGCATTTTCCCAAACAGTTACTTGACTTTTGAGTCCTTTGTCAAGAGGAGGGTATACTCTGGGAACCTGTAAGTTTTCAGTTCCTTCAAGGTGGCACAATCAAAGGAGAGGAGTTTACTGCTCTCCTGGCCTGCACTCTGGTCTGGGAGTAACCAAAAACTTTTCTGCCCAGAATCTACCAGTAGAATTCCCTCTCCATAGCCCCCTCCAGCTCTACCATGCCTGGTTGGAGCTCAGGGCTGAGATTCAGATCAGCTGGTCAATTTCCACAGGGGTTTTAGGTGGAGGGTTCCAAAAAATGGATGCTGCTGCAACAGTGACTGCTGCTGGCAGGCTCAGACTACGTTTTCTTTTCACCCAGTTGAAAAGGCTTTCTCACTGACCTTTGAAGTTGTCTTTGGGGTTTGTGGGGTGGAAAATGTGGGAACTGCTGCTGCAGGTGGCTCCCTGAAGCCTGTTCCAGATCCTGTCCCTGCCATACCATGGGGCCCATGCTGGGCTGCGCTCTGCTCTGTGCCTGATGTGATAGACCTTTCCTGTTGGTCTTCCAGGCTTTTTTGGGCTGGAAATCTCTTTCACTCTGTCATTTTGTGGCTTATGCTGCTCTAGAATTTGTTTAGAGTCATTTTTTTACACGTATTTTATAGGCTATGTGGAGGAATTTCTACAGGTCCATCTTTCTACTCTGCCATCTTGGCTCCATCCCCATGTTCTGCTACTTCAGTGAAGTTTCTGTGTTAAGAATGTTTTACATGATGTCCTGGTGATAATTTAGTTTCTTCTTTGTCTATTATTTTATTATCTTATTGAAGAAACTAGAAGTTAGAGATCTAAATCAAAGAATAATGCTAACAGTCAACATCCTTGTTACACTTTGATCCAGTGATACTTGCTATCCTGCCAATTACATGAACAAGAAACTCTCTCTTTTTGCTCTGACCATTTTCTCTAGCTCTTTCTCATGATGGAATGCTTTCCTTCCTCATCTCTGTCTCCTAAGTTCCTTCAAGACTCAACTAAAATCTCACCTTCTATAGAAGGCCTTTACCAATTTCTCATCATTCTAATTACTTCCCTTTATTTATGCTTTCTTATTTGTCTTGCATACAGCTTGTTTGTACATATTTGTTTGCTTGTTGACTTTCTCACTACATTTTTTGCTTTTAAAGGGCAGGGATTGTTTTTTGCCTTTCATTTTGTCTCTAGCACTTAGCACAGCACCTGGTATGTAGAAGGTACTTAATAAAGGCTTATTCACTAACAGACTAACCTTGAGTATTATTGAAAACATGTCTAGTGTTTATTACTGATAATAGTAATTTTTGGTTATAGATACTATTAGTTGGTTTTTTGGAGGAAATTGGGGTTGTGACTGAAGCCAGATTTGAACTAAGGTCTTCTTGACTCCTGAGCTAGTGCTCCATCCACTGAATCACCTAGTTGCCCACACTATTAGTCTTATTAAGGAATGATCTATTCATTCTTTTTAGTGTTCTCAATCTAAGTATTATATTTTGTCAGTAATTTGTACATCTTGATGTAATCCTGTGATTTTTATTGTACTATTATTGATATAGTTTAATTTTCCCAATATTAAACTAAGTCAACCTGATTAATTTATCAAATCTGTTTTGGTAATCTCTTTGGTAATATTCTATATATATTTTTGCATCAATATTCAATGAGATACTTTTTTCTTTTCTCTGCTCTACTTTCTCTGTTTTGGGAATCAGACCCATATTTGTCACACATAAGGGGCTTGGCAGAATGTTCTATTTTTCTATTTTCAAGCAATTTATTTGATATTAAGTAAATTAAAATAAATAAATTAAATAAATAAATTATCTTTGACTATTTGATAGCTTTCACATCTGTCCCCTTAGCTGTTTGTTTATGTTTTGTTCAATTTCTTTTCATAAGATCAGGCTATTTAAATTTTCTGTTCTGTTAATTTGGTTATTTATATTTTTAAATATTCATGATTCATTTATTGTCAATTTATTTTAGGTGTTCTAAATAAGAAATATGCGAAACTTCCTTCCCACTCCAAAAGATCCCTTTACCCATGATCTACCTTTCTAAATCATTAGAGAAGAATTGTCTTATAGTCGAAAGAACACTGACACTTTAAATAATGGCTTAGGAACTTGCAAGCTATACTACAGAGTAACATAATTTGGGACTCAGAAGGCAGTTCTTTGGTCATCAAGTCCAAACCATACCTGGAAAAAAAGCCTTTTACAACATTACTTTAGAAAATGTGCTGGAGAATGATTGATGAGGGAGGAAACTTGAAATAGGGAGATGCATTTAGGATGCTACTGCAATAGTGTTGGAGTTTCTAAGAGTCATAAATAAGAAGATAGTTATGTGAATGGAGAGAAGGGGATGTGAGAGAAGTTGTAGAGGTAGAATTTATAAGATCAGACAACTTATTGAATATGTAGGTTGGAGAAGAGTAAGGAATTTCTTAAATATTACAGTATTGGGGACTAGAAGGGATAATGATGCCCTCAACAAAATTAAGTCCAAAACAGGGAAGAGGGTTGTGAGTCCGGTAAAAAATGAAGCTAATTAATAGACCTTTGTTATAACCTTGGGGGTGGAGGGCAGCTAGGTGGCTTAGTGAATGGAGTGCAGGGTCTGGAGTCAGGAAGTCTACCTATGTGATTCTGGGACAAGTCATTTAACCTTAATTCTCTAAGTTTCTCATCTATAAAATGAGCAGGAGAGGGAAATGGCAAGCCACTCCAGGATCTTTGCCAAGAAAACCCCAAATGGGTTCATGAAGAGTCAGATATGTTCATGAAAACAACTGACATTGGCTTTGGCTGTTATAAAGGAGCTACTGATGGGCTCCAGAGGCTGGAGAGCTGAAGTTAGAGAAATTCAGGAAGGGAAGGGTCCTCAAGGCACAAACTGGGTTCCTTCTAGCAAATCACATAGCTCTCCAGAAAACCATCTAGATCTCCCTGAGACTAAGGAAAATGAAGACATAGAAACTGAGGTATAGAACCAGCCAAACCAAACTGAAAAGTTGCTGGATTATCTAAAATATTCCTTGACTAAACCAAGGGGCAGTGCTGTGGAAAAGAAATATGACACTTCTCTGATACTGGGAGTCATGTGGATTGTGCAGGTATAGAAGAGGGAAACCAGTGTATTAGTTACCCCAAGGATTATACTATATGTCCTTAAAAAGCACAGGAAATTAGCCATGTGACTGGGGATCATTTACCCAAGGTTATTGAGTCAAGTGTAAACAGATTAAGTACCAGAATGAAGCAGTTTCCACAGGAATATTTAACTTTTGCTCTACTTCCCATTTTCCTTTACTAGGAAAATCAGTTACTTCTTATCTACTTGATTATAGCTCAGAATTTTTTAGTTCTATGAGTATTTTTTTAAAAAAAACTTTCTTGATTAGAGCTCAGAGCTCTAAATTAGGACATAAATCATTATTTTAGACTGAGGTTCAAAACTTTCCTATTTAGTTTTCTTTGTATGAAAGCTATTCACTACGTACCTCCACTGCAAAGACATTACAATGAGAACCATGGATCATATAAAATTGTGATTGGTCATTGTCTTATATGTAAACATTAGGAATCAGAAGAACTTAGAAAAATAGAGTAATGGCATAGAAAATACCTGCCAACACAGCTGCATAGGGAAAAGGGAAAAGTAATTAAGCTCCATAGTCATTTCACAGATCCAAAGGAGCACCAGTTACCAGTTTTGTGATTTCTCTCATGCCTTAGTTTCTGGACTCTTTGAAAATATCTGCAGAGGCTTTTCTCCCTCTCTCAAAGCAGCAGTGCTGCTATCTTCATACTCGCTCGTTTCCCCAGAAATGACATCTAGTGACTTGTCTCTGCATCTTCTATGTCTATGCATGTATTTCCATGTGTTATTCTTTCTTAAAGAAGGGAGAAAATAACAGTTTGTGACTTTATTTCCCAAAGTTCACACAATTAGGTCTCAGATTCTTTCCTTACTCACAAGAAAGTTGGTCTGAATATATCCATATGCATAGTGATTGTTGTATGGCCCCATCATCCATGGGGTTTTCTTGGCAAAATTACTGGAGTGCTTTGTTTGACATTTCCTTTTCCATTTTACATATGAGAAACTGAGGCAGATAAGGGTTAAGTGACTTGTCTGGGGTTACCCAGTTAGCAAGTGTCTGAAGCCAGATTTGAATTCAGATCTTCCTGACTCTAATTCTGGTGCTCTATCTGTGGCATCATCTACCTTCTTAGATATATGCATACAAAAACACATACACATATACATATGTGTGTACCTTCACACAGGTTTAGGTCTTGGGAGTAGCCCTGGGGGAAGATCTCCTGAGAGCTCACAGGCTCACAGATCAAGAGCCAGGAAGTCATGTAATTTGATTTTCTCATTTACAAATAGGAAATCTGAATGAATCACTTAAGGAACTTTAGAGATACCAAATTCATATTATTTGATTATCCCTTGCCTTTGTAAAGATTCCAGGTTTTCAAAGCACAAAGAAATAGAGGGGACTAAGAAGTAGGGGAAAGTACACTGGATTTAGAGTCTAAGGAATTATATTCAAACCTTGTATCTACTACTGCCTACATGTGTGACTGCAGAGCAGTCACTGAATCATTCTTGACTTCAGTTACCTGCATCTAAAAACAAATAAGGCATTGGACTTGATAACCTATTAAGTTCCTTTCAGCTGTAACTCTTATGATTCTAGAAGATCTGCTTTGAAGAGATACCAACAAAACAGTAAAATTCATTCATTTTATTTCAAAACCTTTTTAGTTGGTATTAATGCTTTCCCCTCCTCCTTCATCAGTTTAAAATACCAACATATTTTTTATTTTTGTTTCAGGACCTACGAAACTGTGTGTCCATGTTGTTTCTTGTAGGATCTGCCTTAGATAGCTGATTTTTTCTGAGAATGAAGGCGAAAGTAATTTGTCTGTTTTATGTATCTATAAAATTTGATGATAATTGGAAACAAAATTCTTCACTGTGAATTTATAGCTTCAGAATATAAGCACTGAAGGGCAAGAGCCTTATGATTTTCTTTTTAAATCAGAATACATATTGTCATCCTCTAAATAATTCAAAATTATATCGTAGCAAAATGGGTTTCACAAAGGTCAGCTTCTTGCAAACTAATGTGATTTCGTACAGCTATGAATGAATGGGTTACTCTATTATCCACAATTAAATTATCTTCATTTTCCTTGGGAAATCTTTGTTTTGACCTTCTCAGTAACAATGTCACCTCGTCTACTTGAATTATTTCTCTATTGACATTACCACTATCATTATTTACTCCCAATCGAAACAGATTTGAGGTTCTTTGGTGCAGAGAAAACGATGCCAGATTTGGAGTCAGAAAGGCTCAGTTCTGTTACTTACTACCTAGGTAATCTTGGACACATCACTCAATTACTCCAGGACTCATTTCACTCATCTGTTACATGATGGGTTGAACTAGGTGCACTCTTGCATCCTTTTCCAGTTGTAGCGTGATGATTTTTATGATAGTGTCATAAAAATAATTCTGAATTTAGCCCCAGAAGAGATTTGACTTTGATTTCTTACTCAAATATTTATTAGCTTCCCTACCATGAGCAAATTTATTTTTTTCTGAGACTCAATTATATGATCTGTAAATGGAGTTAATAATAACACTGATCTTACAGGTCTGCTGCAAAGACCAAACAAGATAATGTGTAAAAAATATTTTGCAAAAGTCAAAGTGCTATGAAGTCAGTCTATAAATAGTCTATTGAGTCCCTACTATGTATCAGCTACTGTGCTAAGTGTTGGGGATACAAAAAGAGAAAAAGGACAATCCCCTGCCCTCAACGAGTTCACACTCTAATAATACAACATATGTACAATATACAAATATGTTCAAACAAATTATACACAAGACAAATAAGCTGTAATTAAGAGAGGGAAGGCTCTTCATGCAGAAGTTGGGAAAGACTTCTCAAGGAAGATGGGATTTTAGCTGAGACTAAAAGGAAACCAAGGGAAGTAATAGATCTAGATGAGGAGGGAGAGAATTCCAGGTATATACAAATAAATACATAAATATTGCTTATCATCATCATCATCATCATTTTTCCCCAAGGAAGTAACACTTTCCTGAAAAGGATCCTGGATTTAGCTCACATCAAATGAATTCACCAGAGGAGTCTGACCATAAAGAAAGGGGGATTAGGCTTTTCTGTGGTTCATTATTCCCTGACTTTCCCAGAGTAGAACCTTGGGAAACATATCTTAAATATAAATTATGTATAGTTCCTGTCTAGGATCTATTTGAAAAGGATTACTTGGATCTGAGAAAAGTTACTAAATGTACAAAGCAGTAAGATAGGTAAAGGATGGTTCCTAGGAGGTAAAGGCTCCCTTCAGATTGAAGGACTGATGAATTAATATTTCATATTCATCTTGGATCTGTACTATCTAAGCAGCATCTCACTATGTCTTTTGTCAGCTGCCAATCAGTGCCCAGGGACTTCTGAACTTTTGACTTTACATGGTAGCCATCAAGACCAGAAGTATTCATCTCAAAATTGTTTACAGTCATCAATATTTTGGAAAAGAAACACAAAGGAAAAAAGACACACTAAGGATTTGACATCCTGTCTCAACCTTATCTAGATAAGCACATGTATTTACTATCATGTGGTTTAGTGGAAGAGAAATCGTTGAAGTTCAAGGGAGGGCTGGTATTGTGTCCCAGCAAAGAGATTGTCCCCAAAGAGTAAGGAGCTTTTTATTTTTCATCCTTAGCTTGCTTACTGAGGAGGTAGTTCTTTATGGCCCCGTTACCAATCCTTTGTGGAATAGCCCTAATCCCAGGGACCAAGTAACTGGTTAGAAGACCTTGGGAACAAGCTTGCCCTTTGTAAGGAAGGGGTCCATCTACATGGAACTAGATCACTTGCTCCACGTACTAGTCCTTTGTATTGCACACAGAAGACACATCCCCCTCAGCCACAGGTGTGTTTTGGGGAGGCCCCAAGCCAATGATCATCATCCCCTAGCCAAATGTTATTCAGTGGTTTTCAGTCATGTTCAACTCTTTGTGACCTTATTTAGGGGTTTCTTGGCAAAGATACTGGAGTGGTTTGCGTTTCCTTCTCCAGCTCATTTTACAGAGGAGGAATGGAGGCAAAAAAGGGTTACATGCTATGTGACTTGTCCTAGGGTCACACAGGTAGTAAGTATCTGAGGCCAGATTCTTACTCAGAATATGACTCTTCCTGATTCCAGGTCTCACACTCCATGCATTGTGTCCCCTAGCTCCCCTGAATCAATAGATGCTTTCTACTCTGGTTTCCAGTCTTTTCTGGTGGTAGAGCATTTCTAGTGTCATACCTAGATTCCATCATCCATGGAGGCTTATATCTATCCTCTGCATTTGAAAATGTATCAAATTGAAAAAGGGAGGTCACATTATTGTGGCAATTATTTTTATACTTTTTGCAATTGTTTTCAGTAGTAATATGTTGTCTGAAATAAAATTTGATATGTAAAACTGCTGTTGCTTTTAAATTGATTTGCATGTGTGTTTATGCATACAAAATGTTTTCTGGGAAATGCATGCATTTGGGGCTATGACTGAGGGAGACATTATGGTATAGTAGGAAGAGCATTTGCCTGGAAAGCAGGAGAGACCTCGGTTCATACCCAGACCTTGCCACTTGACTAACTGCATGACCTTAGGTAGGGCTCTTATCCTTTCCTTGTTTTGAGAAAGTACTTTACATTATATGAATCATAAAGCAGTATGCAATATGAGTTATAATTGTGACCATGTGTATTGCCAAGGCAACATTCACAGCACTGGCTGTGACTACGAATATGCCAGCATACTTCTCAATCACAAAGTATAAAAGACTTTCTAGGTAGAAGGCAGAAGAAAAACATTTATTCAGACACCAGAAAGCCAAATGCCCAGACCAGAAAGCCAAATTCAACATAGTAGCCAAGAAGTCAATACACATTAGAAAGGGCACAAAGCCGTTCCCAAGCTCCCTTGTCCCTTTGCACACTCAGAAGCCTAGCTCTCTGCCTCTATGTCCTCTCCACCCTAACTGCTCTCACTCACTTCCTTATTTTTTTTCCACCCTTCCTGTTCCTTCTGTTCAGCTAGGTTCTCCCAGCACATGTGACTTAGGCTTCCGTGTGATTAAAGCAGGTCAAGTAGGTCTGTTAATGACAGGGAAAGATTTCCCATTTAAATTACCATTCCACTATGATTTTGGGATCTAAGGCCAGATCACAGTGAAGTACAGGAAAGGAAATCAAAGTTTGTGAGGAAATGAAAATTAAATGGGTGGGAATGGGATCCTACCTAATAAGAAGGGGTAGAAATCAGGGTGCTATGTTAGCACAGGTGGCTGAGGTCATATTGTGTAGGACTGCATAGTAGAGATGTGACAATAGTAGAGAAGTGGCAAGATGTCTCCTTGTCTTCAAATTGTGTATTGCTGAGGCATCCCCCATCTTTGGAGGGGAGGTGCATTTTCTCAATTCCCCACTAACCCCCAGGACAAGCCTGGTTATGAAAATTATATGACATTCTGTCTCATTATTATATTGGTTTACAGATAATATTATCAGAGTTAGTGGTTTTTAATCAGTGCCCCTGGCCTAGAGAATTATAGTAGAACATCAATTTTTCAGCATCAGAGAATTCAACAAAATAAATTAATACATATTGAGTCAAAACTTCCTTGCCTCATTCATTTCACTTACCCTTTTAACACTCTCAACTCTATGCAAACATGAATTTCTACTTGTCTTTGATTAATTGCCTGTTTTGTTGCTCAGGCATCCTGTCAACACGAATCATTAAGAATTTAAACAATTTTTGCCTTGTCTTCAATCTACTCAAATGCATATGTACTTTCTCTTGCAGATTTTTTTATACTGCTAGATTACTGCATTTATCTTTATTGATTTGTGGATGTTTTCTAAAGGTCTTGTAAGCAAGGGTGAGCATGAGCCTGTGCTTCTGTATCTTAGCCTGCACATGGACTGAGCTAGCCCCAAAACTGATCACATTTGTGAAATTGTACTGAGCTTTAAATGATCCTAGTATTGAGCAGGGTGATGGTATATGGTTGTGAATCTCTGCTTTTAGAAGAATAGCAATTTCAGGTGATCTGAAGGGTAATAGAAAATCGCATAATGGGCAGACAGCGATAAAATCAATGGTGATGTGTGCATAAGAAGTGGTTTAAAAGATCAAGGATATAGATTAAAAAAAGGATATGCTAAAATGGTAGTTAACAGAGGGACGAACTGACAACTGTATTGCCATCTGAATTCTAGTGCCATTTCTCATTTTCTTTTTAGACTGTATATAACTTTTTTGTATATTTTATTGTATGCTATCTCCTCTTAGATTATGAACTCCAAGAGCACAAGGATTTTTTTTTTTGTCTTTGTATCCCTAGAGTTTAGTACAGTGCTTGGTATGAAGTAGGCGTTTAATAAATGCTTACTGAGTGACTGACTGAATTGTTGTTCCCAACAAGAAGGACTTTGTTTCTACATGAAAATTATTGATAGTCATGGATATAAAAATCGAAGAGGCTGAGGACCCCCAAGTATCATCAATTAAGCTGTCTCTCTCTTCTGTCTCTCTAGTTATAATCTATCAATCAAGCTATCTGTTTGTGTCTCTGTTGTCTCTCTCTCTCAAGATCTAGATATATAGATATAGTTTGAATCTATACTTTCATTTGTTTAAGAAACTCCTAGTGTGAGAACTCTGCTGAATCAGATTATAAATTTGCATAAAGTTTTTAGCACACTTGCTTCCCATCAAAGTATACATAAGTATACAAATGAATAGAAAAAGAAGAGATAATTGTTTTAAAAAGTATAGCATGGATTCATTTATAACTTGCAATGCCCAACTAACTGTATTTCCATTTTTGAACAGGTTTACTATAAACTTGCAAATCATAGAAATGGTATTGATATAGGTTACTGAGATTTTAGCAAAGAGTTTGATAAACTACCTTATGCTAGATATGGAAAAATATGCGAACTACATAAAATTTGATGGATTCTAAACTGTATGAATGTCTGAACTCAGAGACTTGATATCAACATGATAGGGGTCTTTAATTGAATACCACATGAATATAGGCTTTAGTTTCTGATGTATAGATTTAAAAACATCAAACCAGTGATTTGGAAAAAGAGATGGATGGCATCCATTTCAAATTTGTAGATGTTTCAGTGGGTATGTTTAGTCTGGATAAGAAAACACTCTGTGAGGAGAGTTATCTTTAGGAAGGTACTATAATAAATAGATTCAACTTCTTTTGTTTGGTCTTAGAGGAAAGAATGAAAAACAATGAATTGGAATTAGAAAGAAACAAATATTGACTTAATCTAAGTAAAAATTTCCTCACAGCTATCCAAATGTCATATGACTTGCCTTCAGAGAGAGTGAATTTATTGATAATCTGCAAACAAAGTTTCTCCTTTTTAGATGTGTTATATTAGAGATTCTTTTTCAGGTATTAGCAAGGCCACTCTGAGGTCCCTTCCAAACCTAAAGATCTATCTATGATTCATCTATCTATCTATCTATCTATCTATCTATCTATCTATCTATCTATCTATCTATCTATCTATCTATCTATCTATCATCTCTATCTATCTATCTATCTATCTATCTATCTATCTATCTATCTATCTATCTATCTACCTATCTATCTATCTATATCTATCATCTATCTATATCTATCTATCTATCTATCTATCTATCTATCTATCTATCTATCTATCTATCTATCTATCTATCTATCTATCTATCATCTATCTATCTATCTGTCTGTCTTATCTGGCCATCTTTCTATTTATCTATCTGTCTATTGGACTATCATCTATCTACCTAATCTATCTCTCAAGCTTAAATTTTGTAAATAATTTTATTTGTAGAACATTGATTTCTTGATTTACAAATCATATTAAATAAATTATCTTTTTATTTACTAGGCAATTAAAGGGACTTAATATATGAAGAGATATGAAATAACTAGATACTTTTGAAAAAGACATTTTTATAATTTATTAAAGAAATAATATTTGACTAATATACACATGCCTATTTGTATACACACATGCATACATATGCATATGTATCATTTGCCTACATATGCAGTGTTTGCAAATAGTGTACATGTAGCAGTGGTAGGCAAAAGGTTCCATATTATATACGTAACATGCTACAGGGGTCAACCAGCTTCACTTCTTGGTTACTCCTTCCTCATAGCTTGTTGCTTGATTCATTCCCTTATTTAACTTGATTCTCATGGAGTCCAGAGTAACTATCTAGGGGTATATTTGCATATTTCCTCATTAATTAATAGAATTCAAGCAAATTTCCTCAATATTATTTATTTGTTAAACTGGAGAACATGTCATATCTCTTATATTAAGTCCCTTAATACCCTAGTGAGTAAAAATTAAACTACCAAGTATATGATTTGCTAACCAGGAAATTAATAGTATAACAAGAAAATTATTTACAATATTTCAGCTGTGAGAAAAATTATAGCCAGAGTTACTTCAGATCTTAAGCTAACAGCCTTCACTTCAAAAATCCAGTTCTGCTACTCAGTTCACTGAAGATAATCAAGCAAGCTGCTTTTAAAGAATTCACGTCAGCCTCATCGCAAGATAAAGATTAAAGCAGTTCTATCAAGAAAGAAGACTTCTTTCTTCTACCTCTCTCTTTATCTTCTGTAGTTTTTTTCCAGTCATGACAGGGAATGATGCTTTATCTTCTCTCAAGCCATTCCTCTTAATAGCTTTTCTCCATACTCCTTATAACATTCTTTTTAATAATATTTCTTAAGAGTTGGCAGTTCTAACAAGAAGAAAGTTTCTCATCACCTTCTTTCTTTCTGTCACCTCTCTCTTTTCTCAGTTTATTTCATAGATCTTTATTAACCAAAGGGAAAAAGATATACTTCTTGACTCCATTGGGATAAGGACATCATAGAGTGACAGTTACAGTTGGCTTCAATGATTTTGACATGGTATAAATAGCGTTTTTATCAGATCTAAAGATGCAAAAAAGATAGTTATTTAATAGACAAAGGGACTTAATAAACACACTAATAGCAATGTTAAAATTAAAAAGGACTAGTCTAGAATGGTGGATCTAAGTAATAAAATAAAATTTAAACGTAGAATTCTAAAGATTTACATTTGGGTAAAAAAAGTACTTCATAAATATAATATTAGAGAAATATATCTAGAAAACAGTTTATCTGAAAGAGGTCAGGGATTTTAGTGGACTCAGTAAAAAGGAGGCTACATTCAAAGAGAGACCTAGTGTCCATTAGGCAGCTAGTTGGCTCAGTGGACACAGTGCTGGGCCTGGGATCAGGAAGACTTGAGTTCAAATAAGGCCTCAGATCTTCCCTAGCTGTGTGACCCTGGGCAAGTCACTTAATCTCTGTTTGCCTTAATCCACTGGAGGAGGAAATGGCAAACCATTACAGAGTCTTTGCCAATAAAAGCCCATGGACAGGGTGGTCTACGGTGTCATGAAGATTCAGATATGGTGGAACAATAATAGTTCGTCACTAGGAAGGTGACAGTCTTGATAAATACTGCTCTGGTCAGACCTCGTCTGCACTAGTTTGCTTTGAAGGACACATTTCAGGAAGGGCTTTGATAATCTCAACAAGTATCTAAATAATTGTCATCAGCATGGTGAAGTCGTGTTGTAAGAAGACTGGTTGATGGAATTAATGCTATTTATGTGGAAAAGATAGTTGCCTTGGAGCATTGTAAAGGAAATGCTTCTGAAGAGATTAACTTTATTGTCCTTGTCTGAGAGGACATAGCAAGGAACAATTGAAACTTTTAAAGAGAAAATTTTGGCTTGAAAAAAGACAGTAATTTTGTAACAGAGCTGTTCAAAAGCAGAATGGATTCCTCACTATTTGATGTGTTTAGTTTGTAAAAACCAAATTCTCTGTCGGTTATATTTGTAGAGACAATTCTTATTCAGATCCATGTTGGATTGTATAACCTGTGACATCCCTTCTACTTCTGACTCTTGATGATGAAATTTAATACTTTATCCCCAAGAAGCAGAGCTGCCTCTCCCTCTGGGACTTCCCTTAGTGCTTGGGGCTTTCTCACCCTAGAAATCCTTCTGCCATGGCAACTTCCTTCTCCCATTGATCGGTTCCTTACAAAAGGCCTTCATTTTGGTGACTGGATCAGGTCAACTATGCCTCATTCATTCTTTCCTCAACCCAAATCAACGGACTATATCACTATGCTCCAGAAAGTATACCTTCTCTCCTTCCCACCACCTTTTCAACTATCTTTACGTGTTGTTTTCTTCTTTACAATGTAATCTCCTTGAGGGTAATGGCTAATGGTTTTTTTTTGCTTGCATTTTTATTGCCAAGAGTCTCTGGCACTTGATCATGTACCCGTTCCCTTGCTCTGTTTTCTGAATTTGGTTTGTTCAGTTGTGATAGAGAATTGGTAGAAAAAAAGACCAAAGATCCTAAAATTAATATTGTTATTCGATGCCTCTCTTCCCCTGCCCAATTTCATTAACTGCTAGTTTTAGTATATGTTCTTTTGTTTAACTGACCAATAAATTTATGAGAGCACTATTGGGGCAAATGAGACACATCCATCTTTTCATTCTTGATATGTGTGGAATGAACAGCCACAAGGGAGTTGCTGTTAAATAAGATAGTTTGCAAGCTATTCTAAAACAAGCTTTTTATTACTGCCTTTTATCTTTACATTAATTTCATTTCAATCCTCCTTCCCCTAATTGAACCTATCCTTGTGACAAAGAAAGGTGACTATACAGTGATGCAATGCAGCAGTTGACAATATATACCATACTTTGTACTCCTAAGATGTAATGTTTTTCAAAAAACTCTATTTCTAATTCTACATGTTTTTGGCTGCAATTCTGTTGTTTCCTTTTTCAGAGAATCTACTGTTATAAAGTGTGTGAGAGTCAAGATTTCATCCACTAAATTCTTTAACCTATTGTTTGATTCCTTCCATAAGACTTCTAATCTCTTCCTTTAATTTTGATAATTTTACTTAAGTTTCACTTCTCCATCCCTCTCTAGCCTCTACTCTTAACTCTTCCCAGATTTCTTTGTCCCCTTCTCTACCATGGCCCCAGTGGTATTACTCATCTCCCACTTCAGGTTCTTTTTATGTGTGCTCAGAGTGTGCTGTTATTAATAAATGAGCTCCATTCTTTTGATTTCTTTGTGAATTTTTAGTGCTTCACAGAGTGTCTGGTACATAGAAAGTGTTTAATCAATGCTTGTTGACTGGATTTAGCAATTTTTGGATTGAATCATTCTGGAAGTTCATGTAGCTGCTATCCTGTCATTGTTTTTGGTGACCACCACATTTGAAGGAAAGCAGGGAAGGTCAAATTTGGAGATGAGGAGGGAGAGAATTCTAGTCTTGGGGTTTAGCCAATTAAAATACCTAGAGCAGGAAGCTGAAATGAAATTTGGGAGAAATAGCAAGAAGGCTGTTGCCACTGGATCCCAGAGTGAGAGTGGAAAGAAAAGTGTAAGAAGACTGGAAAGGTAGGAGGGCATCAGATTTGGCATTGACATGACCAGAACCATGCGTTAGAAAGAGCGATCTGACAAGTACATGGAGGATGGGGAGAAACATGAGGGAGATCAATTACAAGGTTATTGTAATACACCAGGCATGAGGTGATGAGGGCCTGAACAAGAGAATTTACAAGCAGTATTCTTATTACTATTTGTGCATAGTTTTGCTATGTGGTTTCATGGTTAGTAGCCCTCATGCCCTGTATAAATCCCAAAATCTAACTCTCTTCTAAGCCCTTAATCTGCTCCACTTTTCTAATTCTACCATTATCTACAAATCTGGCAATGATTCTGATTGGGCTTCATTTGTAATGATTCAGGCACATGGGTGAGCCATAATTCCCATATTTCTTCTACAGGAGGACATAGTTTCTTTCCAGGAAAAATTATTTAGTCTACCAATGTCCCCATTGTGAAATACATGACCTTGGTCTTGCCCATGGGTGATATTGCTCTGATTCAAAGAATCTAACCCATGTCTCACTTATATCCAAGATGCATTACTGCTATGGGGAATGCTACTTCTAGCTCATAGACATGTAAGTTGTCTTTTTGCTTGATTTTTTTACTTAGAATATCTGATTTCAGCCTTATCTATGTATGAGGCTTCTATTTCTGACAATTTGGCCATTCATTTCTTTACTGAAGCATTCCCTTTGTTCATTATGGTTGCAATTTTCATGAAGAACTTTGCACATGGAAATTTGGAAGTTAATTTCCAGTACTCATATCCAACTGAGATTTTATCAGGAATTTTGAGACAACAAAGTTGTCCAATAATTCATAGAGTATATCCTTAGTGGATTTTTGTTTGTCTAGCCTCCCTACAAACTTTTGCACAGTCCCTCAAATCTTTTAAAAATTTCTTTAAAAAACTTTCTTAATTTTCTCAGTCTTATACTCCATCTCCATGACTAATATTAGTAATATTCTATGTGCTTTTTTGCCCATTACATGGCTTATTACATGTCTTATTTTCAAAATATTAGCTCACAGTGACAGTATTTATGAGATATGTTACTTTAAATATTCAACATATAGTACCACATGCACTAAAACACTGACACAATGAATTGGCGATAAACATTAGCACATACCAGAAAAAAATAGCTTTGTAATTAGTAGTGTTGGAAAGATACATCCAAATACCAACAATTGGTATATTACTAAATAATAGCACCTAAGTCAGTAACAACGGTACTTGCAAATCATTTCAGGAAAATACATATTTATTGCATTATTACCATCATTGGAAAGCAGCAGACTTTTGCATTTATGTTTGTAATCTGAAAGCCGCAGATTGAGTTTGACAGAGGGAAATACCCAGAAGACACTAAAACAAATACGAAACAAAAACAAGCCAACCTCTCCCCAAGAAAAAAAATAGAGGCAGAATTTCATAAAACTGCAGAGGAAAAAATTCGTTGCCAAAATTTCTGCATCAAAAATGAAAATAAAAAATTCTTTTGAAAAAAGTAAGAAAAAAGAATTAGATTCATACTGAAACTCGAAAACATAAAGTTGAAAGAAAACTATATAATATTTTTTGAGGAAACGTATTACCCGAGTAGAAATATAAAATCTACTTGTAAAAAAAGTCAAATAATAGAATGAAAAAATATTCCCCAAAAGAGTTCTCAATGTAACCACCAGGTGGTGCTAGTGAACCAGATAGGTCAAACAACCACTCATTTGCCTGGATCCCTGTTTATGCATACCTGGGAAAGTCACTCCCCTTCTGGAGTGTGGCTTTCCTTTTAAACCAGCACATGGTGCCTCCTAGGAGAAAGGGAAAAATGGTGCCTACTTTCAGTTGCTTACCTGCCTCTAAGGTTGTACCAGACCAGTTAGAGTTTTCTTTCTCCCCAACGCTGGATGACAATGCAAATTAGCAAACTCTCATCTCTATTAAATGTGGGACTGCAACACCCCTAGTCATTTTTTTTCTCTTGGGCAAAAATCCAAAATGAGTTTACAAAAACCTCAGCAATTTTTGTCTCTTTCACTTTCAGGCTATTCTACCTTTTAAAAATCTCCCAGGACATATAAAATAAAGCAGAACTGGCACAGAATGATAGGTAGCTGGTTTTATACACTTTCTTATATAAGAAAAAAAAACACCCAAACTTCTTAAAGAAGTAAGAGTTCCAAAATTAACTTCTCTGTCTGTAGCCTAAAGAAGATCTTTCATGTCTTTATCCCCACTCCATCCCTGGGTGAGAGATGGTCAAAGGGGAAAACTATGGAAACAGATAATAGGGAAATAAGTTTTCTCTCCCAGGAAAAGTGCTGGGGGACACACCCAGCTAGTCTCATAATGAACTTTCATTGGGTCTTGCCCCATTGTCACTAGCTTTTTCTTCATTGCCCCCTTTCTGCATGGTGTTTCCTTGTTTCTTCTTGACACAATCAAGGGAGAAATGGCGGCTTAGCCAGTACTTAACTCAATGCTGGATAAATACTTCATGGCTGCCATTCTCCATCATTTACAAGACCAAAAAAATCTCTTACCTCTCCCATGTATATGTAGTACATGTTGGGGAGTGGAGAGAGGAAGAGAAACTGTCACCTTCCTTAAAACCAGTGAGAACTGGAGGATGCTTCGGACAAAAGAACCCACACCCTGTCTAACTCTCAAACCCCTAATTCTTAGAGCTCTAGAAACGGGACTACAGCTATATTTTGACAACTAGTTTCAGAATCTGTTATTTTGTGCAATCCAATGATTAGGACAAAGGTCCAAATCAACACCAAATTAGAAGTATAAAGGTTAAAAAGAAAACCACTGAATGAAATTATGATAGCTCAAACTATTAAAATAGTTTAACTCTAAAAAGAATAAAAATAAAGAGACCTATAATTATCTATTCTATTTCAAATGTTTAATTGATGCCTTTTATGGTGCTATCTATTTTAATTACTTCTCCCTCTTTGCGTAGCATATGTCTTTCTTTGGATTACAGAGTTCAAGCTAGAGTGACAGTAGAAGTTATCTAGTACAACTGAGGCTCTGACATTTTAAAAGGTTTGCCTAAGGTCAAGTAGCTAGTAAGTAGCCAAGTCAAGATTTGAATCTGGGCTCTCTGAGTCCGTATTCAGTTCTCTTTCCAGTAGCCCACATTGACAACAAAGTACAGTTAAGCCAATCAAACGCTGACCAGGCCTGATACAAGATGCTTAATTTTGCTCCTGTAGTCAACTACCTCTCTAAAGGTCATTGGTCAGTTTTCTGCAACAGGTCACTCATCCAATCTGGGCACTGATATTCTTCAGTATTATTTTCCTTCACTTTACTGTGAACTACATAACTGTGGTTCTTTTGTATATTGTCCTTTCAGTTCTGTTTACTTACTTCCTAGTAAGTAAGTTCTCTCTCTAATTTCACACAAGTATAACATGACCTGGCAAGGTATGTACAGATACTCTCTGGTTGCTTCTGTTTCCCCATGTGGTGGCATTGGGGCTATTTCTGGCCAGGTGCTAGCTAGTTGCTGAAAGGACTTCATGTTTTAGTAAGATATGAAAACCCTAAGTAGACCCTTAGTCCTGCCCCCTTCTCCATGTACCAGGAGGACAGTGGTCATTCTATAAGAAGAAACAGCTTCCACTTAAGATCTCATTGGTTCTAACTCTCCAGGTGGTAATATGTAATTATAGTAAGGCATGGGGAAATACAGGGTCCTTTTCTCCTTTGGTGATCCTGCCCACATGCCCCCTATACCCAAGCACCTGGGTCCCTAGCATCTTCAGCCTCTCTTATGTTTCCTTTCATCTATGACCTTGTGGGTTAGAAAGGTCTATGGATCCAGTGGTGGCAGTGTCCATAGCAGAACTTTGATTGAGGTTGTGGCAGAGAAAAGAGTGAGCTGGCAGCAAGGAAAATCTCTGGAGGAAAGGACAGTCACTATAAAGAAAGTTGAGCTTAAGTTATTACAGTGCTCAGATTAGGTGAAATCTAAATGGTCTGATTAGCAGAATTGCAAAACTGCTTTATGCTTTGGTATGCCTTCACGATGACTGTAACTAGCTGTAGCTATAAGTTAAATGATAAGTTTTGTTTGCATGCTAATTCTTTAATGTTTAGAATACATTTTTGTGCGTAGGAATAAATTGTCTGTCATGTGCTCAACTTGTATATTGCACGTTTAGTGTCTTTGTTACTTTACTCCATTTGGGGGACCCCTAGAATTCAATCGTTATCCCTAGAAAAATGGGAGTTTGCTAATAGGCCACACAGACAAAAAACAAGCTGATATTGTTAAAAATTTGCATTACAAAGTATAAGAGCAAAAGCAAAATACAAAGCAAAACAAAAAACTCCCCTAGATAGCAATAAAATATTAAATTCAGCTTCAAAGTCGGCTACATCAAGTTGGAAGAAAATAATATAAATTTTCAGGGTGTATCATCAAAGCAATAGTAGAATGTGTAGAAAATGGAGCTCTCTCTTATTAGAAGCTAGGCTCCCTAGGGCTGAAACAAACAGTAATGGGTACAAAACAGTGAGGGACTCGTGCCTCAGAATGGGTTCCACTGAACGGTCTCTCAGTTCTAGGAAAGTCTGTCCAGGTTTGTTTCAATAGTTGCAGTTAATATTTTCTTACAAGATAATGGTATTTCACTATATGCATTTGCCACAGATTATTCATTCATTTCCCAATGGATGGGTACCTAGTTTGTTTCTAGTTTCTTGTTACCAAAAAAAAGGTATTATGGAGTCTTTTGCTGTCCTTTCAACTTTCTTGGGCTTAGGTTAGTAAGTAAACAATGTTGATCTTGCTAGGTTAAAGGGTTAATAGTTAATAGTTTAGTGACTTACAATATTCCCAGAATGCCTGACCCAAATTACATATGTAAGACAAGTATATTATTAGTTTCCTTGTCTTTCTACAACTCTCTAAAATGGATTATTTCTGTCTTTTATTATGCCTTAGATTTATGTACTGTAATTCCCATAATCTCTTGATCAAAAAAGCCCAGAAACCCCATTGACTAGGATATACTTAAACTTCTTGCAACCTCTCAGCTTAGATTACAAACTCCTTTGCAAAACAGTATCAAGAAGGATGATGGAAAGTTATATGCAATATTTTCCTACAAAATACTGAACAGCTATGGAGAGAGAAAAATCCTCAGAAAAAGTCAACTAAGCCAAATCTACCTAAAGTTTGTCCTTCATTCTCAAGAGGACTGATGACACCAGGAGGATGATGTCTTGACTTGAAAGTGAGTTGGATTTAAGTAGGAGCTCATCAACCACACTCTCCTCCAGAGCCATCTGTGTCAGCTGACAAGCCATAAGACAACTGGTGATGGTCTAAGATGCAGAGGGAGGTCTTGGCATTCTTAAACTAAAGTCTTTTCTCAGGTCTTATGGGTGACACCCATTGAAGTAATTAAAGGCTAGGTAAGAATTGAACTCATACATTTAACTGCAGAAGAGGACAACTCATCTGCTAATATGTTTTAATCATTAATAGTAGTAGAACTGCCATATTTGGACTTGCCACCAGTGCACTTAAAGAATTATATGTGGAAGCTGTAAAGGTAATGAATACTGACCAACAGCCTATGGGCAGAATCCTTACTAGAAATGAAATAACTGTTGTGGTTTAGTCATTTCAGTCACCTCTGCCTCTGTGATTCCATTTTGGGTTTTCTTGGCAAAAATACTGGAGTGTTTTGCCATTTCCTTCTACAGCTCCTTTTACAGATGAGGAAACTGAGGCAAACACGGTTAAGTGACTTGCTCATGGTCATATAACCAGTAAGTGTCTCAGGTCAGATTTGAATTTAAGAAGATTTGTCTTCCTGACTTTAGATCCAGCCCCTATCCTTTGCTTCACCTAGATGCCCTAATATTAAAAGGATTCTACTTTCAAAATATTTTTATAAGGGGAAAATTTTAAAAAATAGAAAAGCATGGTTATTATTACAAACCCCTCAAACCTATTGGTTGTGAGGACTTTGGAATCTACTAATTAGTTGTAATTGCTCTTAACCTGTTGTCACAAAAGACAATAATAGATCTGGGGCAGCTTGTAGCCCTTTGGTCCCACCCCTGTTATATCCTATAATCCCATGACAGAGATTTCCCTGTAGATGGTAAGGTCCTCCAGAAGCTCCTATTTGTGGATTGTAATATCCTGATTATGTCAAGTCTTGGAACACTACAGTATGTGACCTCCTTTATGATATCCAGTCATACAAACTTTAGCAGTCTACACAGAACATAAATTTTGCCAAAACATTAGTGATGAAAATGATCTGTTCCTAGAATTGAATAGAGAATGAGTAGTCTTGATAGCATTTGGAAAATTGTTTAGCAGTTTCAAAAATTCCAAGGTTTTTTCTTACTCAATATTGTGCCAGTGATATTCTATTATTGAAAATTATGTAATATCAAGTCTTCAGAGGAATACAAATTTCAGGTGAGAAGATGTATGACAGGGATAAGTAAGACACAGTTTATTGTCAACTACAACTTTCATGCAAAAAGTGGTGGAAAATATGTGAACAATAACATGTAAATTCACTGATAGTCTTGTCTTTTTAATTACATGAAATGGATTCATTATTGTTTTGTCTAATTCTAAGTGTCCCTTTGGGAATCGGATTGGTATAGACCAAATGAACATGGTAATTTGGTAGAATTATAATTTTTGTTATGTACACCAGGCATGAACATTGAATTTTTCTCCATGTCTTTCGACCTTCTTTTATTTCTGTTACAATGTTTAATTATCATTTTATATATATCCCACGTTTGCTTTAGTAATCTAACTCCCAGATATTTAACAAAATTGGTTATCATTTGAAATGGAATTTCTCCTTAAATCTTTTCCCCCAGGTGTATGTTAATAATACACTTAGATGCTAATGATTTTCCTGGATTTCTTTGCTCTTGCTACTTTGATGCAATTATTAAGTATCTTGGTTAAACTAGGTGGTATAGTGGATAGAGTTGGAGTCAGGTAGTCCTAAGTAGATACCTAGTAGCTACATGACCCTAAGCAAATCATTTACCTCCATGCTTGCATCTACACAATAATAGCACCTACCTCACAGAGTTGTGATGATAAAATGAAATAACACATATAATGTCCTTTGCAAATGCTAGCAATACACATATACATATGTATATATATATATACACACATTCTCATGTATATTATATATTTATGTATACCTATCTTATAAGGATATTTAAAGGAAAATATCATGTACAGAGATATTTTTTCTCTTCCTTCCTTATACTTATTTTCCCAACTTCTTGCTCTTATATTAGGATTAAAACTAAAGGCGTAGCATAGTAGTGTTTGATTTGGAGCAAGGAACTTCAGGTTTGAAATCTTGTCTCTGACATTTCCTATTTCTTCATTGGTGGGTGACTTACACAATCTCTCAGAGACTTGGACCACCTTCTCCCCATAATAGCAAGCAATAACTCCCTCCCCAATTTTTAGTAGCACTTCACTTAAACTTCTATTTTGTACCTAGCTGATTTTTTTCATTACGGTTATTCTTAAATGTCTCATTCCCTTGTCTTAAATGTTAAGTTCCTTGATGTCAGGGACTGCCTCTATTGTCTCTTTTGCACAGAGTAGACCTTTAATAAATATTTGTTGGATTGAATTGAGTGCTGCACGACAAGTATCATAGAGCTTAGCTCTGGTTTGGGCTGCTACTCTGAATATATCTCCATGTTTTAGGTCCTTAGCACAGGAAGTTTTGATTTCATTATATGTCAAGGTGAATGAACTCTCTTAATAAAAAAGTAAAAATACAATGAAAAAAGGAGTATTGCTATTGCCTTATTTAAATATTGGATATCATATTTTTAAAAAATCATTATATTTTTGTTACATAATAACTGATGGATAAAGAAATTATGACATAGACAGTCATTGACATCAAAGTGACAAGCTTCTTTGTACTAAATTAAGGTGGTTTTCAGAAAGCAGATACAGTCTGTTTCTGGGACTTTGCTCAGTCTGTTAACCTGCCAGAATTTTCAATCTATTTGCATGGCCGTTGAGAATCAAAGGTAACCTCCATGACACAATGAGGCAACAAAGTAGGACTTTGAAACGACTATCCATCTTTTTAAAAGCTAACATTCCTTTCTGTAATGTAGGCTGTTAGCCCTGAAATGCTTCTGAAGAATTGAAGTTGGACATTGCCCAAAGGGCAATAAAGAGCACATGTTAGTTGTGTGTTGACTGTAACACATCACAAATGATGAATTATGAAAAAGTGGTAAAAAGGCTGTCATTAGGAAAATGTATGTGTAAGGGTATACCCTTTCAAGATTCTAAGAGGCTTCATTTGCTGTTTTCAGAATGTTGGTAAAAAGTCCTTTTAGAGTTTGAGTGCCCTTATTTGCATATGAAAAGTTTAGGAAAGCTCTGAGTAATTAGCAGAGATCATAACTTTACCCCTGTTTATAGATTTCATCTGTATCTTTTCTCAGCCTACTTATTTACATGGATAAAAGGGAGGGATTTAGAGTTGTAAAAACTGGGAAACATCAAACCCCAGAGCTATTGAGTGATTATTGAAACATGTAGTCATTGCCTGGTTTATAGCCCTGAATATAGAGATGAACATTTGGAAACTATATAGTCCAGTTACCATAGCCTGGTTCTTTCTGGGAATGAGGAGGAAGTGAGGATATTTACTAAGAGGAGATGAAACTTCTGAATTAGGCCCAGTTCTGTCACAATATGGTATTACACAAGTGAGGTAAGATTTCTGGGCCAAGGTTTACTCCCCTCTAAAGTTTAAGGGACTATATTAGATTAGTTATCAAATCAGATTAGATTGGCAGATGTCATTGTTGAACTATTATTAATGATATTTGAAAAATCATGGAAAATGGGAGATATACCACAAGATTGTGAAAGGTCAAATGTGCTGATCTGAAAGACAGAGACACACACGGAAACACATGGATACATACATAGAGTCTATACTGCAGGTCAGTGAGCTTGAATTTTTTTCCCTATTGTTTTTAAAGGGATGGATGGAGAACCTCTAGAAAGGAAAAGCAATGTTTTCAAAGAGTCAGAAGTTTTCATAAAGAATGGGTTATATCAGATGAAATTAATTTCCTTTTTTGACAAGATTACTAAAATAGTAGCTGAAGGGATTGTTAAGGATATAGTTTACTTAGATTTTAGCATAATTTTGCTAAAGTATTTCATGCTATTATAGAAGAGAAAATGAAAAGATTTTGATTAAGCAATACAACTGAATTCAAATTCACTGGGATAGTTGGACTCAAAGAATAGTTGTTAATAGAGTGATGGAACTGTAGTACTCCAGGGATCTGTGCTTGGCCTTTGATTATTTACCACTGATAATTTAACATTATCAATAACTTGAATAGAGACATGGCCATCAGATTTGCAAACAACACCCAGTTGGGAGAGAGAGCTAACAAACTTTATCATGAAGTCAGATCCGAAAGAATATTGTCAGGCTATTTTAAATAAACTAATAAAATGAAATTCCACAGAGATTTGAGTGTTTAAATGGACGGCAAGCAAAATATATTAGCTAATAGGATTCTAAGCTGCATTAATTGGGACAAAGATAGTAAATATGGAAGTGATAATCCCACTACCTACTGCACTCCTGTATTGATAATGAATTTTTGCTTATTGTTAATGTAATTTTGCTTCTTAATGGGAGGATCTTTCCTATCCATTAGTATGCCCATGTGACCTGCTTAAGTCATATGGAAGCCTGAGTCACAGGAGTCTAAGTCACATGAAATAGGAAGAAGTGGGATAGGAACAGGGAGGAGGTAGAGCTGGAACAGAGCTGGGAGGAAACTGGTCATCAGTCAGAACTGAGAGAGAGAGAGAGAGAGAGAGAGAGAGAGAGAGAGAGAGAGAGAGAGAGAGAGAGAGAGGGAGAAAACAGGAAGCTGGCTAGTGTGAGTGAGAGTTGGTTTGTGATTTGTTTAAGGCAACTGGTTTGTAGGAAGCATAACAGAAGGAAGGCTTGGGGCTGATGTTGCCCTCTGCTTTGTTACTGTGTACAGATTTTTTACTATGATGGATTTGGCTTCCTAGTATCTGAATAAATGTTTTGGTTCTGTCTTCCATGTGGAAAGTCTGTTGCATTTCATGATTCAGAACTGGACCAGTATATTCATGGCTGTGGTGAATATTGTTTTGGTGCTACAGTTCATCAAAAATCTTCTGGAATATTGTGTTTGGTTTGTGTATCATGGTTTAAGAAGGATATTGTTAAGTTGGAGAGTCTTCACATGAGGACCAGTATGGTGAAGGATGAAGTCCATGACCTAGGGAACAGAAGGCTGGGGGAAGGGAGACATGGTAAATGTCTTCAAGTGTCTGAAGGATTGTCAAGTGAAGAAGGGATGAAGTTTTCTCTATTTGGCCTCAGGGAGTAGAACAAGAAAAAATGAGTAGGAGTTGCAAAGAAGCAAATGTAGGCTTGATGCCAGAAAAACCTTCCTAAAAATTAGAGCCTTCCAAAAATGTGGGGCAGCTAGGTGGCACAGTGCAGGGATTGCCAGGCCTGGAATCAGGAAAACTCATCTTCCTAAGTTCAAATTTGGCTTCATACTCTGTGACCCTGGGCAAGTCACTTAACCTTGTTTGCCTCAGTTTTCTCATCTGTAAAAATGAACTGGAGAAGGAAACAACAAACTAAATATCTTGCTAAGAAAACCCAAAATGGCATCACGAAGAGTTGGATCCAGTTGAAAAACAACTGTACAACGCCATTGAATCCAAAATTGTAGTGGGCTGCCTTGAGAGGTTCCTCACTCCTTGAAGGTCTTTGTGCATAATCTGGATCACACCTGGTCAGGTGATATTATAGTGGGGATTTCTTTTCCATAGACTGGAATAAATGATAATTGAGATCTCTTTCAACTCTCAAATTCTGTGACCTGGGAATTATAGAAAGTCCCTTTCAACTCTGAAATCACATAATTTTTTCTTTATTTTTAGTTTTCAACATTTTACTTTCATAATTTAAAACTTTTCCCTCCTTCCTCCTTCTTCCCTCACCAAGACAGACTGTAATCTGATATAGGCTTTACATATATATTTCTGTTAAACATATTTTCACATTAGTCATGTTGTATAGAAGAATTATAACGAATGGAAGAAACCATGAGAAAGAAAAAAACAAAACAAAACAAAAAAGAAAATAGTCTGCTTTGCTCTGCATTCAGACTCCATAGTTCTTTCTTTGGATGTGGATGGCATTTTCCATCGTGAGTCCTTTGGAATTGTCTTGGATCATTGCATTGCTGAGAAGGGTTAAATCTATCAAACATTACCCACTGTGGCTATTACTGTTCTCCTGAGTCTGCTCACTTCACTAAGCATCATCAGTTCATACAAATCTTTCCAGTTTTTCTGATGTCTGTCTAATTCTTTTTTTTATTTTATTTTTTTTAATGTTTTACAATCATTTCCTTAAAGTTAAGATTTTATCCCCCTCACCCTTCCCTCAATACCCCCCTCCCTCCCCATGACAGCATACAATTCTGTTTAGGTTCTACATATACTTTCCTATTGAGCACATTTTCACTATAGTCATGCTATGTAGTCGAACTAAAATAAATGGAAGAAATCATATAACAAATCAAAACATAATACACTGAAACCCACTCACACACAAACAAGATCTGCTACATTCTGGGAATGACTTCCATATTCTTTCTCTGAGTGTGGAAGGCATTTTGCCTTAGAAGACCAACATTGGGATTTTTTTTTTTCTCACTAAGTTCTTGTGTTATTACAAAGTTCCAAGTCTACCAGAAAAAACTCTCGCACACTGTGGTCGTTGCTGTGCACAAGGTTCTCCTGGTTCTGCTCCTTTCGCTCAGCATCAGATCATATAAGTCCTTCCAGGCCTCCCTGAAGTCTTCTTGTTCATCATTTCTTATGGCGCAATAGTATTCCATTACATTCATATACCATAATTTATTCAGCCATTCCCCAATTGATGGGCATCCCCTTGACTTCCAGTTTTTGGCTACCACAAAGAGTGCTGCTATAAATATTTTTGTACACGTGGGACCCTTTCCCGTTTTTATAATCTCTTGGGGATACAGTCCTAGTAGTGATATTTCTGGGTCAAAGGGTATGCACATTTTTGTAGCCCTTTGGGCATAGTTCCAAACCATTCTCCAGGAGGGATGGACGATCTCACAGCTCCACCAACAATGAATTAGTGTTCCAACTCTCCCACATCCTCTCCAGAATTTATCATTTTCTTGTTCTGTCATGTTTGCCAATCTTATAGGTGTGATGTGGTACCTCAGAGTTGTTTTGATTTGCATCTCTCTAATCAATAGTGATTTAGAGCACTTTTTCATATGATTATAGATATCTTTGATTTCTTCCCCTGAAAATTGCTTGTTCATATCCTTTGACCATTTATCAATTGGGGAATGACTTGGATGGTTATATATTTGAGTCAGTTCTCTATATATTCTAGACATGAGGCCTTTATCCCCGAGCTTAGCCGTAAATTTTTTCCCCAATTTACTACATCCCTCCGAATTTTAGTTGCATTGGGTTTGGTTGTGCAAAAACTTTTCAGTTTAAAGTAATCAAAATTATCCATCTTGCATTTCATAATGCTTTCTATCGTTTCTTTAGAAAAAAATTCTTCCCCTCTCCATTAATCTGATAAATACACTATTCCTTGCTTCTCCAGTTTATTCATGGTATCAATCTTTATACCTAAATCATGTACCCATTTGGACTTTATTCTTGTGTACGGTGTCAGGCATGGGTCTATGCCTAATTTCCGCCACACAGTTAACCAGTTTTCCCAGAAATTTTTGTCGAACAGTGAGTTCTTACCCCAGAAGCTGGGATCTTTGGGTTTATCAAACAGGAGGTTGCTATATTCCTTGCCTACTGTGTCTTGAGTGCCAAGTCTATTCCATTTGTCTACCCCTCTGTTTCTTAGCCAGTACCAAGTGGTTTTGATAATTGCTGCTTTATAATACAATTTGAGGTGTGGTAGCGCTAGGCCACCTTCCCAAGCATTTCTTTTCATTAGTCCCTTTGATATTCTGGACCTTTTGTTTTTCCAAATGAATTTTGATATTATTTTATCCAGCTCTAGAAAATAATTATCTGATAGTTTAATTGGTATGGCACTAAATAAGTAGATTAATTTAGGTAGAATTGTCATTTTTATTATATTAGCTCGGCCTACCCATGAACAACTGATGTTTTTCCACTTACTTAAATCTGACTTTATTTGTGCAAAAAGGGTCTTGTAATTGTGTTCATATAATCCCTGGGTTTGTTTTGGCAGGTAAACTCCTAAGTATTTTATAGTGTCTACTCTAGCTTTAAATGGGATTTCTCTTTCTATCTCTTGGAGTTGGACTTTGTTGCTAATATATAGGAATGCAGAAGATTTGTGTGGGTTTATTTTGTAACCTGCAACTTTGCCAAAGTTGTTTATTATTTCAAGTAGCTTTTTACTTGAATCTCTGGGATTCTCTAAATATATCATCATATCATCTGCAAAGAGTGATAACTTAGTTTCTTCTTTGGCTATTTTTATTCCTTCAATTTCTTTATCTTGTCTAATTGCTACCGCTAACATTTCTAGTACCATATTGAATAATAATGGTGATAATGGGCATCCTTGTTTCACCCCTGACCTTATTGGAAATGCCTCTAGCTTATCTCCATTGCATATAATGCTTGCTGAAGATTTTAGGTAGATACTGCTTATTATTTTATGGAAAGTTCCCTTTATTCCTATGTTCTCCAGTGTTTTTAATAGGAATGGGTGTTGTATTTTGTCAAAAGCTTTTTCTGCATCAATTGAGATAATCATGTGGTTTTTGTTGGTTTTCTTGTTGATATGATTGATAATGCTAATAGTTTTCCTAATATTGAACCAGCCCTACATTCCTGGTATGAAATCTACCTGATTATAATGTATTATTCTCTTGATAAGGTGCTGTATTCGTTTTGCATCTATATTCATTAGAGAAATTGGTCTGTAATTTTCTTTTTCTGTTTTATCTCTTCCTGGCTTGGGTATCAAAACCATATTTGTATCATAGAAGGAATTTGGGAGTACTCCTTCTTCCCCAATTTTCCCAAATAGTCTATATAGTATTGGAATGAACTGTTCTTTAAAGGTTTGATAGAATTCACTTGTGAATCCATCTGGTCCTGGAGATTTTTTCCTAGGGAGTTCATTGATGGCTTGTTCAATTTATTTTTCTGAGATGGGGTTGTTTAAGTATTCAATTTCCTCTTCTGTTAATCTGGGCAATTTGTATTTTTTAAAATGTTCATCCATCTCATTTAGATTATCGAATTTGTGGGCATAAAGTTGGGCAAAGTAATTTCTAATTATTGTTTTAATTTCCTCCTCATTGGAGGTGAGTTCACCCCTTTCATTTTTAATATTAGTAATATGATTTTCTTCTTTCTTTTTTTTAATCAAATTGACCAAAGGTTTATCAATTTTATTAGTTTTTTCATAAAACCAACTACTGGTTTAATTTATTAATTCAATAGTTTTCTTAATTTCAATTTTATTAATCTCTCCTTTGTTTTTCAGTATTTCTAATTTGGTATTTTCTTGGGGATTTTCAATTTGTTCTTTTTCTAGCTTTTTTAGCTGCATACCCAAGTCATTGATCTCCTCTTTCTCTATTTTATTTATGTAGGCATTCAAAGATATAAAACTTCCCCTAAGAACTGCTTTTGCAGTATCCCATAAGATTTGGTAGGTTGTCTCATTATTGTCATTCTCTTGAATGAAGTTGTTGATTGTTTCTATGATTTCTTCTTTAACGCATTCCTTCTTTAGGATTAAATTATTTAGTTTCCAATTGATTTTTGCTTTATCTTTCCATGGCCTTTTATTACATATAATTTTTATTGCATTATGATCTGAGAAGGAGGCACTGATTATCTCTGCCTTTCTGCACTGGATTTTGAGATTTTTATGTCCTAGTACATGGTCAATTTTTATAAATGTTCCATGTACTGCTGAGAAAAAGGTGTATTCCCTTCTATTCCCATTCAATTGTCTCCAAAGATCTATCATATCTACCTTATCTAGAGTTTTATTTACCTCCTTAACCTCTTTCTTGTTTATTTTGAAGTTAGATTTATCAAGTTCAGAAAGAGGGAGGTTGAGGTCCCCCACTAGCATAGTTTTGCTGTCAATTTCTTCCTTCAACTCCCCCAACCTCTCCTCTAAGAATCTGGATGCTATACCACTTGGAGCATACATGTTTAGTAATGATATTGCTTCATTTTCTATGGTGCCTTTTAGCAGTATATAGTTTCCATCCTTATCCCTTTTGATTAGATCCATTTCTGCTTTTGCTTTGTCTAAGATTGGGATTGCTACTCCTGCCTTTCTCACATCAGCTGAAGCACAATATATTCTGCTCCATCCTTTGACCTTTATCCTATGTGTATCCCCCCATTTCTAATGTGTTTCTTGTAAGCAGTATATTGTTGGATTATGGCTTTTAATCCATTCTGCTATCCATCTCCGTTTTATGGGAAAATTCATTCCATTCACATTCACAGTTATGATTACAATCTGTGTGTTTCCCTCCATCTTCTTTCCCACCATTTGTGCTTGTAGCTCTGCTGTCTCCCTTCCCCTCCTCAATAGTATTCACTTTTCACCACCTCCTCTTGCCACCTTCCCCTCCTTCTTTTAGCCCCCCTCCCTTTAACACCCCTTTACTCTTACTGCTTCTTCCCTCCCTTTTAGCCTCCCTCCCCTTTTTTCCCCCTTCCTCTCCTACTGCTTATAGAGCTAGTTAGGATTTTCTACTTAAGTTTATTGTTCCATCCTTTAAACAAATCCAATGAGAGTATCTCTCACACAATGCTCATCTCCCTCCCCTCTTTCCCTCTACTATGATTTTGTACTTCTTTTTCTGATGTAATTTGCCATTTTCTGCTTCCTCCTTTTCACATCTCCTATTACAATCCAGTCTCATACTTAAATCATATTTTTTATCATGATATCATTTACTTTATACCTGTTCTCGTTATGCATATTCCTTTTATATTTCTTAATAGCTGCACAATTCTCAAGATTAACAGGTATCATCTTCCCTTATAGGGAGGTAAAGAATTTGCCCTAATTGAGTAACAAGTTGTTTCCCCCCCCCCCCCCACTGTTTACCTTTTTATGATTCTCTTGAGACTTGCATTTGAAGATCGAATTGTGTATTAAGTTCTGGCGTTTTGGTCAGGAAACTCTGGAAGTCCCTTACTTCATTGAATGACTTTCTCCTTGCCTGAAATGTTATGCTGAACTTTGCTGGATAGTTGATCCTTGGTTGTAGTCCCATCTCCTTTGCCTTACGGAATATTGGGTTCCAGTTCTTTCGATCTTTTAATGTAGAAGCTGCAAGGTCCTGTGTAATCCTGATTGTATCTCCTTGATATTTAAATTGTTTCTTTCTGGCTGCTTGTAATATTTTCTCCTTCACTTGATAGCTCTGGAATTTGGCAACTATATTTCTTGGGGTTTTGAGTTTGGGGTCCCTTTCAGGAGGGGAACGGTGGATTCTTTCGATGACTATTTTGCCCTCTGAATCTAGTACTTCTGGGCAGTTTTCCTTGATGATTTCCTGGAAGATATTGTCCAGGCTCTTTTCTCCATCCTGGGTTTCTGGCAGGCCAATAATTCTTAAGTTTTCTCTTCTGGATCTATTTTCCAGGTCAGTTGTTTTTCCAATTAGGTAATTTACATTTTCTTCTATCTTTTCATTCTTTAGATTTTGTTTGACTGATTCTTGCTGTCTCATTGAGTCGTTAGTTTCTACTTGCCCAATTCTAATCTTCATCTAATTGTTTTCTTCTGTTAACTTTTGAATCTCCTTTTTCATCTGCCCAATTTTTCCTTTTAAGGAGCTATTTTCTCCAGTTAATTTTTGTACTTCCTTTTCCATTTGCCCTTTTAGGAAGTTATTTTCTCCAGTTAATTTTTGAACTTCTTTTTCCATTTGTTCAATTTTCCTTTTCAAGGAGATGTTCTCATCAGTGAATTCTTTCTTAATAATTTTAAAATCATTGGCCAGTTTATCTTCTATTTCCTTCTTCAGCTGTTCCAGGAGAGCTGCTTGTACTTGCGAGTAGTTCCTAGTCCCTTCAGAAGTTTCAGATGGAAGTACAGTCTCAGCTGTGACCTCTTTGGGGTTTGTGTTTTGGTCCTTATCCCCATAGAAAGATTCTATGGTTCTTTCGGCCCTCTGCTTTTTCCTGTTCTGATTTTGATTGAGTGTTGTGGCTTCTGGTTCTTTCAGTCAGAAGCTAGAGAACTTTTTGCTGAGCTGATGTGCGAAAAAGCTAAAAGCAGGTATTTGGTGTTTCCCTGATCAGCCCTGGGTTTAGTTTGTTAAGTGTGGGGGAGTGGTCTGGTCCCAGGAGATCTCCTCACCTGAACTGAGGCAAAGGCAAGCTCAGGGGCTGGTAATCCCAGCTGCCCTATTGTCTTTCTGATTCCCCTGGACAGCTGAGGCACGCCTAGATGCTAATGCGTGTTCCCAACCCTCCTGGGGCTCCTCTCCTGGCCCTGAGGCTTGCCTGGGTCCTAGTGCGAATTTTCTCTGCCCTGGGTCTTCTGTCCTTCCGGTTTGCCTCTGCCACCGTATGAGGAATCCCCCTTAGCTATTTTCCTCGTCTCAGGTGTTATGAGACTATTGGTCTCCTTCTTCTATTTCTGCTGATCTGGGATTTTTCTGGGGAGATATTTTATGGTTCTTTCACGGTCATCAAGGGGGGAGGAGAGAGCATTAGCTGATCACTCAGCCATCCTGGCTCCCGGAAGTTCAAGTAGGTGACTCACCGGAGTTTGATCTTCGGGCTGAAGGTCCCAGGAGCTGCTGCGCTGATATCGGGCGCTCCGCGGCTCTCACTGACTCGGCCCGGCCTGTCTCCCGCCCCGGTGCCGCTCCTCTGGTTCCGCCAGCCAGTCAGGTTTCTCGGATCTCCTCCGCTCCGCTGCACTGGCCGTGCTGCGCTGACCACGCTGCGCTGTGCGCTGTGGGCTCACCCCCGCGGAACAGATCCTTCCCGTGGACCTTCCAGTCCCACCTGAGCTCCGAATCCGTCACCGTCTGTCTCCCACTCGATTCCGCACCTCCAAAATCTGGTCAGATTCTCCTTTCAGAGGTACCTGGAGGAGTTTGTCCCAGAGCTCAGGTGAGTAGCTGCTCTCACTCCTCCATCTTGGCTCCGCCCCTGCCTATTTATTTCTTATAGCACAATAATATTCCATTACATTCACATACAGCCACCTGTTCAGCCATTTCCCAATTGATGGGCATTGCCTCAATTTCCATTATTGGCCACCACAAAAAGAGCTGCAATAAATATTTTGTACATCTGTACATTTTTATGATCTCTTTAGGATATAAATAGCAGTATTGATGGGTCCAAGGGTATGCCCATTTTTATAGCCCATTGGGCATAGTTCCAAATTGCTCTCCAGAATGGTTGGATCAGCTCACAACTCTACAAGCAGTGAATTAGTATTCCAACATTCCCACATCTCCAACATTTATCATTTTCCTGTTTTGTCATGTTAGCCAATCTGATTGGTATGATGTGGTACCTCAGAGTTGTTTTGATTTGCATCTCTCTAACCAATAGTGATTTAGATCAATTTTTTCTTTTGACTTTTGATAGCTTTAATTTGTTCTCAAAACTTGCCTCTTCATATCTTTTGTTCATTTATCAATTGAGGGAAATTGTATTCTTGTAAATTTGACTCAGTTCTCCATGTATTTTATAAATGAAGCCTTTATCAGAGACAATGCTTGTAAAAATTCTTTTCCTGAAAATATACAATTTTAGAAAATGAATTGACCTATTCCTAAGGCCTCAGGTTCTTCCTCTGTCATATGAGGGAATTAGACTTGGTGATTTCTGTTCTCCTTTCTAGTGCTAATGCTTTTCACCTTTGGACAGGAATATCTGCCCTGCGTTACTCCCTTTACCCACCCCTAACCCCCAAATGTTTTCCTTTCTCTTTTCTGCTTCTGGGATTCCTGACTTACTTCAAAGGACTGCTCAGATGTCTGGTCCTCCATGAGGCCTTTCTTGGTCTGCAGTGAGTAGACCTCTCTATCTCTTCAAGTTTCATTGTATTTCCTTACTTGTGTTCATCATCTTATTTATTATGCTTCACACTAGACATTTACTTCATTTCTCTCAGTCCCATTGACTGAGAAAAGTATCATGGCTTAAAGACATTTCTAAGGTCCTTTCTGCCTTAAGATTCTGTATTCTAAGCATATACTGCTTCCATATTCCATATGTTGAAATGTCATGATAAAGTTGTGTTTTAGCTGTTTAAGATATCTTATAATGACGAGAACATGACTATCATCTGATTAGTAATGTTGGAAAATAGTAAACTTAATTGCCTTTTAGCTGGGAAAATTCTGGAACTGATGGCTTGCTACAAATATTTGAATGAGTGAATGAAAAAAAAGTATTTATTAAAGGTTTACTATGTGCTAACCCCTGTGCTGAACATTAGGGATAGAACTAGAAATTCAAGACAGTCTCAGCTCTCAAGAAGCAGGGCCTATTAGGGGTCAATGTGGAATAGTGGGTAGAGATCTGATCTAGAAATCCAAAGCCTGGGGTTTTAAATACTGTCTGTAATACATTGTCTATGTGATCTCAGTCATCTAGGAACTGAGTGGGGGTGGGGTAGCTATTTATCCTTCATTCTCAAAGAGGGCCATGACTTCAGGAATGTGATGCCATGGCATGCAAGTGAATTGGATTTTAAGTGAGGGAGGGCTAGGCAAATTCACTGGACTTACTTTCACTCCTGGAGCCCTCTGGGTCCACTGGCCAGATATAGATCAGGATGACTGGAGATAGCCTAGGATGCAGTGGGGATCTTTTCAAGCTAAGGTAACCTTAACAGGTATCAGTTTGACGGAGGCAAAGCCTATTCAGTGATTAAGGCTTAATTGGAAAGCGGGAAAAGGAAAGATGAGAGGCTGCTCAATAGCTACCCTGCTCATTGGATCCACATTTAGTCCAACTCATAAGGGTTCTGAGCAAGCAGTACCCTACACAACTACATCAACAATTTTCTCTCTCTCTTTTTCCCTCTGTAAGGACTATGTCACGTTAGGAAATCTGTTCTCTCAAGAAGGTCTGTTACTGAACTCTTGCATTTAAACATAGTCAGTTGCTCAGAAAATCTCTATTCCTTGACTAGAAGATTATATTTCAGAATTATGTGAACTGGGTAATTTAAACCCATCCCCCTCCATCAAATAGGATTTGGGTTTCATGAACACTATACGTGAACTATATTCTGAGTCCAAGTGTACAATGACTGCTTCTGTCATGGGCTTCTGTAGGAATTCTATTTGTTCCCTGGTCTTTGTCATTTCTTGGGCTAGCAATCTCAAGGTCTCTCTTCTCAGGCCATCTGCTAGAACATTTTCTGTATAGATTCTAAATCAGCCAACAAGAATGTATTAAGCACTTCTTAGGAAGCAGGCATGGTGCAAGGCCTGGGGATAAAAGGACAAAAAGGGAAGCAATCCCTGTTAGGAAGAAGCTTACACTGTAATGAGGAGAAGAGTACAAATAAAAATAATATGCAACATGAATGTAAAATGCGTGTGTGTGTGTGTGTGTGTGTGTGTGTGTGAAATGTCTGCTAATTTGGGAGCATTAGCAGTTGTGGGTATTAGGAGAAAAGGGACGGTCATGCAAATCTACCTGATTTACATCTCTGAAGTAGGGGATGTGTTCTGTAAACATGATTATCTGAAATGAGAGAAACTAAGGCACAAAATTTCTGCGTATAGTATGATTTAATCTGCAAAGCTAGTATTTGCACATTAAACCAGGTCAGCTAACTCCTCAGATGTCAGAGAGTAGCAGTGATTTCCAGATATGTTTTCATTGCAAAAAAATAGGGATTGAAAAAATTTACAGAAACTTGATTTGAACATAATTTTATTGGACAAGGCAAGTTACTTGACTTTCTTACTTTCTTAATTTCCACCCCAGAAGCCCTTGCTTCACTTCTGTTATATTTTGAGACCAGAAATTGATACTTTAAAGAGCCCACAGATCAATTAACATGATTTCTCAATTTCTAGAAAGGGGAAGAGAGGGTGCTGGGGAAAAGGGAAACCAGGTTTGGGAAAAAGGATCTTGTTGGTGGTTGTTTAACAGTCAACCCCCATCGTCCCAGCTGTAAGACGGGGAAATAACTTTAGGAGATTAGATTATTTAACTTAAATTTACTGGAAAGAATAACTTAACCTTTGGTCAATCTCTTTTTCTAGCTGCTAGAAAGAGAATTTAGCCTTTTTTTAAAAGGCTTATAATTCTTTGATTATGTTATTTCTACAAAGATATAGGTCTTACCCTAAATTATCTACTACCAAATGATAAGGACTTATCAATTTATCTATTCACTAAATCTATAGGTATTTTTTAGGCTAAAGGGAATGCCTCTATTAGCTTATTTTATCTAGTAGGACTAGATTTCTCCTAAGCAGGAGCTTAATCTTTTATTCAAAATAAAATAAATCAAAGTAACTTAACCTTTTGAAAAAGTTCTATTAATAATTGGTTTAGTCTTATGCTTATTATATTCTTATATATTCTAAATTATTGATAAATGATAACTACTAATAGAGGCTTATCAATCTAATTTTTTTCAATTTCAAGATAGGGATGGACAGTGCAAAGGCATGCTTATGGGAGTTGTCATGAGTGAGAAAAAGAGAGAAGCCCATTTTGGCTTGATCTCAAGGTGCAGCACAGGCAGTAATGTCCAATGAATCTGGAAAGACAGGTTGGGATCAGGCTGAAGAGGGCTTTACGTGCTAAATAGAGAAGTTTATTTTATCATGGAGACAATATGGCACAAGTATGCTTTTCAAGGTGGTTTTACTTGACTTTCCTCATCGCTTCTTGACTTCAGTGTTTAGCATTAGTTAGCAGGAACTACGTCTAGTTCATGAATGTGTCCACATAATTTATGTGCCCAGATATTGAATAATAATTTCATCTCATAGACTGTTGTGGTGTCATGGGGCAGCACAGGCTAGGCTAACATTTCCTTGAAAAGTAATGAAATCATTTTCAAGATTTACTTGGTTCTAGAACCAATGTTATGTTGACATAACATTAACAGAACTTCCTAGGTGTCTAAATGGAGCTTGATCTCAAGGCTTAACACATGCTGTTGACTGGAATACTACCATGGCCTAAAGAGAGGGAGGGAAGCCACACCCAACCAAATCGATGCTGGATCTTTGCTGAATATCCTTTCCATAGTAACTAAATTTCTTTATTAGATTTTAGATGGTCTATTTTACCGTAATCCCAAACTTGAACCATTAGAGTAGCCTGAGTCAAGTCTGACCTACAACCTGGGGTGTCCAGAAAAAGGATAAAATTAAGGTTTTCATGGCCACAGGTGGAAGGGGTTTCTTGAGGTCAAGGATATCTTTAAGAAATGACTGAATTTTTTCTCTAATAAATGAAGCAGTTTTGTACCATCTGGATCCTTTAGTTGGAATGACAACAAGAAGAGAGAATTCAAACAATGTAAAACTAAGCTAAAAAACCCCCAGAAATATTTAGAAATATTTACAAAAGCTAATGCTTGGACCCTGAAGATTGAAGATTATACTCAATTTGTCTACCACTTTAAAGTAGGAAAGGTGTCAACTCCTACACCAAACCAGTGTGTCCCAAGTAGCCTTTAAGAGTAATCTTAGGTAAAGCACAGTACAACATAATTCAGTCTGGAATTTACAAAAGCATGAAGCTTTAAAAGCCTGTTGCTAAGTACAGATTGTACAATTGGCTCTTTACTATATCTGTCACATGGGACACACTGAATCTGGCTCTGCCAAGATGAAAAGGCTCTGATACCAAGGCCAAATATGTCCTCTTAGTTGAATGCATTTAATTTGCTCTTACTCCAATCATTAGATGAGGATGGACAAAAGGACAAGAAATCTGGCAATTAACAGAAAATTGATAACAGAGAGGACAGTTGGATTGAATAATGAGGGATGTTGGGGGTTAGGTGGTAGAAAGAGAGTAACAGGAGAGGAAGTGTAGATGGCTTTCTCCAGGAGAAAGGGAGGAGATATAACAGGACCAGAGCTAGGCAAGAGTGGTAAGAATATGTCAGGTTTTTAAAGAATGTGGCAGATGTGGAAATATTTGGCAGTGGGGAAGGACTAGTAGAAAAGAGGGAGAGTAGATATGAGAGTAAGGGCAGGCTTCTAAGAAAAGACAGGAGCAGTGGGATTCCAAGTGTGTCCAAAGGGGTTGGCCTTGACCAGGACAAGGCCTGTCTCTTCATCTGAGACTGGAGTGAAGGAGGAGATAGCAAGGAAAGATGTCTGAGTGTTGTGAGATGAGAACAGGGAGCTTTTGGTGAATGTCCTCAATGTTTTTCTCCATATACTCAGCAGAGAAGGTGGGGAGGAGAATCCTTGAGAGATCTAGAATAGCTTCTGTGGAGAGTGGGATCATGAACGTAGTAGTGAGGCGCCCTAAGGAGCGGTATAAGATGAGGCATCATACGTTTTGGAGTTGACCAAGTCAGCATGTTTGCATTATTTCAGCAGCATGGGAACAGGAGGAGATGGTAGAGTGATCTCACTTGAGGTTTGGCAAAGCATGATCAGTAACAGGAGAGGGGGCCACGGGACTTGAGAGTACAGGACAGTTTAAAGTTATTTCACTAAGGTTTTGAGATAGGGAAAGGAGAGGGTCATCTGTGTAGGGGCGCTGGGTGGCCTGGAGGACCAAGAGTAGGGCTAGATTTTGGAAGACAATAGGAAAAGATGAAATAATAAAAGAATATGATCAAATGAAAGAATTTCAGAGTCTGTGAACACGGAAATGAAAGGTTAGGTGATGATTAGACCAAGGGAATGGCCACCTCTGTCAAGCTGAGGTGGAGCTGAATGCAGGCCATGAGAAGCCTATTCATTCAATGGGTGTATCTCACTCAAAGTGAGATTGTGAGGAGACATTAGCCTGAAAGGGCCGGGGTCTCCCATTTCATCCTGGGTCATCTCAGTCATCCTGATGAATACCAGGCCAGTAGACCCTGATGGCTCAGGAGAAGAATGTGAGGTTGGTGACCTTGCACAGCCCTCCCTCAATGAGATCAAAGTCAACTGCAAGTCATGACATCAATGTCATGGTCCTCCCCTAACCTTGTAAGTACAAGGTTGGTGCAAGGGAATGAAGAACTAGAGAAGAGGTAGGGATGATGGGTGATAGGGAGTGAGCATAAAACTTAGAGAAAGGAAGCCAGAATATCTGTCATGTAGCAATTTTCTGAGAATCTCAGAAATTTTCCTTAGGTCTCTATCAATGGAAAAAAAAGTCTCTTTTGAATAAATATGACTTGTCCTTAATTAACCCTTTGCCATTTTTCGCTTTAAATCCAAGCCTAAACTAGTATTTTGTTATTTTCAAATTACACTAACAATCCTGAAAGGATGTAAAAATTCCTAGTGGTTTTTCCCAAAAGAAGGAAAAGTGAACTCTTAGTTGAAGCAAAAATGGTTCTTAGGTCATATTTTTAGGAAAAAAATTATAAAAATAAGCCCTTGGAGAAAATGAAGATGCAGAAAAATTCAAAGAAAATGGTTGTGATTATCAAGTTAATATATTTTATTTAAGCAAGGGGCTTAAGTATCTGAGTTTTCCTTAGGAAATGGGAAAAATCTCTCTCAGGAAACAACCCTGTTAAAATTTTTGTATCAGGTTTAGGGTTGAGAAATAGAGATTAGAATCCATTATTTGAGGGCTTAAAAATGATGAATGCTACTTTCAGAGGAATATGCAGATAAGCTGTAAAGTACTGGCCTTGGAGACAGAAGGGCCCGAGTTCAAACCCAGCATCAGACAGTTAGCTGCATAAACCTGGGAAAGCCATTGAAATGCCTTTTGTTTCAGTTTCCTCATCTGTAAATGTGAATAATAATAGCCCTTACCTCTCAAGGTAGTTGTGAGTATGGAATGAAGTAGTAATTGCAAAGCACTTAGTGCCTAGCACTCAATAGCACTATGTAGGTTCCCCACCCTTGTACTAGATGATGCACACTGAAGGAATTCTCCTATTGGGAGCGGAGAGAGCTCAATCAAGAGAGAGTTCTGGATCTCAGCCGAGAGGAAGTGCCCTAAAGTTTCCAGTATAGCAAGGTGGGATTAGGGACATGATGGGGCCTGCCAGCTCCTCTCCTGTCTTCCCACAGTCTTGTCTATCCGCAAGCTGAAGTGGGGTTGGCCTCTTCCATCTTACTTCTTGAAAGTGGAAGCCGAAAGAGTCCAAAGCAACTCAGAGCTCAAAGACAACTAAAACTCTGTGACTCTTACCAACTTCACCCTATCATTAAGGCAGGACAAGACTTTTATTTCCACTAATGAGAGAATTCCATACAAAGGGCTTTGGGACAGGAGTTACATGAATATTCTCAATATTTATAAACAAAACAGTTTATTATTCTGAATATTTATAAACAAAATAGTTTAAGGCAAGGAAGGTTGGCAAATGAAAGTATCAGAAAACTTAAACGTGGATGACAGTGTTTCAGCTGATTTTGTTGGAGGAACAAGAGAATTCTATAAGGTACATGTAAGAAAAGGAAGGGAGGCCATTCAGGGCACAAGGAAGAGAATTCAATGTAAATGGAGCACTAGGGTAGCTAGGTGTCACGGTGGATATAGCAATGGACTTAGAATCAGGAAGACCTGTCTTTACAAGTTCAAATTCAGCCTCAGATGTTTGTTTAGCTGTGTGACCCTGGGCAAGTTGCTTAACCCTGTTTGCCTCAGCTTCCTCATCTGTAAAAATGAACTAGAGAAGGAAATGGCAAACTATGCCAGTATCTTTGCCAAGAAAAACCCAGAATGGAGTCATGAAGACTTGAACACGAAACAAGTAAATAACAGTGATGAAGCACTAGACTCAGAGCCAGGAAAATATGTCCTGCCTTAGGCACTTACTAGCTGCATGACTCTTGCCAAATGTATTGACTTCTCAAATCCATCTCAACTTATAGATCCCTCATCATAAAAATGGGATTTACAATAGCACATAGTTTATGAGTTGATTCATTCAAGTGTACAGAAAACTCTGAGAAATTACTATCCATTGAATTTACTAAGCCTTTCATAGGTACCATGGTAAAAACTATTAAATGGATCTATGATCTTATCAAAGTGCATGTTGCCTCTGACGAAGCATGTCTGCCCTTCCTATGTGACTCTTATCCATATCTACCCATACATTTGCCACAGTCCATCCTCTTTTCTGAGCTTCTTCTCCTTCTCCTCCTCCTCCTTATTCTTCTTCATCTTCTTCTTCTTCTCCTTCTTCTTCTTCTTCTTCTTCTTCTCCTTCTTCATCTTCTTCTTCTTCTCCTTCTCCTTCTTCTTCTTCCTCTTCTTCTTCATCTTCTTCTTCTTCCTCTTCTTCTTCATCTTCTTCTTCTTCTTCTTCTCCTTCTTCTTCTTCCTCTTCTTCTTCTTCTCCTCCTCTTTCTTCTTCTCCTCCTTTTTCTCCTCCTCCTCCTTCTCCTTCTTCTTCTTCTTCTTCTTCTTCTTCTCCTCCTCCTCCTTCTCCTTCTTCTTCCTCTTCTTCTTCTTCTCCTTCTTCTCTTTCTCCTCCTCCTTCTTCTCCTTCTCCTTCTTCTTCTTCCTCTTCCTCTTCTTCTCCTTCTCTTCCTCCTCCTCCTTCTTCTTCTCCTCCTCCTCCTTCTCCTTCTTCTTCTTCTTCTTCTCCTCCTCCTTCTCCTTCTTCTTCTTCCTCTTCTTCTTCTCCTTCTCCTCCTCCTCCTTCTTCTTCTTCTCCTTCTTCTTCTTCTCCTTCTCCTTCTTCTTCTCCTTCTCCTTCTTCTTCTCCTTCTCCTTCTTCTTCTTCTTTTGTTTTGGATAACATCTTTTCACTAGTTATTCTACTTTCCTATCTCTCTGAATATTTTTATGGAAGGTATTTTTCACTCTTATGGATGAAATCCAGAACAGAGTCCATGACAAGAAGGGATTCCCTGTGGAGGTAAGGCCTTCTAGGTGCCCTTTTTGAAGATGACAGTATGTTAATTTCATTAAGGTGCAGAAAACTGTAGAGTCTTCCAGAAGAGCCTTCCAGAAGAGCCTTCCAGAAGAGTCTTCCAGAAGAGCCTTCCAATCAGTCAAAGGTTGGTCTATCCATCTGCTCAGGAATGACCAAATGGACTAAGAATATTTGTTGTCCATATTTCACCCTACATTTGCATGAACATTCTCTAGAGTTTGTCCAATAATGTTTACCTGAGCCAGACAGGAAAGAGACACAACAAGTTTTGCTCAGGATTTAAAAGGAAGAGAGTGGCTTAAATAGCTTTTGGAACATTAGGAAACTCCCTCATAGACCAGAAGTTTGCCATGAAAGCAAAGTCTGCCTTTTAAATATTAGCATTTTACTAGTTACTATTTGGTACAAGACCTGGAATGTACTTTCAAGAACTGAAGGTGAACATTAAGCAGAAGTGTCTGATGGGTGTGAGCAGGAATAACCGATAAGGAACTCTGATAAGCAGGAATAAAAGATGTTATCAAGGAATTGTGTGATACAATGAAAAGAGGAGTTTGTGAGGTGGTAAAAAGGAGGGATGACCAGTGGACAGCCAGAGAACACTCTGGTATCCTTGCAATGTCAAGAGTGAGTGAAGAAGGCTTCTAGCACAGACCAGGCAGGCAAAAGGAGCTGCATCATTGGATGGAACTCCTAAATTGAGATGACAGGTCCATTTGAGTATGAGGAAGCTTGAAGGTTTCAGAAAAAGAATACACTTTACTGAAAAAATGAAACACGACAAAAATAAGTCCTAGAGAGGCAGCTTGGTACAATGGAAAATGTACTCCTTTGAGAAGAGACTTGAATTGGTCTACTGGGTTGTCTAGGTGTGTGACCCTGAGCGACTGACCTCTAGTTTCAATTCCCTCATCTGTAAAATGGGAGGTGAACTAGATGATCTATATGAATTTTTATTAATGTCATTATATCTACCCCTACAACAAAAGAAAATATTTCTCTCCTTAAAAGACTAAAAAGTAATTTTTATTTGTTTTTAAAACAAATTTTAATAAATACTTCATATGCTGTGAACTTACATTCTAGTAGAAGACTATATCTATATCTATCCAGCTATCTATCTATCTATCTATCTATCTATCTATCTATCTATCTATCTATCTATCTATCTATACATAGTCTTGGAGTCATGGGCTTGTCTGGGTTTGAAGATTTTGTTTCCTAATCTTTCTTTTTCTTTCTTTCTTTCTTTCTTTCTTTCTTTCTTTCTTTCTTTCTTTCTTTCTTTCTTTCTTTCTTTCTTTCTTTCTTTCTTTCTTTCTTTCTTTCTTTCTTTCTTTCTTTCTTCCTTCCTTCCTTCCTTCCTTCCTTCCTTCCTTCCTTCCTTCCTTCCTTCCTCTTTCTTTCCTTCTTTCTTTCTTTCCTTCCTTCTCCAATTTCTCTCCCCCCTTTGCCTCCCTCCCCAATATTCTTTAAACTTCTGTTGAAATGGTTCTCCTTGTGCGCAGTTTTGAAAGTGACTCCTTTCATTAAAGACCTGTAATGACTCCTCATTGACTATATGATAAAATACAAGCTCTTTTGGCCATCCATACTCTGATATGACTTTAACCTACTTTCCCAACTTCAGTTTTTATTCTATTCTCCTTTACGAAAATTAATGATCCAATGACTTTTCAATGATTGCTCTTTGAATTGTTTTAGATATCAGACATCCTAAATTTTCTTCTATTATATTTCACTATTTTGATTTTGTTCTTATATTTCTACTTTACTCAGAGTCATTGAATGTTGTCTGGTTGATTCTAGTTTGCAGGGATTACATTCCTTTATAAGGCTTATTATTTTCTTTTCTAAGCTACTTATTTTCCTTCTAATTCTTTCAGGAGTTTTTTTTTAAAATTTATTTTCATTTTACTTCACTTCTTGTAGTTATTCATGTAGTCCTTGGGAAAAATCTGCCTCAGGGAGATCACAGAATTCCAGTACTGGGTCCTTGGAAACCTCAGGGAGTGGGAAAGGGAGTTGTTGCTTATATTGTGACAGTTGGGGCCATGAGCATCGAGGTCCCTAACAATCTTACCTGAAAAATTGGAGAGGGATCTAAAAACCCAGGGCTGTAGATGTAGGCTTCATCCCCATTTCTATATCTTTATGACTCACTGATTTACTCAACACATCTTTGTTGATATTTAATTGGACGATTTTGTGTGGTTGTAAACCCACTAATTACCTTGTGAAATAGACCTCATTTGGAGATAAGCAACTTTCACTTACATTTGATAATCCCAATGGCATATATCTGTTGTCAGCCTTTACTGTTGCATTCTGAAGTAAAACCTGCTTATACTAAAATGATCCTGTTAAATTTTCAATTGTGGGCTTGGCGAATCTATCAATTCTCTTTCTCCTTCTTGGGGGGAATCACTAATCTTTCTATAGCTTGAGGTGGTAAACCTTGTGTTTCATGAACACTTTCCAGGTTTTTGTTGGATAACTTCTATATTCCCTTGCTCTCCATTTTACTGTGCCAAAAGTAAATGTTCAGACTGGTTTTGTGTAGGTCTTAATTGCTTTAAATGTGTTCTCATTAAGCTTTGTCTTTAGGGTACCAGTCATTCTCTTAATATTATCGCAAGTTTCTCCTTGACAGCCTAATGTTTGATGTACTTTGCTTGTAGAAAATAAAGCTCTTCCTTCATCCATTGGTTCAATTTGCCCTCTGACAAGCTTAAAATCTCTATTATTTTTGGTGCACATTAGCTGTACAGATAAGTACTCCACCTGCGATTTCGTTGAGCTAGGGAATTCACATTTTAAAAGTGTTTTAAGTTTCCAAAAACAATGTGAAATAGAGAGTAAAAATACTGTGACCTACATTTTACATATGAAAAAAACAGGATCAGGGAGTTTAAATAACTTGCCTATGGTAAAATGGATGGCAATTGTCATAGCCAGAATATAAATATGGGTCACAACTCCAGCCAGATCCAGTGTTTTCTCCACAATATGCTGCTTCTCATCTCACAGAGGGTACTGAGGACACTCATGATGATTGAGTGAGGGGATCAGACTAGATGATCTCTCAGGTTCCTATTAGCTTTAAGATTCTCTGCTCCATTAATATGTAACCTCCTTGAGGGTAGGTGTTGAGTGTGTGTGTGTGTGTGTGTGTGTATGTGTGCGCGCGTGTGCATTTGTGTTTTTTTTTGGTATCTCTTGTACCTTGCACAGTTTCTGACAGAAAGGAGATAATAATAAATACTTTGTGATACTAAGATAATAGTAGAGAATAGTAAAGCAGTTAAACTAGTGAATAGCAGGTGCATCAGCAAAGAGAGGTAATATAGCATACTGGGCTTCAATCTAAGGAGAGAGCAGAATACAATAGACTTCTTAGTAGAGAATTTTCTTGTTGGGACTTTGGCACTAGTGAGCACCCATGGTGGGACTTAAAATAATAAGAGTTTATAATAAATTACTTGTTGTAGAATACATGTTTTGTTTTGTTTTTGGAGGGGAGGGGTGTTTCCTTTACATCTAATAAAACCTTCCTCTAACACATGACCCTGTGGGCTTGTAAGTGAGGAAGTGGTTGGTGTCAGTTTTATGAGCTGCCCAGTAAAGAGATTTCTGGTGCTCCTGGGAGGAGTGTGACCTCTCCCTGTTCCCTTTCTCTCCCACAAAAAAATTAAACACAATCTGGGCCTTTCAAGCAAGGTGGTCTGAGCCCAAGAATATAGTAGGTTTTGTTTAGTAGCTATAAACTCCTTCATTTAAGATATATTAGAAAGCTCTGTTTCATTCTGCTAATGTTTCTATATCACAGAGGTCAAACAAGGTAAGGCATAAATGCCTAACCCCATAAGAAATTCGTTAATGAAATTAAAGCCAGCTGCATCTTTCTAAATATGAAGAAAGTTATAGTTTCAAAGTTCTTGTACCAATTTTGAATTTATATGTATGTATGTATATGCTTATACTTGTAAGAATGTATGTAGTATAAATACCCTCAAGCACAACTTTCCTAATAATTAGAAGGGTCTTCCTCAAAAGTAGTGGGTTTCCATTGCTAGAAGGGGAGGCAGGCTAACCATTTGTCAGGGAACTTGTGGAGGAGATTCCTATGTGGGAACAAAATCACCTTTACAGATCCTGAGATCCTTTATAGATCTGAATTTCTATGAAAAAAATTACGTTAACGTAATAGTGACTGCCCTGGTCCCCATGGCCTGAAAGGTAGGTAGGTTACATTTCAGCCCTCCCCCAGCCCAGAGCTCTCTGTTACTCTTAAGGGATGTTGGGGATATCTGGACTTTTTGGACATTTGCTCTGGCCTTCACCAATGATGATTCCTTAATTTGAAAGGAGGTCCCAGCATGCCAATTATCTTTAACTACTAATACTCAGATTCACTTTTACAGGGGAATATTTACTTCAAAGGTATAATATTCAAGCACACTCCACAGTATGTAGGACATAATCCCCCACCTTGTCTCTTCGCCTGCCCCCCACCCCCAACCACCTCTGGGTAGAGGAAGGTGATAAGGTTCCCCTTTAGCTTGGTTCTTATAGCACAGTCCCAAGTTCCAAATCCACTTCCCTTGGGATCATGTCCAAGGCGCCCTTGGTTCTTAGGGCTTCCATGCTGAGTTGGCTGGATGCAGCATCCAGTCAAGAATCCTGGCTCCAAGTTTACCATGGCTTACTAATTCCAGTTCTAGTATTTCAGGTCTACCTTCTGCATCTGAAACTGAGAAGGATAAAGGAAATAGAACAAACCCCCCCAAAAAACCCCAACACAATCCTGTTTCCTAGGGCCACAAAGTGTAGCGGTGAACAGGGGAAGGAGGTAGACTTTCCTTTCTCACTCCCCAACACCAGTTCTACATTGGAGGTCAACCTTCACCTCTCTGGACCAGCAGGAAAAAGTGTGTAGGAAAGAAATTTAGACTGTTCCAGTCTGGCAGTTTTAAAGACGCAGCCTGCTCTGGCTATGAAGCCACTCGAAGGAGGTTACTCCCACCCAGAGGGTCGGGGAGATACAGAATATCTTCTCAGGAGCAGGGCACCTCCATGTTAGATGATCTGGGCATGCTCAAAGCAAACCCTGATTACACTAATATTTCTATGTGACATTTTTCCTAGAATGTTTTCCTTCTTCAAAAAAAGGATTTATTTTAATTATCCTCCCTAATAAAAGGTCTCATTGCTTGAGAGAGGTTTGTTTGTAAGCACAAGGGAAGGTTTGAAGATGGGGCAATGGAAAAAGTACTAGCTTTGGAGTTGAGGACAGAATTCAAATCCTAGTTCTACTACTTAATACTTATATAACTTTAGGTAAATCACTTAATATTTCTGGGGCAGTTTCCTCAAATATAAAATAAAGGTTTGGACTGGATGATCTCTGAGGCATTTCCCAGCTTTCAACCTATGATACCATACATATTTGTTGTATTGAACTTAAATCACTTTAGGTTATCTTCAAATGGGAAGCAAAACTATTAAAAAACAGAAGCTTCTCTGTATCAAATGGACTCTTTGCTGTTCAGTTGTTTGAGTCATGACCAGCTCTTCATGACCTTTTTGGTCTGCCATTTCCTTCTCCAGATCATTTTACAGATGAGGAAATGGAAGCAAACAGTGTTAAATGACTTGTCCAGGGTCACAGAGCTACCAAGCACCCTCATAAAGTCTGGCTTTAGAAAGGCAGATTTGAACTCAAGAAGATGAGTTTCCCTGACTCCAGGCCTGGCACTATCCACTGAATCACCTAAGTCACCACATGCTCTTGATATCCCTTGTAAAATGTTTTGAGTACAATTTGGACCAGATTAGTGGGAATGATCAATTCCACAAAGTGGTGGTATTACCTGAAATTTCACTTTTCAAAGTTATTATTACACATAAAATATCTTAATTGTTTGAAGATAAATTGGAAATATACAATGAAAATTTTTACAAGCAACTTTTTAGTCTGTTTACCAATGTGATGTAATAGAAAAGGATTGGAAGCTATATTGTTGATTCAAGTTTACTATGAAGTAAATTGAGAAGTAAACTTAATCACATAAAAATAGCAATAACAAATAAAACAAAATTTAAAAATTATGAAATTACTGAATATTCTACCTAAAGATAAGTGATATAATGATATGTGATAAAGATAAGATATGAAGAAAATGCCATTATTTTCATTTAAAATATTTTAGCAGCATATATTGAACAGTCTTCTGCTTTAAATCTTCATACATATGCTGATAGGTATAGAAAGCTTTGTCTACAGCTTGGTAAATTTGCTTGTTCACATTTTGACACAGCCTAATATAAATAGTTGTACGACCTGGAGCATTACCTAAAGTTAAAAATGCTTTAAATGCAATATTGATGATCTTGCAATATTTTTCAGCAGCTGGGTCAAAATAATTTGCAAAATGTTCTTTGAAATTAGCTTTGGCCCCCCATGCTACCAAAGAACTAGAAATGATCAATGACTGTAGCCTCTCAGAGCATGAAGCAAGAGTTTAAATTTAAAATCCCCTTCCAAATTGACTTCCAATATAAGACATCAGGTGATCCGTAGACACTTTAAATTCAGGTTGAGTTTTTTCTTAGAAATGTAAATTCTGGAAGGTATCCTTCCTTATATTAAGCCTGTTTCATTCACATTAGAAGTACTTGCATCATATTCAAATATCTTCTTCAAAACATCAAAATAATTTTTAACATTATGCTATTGAACTAGATTTTTAAACCAAAAAATACTTGCACTAAAAGTTTCTTCACTGTCTATCTTATTTCCATTTTCTTTTACTGACATGAATGAACTTCAAGCTTGGTCTGAATGGCTGCTTTGGCAAGAGAGATAAGACTTTTTGACTGCAATCTTCAATTCAGCTAAAAGATGCTCCATTTTTATGATTGTAACAATGCTATTCCTTATAATTGTTTGTGAAACACAGAAAAACTGATGTAACTTTGCCTCCTTTTGTTTTGTGTGTTTTGTAATTTGTACCATGGATCCAGGCATTCCAACATCTCATTGTCTTTTAGACTTACTTTTACCATGTCCATGTCATTCAATTACATCAAAATTTTTCAAACCTTTTGTGGCTGTTGGCAGTGTTTCCATCTAGAGTATTCATTTCCTTTTGTCCATTGTGCTAAGGGCTTGTTAAAGAACAAAACAAAACAAAACACAGGTTTTGTAGCATATTAAAACCTTGACTATTTATTTCACTGGCTTCACCTTAATTGACTTTGGCTCATACTAAATAAAACATGGTAACATTGTATAATTTGCACTAAACCAAATTTCACATTATTTGAATTCATATTAACTGTGACCTAACTTTCGGTAGAAATATGAATTGACCAAGGACATTGCTTTATAAATAATGGAGTGCAGTTTTCCATGAAATTTTTGTCAAATAAAACTCTACCAAGTTTTCTCTTTAGAAGAACCAAAAAGAAATTAAAATGAATTCCATTTTCATCCAATCTAAAGAATAAAAATGAAATAAAATAAAACAGCTTATAAATATGTTAACTCTAGAAATTCGCATCTTCAAAAATAAGGTCGAGAGATTTAGCATCCAGATAAAGTGAAAAAGAAAGCACTCAACTTGTACCTAGAACTATTACATTAAACATTTCCACACTCTGAAAATCACTCACTTTGGCTTGTGACCTGTCGTTTATATGAATAAACTGAAATAAAAGGCTATTTATTGAGAAGATTTTTGACATGAGCTCTGGTGGTTTCAGCTTCAGAAGCAAGAAGAGAAATTTGGCTTTTCCTTTCAGATAGTTAATGGACTTGGTTGTTACTTGGAAGGCTAAAGTGAAGACACTGAATTGCACCTGGAATTAAGGAGATTTCACAACACAGGTGTTCCAATTTATTGTAATAGCTGATAACAGGCAGTTGCTGCATTTTGCACAAACTGATGCATCTGGCCAATCTTTAGAAGTAGTTGCCATAAAGAAAACTACAGTATCAAAGACTAAAACATATGTGACAGTGATAACATTCCATTAGAAGAGAAAAACCAGCCACAGATTCTACCACATGTAAAAGAGAACAAAAAAAATACTTCTTTCAGAAAGAATTATAACTGTGTACTGATATGTAAAATCAGCTTGTGGTAATGGGAGAGAGCCCTGGGAGCAGACATAGAAAGTTACTAAATGAATGAAAACACCAATTCTACTCTTCTTGGAATATTAATTACAAACCAAAGCAAGGTCATCCTCTAGGTTGTACCTCTTAAAGGGAGGGAGAGTATAGTGTCTCTGTGGCTCAACTTTAGGGTCTGGAATCAATTTGAGAACTTACTTGTATGTCTTTGTAAAATTTCTGAGTGTGAAAAAAGCCTGAATATTACTGTAGTGGGTCTCTCTCTGTGGAACTCTCTATATTCCCATAATGTTTGAGAAAGACTAACTCATTTAAGAAAACTCTTTTGGATTATGCTTCCTAAAAGGCTATGTGAGCTACACAGAGTGATGACATGATCTAATGCATGCTCTCATTGAGTAGATGTGCTTCCTTAATGCCTAGAGGAAACTTGGTAAAACAGTGTATAAAGTGCTGAGTCTGGAGTCAACAAGACTGAAGTTCAAATTCATCCTTAAACACTAGCTAGGCAAGTAGCTTAATCTCTATTTTCCCCACTTCCTTAACTGTAAAATTGGAATAATAATAGCACCTACCTTGTATGATTGTAAAGATTGAATGAATGATATTTGTAAAGCACTTGGCACAGTAATTGTAATGTAATAGATGCTGTATAAATCCATCACCTCAGTTAAAAAGGAGTATGGAAGTCACAGGTCATGAAAAAAGGGATTGTAGTAGCTGAGAATTGTGAGTGTAGCAGAGAGAGAGAGAGAGAGAGAGAGAGAGAGAGAGAGAGAGAGAGAGAGAGAGAGAGAGCAAATAAAATACCAGCTATGTCTCAAGTTGATATTCCATCTGGACCTTAATCATGAAGGGGAGAACTGTTTCAATGTCCATCTAGCTGCCACAATAAAAAGCAGCTGCTATGAAAGTTTGCCCCTGTGTGCTGCCTTGAAAATGATAGTTTATATATATATATATATATAATATTTTGTAATATTCATAATTTCACATAGTGCAAAAATATTTCATTATATTGTCTAAGAGGCAATATAAGGCACCTTTTTAGATTCTAGTTTTCTCTCCTTACCTCCTTTAATTTCATCTACACCACCAGCAAATTTGTCTTCCTTATGATTGTTTCCTTCCTATCATTATCCTTCCCTCTTTTCTCCCCATACCTGCTTGTTTGGCTATTGAATTTGGTGTATCTCTACACCAAGGCGTTTGTGTATATGTGTATGTGTATGTGAATGCGTATTTGTGCATATGTCTATTCAATCCTCCTTTATCCATCTCAGGTAAGAATGAGTTTCGTCAGATCCCTGCTTCTGCCACCCATTTTCTTAATGTTTGTATATTCTTTTCATACATCTTATTTCTGTATAAATGTACTCTTCCCTTTACCCTCTCTTCTCTTTCCCTTCTTTAAACTCTCAGAATAGAATTAATCCACTCTAAAACCACTGATTTTTTTCTTCTTTAATTGCCTCAATACTGTTTGAAAAAATTAAGGGTCTAAATGGATGCTTGTTTCTTATTCCCCAGTAGAATGTCGGCACTACAAGCCAATTTGCCCAATAAATTCATTTTTTTTTTATGTTTCTCTGGACTCTTGTTTTTATATTTCAAAGTTCCTACTCAGCTCTTTTCATCAGAAATGTAAGGAAGTCCTCTATTCATCAAGTATCCATGTAAGACTAAACTCAGCTTTGCAAAGAAAGTCATTCTTAGTTACAAGCTTATCTTTTACATATTAGAATATTGTATTCCAAGATCTATTTTGGCTTTTAGTAGATGCTGTCAGGTCTTGTGTGATACTTACTAGCTTTTTGGTATTTGAATTGCTTCTTTCTGTTTGCTTGAAGTATTTTATCTTTGATGTGCAATCCCTCTGATTACTATGGGACTTTCTCTGGTTTTAGTAGATTTGGGCAGATTTTATTTACAGTTTCTTAAAATACAGTGTTTTGACTTTCAAAAAATTGATAATAATCAGGTGATTTAATGATTAATAAATTATCTCTCCTCGATTGGTTTTCTAGGTGAGTTTTTTCTTTTATATCTTTTATATCTTTTCTTCTATTTTTCAGTCTTTTGATTTAGCTCCGATCATTTCTTGTCTCTTAGAGTTATTGATTTCTCTTTGTCATAGTTTAATATTGAGCAATTTTATTTCTCAGGTAAGGTTTACTACTCTTTCTTCTAAACTACTTATTCTAATTCGTTTTTTTATAAACTTGTATTTCATTTTTCATTTCGTATTTCATTGTTTTGGTAAATATTGATGTAGTCTTTGTGGAAAAATAATTTCCCCCTCCTCCGTTTTCTTTTTCTCTACTTGAAGTTGTTATAGGGTTAGATTCAAAATAATTTTTGATACTGGATAGTGCCGGTTGGATCACTCTTCCAGCCTCAAGCCCTGCTTGGTTTTGCCCTGGGCCTCCTGAGTTCCTATGCTGACCTCTACTTTTGCTCTCCAGGATCTTTGAGATTCAGAGTGTTGGATCTTTGGGACTTTTGGTAACTCAATAGTTCCAGGCTAGGTTGTTACAATTAGCTAATCTCTACCACTGCAGCCTGGTGTGAACTTCAGAATTTTGGTGGAGTAGGAATGTTGGAGCTGATCAGTCTGCCTCTCATTCAAATAGCCAACTTGGCAGGAGATCTCTCTTACCAATAATAAGGAGGGCCATTCATATATTTTTTTTGCTATAACCAAATTTTAGTGTGTGCATGTATATGTGTGTGAGAGAAGGAAAGGAGAGGGAGAGATGGAGAGAGAGAGAGAGAGAGAGAGAGAGAGAGAGAGAGAGAGAGAAGAGAGAGAGAAGAGAGAGAGAGAGAGAGAGAGAGAGAGAGAGAGAGAGAGAGAGAGAGAGAGAGAGAGAGAGAGAGAGAGAGAGAGAGAGAGAGAGGAGGAGGGGGTGGAGAAGAAGAAAGAGAAAGAGAATGAAAACCTAGTTTCCAAATATAAAAAATGTAAGAGAAATGTGGTAATATTTGCAAATGTAATTTTTTTTCCCCTTGCCAGTATTTTCTTTATTCCCCCGTCATGGGCTTTGTAATAGCAAGGGAAGCCAAAAAAATGTTGATTAAAATTTGAGACATTGCATATTGCACATATAAGAAATGAGAATATTTAGAATTCTTCAATGAAAATATCTTCAAATAAGAAAATATGGGTTTTTTCTTGACATTTTCTTCATTAAATTTTATCAAGTGCTCTTTCAGTTTTTTCTGTATGTGACAGGAAGATATCAACCTTGTACAGCACAAATTTTCTTACATTCAAGAAATACAAAACATGAATGCAGACCTTCAATTCCTGGAATGAAAACATCCTTATTTACTTCTTATACTATGTGTGGACAAAATTCTCTTAATGCTATTTATCATCCTGATACCAAAATCTAACAGTAATATCTCTTCATGTGGCTACTGTCATCTTCTTCTGAAGTTTAGCCTTATAATCAGTTTATCTCTCTTCCTTGAAGAACTTTCTACGTAAACATGTTTAAAACTTGGATTCCAGGAGGCGGAAAAAATGAAGCTGCAACTTAGTGACTCCTAATTCATTTATTCTATAAATCAGGAGGAATAGAAAAATAATACACATCATTCCTGGAGTTTACAACTACCATAAATAAAATTTTCATTTTCTGTTACTGACAACTTCAGTTTCTAGCGTGGTAGTGAGTCCTAATATTGTCACTTGCTCTTTATGACTAAAGTAAATATTAAAGGCATACAAACATGATAGATCTGCACCAGTCCTTTTTGCCTCTGAGCTTTTGAAATGAAATAAGAGTTCAATAAAATGTGCACCAGCAGTCTTTTGTTCAGATGTATATAGTATATCTTTCTATATCCACAGCATATTCATTTCTTCTGAATGTTTTATTGGCCTTAGTGCTCAGGGGAGTGACTAAAAACAGGACAGAATCTGCAATGCATACATATTTACAGTATGATTCAGAGAACAGTAGGTTTCATTGTAAACTACCTCCAGGTACAGCATATATAATCTGAAGAGGCCCATCTTTCCCTCTTGTCACAAATAGCTTAAAAGAGATCAGGAATCCAAAGACACTCAGCTTCCATTCACCAGGATGCATAATTAAAATTGCAGAAGAGGCAGATTAGGTTATGAGGATTTTAATTCTAACTTTTCTCTATTAAAATTTGAATGTGAATCTCATCCACTTTTCTTCCTCACTCCAATTTTAAATAACCATTATGTATTGTTATAGCAGTCATGCAAATTGGCACATTCCCCAATGTTCAGGACATAAAACAAAGCTTGCCCAGCCTATGGAAAATGGAAAAAGCGATGCTCTTTCTTCCCTTTTCCTTTTTTTTATTTTTTGTGCTGATGTTCTCAGTGAAAGGGGTAAATAGGGGGAGAATTTACACTAAACAGGTGTTCAATATATTCTTAGTTTCAAAAAATGGACAGTTTGTAGTGATTTAATTCCATTAAGTTAAAACTATATTCACTACTCTCTTATTATTGGTTAACATTCTGTTACTGCCACTTTCTACTTGAATGATCTTGGAACGATCGCTTAACTACTTTGGGTTTCAGTGTCCTCTATAAAATAAAGAGATTGGATTAAGTGATCTCTTATGTCTATTTTAGTTTTAAAAATCCTGTGATGTCATAGTTAAATATGATGTTAAGATTTTTAATTCCTCCACCATTTTCTGTTTAGTATCTTCTCTTTCATCTAATCTGGTCTCAGGGATGAAATTCTTTCTTAGGATTGCCCTACACTGTGGAGTAGTATATGGTTATGCAATTTGGAATTGAAGGTACAGTGAACAAAAAGCAACATAAAGTTCTGTCTTTAACTAGTAGAATCTATTTCTAGTTTTGTTAAGATAAAGTACTGGCACATAATGAAAGTATTTCTATCTTTAGTTCATTTCATACACATTTGGGGGTTGCTCATTTTGTTGGTTAGCTCCATCTGCCCTGATGCATTTCCAGTAAGTGGGGTGTTGGTATTTCTGAATTCCACTTGCTCTTCTATAATCTGTGTGAAACTCATTCTCATTAAGGACTGAAATAGTGCTGGTCTACAATCCTATGCTGCCCTTTCTATTTCTTTGACCCAGTAGCAATTGCAGCATATTAGCTTAGGTGCTAAGTCATTCAGTGGTAATATTATAACCTAGTTCACCACCAGTTAGGTCATTCAGTGGATAAAGCACTGGAGCTAGAGTAAAGAAGACCTGAGTTCAAATTTGACCTCAGATACTTACCAGCTGTGTGTGACCTTGGGCAAGTCACTTAACTCCTTTGCCCCAGTTTCCTCATATGTAAAATGAGCTTGAAAAATGACAAATGACTCCAGTATTTTTGCCAAGAAAACCCCAAATGGGGGTCAGGAAGAGTGGGATAAAACAGAAACAACTGCACAAATTCACCAGCACTTCATGGGTCCTGCTAGGCTTTCATAACTACTTTTATGGTCTCAGGACACATAAAGCCTTGCTACATACATCACCCTGAATGGAGTTCCCTAGCTCCATTTAGCTACTTTTCATCTCCCTCATTCCCTAGATGATGGAGTGGACTCTAAGGGATAATAATTATTATTAATTACCATCATTCTTTCGTCCTCATCCTCATGTTCTTTGAATCTTTTTCAGTGGAGTTCAGATGGAAATGGTCCTGGGATACGTCACTTCCTTCTTTCTTTCTTCCTTTTCTTTGTTTCTTTTTTATTTCTTTCTCTCCCTTATTCTCTTCCTCTTTTTTATTCTTTTCTCCTCTTCATCCTCTTCCTTGCCCTCTGACTCCTACTTCTTATTCACCTTTTTTCACTCTTTTCTTCCTTCTTACTCTGTCCAAAGTTGTGATTTAATTTATGTAGGGAAATGTGAAGGAGGAAACTCATTTTACCAATGTAGAATTGTCACTTCAATTTATAGTCATGGACGGCTGCCTGAAAAGTGAAAGCTTCAATGTTTTGCTGGAGTCACAAAACCAATGTATTTGAGCCTTTAACTCTGCTCATCCTAACTCAAAGAGTGAGTCTTTTTTTTTTTGCCATATTGTTATTATTGATGTAATTATTATTATATTCAATGAATATCAAATAGAAATGGTCTTGGGTCATGTCTCTTTACTATTATGTTTTATATTTGGTGGACTGCTGTGCATTTGCACAGCAAATAATGCAAATAATAGATTTAATAAATAGTATATTTATTTATAAATATATAAATTTATATTTATAAATAATAGAGTATTACTACTTTTTGCTACTACTACTGCTGCTGCTATCATTCCTACTGCTTTAAAAGAAACTAACTAGTGATTTCTCTTTTATTATGACTAACACATCAACAAACACAAGCATTTCATATACAAAGAAAAAAATAGGATTGCACATTAAACCATGAACTGCTACATAGTTTATTATCAAGTGTATATATTAAATAAGAATAAACAGTGCTACATATTCACTAAAAAGGAAGACTAACTCCTTTTCTGATCATACAGTCCCTTGATATCTTTTGAATGAATGTACAAAATAAGCATTTATTTGGCACTTAATACGTGTTATGTACTATACAGAGCTAAAAATGAAAGTGAGACAGTTCTTGCCCTCAAAGAGGAAATATTCTAAAAGAAAGTCAGGACATGTAGGGGAAGTAATAACTTACAAAAGGGTTTTTTTTTTTCTTGCTTTAGGAAATCACTGGGTAGGTCAGTGAAACAACAGGTCAATTTGATGGCATTTCAAAGGAAGAGATGGGAGTGGGTATGGGAAAAAATAAGTTGTCAGAGTATAAAATTACTGGAGTGAAGAAGCATGCATGAAAGTTTTTGTTTTCTTTTCTTTTTTTGCAATTTGTGTCAAGTTTATATATATTCTGCATTTTTCTATTCTTTGTGTCTTAGGATCAAAGGGGCAGTGGGGTGGGGAAGTATTGGTTTTTAAAAAAGATAGAGTTTTGTTTCAGTGAGCAGCTTAAAATCATTGAAAACTGTGTAGTTAACAATTACAGTTATTTTTCCTTACTACATTTTTTTTGCAATTTAAATTAAAATCATTTTAATTCTTTTAGACTTCCATAAGAATCAATATACATCTTCCATCTTCTCTGATTCATTTTTTTAAGCCTGGTTATGTGTATATCTACTGAATTAAGTCTGTTTTTAACTATGATACAATCTGGTATGAATATTGTCTGTAACAAAATTTCAGAGTGCTGGTTAAACTGGTGATGAAAGCTAAAGACAACAAAATATATATATTTTTTTTAAAAAGCTATACTGGAGCAAAGAGAAGGATCAAAGGAAGGATAGGTCTGTTGCTCAGGGGATTGAATGACCGTACAGCTTGATGGAGCAAAGGCAGAGCTGCGCAACTTTTCATTTGATTCCATTTCCTCTGCCAAGGAAAACAAATTTTGGACTGAATAGCTCAAAAGAAAAAAGTAGTAAATAGGCTGTAGAAAGTGAAGGTAAATAGGAAGACAGTAAGCAAACATCTGTCTTTAATGAATTCAAGTCATCAGACCCCGATGAACTACAACCAAAACCAGAGAAAGAGCTGGCAGATGTTTGCTTCAGCTCCTGCCAGTATCACCTGAAAGACATGGAGAGTAGGGGAATTTCACAGGACTGGATGAGAGCCAATATTATTTTAACTTTCAAAAAAGGGAGGAGATTGGAATCTGCACACTATAGGTCAGTGAGTTAGAATTTGATTCCTGGTAAATGCTAATATGCATTATTTTAACAATGATTAGAGGACATCTAGAAAAGGAAGCTTCTGGAAACATTTTAAACACAACATGGCTAAAACAGAACTTGCTTGCTCTCTTTCACTTTAAACTTTCTCCTCTACTGAAATTCTCTGCATTTTAGGTTCCTGTGACACTACTCTCTCCTGATTCTTTTTCTTTGCCCCTTCTCAGTTTCCTTTGCTGAATCTTTGTCTATTTTGCACATCCTAAATGTACACAGATTTAAATGTCATCTCACGAGTCCCAGTGTCTCCCTCAAGTTTAGCCTAAAACAGCCTCCTGGACATTTCAAACTGGATGTTGAAGAAGAATCTCAAAATCAGTGTGTTCAAAATAGAAACAATTTTTTCACCCGAAATCAACCCCAGTTTCCGGCTTCCTTATTTCTATCAAAGTCACCATCATCTTTCTAGTCTCATGAGTATTATTCTTGATTCCTTAGTCTCTCTCTCTCTCTCTCTCTCTCTCTCTCTCTCTCTCTCTCTCTCTCTCTCTCTCTCTCTCTCTCTCTCTCTCTCTCTCTCTCTCTCTCTCTCTCTCTCTCTCTCTCTCTCTCTCACTTCTCTCTCCCCCCTTCTCTCTCTCTGTAAATTTCTCTGTTTAGCATTTAAAGCCCTTTACAACTTGGCTCCAACATACCTTTTGTTTGCTACACTTCTTGAATTATATGGTTAAAGCAAGTGCTCTCTTCTCTTTTCCTTACACAACAATCAATTGCTCATCTACATGCCTCTTTTGGTCATCCCTCATCCTTGGAATGTAATCCTTCCTCTCATCTGCTTCAAAGAAGTCTTTATTTTCTTTAAGATACTTGAAGTATTATCTTCTACACAAAACTATTTCTCATCCCTCCATCCATCATGCCAGTATACTTACTCTCTAAATACCCAGTATTTCATATTAATTCTCTTCTTATTTATGCTACATATACTTGTATAGCCTGGGTGTGGCCTTGAAACCAACCATGTGGGAAGTGTAGCCGATATGTGCATTGTCCAATGTGGGACTTATACTTCCTTTCTCTTTTTCTACACCGATTCACCCCAAACTTGCCCTCTCACATTGGGGGGTCTGGAGAGTTTTCAGTTGGAGTGAAGAAGTCACAGGCATGACCATGCTGTTCCAATTCACAATTCGCCCTCTTACAACTCCAGAGGTAACCATGGTTCCAAGAGATAAAATTATTTCTATAATAATCTTATTGATACATTTTGGTTTTACATTTCCTAAATTTCTCCCAGTATCCGTCACTCTCCCACATTCCATGGAGCTAATCTATATAACAAAGATATTTTGAAGAAAGAAAAGAAAAAAATGAGCAAAACTAATCATTTCATAGCAAAAAGTATGATAATATATGGAATATTACACACTCATGGAATTCACAATTTTGCAAAGCTATCGGGAAAAGTATCTTATCTCTTTTCTTTGGAACAAATTTTGTACGTAGCAATTCTACAACATTCATCTTCAATTTTTTTTTAAAGTGGTTGTTTTTTCCATTTCCATTATTATAGTCACTCTGTTGTTTTCTTGGCTCTGTTTACATCACCTTGCGACACTTCATGTGACTCTTTCCATGCTTTTCTGCATATGTATCCTTTTTCATAGCACAATAAAATTCTATTACATTCATATGCCACAATTTATTCAGCTACTTCCCAATTTATAGGGATCTACTTTGTTTCCACCCTTAGTTAACACAAGAAGTGCTGCCATAAATATTTTGATAAATATTGGGACTTTCATCCTATTGGCTTCCTTGGGGTGTGTGCAGTAAAGAAATCTTTTGGTCAAATGGCATGGCCATTTAAGTGACCTCATTTTCAAATTCCAAATTATTTTCTAAAAATGGCTATACTGATTTGCAACTCCACCAACAAACACTAATGTACCTATCTTTCCACAGACCTTCCAACACTGACTATTCCCATCCTTTGTCATCTTTACCAATATGCAGGGTGTGAGGTAAAACTTCCATTTGCGTTTCTCTTATGATAGTAATTTGGAGCATTCTTTCATATGAATGTCAATAGTTTGCTATTCTTCTTTTAAAAACTCAGCAGCTGACTCATTTTTCATGATTTTTTTTGCATCGCTCTCATTTCTCTTCCTATTTATTCCTCTACTTCTCTTACTTGATTTTCAAAATCCTTTTTAAGGACTTCCATGACCTGAGACTAATTTATATTTTTTTTGGAGGCTTTGAGTGTAGAAGCTTTGACTTTGTTGTCTTCTGTTTGTATGTTTTGATCTTTCTTGTCACCAAAGTAATATTCTGCAGTCTGATTCTTTTTTTGGCTTTTGCTTAGTTCCCCAACCATTTACTTGACTTTTGAGCTCTTTGTCAAGGTACTTCTTTGCTTCCAGTGGGGATGAGGGAGTATACTGTCAGTCACTTGATCCCCCCACAATCTGTGAGCCTAGAGCTCCAGAAACAACCTCTGCTACTTCCCTGTTGCTGCTGCAGCTGCCATGAGCTCCTCCACCCCCTCCACCTCTCCGGGGTTGGGGCTGGACCACTGTACTCTCTCACACAGGTAAAACAGTTGTTTTCCACTGATGTTCCAAATTGTCCTCAGCGTTTTGGGGTTGTGAATTCTAGAAACTGCCAAAGGTGTCAGAGATTCAGTCTCCCCAAGGTTTACTCAGGTCCTGCGTATGCCAGTGCAGCCCACACTGGACTGGACATTTGTTTCACTCCATCATTCTGTGGGTTCTGCAGCTCCAGAATTTGTTTAGTTATTATTATTTTTGTTTTAGAGGTATTTGTCTGGACTTGGGGAGAGAGCTCTGGTAAGTCTCTGCTTGTACTCCACCATCTTAGCCCTGCCCCCACAAGATACTTTTAATGGCTCAGGTGACTGTGTAGGGGCCAAAGTCCTCTTAACACAATCATCCTGATGGAGAGACTGAGGTGCTTTCAAACTCTAGGATCCTGATTTTTCCCTATTCCCAGAGGTCCATTGGTCAAATTACCTTTGGATATAAATCCAGAAAACATATAAAAAATACAAGCATCTCTTCCATCCAATCTTCATGTTTGCCCTCAACCCCTTCACTCCCCAGGCATGGTAGTCGGGGCAAGCTTCACTTTCAGAAACTGACCAAGTACTGGACAAGACTGGGACAGTGAAGGACACAGTGGTAGGGAGAGAGGAAGACAAGTATTCAAATCACAATCTATGACCGCTGATGCAAAAATTGATGATAGCTAAGATATTTTGTTCCTATTCTTATCTTATATGCATTAATTTTGTTTAAGAAAAAACTTCAAAGTTATTTCTTTTATATCCTGCAATTGCGGCTACCTATAGCGTGAAAAGCATATGGTCTGCTTCTTTTCTAATTTTTTAGGTATAAATTGTGTTATTAATGACATACATTTTAAATTTTACTTTGCAATATGGCAGATGATGTGAATTTTTGTCTCATTTCTGCCAGACTCTTTTCTTTTTTTTCATTAAATTAATTTATTTGTTTTCAGTTTTCAACAATCACTTCCATAAGCATTATATTTTCTCACCCTCCCTTTCCCCTCCCTCCCCAAGATAGCATGCAATCTTATATGGGTTCTACACATACATTCTTATTAAGCACATTTTCACATTAGTCATATTGCATAGTAGAATTAAAACAAATGGGAAAAACCATGATAAAAACCAAACCAAAACATAACATAACACAAGAAAAAATAGTCTGCTTCATTCTGTGTTCTGATTCCATAGTTCTCTCTTTGGATGTGGACAGCATTTTGCCTCAAGAGTCCTTTGGCAATGTTTTAGGTCCTTGCATTGCTGTGAAGGGCTTAGTCTATCACAACCAGTCCTCACACACTGTGGCTGTTACTGTGTATAATGTTTTCCTGGTTCTGCTCATTTCACTCAGTATCAGTTCATATAAGTCTTTCCAGGTTTTTCTGAAGTCCAACTGTTCATCATTTCTTATAGCACAATAGTATATACCATAATATTCATACATCACAACTTGTTCAGCCATTCCCTCAATTTCCAATTCTTAGCTACCACAAAAAGCCGCTGTGAATATTTTTGTATATGTGGGACCTTTTCTCATTTTTATAATCTTTTGGGTATACAACCCTAGAAGAGGTATTGCTGGGTTAAAGAGTATGCATAATTTTGTAGCCCTTTGGGCATAGTTCCCCACTGCTCTCCAGAATGGTTGGATTAGCTCAAAGTTCCACCAACAATGAATTAGTGGTCCAACTCTCCCACATCTTCTCCAATATTCATCATCTTCCTGTGTTGTCATGTTAGCCAGTCTGACAGGTGTGATGAATTACCTCAGAATTGTTTTGATTTGCATCTCTCTAATCAATACTGATTTAGAGCATTTTTTTCACATGACTATAGATATCTTTAATTTCTTCTTCTAAAAACTGCCTGTTAATATCCTTCAACGATTTATCAATTGGGGAATGATTTGTATTCTTGTAAATTTGACCCATTTCTCTATATATTTTAGAAATAAAGCCTTTATCACAGACTCTAGTTGTAAAAATTCTTTCCCAGTTTTTTGATTTCCTTCTAATCTTGTTGCTCTGCCAGACTCCCACTTTTCTTCATAGTTTTTCCCCACTGTTCCCCTATCTCTTTTCTTCCTCTAAGTAAATTTTGTTTTCACTGTATCCTGTTTAATCTTTTGATTCTTCAAGTGAATTTTATTATTATTTTATCAAGTTCTATGAAGTATGCATTCAACAGTGCAGTTTGATTAAAATTGTAAATTAGCTTTGGCAAGATCATCATGTTTATTATAGTTCACATGGCTGAGCCATAAATACTTAATATTTCTTTAGTTATTTAAATTCATTATTTCTTTAAGAGCACTTTGTAATTGAACTTTTAAAAGTCTCTTGTGTACTTTGATAGATTGACTGCCAAATGTTTTATTCATTTTGTCATTATTTTGAATGAATTTTCCTATCACTTCAATGATCGAAAATAAAATGTTTTCTATTATTCCTCTAGGATTTTAAATTTTCATGTAGACATGGCTTGCAACATTTCTGAAGTTATTAATTGTCCTAGTTAGCATCTTTGCTGATTTCCTAAGATTTTCTAAGTAAATAATCATGATATCAATATCTATTTATCTAGTTTTTCCTCTCTTTTTTTCTCTTTCATTTAAACAATTAAAATTTTCTTCCTTTCTTCTTGCTTAACTCCTTTTATTTGTTAGGATTTTTTTTTTTAATTGGCTTCTGTGGAAAAAAAATCTTTACCTTGTTTTCTTCATTATTTCTCTTTGCTTTTCATGTGTTCTAAATTTTTATTCTCTGTTTTCTGGTCCTTTTATATTTATTCTTTCTTTATTCTCTATTTTTGTCATTGAGTGAAAGCTTATAAAGAATGTGTTTTCAATTTTCTGTAATTTCTTTGTTATTGCCTTATATATTTTGCCCACTGCAACTCTTCCCCATTTCTCCTATTGTCTCTTCATCACAGAATATTAATTCCTGCAGGAGATAGAGAAGATAGAAGTATTATCTCATGACAGAAATTTTCTTGGTCATGCCATCCATTTCTATCCCTTCTTTCCCCAAGATCATTTTCCCATTTGCCATGAAATTTTCTTTCTTGGTTCATGCCCTCCTACTCTTCTGGATACCAGATTGCCACAGGAGTTATGACTTCCCTTCTCCTGAGAAAGTAGACTGTCCACAGAGGCATGGAATTCTCTCATAGGTAGTGAGTTCTCTGAGCACCAAATCTCCCCAAGAATAAATCGTAAGGTTACATTTCCCATTACAGAATCTCTTTTTCTCCTATAGGAGAGTTCCACATTTGCTCTCATCCCATGAAATGGTATTTCTCCTTTTCTTTACTCCTATTTCAGTCCTTCCATTTACTACCTACTACCTTACTGGTTTCTTCTTAATTCCTCTGAAGAATTAATATTTCTATTACTTTCCTTTTTCAATTCCAAGGTCCCACTTAGTATGCTTTCCTTCAAATAAAATCAAACCTTTGGTAGTATGATTGACAAAACACCGAGTAAATAAGTAATTAAGTTTAGATCATATCGTCATTTTAAGTTTGTATTGTGCAATACAAACATGAATAATTATTCTTGTGTTATTAGTATAAAGAAGAGCTCATAGCTCTCCAAATAAAATTCAGTATGTGGAAATTTTATGCATCTTTTTAGTTATTTTGTGCTGAATTTTTTGTCCCTCCCTTCTTCTTTGGTTGTATTGGTTATATACAGAAAAACTGAGGACTTTGGGGTTGTTTGATATTTTACTAAAGGTATGATTTGCTTCCATTAATATTTTAGTTGAATTTCCTGGTTTTGTTTTAAAAAAGAAAACCAAAAAACCAACTGTCCAACAAATTAACTCTTTCTTTGCCCATTCTTATTCTTTCTATGACCCTTGAAGACAGACTTTGAAGGAAACTTGTCTATTCTCTCTCTGTTTTGGTTTAAGCACTTTGGAATTGTTTAGCCCTGTGTAATTACTCAAATACACTGACATTTTTAAAAGCATTATTGAAAATCCTTTAGTCTATTGAAACTAGACTTGCTCCCACTGTCAGATTGTATCCAATTTTGCAATGTAAGTTATTGTTGCTTATATGCCTTTATCTTTTGCAATCTATTAGTAGGACATTTTTTTTCCCCTTTGAGACTCCATTTATATAGTCACACTACTCTTTTCTTCTGGGCTTTTGGCCTCTTTACTGTTTATAATTTATAATATTTCTTCATTATGTTTGGTATTTTCTTATGTTTATTTATATTTCCAGCCTCAGTTATCAGATTAGGACTTCTTCCAGGGCCAGACTCTGACCCCAGGATGGGGAACTTGCAGGCTCTATGCAACAGGTGGCCCTTTGATTGAATCCAAACTTCCCAGAACAAAGCACTTTAATAAAATGAGTTATTCTGTAAAACTTGGACTCAATTAAAAGGCCACACCCAAGGACCTAGAAGGCCACATGTGGCATCAAGGCTGCAGGTTCCTCATCCTTCATAGATCCTTGGAAAAGTTGGGCAGGTCTTTTTGGTCCAATTCCCTATTTAGTTTGGATACTAACTGCTGCTGTTGTCCTAGCTACAGTGACTGGCAATAGTTCCCACTATTTTCCTCAATACTTGGCTTCTATATCGATATCCTGGTGGTACAATGTGGTTATGTAGTCTTTGTCTTTGCATTACACAACCCTCAGTCATGAGCTGTTTCAACTGCTGTGGTCCTGAAACCCCAGTTGGATATTGGAAGTTATGCTTAGGTTTCTGATTTCTGGCCTACGAATCCAGTTTTCTGTTTCCTGTTGCAGCTCCCAGTACCTCAGGTATATCTGGCCTTGACTCTCTACAAAAGAACTTTATGTTTGGCTCTGTTCCCCGCTTCTGTTCTCACAGGTCATGGTTAATATCTCACTAGTATTAGATCCTGAGTGATGGAGTCATACTGACTTTTGACTTCCTTTTTCCCTCTCCCTTGCTCCTGAGAATGCTTTCAAAGTGCCTCAGGCTTCTGGCCCATATCCCACAGCTTGTCTGGCTGGCTACCCTGGTGCAACTCAAATCCTAGTGAATGAAGACTTCTGGCCTTCTCTTTATGTAGTCCTAGACCAGTTCTGACTTTTATTTCTCCTCTGTTTTCTTTATCATTACTCTATCAATGTCATTTTAGATGTTTGTTGGACTATGAGAAAGAAACAGAGAGAGAGAGAGAGAGAGAGAGAGAGAGAGAGAGAGAGAGAGAGAGAGAGAGAGCTGGGTTCCTCTATGGTCTTTACATTTTCTTCTTAACCGAAGTTGCGTCATTTTTATTGTAACTAAATAATATGACAGTAATTCCTTGCCTTCAAAGACATTTAGAAATGTCTAAGCAAATCAGATTTTGCAGTGATTTCATTGTCTTTCCATCATACTTTTAAACATGTTAATAAATTGCCTCCTAGTGAATTTATTAACCTTAGGGAAAAATCAATTCAAAGAACTTCATTCTTATGCTATTATCACAGTTGCATGTTGCAAAATCGCTACTGCTATTATTGTAAATAAGGGAAAATCAACTCAATGTTCATCAATATGACTCTCCTTACTCAGAAGTATCTCTGGGTTTCTTTGCTTCTAGTAATGAAAAACATACTCCTTACTGAGATGTCTTGCAAGGTAAAGACTATGAAGGCCCATTTGCTGGTCTGATTAATCACAACCCCACCGTCCTCTTAAAAGATGCTTCTTCTCAGACTTCTTTTAAAGGAGCTCCTCTCTAAAAACATTTGGTTGCTGCCTGAATTTCAAAGCGGTTTTCAGGGCAGCTTGAAATCATTAAGGAGGGGTTGGTGGAGAGGGGTTGAAGAAGAGGAGCTTCAAAGACCTTACTCTCTTGAAATCATACACCAGCACACACAACTAACACATCAACTGGGAAGAAATCTGAGGAAGGTTAAAGCTTACAATAGGTCATTTACTTCTAAAGGGTGTAGAGGCATGGCTTTAACAACATTTCAACCAAGAACTATAAAGAAAAAAATCATTATAATTTAGAAAATTATCTACCCTGAAGAAATCGTTGGTTGCTCAGTTTAATTATGAAATAGTATGGAGAAAAGGAGGGATCCAATTGTCGGATGAGCCTTGTGAGTCCCAACTGCAATCAGACTCATTCAGGCTCTGAACTTTGTGTCTGTGAATGGAGCTGATTACAGTACCAGCTTCAAACCTCCCAGCCCCATTACTTAATTAACAACATAAATATTTTTTGTGTTTGTGTATGTGTTTGAAATTAACATTTACTAATTGTACAAGAAAATTGCTTTACTGTGACCAGTGTGAAGGACGGTCCGTTTGTGATAACAATATCTATTCTTTCAGCCCTAGTGATGAATACATCAGATTTAATGTAGAATGTCACAAAGTGACAGCCTGCTTCTGTCATTTAATGAACACAGCCAGAACAAAACCAGGGGTTATAAAGAAGGGAAACAGTGTCACAAAAGAGCACCTGTGGTTGTCGACTGCCTGCCTGTATTTCCAGCCGTCACCCGCAGCAGCAGGAGTGAGAGAAGATCCAGCCAAAGAGAATGCCCCCTTTTAAAGGACTGGCCCTTCAGCAGCTGCCTACATGGTATAATTTGATGGACAGTGCAAGCTGGCGCCTGTCCCCAAATCAGCATGGTGCCATTGAACTTTGCTATCAGGCCTGAAATTCTCACTCTCACAGTCACTAATGAGTTGGAGAACAAGAGCAGGAATCTTGTCTCCATAAAAGCTAGTATTAAATCATATGTTTTATAGGAGGGGAAGAATGACCCTAGTGAAGAAACTCTGAAACTTTCTCTTAGTATGGATGTATGGAACTTATTTCATATCTAAATGTAGCTATCTCCCTGAACTCAAAAAAATTGATTCTCTTCTTTTCTACAATTTGCTCCTCCACAACTTTATTCTTGTAACAAAGTTTTAGGATTGATAATCCCAGTGTATAACCTATATGGGGTGATCACGCCATCTCATTGTTACTGGCTCTTTGATTCCTTCCCATCCCAGGTTCTAAGGCAATCAAGGCATTTACATTGACAAATATTACTAACTATATTACTGAAATCCCATCATTTCTCAATTAATCAATTGATATAGGGTCCCAATTTATTTCCTATAATCTTTTACTAATCTCTCTTTTCATTTGACTTAAACATTAAATTTATGGTCGACAGAGTTTATTAACAGTGAGTTGTGCCCAACTCTTCGTGGCCCCATTTGGAATTTTCTTGACAAAGATATGGGAGTGGTTTGCCATGTCCTTCTCCAGTTCATTTTGTAGGTGAGGAAAATAAGGGAGACAGGGTTAAGTGACTTGCCCAGGGTCAGAGATATACTAAGTGTCTTGGGTCAGATTTTAACTCAGGAACACTAATCTTCCTGACTTCAGGTCCAGCTCTCAATCTACTCGTTTAGCTGTTCTATTAACATCGGAGCAAACAATAAAATATATAATAACTTACAATGTATCAACTGTGAGAATGATCTCAGACAGAAACTACTCTAACCAATATTATTACAGCTGAGTTCCCAGCTCTGAAAACAGAAGTCCACCATTCAGCTCCCTCTGGTTGTCAATTAATGTCTCTTTTCAAGATTTCTTTTCATGTTTCTTCACAAGGAAAGAACTTCTTTCTCTTTGTAGTTCAATAAGTCTCTAACAGTACAGTTAAGTCTTTAGAATAACAGATAAATTGCCTGTCTCACATGATTTTAATCCTTTATAAAAGAATAACAGTACCCACAATCCTTGTGCGAGCTTCTATTTAAGTACATGTTAAACTCTTATGTTTTATTGACTTTGCTAATATCATACATGTGCTACCTAGGTTAGTTATTCACTTAAAGTGGTTAGCAGAGGAAATGGAAAGCATTAAGTTCTAAACCCTTAGTCATCTTTAACTGTTTCTCCTATTCATCCTTCAAATCTAGTGAATGATCAAGTCCTACTGTTTTTTCCTTCAAAATATTGCTCCTTCTTTATGAGATAGTGGTGGTGGTATATAGGGCTCAGGTAATATGGGTATATGAGAATCCCAGTACTTTTTATTCAAGTCTCCATTCTCAAACCTGGAAAAAAATTCCTTACCTGAAATTATTGTATACTTTTTTAGGATATACATATATATACATATACATGCATCTATATGCATATATGTTTACTTGTAAACATGGAATTGATGCCAGTATACAGTGGTATCCAATTAAGAAGTTTTCTTTCTCTCTCTCTTTCTCTCTCCATCTATATGTGTACAAGAGTTCCTTACAATAATGAAATATAGATACATATATACTAAATTATAGATGAATTAATCATAATATATAAACCAATGCATTATACCAATAATATAAAATAATATAATTTTATGATATGGTGGTGGTGACGGTAGTTGTTGTCCTTCTTTCTTGAAGAGGACCAAAATGATGTCACAATTATAACATGAAATTTCACTGTGTCTGGCAGTGGCTGATCAGACTAAGATGAACTTGGAATACTCTACTGGTTGGGCCTAGATAGCCAATGTGAATATTTGGGGTGGATACTCCAAATCTGCGCATCCTATGTTCACTTTGTGCTGTCTCAATTCTGCTTTGCTCAAAGTGCACAGCGCCCTTTCTGATGTGGGCACGCCATGAGTGGTCCTGTGCCAACGTCTCCCATGTTGCACAGTCAAATCCAGAGTTCTTGAGAGAGACCTTGAGAGTATCCTTGCATTGCTTCTTCTGACCACCATGTGATCACCTTCCCTATGCATACTCTCCATACAACAGTTTATTTGGCAAGTGCACACTTTGCATTCTAACAATGTGGCCAGCCCATCAGATTTGCTGTCTCTGAAGCATAGTTTGAATGCTTGGCAGCTCAGCTCAAGCAAGGACTTCATTGTCTGGTACCTTATCCTGCCAGGTGATCCTCAGAATCTTCCTAAGACAGTTCAAGTGGAAGTGATTCAGTTTCCTGGCACAGTGCTAATAGACCGTCCGTATTTCAGAAGCATATAACAATGAAGTCAGCACAACAGTTCTGTAGACCTTCAGTTTGGTAGACATTCTAATACCTCTTCTCTCTCATATTTCTTTCCCAAACACTGAGCTAGCTCTGGCAATGCATGCATCAATCTCATCGTTAATGTGTACAGCCCTGGAAAGTACACTACCAAAGTAAGTGAACTTGTCCACACCATTCAAAACTTCTCCATTTATTGTAACTGATGGTTCCATGTGCAGATGATGTGGTGGTGGCTGATGGAGCACCTGTGTTTTCTTGGTGTTAATTATTAGGTCAAAATTAGCACAGGCAGCAGAGAATTGATCCATACTTTGTTGCATCTCAGCTTCAGAGGCTGCATTGAGTGCACAACCATCTGCAAATAGAAAATCATGCACCAACACTCCCTCCACTTTGGTTTTGGCTTGTAGTCTTTTCAAATTGAAGAACTTACCATCAGTATGGTAATTGACCTTGATGCCGTGTTCATCTTCACTGAAAGCATGTGACAACATGGCTAAAAACATCATGCTAAAAAGCATGGGAGCAAGCACATAGACCTGTTTCCCTCCATAAATGACTGGGAAGGCATGAGAGCATTGTCCACTATCCAGAATTCAGGCAAACATGCTTTCACGAAATTGCCAAACAATATTGATGAACTTCTATGGGCAATGAAATTTTGACATAATTTTCCATCAGCCATCATGACTAACAGTGTCAAAGGCCTTGGGTCAGATCCACAAATGTTGTGTACAGACCTCTATTCTGCTCCTGTCATTTTCAGGCAGCAAACACCATATCAACTGTTCCTCAGCCTTTTCTGAATCCTCACTGACTCTCAGGTAGATAACCATCTTCCAGGTGAAGGACCAGTCTATTAAGGAAGTCTATCAAATCTACCAGTCTATCAAGAATTTTGGCAGCAATGACTAAGGTGAAGGACCAGTCTATTAAGGAAGTCTATCAAGTCTACCAGTCTATCAAGAATTTTGGCAGCAGTGACTAAGAGAGTAACCTCCCCCATGATTGTTGCAGGACAATCTATTTCCATTACCTTTATAGAGATGGACAATGGAAGCATCTTTGAACTCCTGGGGGATAACCTTCTCTTGCCATAAAACTTGGAAAATTTCAATCAACTTTTGTATGAGTAATGGTCTCCCTACCTTATAAATCTCTGCTGGAACAGAACCAGCACCAGGTGCTTTGCCACATGAAAGGAGCTTAATGGCCCTCAAAACCTCCTCTTCAGTTGCAAGTTCGGCTAAGGAGGGATTGACTTCAACCTGAGGTAAATAGACAATGACCTATTTTGACCTATCATTGATTGATGATGGTCTACTAAGAATGCTATGGAAGTGTTCAGATCATCTCTCTAGGATCATGTCCTTATCACTAATCAATGTGGCTCCATCAGAACTGAGTAGTTTTGATGCACGATAGGTAACTTTCAGGGAATCATAAAAGCACTTTGGATTATTATTATCATCATAAAACTGAATTTCCTCTGCCTTCTTACTGAACCAGGAATCCTGCATCTCTCTAAACTTTTCTTGTACTTTGCTTTTGATGGAATTAAATGCTGCCTTCTTAGAGGTGGATGAACTATCTTGCTGGTATATCCTATGAAGTTCTCATTTTGTTTAGCAGCTTCTGAATTTCCTCATCATTTTCATCAAACCAGTCTTGGCGTTTGTGAGTGTTCTGGCCCAAATGAGCAAATGCAGTTCTGTACACTAAATCTCTGAAGGCTGCCCACTCCTTTTCTGTTCCACTATCATCAACTGTGTGTTGGCTCAACTTTCCCTCCAAGTTAGCAACAAACTTTTCATGCTCAGAGAAGAACTCTAATTTGTTGACATTAATTTTTCCGGTAGTCATTTTGCTTTGGGGGTGGTACTTTTGATGAATGAGAATATTTAGCTTGGAAAGGATAAGTCTATGATCAGTCCAGCACTCTGCACCACACATTGCCTTTGTCACTCACATCTTATCTGTCTCTTCTCCTTACAATCACATAATCTATTAGATGCCAGTGTTTGCTGCAAGGGTGCATCCATGAAGTTTTATTGTGCTTAGGTAAACAGAAAACAGTGCTGGTGATGAGAAGGTCAGGCAATGTGCAAGTCTTCAGCAGTAAATGATCATTGCCATTGCTGTTTCCAACTCCATTCTTCCTAGGACTCCATGCCAGATCTGGTAGTCTGAGCGTACTCTAGCATTATACCCAGAATTATAAGCTTATCTTCCTTTGGCACATTGATGATAGGGGACTTTAGGTCTTCATAAAATTTTTTTTTGACTTCATTAGGGTTTGTCATGGTGGCAGCATAGGCACTGATGATGGTGGCATGGTTTTTACTTGTGAGTGGCAATCACAGTGTCATGAGCCTGTCATTTACTCCCCTTGGCAGGCATACTAGTTTGCTGACTAAATTAGTTTTGATTGCAAAACCTATGCCATCTTCACAGTGCTCTCTTCACTGTGGCCACTCCACAAAAATGTGTATCCAGCTCTGACTTCAGTAAGCTGACCTTCATTTGCCAGTCTTATTTCACTCAGGGACACTATTTTGATGTGATATCAGTTGAGTTCTCTTGCAACAAGAGCAGTTCTTTCACGTCTACTGGATCTTGTGTTGTATATTAGCATATGCATGCTCCATTTGCCATTGATAAATGGAATCATCTTTGCAGATGTTTTTCTACATTTTGTACATTTTTTTTTTTGTATTTTGACTACATGTTGGGATTCCCCACCTGCTGGATAATCAGGCTAGGGTTGGGTAAGCAGACAATGTTTAGGGCACTTTTTCTAGCCCCCTTCCTCACCAGGAGGTGAACAGTGCAATCCTTAAAATGCTGCTCAGATATCCAGGGGGATGCCAAATCCCACTGCTGCTTCCAGTGAGAAATGACTCTATGGCCTGGGCTGCCTGTGTGCAGGGTTTTGACTACAGGTCCCGGTGTATCTCCACTATCTCCACAGGACTTTGAGGTATAATAGTTAAACGGAATGGGTGATGTCTTTTGATCTGTGCATAAATTGGATTTAAGTGAGGAAGAGTTACACAATGTTGTCAACCTCACTCTCTCCTCCAGAGTCATCATAGTCCAGTGGCAGGACAGAGTCAAGATGGCTGGTGATGGCTTAGGATGCAGTGGATGATCTTGCCATCTTCAGGGTCTAACCAAGCTCTAAGCACTCTATGTTGCCTGCTTCAGCTGCTTTCATGGCCGTTGGAACAAATTGTTCTTATCCATCCATTCTATCAGAGAAAGTCTTCACATGCTTGGGGTAGACACCCTCCTAACTCATCAATGGGTTTGAGAACCCTTGGTTACCCTCAGCCTGGTTTGGCCCATCTGTCAAAATGGTTTACCAGGGTGTGGCTGCTGTACATGCTGCAGCTTCTTGGAGCCACAGGTGAGAGTTGGGTGGAACAGGTGGACACCAAAGATGGAAACAGCCCCAAAAAGGGCTCAGCAGGCGCCACACCAAAGGTACTGGTCCTCCCTGAACACACCCTGCCTCCCGATAATAATACATAAACCATAGCGTGTTATTTCTAATATAAAATAATACAATTTTATGCTATATCAATTATATGAAAATATGTAAACAGAATTCATAAGTATAAGAAACACCTTGTGTGGAAATGTCCCATGTGATACAGATCAACACTCATTATAATCTATAGTGTTAGAAAGTTTCTCTGGCTACTGAGATGAAAACTAACTTGCCTATGGACACACAATAAGCGTCAGAGTTTAAACTTGATCCCTGACCAAGATGGGCTAATCAAAACGAAGTATATTGCTATGAAATCCTACACTGTCTTATTTATTTATTATCTTAAGCTATGGTCTAAGCACATGGCATAAGAAAAACTAAATATTTAACTTTGATGTGACTTTGGATGGTCTTGAAGTCAGGATGATCTAAGTTCAAAGCACTGTCTTTAACAACAGACTGTGTAAGTAAGGACCAGTCGCTTAACCTCTCCATGCCCCTAGAAAACCTCTGCAACTAAATGTCACAGTTTTAGTGGTCGGTTTGCACATGTGGACAAAGCACTTACATCTGGAGTTTCTCACATTCCTGAGATACTGGTCTTTCCCCACACCTAAAATATTTAATTTCCTATTGTTTTGTGTATATTTTTCTTGGATCCTCACCTTATTGATAATATTTTATCACTTTTCCATATCATGAGGACAGTGTTAGGGTGGTATGTAGATAAAAGAGTGTTTTAAGATTAATTGGTTTCAGAACATTGAAAAACATGGCCCTAAAAAGATATTGCAAAATAAAGAAAAGAAGATACTTAGAACAGAGGATCCTGAGTTTCTGGAGAAGACAGTCCTCAGTAATACAGAGCAGAAATGCTGGGAAGCTTGGGTAGAAGCTTGAAGGGTTCTGTACTAGGGTCAGCCCTAGGGAACATATTCAAGAGATTGGTCATTTCAAACAATATACATTTTCTTTTGCACTGCAGTAATGAAAATGGATTAGGTAGCTATATATTAAAAATGGAGTAGCAGCTCTGTCATCATTTCCATTATAAATGATGCTTTTCAGTATTTTATGATATAATTGTAAAAATTTGCTCTGGATTGAAATTTATGTGTAGCTGGAAAATTCAGCAACTGAGTGAAGGGACTTATTTCAAAACTTTATTTATTATTTCAGTTGTGAAGAAAATACTTTACTATTTAATCTTTTATTAATAATGTTTAAACATAGCTTTGTGTGAATAAAAATTTCCTAACCCAAAAGCTTGCAGTAGAGTTCATACTGACTTTAGAGACTCTCTTGGGAAGCTGGACGGTTGCAGGGAACACTTAGATCCTACCCACATCCACCCAAAGCTTGTGTTTTGAGTTCCCCAAATTTGAATATTTATACTTACTTGCTAATAACTCAAACTGGCTTGTCCTGGCAACTACTTGCTGCTTATGGCCAATCAGGCATATGCTATTATGCCTTTGTTTAAACTCTATAAAACTTCACAAAGACTTGAGGAAGGAGCCCCCACTATTTTCTAACTCTCTCCTTTTCCATATGACCTATTAAGTTTTTTTCTAAAACTATTTCATATTTAAGGGTTGATTCTCATGAACAAATATTTAAAATTGTTTTTACATTAATTGGGAAAGAAATAAAATTAAAAAGAATTCCTAAAGCACAGGTTTGACCATATCATCTATTATTCAAATTAAACACAAAATTCTTAATTTTTCTTTCTAACCTCACCTTTTCAGCCTTCTTATACCTTATTCTCCATCATATATTATTTTTGATCCAATGACAATGATCTTTGTTGTTTAATGAACAAGACTTTCTTCTCTCAATTCTAGGCCTTTTCTCTGACTCTCCCCCTTCCTCATCTTTCCCTCCTGCCTTCCCTTGCTTCCTTATGGCCCAACTATAATCTTACCTTCTATAGGAAGCCATTACCACCCCCTCTTAATTTTATTGCCTTCCCATATATAATAATTTCCCATTTATCCTGTATATACCTTGCTTATTTGTTTGCCTGTGGTCTTCCCCATTAGGTTGTGAATTCCTTAAGGGCAGGGACTATCTTTTGCCTTGTTTTGTATTCCAAGTGCCTGCCCAAGTAGGTGCTTAATAATTGCTTATTGACTTACTGAAAGAATTGTCTCTGAGATCTTCTCTCTAAACCTATGAACCTAATCTAGACTAGCTAGAGTAGAGAACAGGTAAGAAATATTGCCTAGTCTACAGTAAGTAGCATGATGAAAACCCCCAAAGACATTAACACGTACTTCTTAACAGAACCATGTGTATGTTCTTCTCCATGTGTGCCATGGTTGCACTTATTCCCCAGATTTACACCTCCTTGGATACTCTGCTTACATGTTTTCCTCTCTCCTCTTTCTTTCTCTCTGTCTCTGCCTGTGCTTACTGGCAGGTGAGGAGGGGAGGTTGTAATGAGCTCAAACTTTTGAGAAGAAAATGTTCTGCTGTTACTTTTACAATTATTTTTTTTAAATAGTCCATTCCATCAAAAGTCTTTAAACTAAACATCTGTTCTAGGTAAAATATTTTACACAGTGGTACTGGTTGGTAAGTTATAGTTTTAAGAGGATTCTGTCTCACTAAGGATTAGAACTGGGATAACTTAGAGGGTTCCCATTACGTAGGGATAGCCTAGGTTTATATTTTATTAAACAATATTTTTCATTAAGTACTTTTGCTGGAATTTCCTTCCCCTTTTCAAATGGTCCTGCCTAGAAGAATGTATATCAGAACTTTTGGAAGTGTATAGCCCCTCACTTTGATGAGGGCTGGTAACTACTAAGCTTATCACTTGGCTAGTTATTTGAATAATTCTAGCCTATTATTAAGAGGTCTAACTGGAGACAATTAGCTTATTCCTTTGCTGTTAACAAATAATTACTGAACACTTTGTTAAATCCCTACAACCATCACCAAACCAAACAAAAAAAAGAAGGGGTGTTTCTCTAGATATTATGGGGAGAGATAATGTCCAGATTCTCCCAAATCATGTGAATGACAGAGTCCATTCTTTAGGGTAATTTGTTGGATGACCTGAGATCAGCTGGAATGTTGACAAAAGAATGGTTAGTTTTAGTCTGTCTCTTGCCAAACAAGAAAAAAAAATAAGAACATGAATCTTTTTCTCTTGATGACAAATAATATTTTTTTCCTTGGCAGAAATGGGTTCAGAGTTTGCCTTAACTGGGCAAAAGACAACTGAGGCACAAAGCCAAGAGAGAATCCCTGGACTAGGGAATTTTGCAGGGAAAAAGGAGATAGAGAAGTACAAGAGAGTGGGGAGAATGGAAAGAAGGAAAAGGTGGAGGGGAGTATGGTCCATCTGGTGCCAGCCAGCAAAAGTACCAGCACTTAATGAAAGAAGATCCTATGCCCAAGAAGGAACTAATTGCACTTTAGACACTACAGTAAAAGAAAGCAATGGTCAGAGAGGAGATGCATGACAAACTTTTTGGGGAATTGGTAAGTATAGAACTTGCATATTTGGAATGGTGACAGATTCATCTAGATCTTTGGAAGAAAGTGCCTGTGGTTTTCCTTATTCTTTCAAATAAATAAAACTAGACTTCAATAAGTAAGTAAATTATGCACTTGCAAAATGATATGCTATAGATACATTGTATGTTCCATATAGCAACTCTCCCAGATTTGGTGTTGGGTAAGTGGAGGATATGTAAAGAAATGAACTCTCGTCCCACAAAGCATCACCTTTGCGTAAAAAGTCTGTGACTCAAGAATCACTCTTTATTAAAAATATATCCTAGAGATTTCCTCTTTTACTGTGACTACTTTTTTATATAATAACCACATCTGAGTTTCAGGTAGTTATTCTTTCAAGAAATGATTGATGTAAGGTATGCTAAACTTCAAAGCATATTTTAGGTATCCCCCAATATCATTCTTTGCATTGAGATAGAGCTGTCAGGGGGCAAAAGTTTTCTATGATTTCTCTAGTATTAAAGGAAGCTTGGATTCATATTTTGTATATGTTTGACTATTGGTGAATCATTTCTTTATGTCCTCTATTAAAGGCATCTCCATGAATATTAATAATGGATAGTTAAAATAAACTTGACCAAACAGAAAGACACATACACACACACAAAGTGTTCTATTTCTTTGGTCCGCTATTCCAGGATGGATTTAAAGTATACAAGGTAGGTATCAGGTTGTGGATTTAGAATCCCTATCTTTTGTTGGTTTGATGTTAAGTTTTATCTCTCTTTCCGGGCTTTTTGTATGTTGCTAGCTGTCTTGTTCCCACTTCTACCTTGAACTGAATCAGCACTGCTTTCATGCAGCTTTTTCACTGTGATTGGCAGTCACAGGAGCTGGTGGATGTTTTCAGGTCAGTGCCGGGGGAGCCTGTTGAACTTGGCAGAGTGATGATTTATTATTACTGATGAATAATTACGGTTAGATTTGTATTTCGTGGGTGTTTCATAGGTGGTATTTGTAGAGCTCTCACTTTACTGAAATACTAAAATACTTCAACCTTTTGTCAAGACTTAAAAGATATTACCTTTCTTTAAGAGAAGGGAAAGGAGCAGAAAATGTTGATGTGGCTAATTTCATTATTTCCTGCAGAGAAACTAAGGAGATTTAGAAGTGGGGGGCAGAAGGAAATGAACTCAAGAATGGAGGCATTATTAGCAGTATTCATTGGAAGTTTTGTTGAACTTGAAGTTTACCTGAATGAACCTGTAGGTAGATTTGTTTTGTCAAATCAGATAATTGATCAAATAAAATAATATTTGTAAAAAGCACTTGGTATAGTGCCTGGCACATAGAGGTACTAAATAAATGCTTATTCCATTCCCTCTTCACCCTGTCATTTTCATTAAATGCTTAAAAATATTGGATCACTGATAACCAACATTCCACTAGGGCTTCTTAAGTAAAATATGTCTCTTTTAATTCTGATTATTTGGCAGTCTTAAGAGCTCCATTCTGCTGGCTTGAATGGAATGACTATAGCATTGATCAACCATAGTTAGATAAAAGGTTTATACAATGATTTTGAATGAAATAGACAATTTGCCTCATTTGATTTGGTACAGATTGTAGAATTCTAGGTGGATTCATCAAGAGCACATCAGCAATGCTAGCTCTAGAAGGTTCTACCATGGTGGAGGATTTAAAAGAATATCCTTATGATAGATTATGTTTTGTTTTGAACAAATATAATACAGAAATTAATTCCTCTAAACCTATCAGTAGGTGATAAAATTTTTGGCCAGGACAACACATGAAAAAAAAATTTAAGCATTGAATAAAACCTACCAGAATGTGGAAATGTTAATGTAATACATAATCAGCTGGCTTGCCTGTCATACAAACAGACATCCAGGTTAGGATTTATCTTACACAATAACTAAAGGAGGCTATGATTTCTTGGGAGCAAGGTCTTGATTGGCTGAATGCTTACCCTTTCCTTCTCCTATCTCCAAGAGAGACACTGGGCAAGAGTCATATATATCTATGACCCACCAAACATCTATGCTCCAAATGTACAATACAATTATACATATGAAGTCATGCAAAACATTTCTGCCTTAGTCATGTTCTGGAAAAAAAAACAAAGAAAAAATAAAGGAAGAGAAAAATATGCTTCAATCTGCAAACTGAATTTACTGATTCTCTATCTGGAGGTGGATAGCAATTAACATCATGGAGTTGTAGTGGATCATTGTATCAATCAGAGTTACTATCTTTCACAGTTTGTCATTTTTACAATATTGAGTTACTTGGGTAGATTGTTCTCATTCTTCTCACTTCAGTTTGCATCAGTGCATATAAGTTTTCTTAGATTTTTTCTGAAACAATTCCCTTCATCATTTCTTAGAACAGAATTGCTTAGAATTTCATCACATTCGCATTTCATCACTTATTCAGCCATTCCCCAGTTGATGGACATCCCATCAGTTTCTAGTCCTTTGACACCACAAAAAGCTGCCATAAATATTTTTGTACATATGGGTCATTTTCTTTTTTCTTTAGTATTCTTGGGGGTACAAACCTGGTAATGGCATTTTTAGGTCAAAGGATATACATAGTTTTACAGCCCCTTGGGCATAATTACAGACTGATCTTCAGAGTGGTTCACACACAGATATTGTAATAGCGAATTAGCATACCTCTTCCCCCAGATCTCCTTCAGCATTTGTCATTTTACTTTTCTATGATCTTAGCCAATCTAATTGGTATAACGTGGTACCTTAATTTTTTTTAAAATTGCTTTTCTCTAATTATTAGTCATTTCAGATGATTTTTCTATAACTATTGGTAGATCTTATTTCTTCCTTTAAAATATGCCTCTTCATAATCCTCTGTTGTTGAAACTTTTCAGTCATACAACCCCATATGGGGTTGACTTGGCAAAGATACTGGAGAGGTTTGTTATTTCCTTCTCCAGTTTATTTTGCAGATAAGGAAACTAAGACAAATACAATTAGGTTTCCTGCCCAGGGTCACACAGGTAGTCAATATCTGAGGTGGAACTTGAACTTGGGTCTTCCTGACTCCATCCACTGCACAACCTACATGCCTTTGTACCATTTATCAATGGAGAAATGGTTTTTATTTTTATAAATTTGACTCAGTTCTCTATATTTGTCAAATGAGAGGTTTATCTGGGAACTCACTGCAAACATTTCTTCCATTTCCTCCTTTTTTTATTGCATTTGTTGGATTGTACAGAAACCTATAAAAGTTATGTAATCAAAGTTATTATTTTACTTCCATGAACCTATTTATTTCTTTTTGGTAATGAACTCTTTCACTATCCATAGATCTGAGAGGTAATTTTTTCCATGCTCTCCTAAATTTTATGATATCACCTTTTATGTCTGAGTCATGTACCTATTTTGAGTTTATCTTGGCACACAGTATGAGATGTGGTCTATGCCAAACTATTTTCCAGTTTTTTTCCAGTAGTTTTTGTCAAATATTGAATTCTTGTCCCCATCCCCGAGATCTTTGGTTTTATGAAATACTAGGCTATTGTACTCATTTGTTTCTGTGTATTATAAGCCTAATCTATTCCATTGATTAACCACTCAATTTCTTATCCAGTACCAAATTGTTTTGATGATTGCTGCTTAGTTTCAGATAGATTGCTAAGCTCTTTTCCTTCACATTTTTTCCCCCATTGATTCCCATGATATTCTTAACCTTTTGCTCTTCCAAATTAGTTTTGTTAGTATTTTTTTCTAGACCTATAAAGTAATTCTTTGGTAGTTTGGTATAGAACTAAAAAAGTAAATTAATTTAGCTGGTATTGTCATTTTATTATATTGTCTTGACCCATTGTGCAATCATTCAGTCAGGTCCAACTCTTTGTGACCCCATGGAGTGGTTTGCCATTTCCTTCTCCAGTGTGCCCTCATTTAAAAAAAAATATAGATGAGAAATCGAAGCAAATAGGAGTTAACTGACTAGACCAGCTTCTCAGAGTTAGTATTTGAGGTTAGATCTGAACTTAAAACTTCCTGACTTCAGGAGAAGTGCTCTCTCCATTGTACCACCTAGTTGTCCCCTATTGGTTTGGTCTAACCATGAGCAATTAATATTTCTCCAGTTATTTATATCTGTCTTTGTTTGAAGAGTATTTTATAATTGCATTCCTGTGTGTATGTTGGCAAGTAAACTCCCAAGCTTTATATGCTGTCTGTAGTAATTTGAAATGAAATTTCTTTTTTTCTATCTCTTCCTCTGTTTGGTTTTGTTGGTAATATATAGACATAATGATTTTTTGTGGGTTTATTTTACATCCTGTAGCTTTGCTAAAGTTAATTGCTTCTATTAGTGTTTTAGTTGTCTTTCCAGGGTTCACTAAATATTCCATCTTATCTTCTGCAAAAGTCCTCCTCATTGCTTGTGCTTATTCCTGTAGGTCCCCTTTCTCGGGCTGTTGCTATGGCTAACATCTCTAGTACAATTTTGTAATAATAATTTTATAGCAATGGTTTTAATGGACATCCTTGACTCATCCTGGTCTTATTGGAAAGTTTCTAGTTTATCCTTATTACAGATAAAGCTTGCTCTTGGATTTGATAGATATTATGATTTTAATAAAAGCTTCATTTATTCCTAGGCTTTCTGGTATTTTCTTTTTAAATTTTAAACATTTAATTTAATTAATTATTAAACATAAATTTAAAACATTTTGGAATAACTCACAATCTATAAAGAATTCCACTTACATTTGAACTCTTACACTTACAAAAAAGTGGCAAACATTTTTAGTGATCATACTTCTCTTTTATAGCTTGATTGACATGAAAAAGCATAGGGTCATCTAAACAAGATGCTTCTGTTGTTACATGTTTCAAAATATCTTTATGATTTTGTAATGGAAGATACCTTCATGGAGAAAAGCCTTTATGGCTGCATTTTGCTTTACTCAGTCAAATGCTTTGACAGTCAACAAGGTAGAAATATAGTGTCCTGTATTTTCTTCACTTTTCACTCATCATGGACCTTAATAAATTTGTGATCTGCATAAAAATGTCATTAACAAAAGCTTTCCTATTCACTTCTTTCACCTCCATCAGGTATATTCTCAATATTTGTGCAGATTATTCTTCTAAATATTTTGTAGATATGAGAAAGAAGTCACTGATATTCTCTTGATTATCATTCTTTAGTGATAACATCTATGATTTTTTACATCTTTTTTTCTCATTTTTACCATGAACTTAATGATCAACACATACAAACTTTTGAATATAAAATGGAAAAGAAAAGCTTTATATAAGATGATGTACACTATCATTTGCAGTTTGTTTTAAAAAAATATATGTGTAAGTAACATAACTACACGATTTTCCTGCATTATTTTCCTCTTTGCACATTTTTAAATGTATTATTGAAACTCTTTTTTCTTTTTTTACGTTTCTATTACTTCCCACTAACGTACTTTTTCTCAAGTGAAAGGTTTTCCTTGAAAGAAATATGAACTATCCAGAAAAATAGATCAACCCATTGGCTATATTGGAGAATGAAACAAATCTCACTTTATTCTACAACTCCAGTCTGTCAAGAGGTGCATAGTATATTTCACAATCAGTCATTCATTTGAAGTCACTATTATTGCATTGTTCTGAATGCCCTATTTCAGATATCTTGAGACTCCATCCTTCAGTATCTCCAAATTTTCATCACCACCACCTCTCTATCCCCTCATGTGGATGTCCTCTTTATATACTTGGAGTGCTCAGTCACTTCCTCCTTATTAATGGGAGTTAACATAGATGCAAAACCTCAGCAACTAGTTAATATGATTGATGAAGTGATGGGGTCTGGATTCAGAAAAACCTGAATTCAAATATAGCCTCAAATATTGCCTGGTTGTGTCACTAGGCAAATCTTTGATGTTTTTTGCTTCCATTTTCACCACTGTAAAATAGGGATAACAATAATGATTACTTATCTTTTTTAATCATAAAAAAATAATATTTGCAAAGTGCGTAACAGTACATGGGACATGATAGGCACTTTGCATCAAACCCTGGGACATTGAAGATTATTTTGTTCAGACTCTGATACGCACTTACAAGACTACTCATAGTGCTACTCTATCAGTACATTTATTTTAGATATAGACTGAATATCAATAATAAATGAAGAGCAAGTTTAAATGGCAGGAAAATGGCAGGTTGAATCACATCTGGAAAATTGTGATGTTCCTTTCCTGACCCTAGAGTTTTCCATGAAGGAATAATCCACTTTTTAAAAACATTTCTCAAACAGTAGTCTTCCAGCGATGCTTCCATTTATGGAAACTGACAGCTTTGCAAGAATTTAAGGTTGTAGTTCACAAAAGACAATAGAGAGGTGCAAATTGGGAGACATATCAACAATGAAGAATTACATGCTACAAGTGGTATAAAAATATCAAGAAAGTTGGTTGACTGTGTATCAAGAGTAAAAAAATGAAGTCAGTGATATTTATATAATGACAAGAAATATAGAGGATAGACTATCTAGTCTGTTGGATTGACTTCATTTAGTGTATCTATAGGAATTCATACATAAGATATATGTGCATATGATAGTATACGCACACATACATACATTATATAGATAATATATAATATATATATATATATATATATAATAGGAGATACACATAAAATACAAACCCCTCAAACTGATGTTTAAAGCCCTTGGAAAAAAATCTTTCCAGATTAATTAGTTATTTACCACTCCCCCTCCCTGTCTTCAACACACATACTCTACATTCTGACAAAATTGACCTATTTGTGGTTTCCATTATATAACATTGCATTTTGAATCTTTGTATAGGTTATCATTTATGCCAGAATTGCTCTCCTTTCTTGACACCACCACGTAGAACCCTTGTGTCCCTTCAAGGCTCAGATCAAATACTACCTCTTACACATATTATGTGAGCCCCTTACTGACCACTCCTGTCCCCCAAGTTGCTAATTTTCTCTCAAATCCTTGAAATCACTTTGTATTTACTTTGTGTATATTTTGTATTTTCTTGTTTGTATACATATTTTCCTCTAGTAGAATGTAAGGTCTTACAGGACTATTTTGTTATTATATTTCTGTTATTACATTATATTGGACACCTGATACAGTCCTGGTACATTGTATGTGTTCATCCTTCATTGCAAAAGAAGCCCATGCCATCAGAGAAATAATTGCACTTGACTTTGTTTTGGGTGAGGGAGGGCTGTGCAAGGTCACCAGTCTCACTTCTCCTGAAGAGCCATCTGAATCCAGTGCCCAAATATTCATCAGGATGACTGGAGATGACCCAAGATGAAGCAACTGGGATTGAGTGACTTGCCCAAGGTCACACAGCTAGTGAGTGTCAAGTGTCTGAGGTGAGATTTGAACTCAGGTGCTCCTGACTCCTGCACTGGTGCTCTATCCACTGCACCACCTACCTGTCCCTTGGTACATTGTAGACAGTTAACAAATGTTAGTTGAATTGAGTTGAATTAAACATGTACTTTTAGTTTCTGTGATTCCTCTCATTTTAATGGCTCCTATACTCCTTTTCTGTTATGCATAGAATAACAGAGATTGAAGGGATCTTAGAAGCCGTCTGTTAAAACATATTACCACAAAGGAAAAATTTCCTTCCTAACATCATTAATAGATGATCATCCTTCTTCTTATTGAATGTTTCCAGAGATGGGAATTCGTTATTTAAGCAGTCATCTAACTTTACTTTTCCTAACTTAGAAGCACAAGTTAAGTCAATGGATGATGCAAGGAATAATAGAGAGATGTATGATAACAAGCAAGTGTAGCTCATTACTTATAAGGACTTATATAAAACCTGTGTTGCAAATATTGGCATGGAGACACCAGACTTTGGAAGTAACTATAGCAACTGAGCAATATTTTCCCTAGAATTCACCATTTTGGGTCATATGGGACTTGCTATAAGATTTCTAGGAGAATGGATGATGTAGAGGTTCCATCTTGGACAAGTCATTCAGAGGAGGGTGATGGGCAGACTTAGTGTCATATATATGATCCCTGTATGTTTGCTTCCCTGACCCTTTCCTTCAGGGTAATTATATCTTGCATATGGAGAAGAAGTGAGGCTGGTGACTTGCACAGCTCTCCCTCACTCAAAACAAAGTCACATGCAAGTGACATCATTGTTTCTCTGATGGCATGGTCTTCTTCAGCAATGGAGGATGAGCACAATCTTGTAGATGACGGGTGTAGGAAGCTGAGGAGCAATCTCCTGCTGAGAATTAATGGGGTATCTGTGCTAGTTAAGAGAACTGCAGAAGAGATGGGAGCTTTCATTCCCCATCTTCTGCTTTGCTTGTTCAATGGGGCTTAGCTTTTTCCCTCTTTGGGGAAGGCGCTGAGCTTAGAGGAAGAAAGAAACTGATTATGTTGCCCGGAACAAGCAGCTCAAATTGATGTTTCCCTATACGTGTTTCATTCTTCACTTGCTTTCACAATTATTCATAAATCTGTTCCTCTCCCTTAATATGAATGAAAGTCATATTTTTGGCCAAACTTTGGTGAGATCCAGGATGGCAGCAGGTGGAGATGGGGAAAGGGAGCTCCTTTTGCTCTTATGAACAAAAGATACACCTGTCCTTTCAGTAGGAGCTGAAGGAGGGAAGGGAGGTCCCTGGGTCCCTATAAGAGATAGAGAGAGACAGCATAGAAACCCCATTCTTTCCCTACACCATTTAGAGAAACTATTGAAGTTGGGGAGATTGACTGCCATTTTCAGCTTCTCCCCAAGTTCTGGGATTTCTGTTGTCAAGTATCCTGAGCTGCTAAAGGAACTGAAGCATTGTTGGGGCAGTTTATCACCACTATGTATTAGCCAAAACTTCTTCTACCATGAAGGCACGTGTGTAGCTCAGCTCTATATCACCTTCTCACAGATTCTACTTATACTTTCACCCTTACTGCAAATTGTATACAGAAAGTAGAACAAAAGATAATGTCGAGAGGAGCCAAGATGGCAGAGTAGAAAGATTCACATATGCTAGCTCCGAGCTCACAGCCCATAAAATACCTGTAAAGAAGAACTCCCAACAAATTCTGGAGCAGCAGAAGCCACACAGCAATGGAGTGGAGGAGATTTGTGTTCCAGAGAGCCCTGAAAAACCAACACCGGTCCTTTGTGCACCAGATCCAGAGCAGAACCCAGCCCTGCCTTGGCCACGTGGCACTGAGAGGAGCAGATCTGAGCAGGCTTCAGGGACAGAATCTCCAGTGGCTGCACAGGTGCCTCCACCCACAGACACCAAACATCAGTGAGAGAGCCTATTTGGCTGGCCTAGAGGGGAGCAGGGTATCTCCATAATTCAGGCCCCCTCAGGAAGCAGCAGCAGAGGCAGCAGAGGACAGGGGCTCCCAAAGCAGACAGGAGCTCGGATCCATTTTTGAAGGTCTCTGCATAAACCTTCTGAGGGAACTGAGCCCTGTGAGGTGGCCCTGCCCCCACTTGAGCACCTAAACTTAATCTCATACTGAATAGCAGTCCTGCCTCTACCTGAGCACCTGAATTTAATCTCACACTGAATAGCAGCCCTGACCCTGCCGAAGGCCCTGAGACTGGGAAGCAACATTTGAATCTCAGCCCCCAAGCACCAGCTGGGCAGATCTGGAGCCAAGGCAGGGGTGGAGAGGAATCTCAGAAGTCAAGTAACTGGCTGGGAAAATGCCCAGAAAAGGGAAAAAAATAAGACCATAGAAGGTTACTTTCTTGGTGAACAGATATCTCCTCCCATCCTTTCAGATGAGGAAGAACAATGCTTACCATCAGGGAAAGACATAGAAGTCAAAGCATCTGTACCCCAAACATGTAAAGTAAATATTCAATGAGCTCAGGCCATGGAAGAGCTCAAAAAGGATTTTGAAAAGCAAGTTAGACAGGTGGAGGAAAAACTGGGAAGAGAAATGAGAGAGATGTAAGAAAACCATGAAAAGCAGGTCAACACCTTCCTAAAGGAGATGCAAAAAAATACTGAAGAAAATAACACCTTGAAAAATAGGCTAACTCAATTGGCAAAAAAGGTTAAAAAAGCCAATGAGGAGAGGAAAGCTTTAAAAAGCAAAATTAGTCAAATAGAAAAGGAGGTTCAAAAGTTCACTGCAGAAAATAGTTCTTTCAAAATTAGAATGGAACAGATGGAGGCTAATGACTTTCTGAGAAACCAAGAAATCACAAAACACAACCAAAAGAATGAAAAAATGGAAGAGAATGTGAAATATCTCATGGGAAAAACAACTGACCTGGAAAACAGATCCAGGAGAGATAACTTAAAAATTATGGGACTACCTGAAAGTCATGATCAAAACAAGAGCCTAGACATCATCTTTCATGAAATTATCAAGGAAAACTGCCCTGAGATTCTAGAACCAGAGGGCAAAATAAGTATTCAAGGAATCCACTGATAACCGCCTGAAAGAGATCCAAAAAGGGAAACTCCTAGGAACATTGTGGTCAAATTCCAGAATTCCCAGGTCAAGGAGAAAATATTGCAAGCAGTTAGAAAGAAACAATTCCAGTACTGTGGAAATAAAATTAGGATAACACAAGATCTAGCAGCTTCTGCATTAAGAGATTGAAGGGTGTGGAATATGATATTCCAGAAGTCAAAGGAACTAGGACTAAAATAAAAAATCACCTACCCAGCAAAACTGAGTATAATACTTCAGGGGAAAAACTGGTCTTTCAATGAAATCGAGGACTTTCAAGCATTTTTGATGAAAAGACCAGAGCTGAAAAGAAAATTTGACTTTCAAACACAAGAATGAGAAGCATGAAAAAGTAAACAGCAAAGAGAAGTCATAAAGGACTTACTAAAGTTAAACTGTTTACATTCCTACATGGAAAGACAGTATTTGTAACTCTTGAAACTTTTCAGTATCTCGGTACTTGGTAGGATTACACACACACACACACACACACACACACACACACACGCGCACACACACATGCAATGTACACGCACATACAGAGAGAGTACACAGAGTGAACTGAATAGGATGGGATCATATCTTAAACAAATGACTTTAAGTGGTGAGAGAGAAATGTATTGGGAGGAGAGAGGGAGAAATGGAGTGGCACAAATTATCTCTCATAGAAGAGGCAGGTAGGAGACTTTTTGGTGGAGGAAAAAGGAAGGGAGCTGAGAGAAAAACATGAAGTTTACTCTCATCACATTCAAATAAAGGAAGGAATAAAATGCACACTCATTTTGGTATGAAAACCTATCTTACAATACAGGAAAGTGGGGGAGAAGGGGATAAGCAAGGGGGGAGGATGATGGAAGGGAGGGCAATGGGAGGAGGGAGCAATTTGAAATCAACACTCTTGGGGAGGGACAGGATCAAAAGAGAGAATAGAAGCAATGGGGGGCAGGATAGGAAGGAGGAAAATATAGTTAGTCTTACACAACACAACAATTATTGAAGTCATTTGCAAAACTATACAGATATGGCCTATATTGAATTGCCTGCCTTCCCAAAGGGAATGGGTGGGGAGGGAGAGATGGGGAGAAGTTGAAACTCAAAGCTTTAGGAACAGCTATCGAGTATTGTTCTTGCAACTAGGAATAAGAAATACAGGTAATGGGGTATAGAAAGTTATTTTGCCCTACAGGACAAAAGAGAAGATGGGGACAAGGGACGGGAAGGATGATAGAAGAGAGGGCAGATTGGTGATGGGGCAATTAGAATGCTTGGTGTATTGGGGTGGGAGGAGGGGACAAATGAGGAGAAAATTTGGAACGCAAAATTTTGTGAAAATGAATGTAAAAAGTTAAATAAATAAATTTAACTTAAAAGAAAAAAAAAAGACAGTGTTGAGGAGACAGATGACCAGAAAAGGTGAACCATTCATGTAGCAAGAGTGAAGGAAAACAGAAAACTCAAATCAAAAGACATCAAAATTTTTTTGATGATAGGTCTTTCCCATCCATTAATAGCCTCGTGTGACCTGCTTGATTCACATGGAAGCCAGAGTTGCATGAATCTATGGTGGGAGGAGCTTGCTGAGTGGGTAGAGCAAGAAGGGTGGAGCAGAATTGAGAGCAAGTTTGACACAGCAATTAGAGCTGAGGGAGAGAGAGGAAGCAGGCAGCAAGCAGTGAGTGTTCAATTGGTGGGAAGTCCTTAGCAGAGGAAAGACTTGGGGATGGTTGTGCCCCATGTGTTCTTATTTATTGTGCATAGATTTCTTTGTTGTTATGATGGACTTGGCTTTCTGGTGCTTAGATAATTGTTTTGGTTCTGTCCTCCATGCAGAGAGTTTGTTATATTTTTTGATTTGGAATTAGGCCAGATATGTTCTTAGTCACTGTTGGCACTATGAATATCGCATTGGCATTATCCAGTCCTTCATATACTGATAGTTACCCCACATTCCCTGTGTCTTCCTTTCTCCATTCCACATTCTTATCAACTGACTCTCATTTGGCTAGATCTCAAGTGAGTTTGCTTACCAGGATGACCAGAAGCAGGTCAGTGTTAGTTATACTTTCAATAAGGTGATATGTATTACCTTAGAACATCATATATAGCAAAGAACAGCATTTTAGAATGAGAAAATAGCTGAAGAGGTCAATTAGTATATCTCTTTTCATCTCTATATCTTACATCACTACATCCATCACTACATTAATGTCATGTCAAAGAAAAGAAATGTCAACAGAAATACTGCTCTTCATTTTCCCTCTTAGTTGCTATAACTTGATATTTAAATTACTAGAGATGGGCAAGAAAATGGAAAAGGGAGAAGTAATGTACAAATCGCAATGTATGAAGTATATGAAATATACAGGAAGATAGTAATTTTTTGCTGCTTTACCACAGCCTCTAAGACTATTATCAGATGCTCATAAAAAGATAGAAGTGAGGGCTAAGTGGGTTGAAAATAATGACCTTGCTTCCTTAGCTTACCTTTTGTTTTTGCTTCAAATTTATTTCCATGGTAAACCAAAGAAGATCTTGGGAATGCCTAATTATAAATTATGTAGTTATTATAACATAGGGCTATAATCTCTATTCAGATGTAGAGATCCAAAAGAAAAGATTCAATCTCAGCCTAACTTGCTTGGCTTTTGCTAGCTGAATGTGGAGGTTATAACTAAAGAGCCTGCCTAGCCACTATTGTGTAGTAGATTGGAGCTGATATGATGAATACTTGCACCTGAAAAGAGATCTCAGAAGCTGGTAATGGAGAATAATGTGTAGTTTAGATTTCTGTATCTATCAGTCTACAAACAGAGCAATACCCAGCTCATACTAGGTGCCAAGTAGTTACTATGTGCTTGGAAAAGTAACATTCCCGGGAGAGAGCAGGCCTAGTGAAAAGAAAATAATGATATCCCTACAAGATACTGCAGCTTTGCAGACATGAGCTGCCTCCCCACATATGTGCAATTGTCAGATATGTGTCCTCATCCTTAATTCCTATACATATCCACTCTCATCACTGGTGGTATGTGAATTTTTAAGACACTTTGGCCTAGGTTTATGGGGAAAATGTCATGTTTATGTTATTTTAATAGATGTCTTTGCTAGGAACTAAATCTGTCTTATGATAGACTAGAGAAAAAACACATTCTTGAAGTTTTGAGTGACTGCAGACCTGCAGAGTACCTTGCATCTGAAATAACAATTCTAAGACCACCATATTTGAGGTGATGGTAAATTCCAGGTGCTGCAGTTTAAGAAGAGATAGTATACTAAGGTTTAAGATATGGTGACAGAAATTAACAAAGATAAGCATATCATGATAAAGCATTAGTTATATGAGTAACGATAATAGACAAAAGAAAAAGATGCACAATGAATTAAAAAATATAAGTAAAAATAATATTAAAAGGTGATGAAATTCAAACCAAATAAAAAAAGATGACCTTCGTACCATAAATCTAATTTAAAGTATATACTTTTCCTTTCTCTTCTCATTTAAAATATGAGTAGAAATGCTATGAGTCACAACCCACAGTATTAGTTTGGCTTAACTTTTGTGCATATTGGGGAGCATTATTTCAGTGTTAGTAGAGAAATGTTTATTTTATCAAATCAAAATGTATTCAGAAAAACAAACAGGAAAAAATACAAGAATAAAAAGGATTTTTGATCATGTAAAAGAAACAAATAAATCCGAATAATACGATGAAACTAAAAAGTTAGCTATGCAGCACTGATTATAGAATTGGATTGACAACTTAAACAAAACAATATCTACTAAACATATTGGAGAAATTACACTGGGGAGAAAAGGAGGATCAAAGAAGGGAGGTAACTGCTGCTCAGAGTGGATAGGATGATGGTAACAGATGGCAGAGAGAAGGTAAAGACATTCAACTCATTTTTTTTTCTGTCTATTCTTCCAAGGAGTAGGACCTTTGGTCTTGAAAGGACAAGACAAAAATACTTTAAGAATATCAGAAACTTCTGTCATAAGGATAAACAAGAGAGTACCAATTTGCTTTTGATGAAGTTAAGTCATGAGAGGTGTTCAATTCAAGAGACACTTATTAGGTTCACATTATGTGTTATACACTGTGCTAGACTTTGGAATAAAGACAACATAGATAAAACAGTCTCTTCCCTAAAAGAGCTCATTTTATTAGGGGAAACAATATGTTTGTAAGTAAATACAAAATATGTAGAAAATCAAAACAAATTTATTAGGAAGGCAAATAACATTTGTGTGGATCAGAAAAATGTAGAAACAGAAATAAGCTGAGATTTAAGAAAGTAAAGATTCTGCAAAGGAGAGGAGAGCAGAGAGTGCATCACAGTCATGGGGAACTATGTGTGCCAAAGCATGAAAATATGCAATGCATACCATACATGAAGAAAATATAGACCAGTTGGCTATAAGTATCTCATAGGGCATGTGACAGAAAATAATACGTAAGTCTGAAAAGACAGGATGGAACGAAATTATGAATAACTCTAAAATATCAAAGAAAAGCATTTGTATTTTGTCCTTCATAAAATAGGGAAACTCTGGAACTTTTTGAGAGGGAAAGTGATATAGTTATAACTACATTTTAGGAATATCACTGTGGCAAGCTGTGTGGAGGATGGATTGGTGAGGGAAAAGACTAGAGGGAGGAAGATCAATTTGGAGATTATTATAATAATTCAGGGAAGAGGTAATTAGGTCTTAGAATACAGTGTAGGAGGAAAGAATCAGACTGAGGTAAGAGATATAGACATGACTTGGTGGGTGAATGGATGTGGGGAGAATAGAAGAGTGTTGAAAATGAGAATAATTCTTACATAACATTTCCACTTTTGGAGTACCATAGATGACTGGGAATAATGGTGGTGTTTTTGGCAGAAATAGGTATTAGGAACAGGAGTGAGTTTTGAAGGCAAAGATAATGAATTTTGTTGGTCAATCAAACAATCAGTATTAAGTGTTTATTATATTCCAGGCACGATGCTATTCATGAAGCCTGCAAAGACAGGTAAAAAAGCATGGTGCCTACATTCACGAAGATCTCATTTTATTAGAGGAGAAAACAAGAAAAATCAGTACATGCGATGTAAGAAGTATAAATGAGGGACAATCTCAGAGGGAAGATGAAAATAATGGGAAAAGTCTCTTGGAGAATGTGGGATTTGAAATTAATTTTGAAGGAAACCAGGGAGGAGAGGAGGTGGAGGCAAAGAAGGAAAATATTCCAATCATAGGGGAGAGGCAACAAAAAGACGTGATGAGAGATAGAAAAATATGTGTGAGGAACAGCAAGTAGTCCTCTGTTGCTAAAGCATAGTGTCCCTAGAGAGGAGTAAAGGGTAAGTGAACCCAAAAGAATAGGAAGGGGTCATGTTGTGAAACACATTAAAAGATAAAGAGAAGATTTTATATTTTGATTTTGGGTTAATAGAGTAGGGTGGTGATGTGATAAAAAGCTACACTTTAGGAAGACCACTTTGGTAGCTGAGTGGAGGATGGATTGGAATGAGAAGAAATCTGAAATAAGGAAAACCAGAGACCTGAGGAAGTAATTGTGTGAATGCAGAGAAAGATACTTCTCAGAAAGATGTTGTGAAGGTAGGAGGAAAGAATCACAAATTGTCACAAATTGTGTCACAAATTGTGTCACAAATTGTGTCACAAATTGAATAAGAGTACAAGTAAGTAAATGAAGATTGCAACTCAGAGGTTGCAGTCCTGAGAGGTGTGGGAAATGGTCGTATTCTCAACAGTAGTCAAGAAAGTTTGTTACGGAGAAAAAATAATGAGTCAGTTTTGGACAAGTTGTGTTTGAGATGTCTGATAGGTAGTTGATGATATAAGACTAGAGATTAGGAGAGGTCAGGAGTAGAAAAATATATGTGAGAATCATCTGCATAGAGATTATTATTTTTTATTCTGTTTTTTATTACAAAAGCACCCCTCTCTTACAATTCTGCCCAGTATTTATAAATGTACACATATTTCTAAAATTATAAAGGAAACAACTACAGAAAAGATAAATTACACCCCCATCTCTCCTCCTCTTCAGATGACCTAGAAAAACTATCCACAAGCTTTTTGCCTTATCCCTACTTTTCTATACATACAACTTGCTATTCCCTTTAAATATATGATAAGTTATCATGTAACATTTTTATCTTCCTTCCTCCTCCTCCCCCCATTTTAGAGATGCGTACCATTAAGATACAAAGAAGTGTGAGTGTGCAAAATCATAGTTTTATTTATGGGTTCTTTTTCTGGGTGTGGATAGTGTCTTCCTTTTGTAGTTCCTTTTGTAGCCAGTCTGGGTATTTGTCATAGCTAAAATGACATTCACTCAAAGATGCTCTTAAAACAGCATGGTTGTTACTATATTCAACATTCTCTTGGTTTTGTTCATTTCATTCTTCATTATTTCATGAAAGTCTATCCATGTTTTTCTTTTCTAAAATTTTAAACAAGAAATTTATTTAAACAGCAAGATGTTTGACTTGAAGGGAAAACTATCTAGGATCAATTTCTTTATAGTAATTCATCCTTGCTGAGAGACAGAGATTGCCCTACATGTAATAGCTACATACAAAAAAGTTATAAAAGGATCCTTGGTTTTACAATGATAAAAGAAAACATTGAAATTATCTAATCAAGCAAGGTATGCAAAGATTTTTTTATGTTTTTTTTTGTTAAACAGTGAGAGCAAAATAACTTACTGTAATATAAAGATAAAAGTTGAATGAGTATTCCACTAATGGAATAAAGGTATATTTTCACAGGACCAATTTTTTTTTTACCCTCCCCATCTCCATTTGATGTTGATCAAAATATAACATCAGTCATTTATAGGCACTATGCCTGCGCAAATATGCCAGTTACTTTATGTACACTGAAGGAATGGGGGAAGGGAATCAAAGAAGAGAGAAAATTATATTGTAGTAATCAGGACATGCGTGAACCAAATCTTGGTTTTCTAATTGTGAATGTACTGTTTTCCTTGGGAGCATAGTTTGTAGTACAGTTGTAGATTCTCTTTTTAGTAAGCACTTTCCATCTGCTGTTGGAATACATCAATTGTATCTTCATCCTCCATTTTCAACTGTGCAGGTGAGTCTGTTTCATTGATTGGTTGCCCATCAAATCAGAATCTAATTTGCCTCATTGACAAACTGTGCTGTTCACAATAAGCTTTTATTAGTTTACTAAGTGCCGTGTGCCTCTTCATCTTAAATTGCACCACTGGACCATCTTGCCCTGCCACTTTCAAGTTAATGTGGTAGTTATTTTCAGTCTTGACCCCTTCCTTTGGCATTTTGTCAGTCATGGTGAGTCTTGGGGTCTTCTCAGACACTGCTTCACAAAACAGGCACCAAGATGGTGCCTTCAAGGGAACCGGGGGAGAAGCAATAGCAGCAGGAGCAGGAGGAGGAGAAGGAGGAAGATGATGGTGATGATTATGAGGAAGAGAAAGGAGAAGAAGGAGGAGGAGATGTAGAAGGAGGAGAAGGTGGAAGAAAAAGAGAAGGACCCATGTTTTTCAGATCACTGAGCTCATCATTTCTTATAGCACAGCAGAATTCCATCACAATCATATACAACATTTTCAGTCATTCCCCAATTAATGGGCATTTCCACAATTTCTAGTTCTTTGTCACCACAAAGAGAGCTGCTATAAGTATTTTAGAACACGTAAGTTCTTTTCCATTTTCCTTAATCATCTTTTAAGTAGACCTAGTTGTGGTATTGCTTAACTGGCTGATTAGTTGGTCATTGTCCTTCATTTTCTAAGGGGACCAAAATGACACCGCCATGATGAAGTGAAGTTTCAATGTGTTCAACTGTTGCTGATCAGACCAGTCTGAGCTCGGAATGGTCTACCACAGATTGGGCATGGATAGTTTATGTGAATATTTGGAGTAGTTACACCAAATTTATGCATCCTACATTTCCTTTGTGCTGCTTCAATTCTGCTTTGCTCACAGAGCACAGCACCCTTTCTGATGTGGGCACACCATGCTGAGCCATCCTGTGCCAGTGTCTCCCACATCAGACAGTCAAATCCAAAGTTCTTGAGAGAGACCTTGAGAGTGTCCTTGCATCACTTCTGATCACCATGTAATCACCTGCCCTATGCAAGTTCTCCATAAAATAGTCTTTTTGGTAAGCATACATTTTGCATTAGAACAACATGGCCAGCCCATTGGAGTTGTGTTTTCTGAAGCATCATTTGAATGCTTGGCAGTTCAGCCTGAGCAAGGACTTCATTGTCTGGTACTTTATCCTGCCAGGTGATCCTTGGAAGCTTCCCAAGACAGTTCAAATTGAAGTGATTCAGTTTCCTGGCATGGCGCTGGTAGACTGTCGTGTTTCACAGGCATACAACAATGAAGTCAGAACAATGGCTCTGTAGATCTTCACTTTGATAGTCAATCTAATACCTCTTCTCTCTCAAACTTTCCTTCAAAGCCTCCCAAACACTGAGCTAGCTCTGGCAATGCATGCATCAACCTCACTGTTAATGTGTACATCCCTGGAAAGTATACTACCAAGGTAAGTGAACTTACGCACAGCATTCAAAACTTCTCCATTTGTTGTAACCTATAGCTCCATGTATGGATGGTGTGGTGGTGGCTGGTGGAGCACCTGTGTTTTCTTGGTGTTAATTGTTAGGCCAAAATTAGCACAGGCAGCAGAGAATTCATCCATACTTTGTTGCATCTCAGCTTCACAGGCTGCATTGAGTGTACAACAGAAAATCAGAGTGTTCAAACAGAAAATCATACACCAACACTCCCTCCACTTTGGTCTTGGTTTGTAGCCTTTTCAAATTGAAGAATTTGCCATCAATATGGTATTTGCCCTTGATGCCATATGCATTCTCACTGAAAGCATTTGTCAATACAGCTGAAAACATCAAGCATGTGACCAAGCACACAGCCCTGTGTCACTCCGCTGGTGACTGGAAAGGCATGAGAACATTGTCCACTATCCAGAACCTGGGTAAACATGCCATCATGAAATTGATGTACAGTACTGATGAACTTCTCTGGGCAACAAAATTTTGACATAATTTTCCATAAGCCCTCATAACTAACAGTGTCAAAAGCCTTGGTCAGATCTACAAATGTTGTGTACAGACCTCTGTCCTGCTCCTGGCATTTCTCCTGGAGTTGTTGGGCGGCAAACACCATATCCACTGTCCCTCAGCCCTTTCTGAAACCTCACTGGTTCTCAGGTATATGGCCATCTTCCTGATGAAGGATCAGCCTATTAAGGAGGACTCTAGCAAGAATTTTGGCAACAATGACTAAGAGAGAGACCGCACCACCCCCCCTCCATGATTGTTGCAGGACAATCTATTCCTTTACCTTTATAGAGATGGACAATGGAGGTATCCTTGAACTCCTGGGGGATAACCTCCTCTTGCCATATAACCAAGAAAATTTCAGTCAACTTTTTAATGAACAATGGTCTCCTTACCTTGTAAATCTCAGCTAGAATAGAATCAGCATCAGGTGCTTTGCCACATGAAAGGAGCCTAATGACCCTCAAAACCTCCTTTTCAGTTGGAGGTTCAACTAAGGAGGGATTGACTTCAACCTGAGGTAAATGGTCAATGGCCTCAGCATTGATTGATGATGGTCCGTTGAGAGCACTATGGAAGTGTTCAGCCCGTCTCTCTAGGATCATGTCCTTATCACTAATCAATGTGGTTCCATCAGCACTGAGTAGTCGTGATACATCATAGGTTTTTGGTCCATAAATAGCTTTTAGGGAATCATAAAAGCATGTGGTATTGCTGGGACAAAGGGCACAGGCAGTTTAATAACTCTTTTGGGCATAATTCCAGATTGCTCTGAAATGGCTGGATCAGTTCATAATTTCTCCAACAATGAATGTGTCCCAGTTTTTCCATATCCCCACCAACATTTGTCACTTTCACTTTCTATTATTTTAGCCAATCTAATTATTGGTGGAAAATGATATCTCACTTTTTTTAAAATTTGCATTTCTGTAATCCACAGTGATTCAGAGTATTTTTTCACGTGACTATAAATTACTGTGATTTTCCCTTCAGAAAACTGACTGTTCATATCCTTTGACCATTTATCAATTGGGGAATGCCTTATTCTTATAGATTTGACAACATTCTTTATACATTTGAGATATGAGGCCTTTATCTGAGAAACTGTCTATAAAATCCCTGCCCTCACTCTTTCATTTTCAGCTTTCTTTCTGATGTGGCTACATTTGTTTTATTTGCACAAAGCCTTTTAAATTTAATGTATGCAACATTATTCATTTTATACCTCACTCTGTTCTCTATATCTTGTTTATTTATTCAATTGTTTGCCTATTGATAAGTCTGATAAGTAATATTTTCCATTTTCTTCCAATTTTCTTATAATATCTCTCTTTATATCTAGGACATGTATCCATTTTGACCTTATCTTAATAAATGTGGTAAAATATTGGTTTATACCTAATTTCTTCCAGACTGCTTTCCAGTTTTCCCAACAATTTTTTTAACCTAATATTGAATTCTTATCCTTATATCTCAATTCTTTACATTTGTCAGATGCAAGATGGTTGCATTTCTTTGCTGCTATAAGTTCTGTGTACTCTATTCCATTGATCTACCTTACTATTTCTTAGCCAGTACCAGATAGTTGTGCTGGTCACACGTTTATAATATAGTTTCAGATCTATTACTTCTAAACCTCCTGCCTTCACATTTTTTTCATTATTTCCTTTGATATCCTTAGCTTTTTGTTCTTCCAAATGAATTATTTCTTTTCTAATTCAGTAAGATTTTTTTTTTTTTAGTAATTTAATTGTGATGGCAATGAACTTTTAGTGCCAATGCTAACCCTAACCCTAAATGAATATGTTGGTGCAATTCTGAATTCCAAAATACAACAGACTCTCCAAACGGAAGACAGAACCAAAACATTTATTCAGACACCAGAAAGCTGAATTCCAATTCAGCACAACAAAAAAGAAATCCATACACAATAACAACACGGGGGCACTACCATCCCCAAGCCCTCCCTGTGTTAGGCTTCCCACCAACCAGCTCCCTCAAAGAAAATCACAAACAAGGTCTCCCACTCACTTTCTCCCACTGCCTTTCCCACCTCTGATTGCTCATTGACTAACTTCCTCAAGTTTTGCCTTTTCCTGTTCCACCCTTCCTGTTCTACCCAAAGAGCAAACTCCTCTTATCACATCTGACTTAGGCTTCCATGTGATTTAAGTAGGTCACATGGTCCTATTAATGGATGGGAAAGATCTTCAAATTAAGCAAAAAAATACATCAACAATACAAATATAAACTAGGTTGGGTTAAATTGTAATTTTTATTATATTTGCCCTGCCTGTACATGAACAATGAGCATCTCTCCAGTTACTTAAATCTGATTTTATTTTTATAAAAATTTTGTGTAACTCATGGGTTTATTTTGGTAGATTTACTCCCAGATACTTTAAACTTGTCCATAGTATTTTTAATCTGATATTTCTCTTCTTACAGGGTTTTTGTATGTGATACTGAATATTTTATGTGGACTTACTTTATATCCTGCTACTTTGCTAAAATTATTGTTTCAACTAACTTTTTAGTTGAGTCTTTGGGATTTTCCAAGTATGTCATCATATTCTCTGAAAAAATAAATAGTTTTACTACCTCATTCCCTATTCTAATTTCTTCCCTTTCCCCTTATTACTCTTGCTAAGGTTTCCAATAAAACCCTGAATAATATTGGTGACAATCATCATCCCTATTTCACATCTAATCTTTCTGGGAAGTCTTCTAGCTTATCTTTATTACAAATAATGCATGCTGATATTTTTAAATAAACTCAGCTGAAGCATATTGAATTCTACTCCAACCTTCCATTTTAATTCTGTGTGTATCTTTCATTCTTTAATGCATTTCTTGTGAATATGTAACGTTGGATTCTGCTTTTTAATCTGTTCCTGTTTTGTGGTTGAGTTCATCCCTTCACACTCAAAATTATAATTACTATTTATGAATTTCCATCCATCTTATATTTATTTACTACTGTTTTTAGCTTCTCTTTTCCCTATCGCAATAACCTTCTCCCCTTCCTCTCCTATCCTTTGTGCTATCTGCCTCTCTAAGGGTCACTCCCTTATCATCTCCCCCACATCCTCTTAAAGCTTAAACTATACATCCTCCTGAAAGGCCTTCCCCCACCCTAAAAGTTCTTTCACCGCTCTAAAAGTACAGAAGACTATATTGCTTCCTCTTCAACTCAGACCCATGAGAATAATGTTCCAGTACAATCAACTCTCCACCCCCACATGTTTCCTCTGTATCAGTTCTTCCTTTCATGCCCGATTTTTGTGAGATGATTGTTCTTTTTTACCTTTTTTACCCAGTTTTGTTTTTTAGAATCACCCCATCATACACAAATGCACCCCAATCTTTATTTCAGACTGCTCTAGTAATAGATGACATTTTAAAGAATATTAAGGCAAGAACCCCATGGGACCTGGATCCCTCTTTCCCAAAGGGAAATCATGCCTGTAAAAGTCAAATGTGATTTTTATTAAACAGGTATAGATATGGTCATATGGAGGAGAGAGCCTAATATTCTAACAGATCAGTTTGGGGAAAGCAGGAAGTGGTTTATGCAATTTTCTAAAAAAGGAAGGCAGAAAATGGACTTATGGAGTGGGGTGGAATGGCAGGGAGGAGGAAAGAAGGCTTGTTATGGACCTGTTCCTGACATTTTGATAGAAGATAAGCAAGATTACACAGAGAATTCCAGGCTCCAGTTACAGACTAGATGGACAGGATATCTATTAGAACCCAAGGATAGTTGATAGCTCAGGAACTGCCTAAGGCTAGTTTGAACTTTTTAGCGTCACTGATTCTTCACTTCCAGCTGAGTTACTGGATTTACTTTTGGTCACCTTAATGGTTTGTCAAGCCATTCCATATATTTTTTTAGTCAAATTAGTTTTACCTAGCTCCTTGGGTTATTGGATTATAGAAGAGTTCAGGGAAATCAAGGTAGCACATTCATTTTCAAAGAAATAAACAGTTTCACCTTAATGATTCCCTTTTAGTTTTTAATGGTTTCCTTATATTTCTTCTGGATCTTTTCTATTGAATTGTCCATTGATTTCTTGTCTTTTTGTCACAAATATTTGAAAGTCTTTCAGTTTATCCAATGTCCATGTTTTTTTCATTCAGGATTATACTCAATTTTCCTGGGTAAACTATGCTTGGTTGCAACCCCAGATATTTTGCTCTTCAAAATATAATATTCTAAGACCTACTGTCTTTTACTCTAGAAGCTGCTAGTTCTTGCAGTATCCTGACTGTATCTCTACAATATTTAAATTGATTTTTTTCTTGTTGCTTGCAACATTTTCTCCTTAACCTGGAAGGTTTAAAACTTGGCTATGACACAACAATAATAATCTATGTATAGATTTTATAATATGACTCAAAAGAGTGATAATATCATAAAATGAGATAGGGTAGAGAAAAAAATGGGACTTTGGACAGAGCCCTGGGAGATACTCACCATTAGTAGGTGGGATTGGAGGAAGATACAGCAATATAAATTAAAAGCAATTAGATAGGTAGAAACAGAACCAGGATACCTCTGCATCACCAGAACCTAGAGAGAAATTGCCCTGGTTCTGAGAGGAGTTTGCTAGTGGAGATAGTTGGATAAAGTCAGGGATGGGGGTGGGGTATGGAGAAGATGAGTGTATTTGTAAGTGTCAATGAAGCAGCCACCAGATAGGGAGAGATTAAAGCATAGTGAGAGTATAGATTATAGAGGGGGAATCTTTCAGAAAATGAGATGGAATAGAATCAAGGATACATATAAAGACACAATAAAAGAAATTCTACCTCCTGTAGCCATGAATATGCCTGTGCAGTTCTGAATTGAGAAATGCAGCAGACTCTCCCTGTGGAAGACAGAACCAAAACATTTATTTAAGCATTGAAAACCGAATCCATCAGAGCAACAAAAAAATCCACACACAATAACAATGCAGGGGGTGCTAGCATCTCCAAGCCTTTCTTTTGCTAGGCTTCCCACCAACCAGCTCCTTAAATCATAGACAGGCTCCCTTAAACAACAATCACAAACAAGCTCTCCTGCTCAAGATAGCTGCCTGCTTTCTCTGTCTCAGCTTTGACTGCTCTCTGATTAACTTACTCTCAGCTCTTCTCTAGTTGTACCCCTTCCTGTTCCATGTGACTTGACTCATGTGACTCAGACTTCCATGTGACTTAAGCTGGTCACACGGGCTTATTAATGAATGGGAATTCAAAATGATTAGGAATATTAATGAATGGGAAAGATCTTCCCATGAAGAAACAAAATTTCATTAAGAATAAGCAAAAAAGCATTATAAATACAGCTCCCAGGATGGTTGCAAGGATCCAGTGAGATGAAAATAGAAAGCATTTTTGCAAGCTTTAAAGCTCTATATTTTTTTATATTGCTGTTATTTTTATTATTATTATTAGTATGTCAAACTGGGAGGAGCTATGCAGAGACCTCTATTTGGTCTTGTGGGTTTTTTCCTAGCACTTTCATCACTGACTTGATGAAAGTATAATGTCATATTATTAATCTATAGTTGGCGCTCATCAAGGAGAGATTGCTAACATGATATATTATAGATTCAGGATCTTGAAGATTCCTGACAGTATAGAACATTTGACTAAATATTATAATGAAAAATTTAATATGATAAATTCAAAGTCTTACACATGGATTGAAAAATTGAGCAACACAAATACTAGAAATGGGACATGTGGCTCAACAGCTATTTATCTGAAAAAAAGATTGAGGGGTTTTAGTTCACTCCAAGCTCATATGGGGAAAGAATGTTAATAAATATGGAAGACCCCCAAACTGCCATATTGATACTGTCTAGGAACAGAGAAATTGTAGTTTGCTATACAGTTCTGGATATCATATTTTAGGAAGTAAATTTATGAGCAGAGAAGGAGAGCAACTATGATGGTGAAAGGTATAGAGATATTGGTATTCAGTGTTTCAGTCTTGTCTGATTCTTTGTGACCCCAGTTGGAGTTTTCTTGACAGAGATGCTGAAATGGTTTGTCATCTCCTTCTCCAACTCATTTTAAAGATAAGGAAACTGAGGCAAACAGCTAGTAAGTGTCTGAGACCAGGTTTGAACTCACGAGACTTCCTGAATCAAGGCCCAGCCCTCTATGTGTTAATGTAGAGATGATACAAAATAGCAATGGTTTGAAGGTATCAAGGATATTTATTTTGGAGATGAGATGATCATCAATGTTATATTATTATGATATGTTATGATGATTTAATATGATATGAGGATCTGAGTTTAGATTCAGGCTGTATGACCTATCACAACCTTTTCTAGTCTCATTTTCTTCATTTGTAAAATCAGGGTGTCAGATTTGATGGCATTTATGTGGTAAAGATAGATGTCACAGTGGAAGAAGTGTTGGGCTTAGACTCAGGAAGACGAATTCAAATAGTACCTCACACTTACTAGCTGAGTGACCCTAGATAATTCACTGAATCATTACCTCAATTTTCTCATCTGTAAAATGGAAATAATAGTAGCATCTACTTCTCTTGGTTATCAGGATCAAATGAAATAGCTTATTTTAACTGCTTTTCTCTACCATATGAATCTATAAATATACACTATGAAAACTAGTAATTATAAATATTAGTTCTAAGTTCCCTTCTAGCTCTAGATATACAATTCTATGATATCCATCTTTAAATCTTTGAAGGGCTGCATACTAAATATATTCTACTTACTTGGAGAAGACATAACTAAGAGCAATGAGTGAATATTGCGAAGAGACAGATTTAAGTTATAAATAACGTAATCCTCATAATATTGGCTTTCCAAAAATGGATTAGATGACAGTTCCGAAGTACTTGTGATGAAAAATGCTAACCACCTCCAGAGAAAGAACCGATTGAGTCTGAATTGAAGCATATTTAAAAAAAATTCCTGGTTTTTTATTTATTTTTTATATATTTAATATGGAAATATGTTTTGCATGACTAAACACATATAACCTACAGCAAATTGCTTTCCTTCTCAATGAAGGGTGAGTTGATAGAGAATTCAGAACTCAATATTAAAAAAAATGTTAAAATTGCTTTTACACATAACTGGAATAAGAATAAATACTTTTAAAAAAATGGATTAACTGAGTCTGAGTTCCTTTTCAACTGTGAGTTTGAGGACTCTGTGACGTCATTTCCATTTCTGTTTGTGGATGGTATATCTACTGGAATTTTTGTCCTTTTTAATCTCTTGCTAATGAAGGGAAAAAATCCACGTGTGAAAGAAAAAATAAGTCATTGAACGTCTTGAACTCAAATAAACAAGTACATCATATCTTGTTCATTCATCAAACAATCTCCTGGAGGCAGAAAGAGCAGCAAGGATCAAATATGAACTCTTCTGTTCAGTGTTTAAGACTCTTTATAACTTAGATTGTTCTTCTGGGATCCAAGATGGTGGAGTGGGAAGTAAGTTGCTCTCACTCTCCCTTTTTGACCTCTGAAAGCCCAGAAAATTGTCACCTCAGGAAAACTCCTGGAACAGTTAAGTGAACAGAAGGATGGGGTGCAGTAGTCTTGTAGCCCAGGAAACTTGGGAGATTAATAGCTCTTCTGTCCCTGGGGCTGGGAGCAGTTACAGGATAGGAGATATTCCAGCAAGCCCCACCTTAGAAAACCAGGGGGAGATCCTGATCCCCAAGAAGGTGGAGCAGGCAATTACAAACACCAAGAACTTCCAGTGCCTCAGCACAGGCAGGGGAGCTGGTAGACACCAGTTCAGAAAACCACCATGTGTGCTGCTGTTCTCCAGCAGCCAAATCTCCCTATACTTCAGCACAACTCCAGGAGACATAGCTCCAGGTTGGCAGACATCCTCCAGCAGCCAAATATTCAAGTGCAAGGCTGGATTGAGCAGGCATCCATCAGGGAACAGACTCCCCAACCCCTACCGAAGAACTCTAGTGTTGCTACCCCAGCTCAGCACCTGTAAGCTTCCAGATACCTACAGCTTCTAGCTGCCAGCACTTGAGGCCCCAGCAGTGACCAGGTCCCAGGCTTCCAGCACAAGAAGCTTGGGTCAGTGCCCTCTGGTCTCCACCAGAAGAGGTCAGCTTTAAAAGCCAGGAAACAGGCAAATATTATGAGCAAAAAGCAGAAATGGATGATGACCATAGATTCTTATGAAGACAGGGACAAATTCAGAAAAGGACAACATTGTCAAATACCCACATCCAAAACATGAAAAGGAAAATATGAGCTGTTCTCAAGCCCAAAAAGCCTTCTTAGAAGAGCTCAAGAAAGATTTTAGAAGTCAAATAAGAGCCACTTCTGATGCTTCTAGCTTCCGGCTTCAAGATGGAAGAGGCCAATCTCACTTCGTGTTGATGAAGGGAATAGACCCTGGGAAGATGTGAGAGGTGCTGGTTTTTTCATCATGTCCCTATCCTCAGCTTGCTATGCTAGAGATTTCAAGGAGTTTTCACTTGGATGAAATTTGGAACTTTCTTTATTTGGCTAGGTTACTCTCCCAATGGAAGAGCTCCTTTATTCTGAATCATCTGACTCACATTCTCCCATTAATACCTCCTTCAATTTCTAAATTGCTCTGATTCAGGATTTCTTTGCTATTTAGTATGTATCTATTCATTGTGGAAAAGGAATTTGGTAGGAAAGATCTTGTATATAGAGCTTGGAGGTTCTCCTTTCCCCTCCAATAATATTGACAGAGTGATCAGAAATTTGATCAAATTTGATAACATCCACTAGATTAATAACATTTAAGGTAGATGTTAGATAAAATTTTATCCTGGTGTCACCTCTTTTTAAGGAGAATGCAGTGGTGACCTTTGGCTCCAACTTCCTGCTTCTCCTGGAAGTTGTGTTAGCCGTGAAAGTCTTCCTTGGAGAAAGGTGAGGAAAGAAGAGACTGGAAATGTCTCTTCTGCCTCCCCTTGAACCACATAATGACACTGTCATGCTATAGGCAAATGAGGGCATTATGTGGCTCTTGAAACACATATGTCTTCATATCTTTCTTTTCTTTTCCCTCTTAAGAATACTGAGAGAAAAAAAAAAACCCTCCCCTATAAGCCCTCTGTTGGTCTTTTTTTTTGCCTCTGTGACATTAGTTTTCTGAAGAGAGACTTGGCTCTTACTCCCCTGTTAGAATATAAATATTTCATTTTCTTTTGACTCCATCCAATGGCTAACGTATATTTACATATTTAGGTTTCTCTAGAGTCCTATGTTCACATTACAAAGCATCTACTCAGCCCTGGTCTTCTCATCAAGAACGTTTGAAAATCATCTGTTCAGTTAAAGCTTTGTCTTTTTCTTAGGAAGATTATACTCACTATTTATTGGTGAGTTACTTCTGGTTGTAGACTTTTATCCTTTATCTTTGGGAATATCATATTTCAAAATTTTTCTCACCTTTATTTTTGTATGATCCTGACTCACTTATTAGTACTTCTTCTCTGACTGTTTATAGTACTATTTTTATGATTTGAAAGTTACTGAATTTTAACTATACGATTCTTGAGAATTTGAATTTTGGAGTTTCTTTTGGAAAGCTACTGATTCCTTCTATTTTTACTTTACTCTCTTATTCTAATAGTTTTCTTCCAATATGGTTGCTTGGTTATGGTTTTCATGGGGTCATTTATTCTTAGATTATCTCTTCTTGATCACTTTTTTCCAGGTGAGTTGTTTTAAGCAATAAAACCATAAATTTTCCATTTTTAAAAACCTTTGATTTTGTTTTAACATTTATTTTTTAATGATTTTAGTAAATTTTTTCTACATCATTTCTCTAATTCTTTGCTTCAGAACTCATACTTAAGTTACAATTAAATTTCTTATTTCTTGCTTTATTTTTTTCAGGTCCCCTTGTAGTTCTTGTAGCTATGTCGTTTATTTTCCTCTGAGGCTTTATTTGTAGCATTTGTGGAGTTCCACTTTTCTTCTTGGGTTATTATTTGACCATCTGCCTCTATCTATATTTCTATATAATGTTCAATTAGGATGTAAGCTCCTTTTGAGTAGAGACTGTTTCATTCATTTGTATTCTCAGAGTATAAGACCATTTCTGGCATGTGGTAGATACAGAATAAATGCAATAGGGGAGATTGTTAATGGACTTTAAGGTATTTTGGTGTCAGCTCTTTGGGGCAGAAAATATTAAAGAATAATATTATTTTTAGAATTGGAAAGATCCTGAGAGGTCTAATCTAAGTCTGACATTTTACAGATGAGGAACCTGAGGCTCCACAATGATTGGAGAGACAGATAGGTGATAGAGAGAGAGAACATTTGAACAATTATTAATTGCTTACTATATGCCTGGTACTGTGCTAGCATGAAAGGATTCAAATGCAAGAAGGCAAGATATCCTTTGTCCTCAAGAAGCTTATAGGATATACGGGAAAGACAAAAGGGACTTGAAAGTGGGTACTGGAGAGGGGATGCACAGGATTTGAAACTGGTTCTCGGAAGGGAGAAGAAGGCCTGGTTTCTGACAGGATAAGGTGCAAGCAAGAGAAAGAACTGATATTTGTGGACCTGGACAAAGAATTTCAGTTTCCTGGACCTTAGTTTCCACATCTGTAAAACTGAAGGGATTGATCTAGTTGGCCTCTGATGTTCCATTAAGCACTTTGATTTTTTTTCTTTTCCATTTATCTCCATGTTTCTTTTCCTTCTCATTGTCTAATAACTGAATGTGTGAATTCTCTTTTGTTTATAGAAGATGATAAATACAAGAGGAGCAGCTTGGAACCAACTGATATTGGACAGCAATCCTGTGTTGTGTGTATGCTACCTGCAGTGTAATAGCATATTCTTCTGGCAGCCTCAGCATCAGTACTTGACAAGGAATTAAAAATCAGCAGTACAAAGAGAAGGGCAACCCAGCCCTGAGAGGCCCCTGTCACTGGAGGCTGAGCGTTAGCAAACTTGTTTGCAGGGAGTACAAAGATCATTTCTGAACTTGGCCACTGTGCTGTGTTATGTCATTTGCTCAGACCATGCATGACAAATTCTCAAATGCATTTGGTGACATTTAGAGAGCACTCTGGACTCTGCTAATATGCCAAGCAATCAGAGTGTGCATGACAAATTATGAAACACATACTGTGAAAATTATGGACTCTGTCACAGTGCCAATCTGCTGCTGAAAACCTACTGCTGCTAGAAGTAATGTTGGCACAAATTTGTTGCTAAATTCAGGCGAATTTATAATTCAGTAATAGATTGATCTTAATGGTGAGTTGCTGTACCTGTTAAGGCCTCATACAAGTACTGTGGGCACTAATGACATCACCTGCTATTATAAGCAACTGGGGTCACAAATAACTTTTCTCCTCTCTTCCCTGTGGTATAGTTTCTCCTGACTTCTCTTTATTACACAGGATTAATATGAGAAAGCATGTTAAATTCTAGTCGCAAAGGACTTTAAGTTGACCCAAAGAGTGATTTAATTTCATTTGTATTAAAATAATGAGTATTTACACATGCTTCTTTCTAAATCTACATAGTCTCTTTCCTCTTTAAAAAACTTTGTGTCCAAAGGAGAAGTCTGGAGCACATGTTTTATTTTAGGGATGTGTGAGCTATAAGTAGAAGTCAGAGGAAAGGACTCTTTAGTATCCATCAAAGATTTTTATCTAGCCTATGGTAGATAGGTCATTAAAGACTTGGTACCAGGACCAGTAAGACCCTCTTTACATGAGGTTGTGTACATATCAATCACCAGATCTATTGTATTTGTTCAAGCTTTGTTATATTAGTAATTTTGGCTTTCAAGATTTAGAAATTCAAGGCTCAGGTTGCATTCTGCTTTCCACATTTGCTTTTGCACTGGTTCTGTTGCTGTCTAGAGGTGCTGGGAACCCTGAAAGGTTCAAGGGCAAAGGGCAAAGGACTTGAGTCTGCCTCAAAAGAACTCTATCTTTCAAGCCTTCTTTCAGTCAGATACAAGGTTTATTGTGTCAGAAGTGGGAAGATTTTAAGAATCTGCACATTTGATAGGCGCAACTGCCTTTTTTTTAGTAGGGAGGAAGTTTGTGGGAAGATTTGAATGGGGTCAAGGAGGGGCAGATAGCCTGATAAAAAGTGATAGAGTAGGGGTCTACATGGGATTAAGGGGGGGGAAGTAGCCTGGGGTTGGGCTGGATGGAAGGTGAATTGAGAATTGAGCGTTGGGCTAGGTGGGTGGGTGGCCAATGAAAGGACAACTGAAAGGATTACTGGGATGGGGGGTGTTTCAGGTGAATGTCAGGATCTAGGTTGTGTGGGGAAGTCCAGGGGCTTTTAGTTGTTGGGTTCCAGATCCCAAAGTCATGGTCTTTTAGGGCTTCAGATCCCTTCCCCATCACTTCTGCCCCATGCTTGTGAAGCTAGCCCTCCTAACCTCCCCTTCTGGGAATCTCTTGGTTCCTCACCTCAAGCTTTAGCTCAAACGCAGCAAGAGTCCTTCCTGATATCACAGTTGGTGTTCTTGCATTTTATTATGCATATCAAATTTAAGATCCTTAAAGGCAAGGACTATTTTTAATTTTGTCTTTGTATTTTGAATGCCTAGCCACATGCACATTGGTGTGGACATTGACTGTGGTCACTTAATTGTCTGATATCAATCCAATGACTCTCTCTATGCAGCTACAGGTATTTCTATTTCAAAATGATCTTTAGTTTGTGTAACTTGATTTAAAAAATAATAACAGAAACAGATGAAACAGAAATGTTTTTCTTCCTAAATTCAATTCTCATCCATTCTTCCTTTTTGGTTTGTTTTTCAGTCTTTTGGTTATAGAAATTATTGGGCATTCTGGAACTTATTAACCCTTAACAACAAATAAGATTCTTACAGTGGAATTTTTATATACCAAGCAATAATATGTTTTTCTATTTACCACAGCCCACTGAATCCCAGATCTAGGATTGTCACCTTTTGGAGGTAGCATTTTGACAAGAGGTAGAATACATAGAATATATAGAGGGGTATATAGAATATATAGATATATGGAAGGATTTTTTTTCCAGTTCTTACCCTGTTATCTGCTTTTGTCTTCCAGCTATTTAGATGTTTCAGTGTTTAGAATGGTTCTCTGAGATATAGATGCCTACTTTCCCAGGAAACCTCCACATTCCAGGAACCCAAAAGTGTGAGAGGAAACTACTACTTCAAATTTCCAAATTTTTTATGGAGTCTTCCTGGACTGTCACAGATTTAGTGCTAGACATTGTGCAATTCTACTTTCATTGTCTCAAAACAGAAAGTTGGAGTCCGAAAACATTGAAGGAATTGAGGAAAATAATTGATGTTATCAAAAAAGAAACACAAGCCTCACATCTAGGAACAAGTAAAGGAAATCTTGAACTGAAGAAATTTAGTTTTTTAAAGTTTTTCCTCTCAATGTTTTGACTTGGTCCATGAGTCTGGCTGTTGCCAAATAGAAGATGGCAGTTTTCCCCTCATCTAAGTCTATGATTATGAAGCAGCAGGAGATATCATTAGGGTACCATGCTCCAGTTCTTCCTTGGGGCATATGTCAGGTTCAATACCATGAAAAGCTTTAAGTTTTGCCAGGGCTGCTAAGCATTCCTTTCTCTGGCTTCTCCAACAATGAGATGTGGGCTTGTGCTGCTGGCAGTGTTGCAGAAAGCTGTGGTAGTGAGTGACACAGATGGTGTAGAGAGCCTGACATAGCATATTATTTCACAATCAGAATACGACTTACTCATTTTAAGCATGAGATTAGGAAGGACCACCTGTACCAGAATATGTTGCCATTAGGCAACAGTGGGTAGAAAGGCATGGGTCCATGTATATAAATAAATGGACTTATCTTCAGTATATTAGATAGATTTGAAAATAGTCTTCCTTCCTTTCATGTTGTGGAAATGCAGGGCAATGACAGAATATTATGCTCTGATTTCTTACATTTGCTACAGAGCAGAATTTGATGCAAGATGGACCCTGTCAATGGGGATATAATTCCTAAAATACTTAGACTCTCATTATGGGCTCTTTTCAGAACGTCATCCTATTCCATGGATTCAGTTGATAGCACCACATTTAAGCTCCATGGCTCTGTTCAGAGTCTCTTCAGGTCTGATAGATGTTTACTATTTGGGTGTATTGGAGTCTGGTTCAGTGAAGCTAAGTGCAGCTGGTGCATCACATGGATATACTGGGAGACAGTGCCAGTTGACACATAGAAATGAAATCTAGCCTGTGTGAGGGTGTCTTACGTCCATTTTCCATGCCTAGTCAGTTCCTGTGGTCCAGTTCCTTGAGCTTTTCCAACCCAGATTTTTCCTGTCTCTTCCCTCATTGGCTGGATCTCTCAGGTTCATCTGAATTCTGTGCTAAATGACACTATGCTCCCGGTTCTCTGTCTTGTACCTTTGTAACCACAGTCCTAGTCAAACAACTATCACTCAGCTTTTTAGTTGGTTTTCTCCAGGCTACTTTGTACCCTGTTCCAAAGTCTTTTACCAAAGTACCCAAAAGAGAACTTAGAAAATGTTCCATTCTGGTAAATGGTACAAGATTAAACCTGCATAGCACTTTCTCAAACCTCGTAGTTCTTTACTATTATGTGTGTTGTATAAAGGGGTGTTTGACTCAAACTCCCACTCATGGATGCTTTTGAATCAAAGTTTAATGAAGTGCTATATTTAACCTAGCACTCATTTACAGTTGTACCACTTCCTATGAATTTTCTCCTACCTGGAAAATACTTTCCTCACTCACTCCACCCTCCACTATATACAGTTGTTTGTTATGCCTGACTCTTGAGTCAAACAGAATGTCATAAGATAACATTCTTTTTATCTGAAAGACTGTGTGTGCTTCTAAAAGTGTTATAGTCAGTAGGAAAAATTAAAACCAGTATATTCCATGTGAAAGATAGGGCCATTCTAAAGTTTTGATGTGATCTATAAATAATATTTGAGTTGAGCTTTGTGGTTTGCTTAGTTCCTTGGCTCTTGAAAGTTCTGATTCTTGCTGGAAAGCCTTGTGCACATGGAACAAACTGATGGACTCATGGGTGTGTTAACAATAGTGTGCAGGGGCATCAATCGATAAATAGTCCCTTTCAATTATTAAATAAAATAAATTGAATCTTGGGGGAAAGTGGGAAAGTAGGCTTGGATCTGCCTTCCCAACTTATGGAGTTGGAGAATACAATCACCTGAGGTGAACTAGCTGTCCTCCTAGAGTTCCATCATTAGGGTAGCCAGCCCTGAAATGTTTTGTGATCACCTAAGTCACCTAGGCTGAGCTAATGACAAGTGTTGAGCTGTTAGTGAGGCTAGGGGTAGGCATTGAACAATGGGCCCAGGTAGGGGAAAAAAAGAGTTATTACAACTCAAACATGGGGCCAAAATCTGACTTTATCAGACTGAAAAATCCAAGAAGTCAGGGAGCATAGTTTATCAAAATTTATTTTTCCTCCCCCAGTTCCTAGCATATTGGTGTGTGAACATAGTAGACATTTATTATTTTGTAATTGAATGACAAAACAACTTGATCAGAATCTAGTAAACTGAAATTAATTTACTGGGCCACAAACAATTTAAGTGGATTAGAATGTATCCTATTATGTGCCGAGTAGATTTAACTGTTTCTAGGTGGTTGCAAGGCGGATCAATATTGAAGGACTTGGACACTTCGGGCTGACAAAGCAATGCCTTTATTATTTGGTGGTCTTAAAATGTCTAGGATACTATGATGAGCCTTTTTAACAAGAGGATTGACAGCTGACCAGGAGTGCTCTAATCATTGGGCCATAAACGTAAAGACTCCACCCTGCGGATCTCTGTTGTCCATTTTCTGATCATGTCAGGACTTTTGAGCCTCTCTTTAGATGGCTGAGTAGATGATTAGTTCCTTCTGCTTCTCTAAAGAAATGGAGAATTGACTGTATGATGACTAAAGCACATATATTAACTTGGTGTTGAGTCATTTTCAGTTATGTCCAACTCTTCATGACTCAGTTTGGGGTTTTCTTGGTAAAGATACTGGAGTGGTTTGCCATGTCCTTTTCCAGCTCATTTTTATAGATGCAGAAACTGAGGCAAACTGGGTTAAGTGACTTGCCAGGGTCACATAGCTAATAAGTATTTGAGGCCAGATTTGAACTCTGGAAGATGAATCTTCCTGACTCCATACTTGGCACTCTATCCACTGTGCCATATAGCTGCTCCATATATTAGCTTGGGCAAGCCTGAACCTGGACCTATGACCCCTGGCTTCTCTTCTGTTTATATCCTTTGAGCATAGGAGACCAAATAGCAATTCCTAAAAGGGTGTGCCTAGTACTGGAGGCAACTTTGTGAGTATGAGGTCAACTCAGTCCCTTAGTTTAGGTTGACTAGAAGTAGGAGGAATATTCTACAATTACATACTTCTTGGAAAAGGTGACCACCAGCAGGAGTGGTTTGGGCCTGATTTGCCAGAATATGTAGATCTGGAGGGATTTTTTTTTGGATAATGCAGAGCCAAGGTGAAGGTGAAATGTAGATACGTAAGCCTGACAAAATGCTTTAAGCTCTTGGAGAGTCTAACAGGAGTTATCCATTTTGGTGATGATTGTTTAAGTGTTTATTAATATGTACTTTTGATTCTTTTGTGTTTTTAGCATTTTGGGTATGTGTGCATGTGTAACGTGCGTATGTGTATAGAAAATAAATAGGTGTCCTTTTCCTGATTTATATTATAATCTAATAACTTTCTACAAACTGAAGCTTTAAGTAATTTTCTCGAGAACCTCTAGGGTGTCTAGGTAAAGATCTAAAAAGGGCAAGAAAGATTCTGATTCCCCTCCATGGGGGTCAGGATCTCCCAGGACTAAATCTCATCTTTCTGCATGTATATTTCCAAAGTCATGGGCCCATCAGTGGACAGCAGGAGAGTACCTCAGCATGTGGAATAAAATCAAAGTGCTTATTTTTTTCAGAAACTCCCCCAAATGACAAAGCTTTGAATATAAATGTTTATTCTATTACCTCTGTTGCCATGTGTGCTACATATGGAATCAAGAGGTTGGGTGGGGGTAGGGGAATCTTTTGTTGAAAGAATTCCTTCATATCAAAGAGACACATGTTTATTTTACTATGCACCTCATTATTTTAGGTGCCAATGTTTTCTCCCCAATCTCCCCCACAGATTTTCAAGTGCTTTCTGGCAATTTGTGAAACTCTGAACTTTCCTTTAATAAAATACTTACATATTGTTCTCATTTGGCATATACATTTTCCTTTGAGTCAAGAGCATTAAGAAAAATACTTGCATTCACTTCAAGACTGACAGGAAATCTGTCTGAAATATATCTTATCTTTTCATACAGCTAGTCATTAGTGCTTAAAGCTGCAATGCTTAAAGCTTCTGATTTTAGAGAACTACTTTGGATGGAGGATAGTGGGAGCTGAGTAGAGTTTGTGAAACTGGAAAAACAGTCACCTTGTTTTAAACAAAGGAGTTCAATAACCAGAAACAATTTTTCTCTTGTAACAATTAATGGTCATTTGACATTTTCCAAATAACTCGTTTGCTATTTAGGTTGTATCGCAATGGCTCCTAAAACCATTAGCACATTGTTGGAATAACTGGTCAATTCCAGAGAGAAAAATCAGCTAAGACTGCTTTATTAACAAAGCCTTTTTGTTTGTTTGTTAACAGATTTGGTCAAAATTCATCATCATTAGTACCCATGTATACCTAACTATAGTCAAGTATTCTGGGTAGAGGAAAAAGCAGTAAATGTAAATTTTGAGCAACAGCCAATAGAATCTTTCAAAGAAATAAGGAATTGCTTGTAATGCACAATGGACAAGAAATGCTGGAAATATACAAAAGAATTTCTGTACTTGTTACATATATAACTTTATTTTTTAAAGGATTCCTTCACTTTCTCTTGATAAATGTAATTTTTTTTAAATAGTGGACTTCTAGTGCATGTATGTCATTATAGTTAATAATCTTAGTAAAGCTGGGGTACTTCCCTTTCACACACACAGAAAGGTATACACATGTGTAAAATGAGGAACAAATGGAAAACAATTATTTTCATGTAATTGAAGTACAAAGTATAAGCAAAAGAATGAGAATAAAGGGTATTTCATTTATCACTGGATCAGAAGAGATAAAATGACAATTTTGAATTCATAAATGAAGTAGTTTTTCCACTATCAAAATAACTCCATGCAGTGTTATAAGGGAAACAGTTCATTCAGAAAAAATTTCTTTGTAGCAAATTTTTGATAAAAATTTGATATCTAATCTATATAATAAAGTGATACAGATGTATAAAAAAAAGACCTGTTCCCCAAAAGATATAAAAAAAAAGTTCTCAAAGGAGATAAATATTGTTTATGAAAAAAATTATCTATATAAAAATTTAAATTACAAACCCTCATCGTAACAGAATGACAAAATAAAAAAAATTATTTGAAAGTTTATGTGAGTATGGGAACTAATGCACTGTTGTTAGAATTGTGAATTGTTCCAACCATTCTGGAAGGCAATTTGGAATAATACTCTGAATGCTATTAAATTATGCATACCTTTTGTCCCAGCCATACAACCATGAGACATATGACCAAATAAATTAGAGGTAAAGGGTTCATATATATAGAAATATATTTATTGCAACACTTTTTGTTTTAGAAAAGGACTGGAAACAAGGTGCATGTCCACTACTGTTGAATGGCAGAATGAATTATGGTTTATGAAATATTATTATGCCATATGAAATGATGAAAGCAATGGATTCAGAAAAAATGTCAGAATATATGAAATGTATTGCATGAATGCATGCATGAATACATGCAAAACGAAGTGAACAGAATCATGAGAACTATTAGTAAATAATCACAGTCTTTTTTATTTTTGGTTACAGTCTACCAGATAAGCAGCCCTCAGGCATTTAGTACCTATTTGAACCTATTGTGTATGGAACTGCACCAAAATGATGGTGCCAGACAACTACCTGATTTTGGCTTAGAAATTCCTTGTAACTCCCACTTAAGACTTTATAGAGATTCTGCTCACTCAAATCCAACTTCAGGTCTGAGGAGCACCCTGTGAAAGAAACCTCACAAGAACCATGTGAGTCTCAACTCTGAAAGCTTTCCCCTCCCTCCAAGAACCTTCGGCTTTTCATGCAAAAAAAAGCAAGGGGAGAAGGGCAAAGCTTCAAGTGAATGAGATGCATCAATTACCTTCCACTTTAATACTCTGTTCTGAATTTCAGGCTTTATTATTGCATATATGGCCAGCATTGATGATCATAGTTTTGGAGTCACTTAGCATATGGTAAAGGTTGTGGAAACAATCGATTGAATAGCCAAATTTATTGTGATCTTCCATTTTGGATTCATTCTTTAGTTAAATTTTGGTGAGAATTTACAAAGTCTTTATCATTTTCAAAACCATATAAGAGATTCTTTACTAACTTCCAATATGGAGATTTGAGAAGATAAAACCTGAACTGATAAATTTATCGTTGTTTTTCAACATAGCCTTGTCTTTTACAGAGAACAGTGAAAAGTGACTTCTGTTCAGTTTTTGTTTCATTAGAAATAGAAGAAATAGAAGACCAGTTTTTTGATCCTTATTTAGATTGAGTTTGATTACCTGTATGACTCAGAGGGAGTTCAGTGACATTTATTAAATTGTCTATCATTTTCGATTATCTGCACATAAATGTACAAAATCCTTAAAAAGTAATTGTGGAGCTTTTAAAGAGTTAAAAATTTATATTTAATTGTTAAAAACTAGTTCAAATCAGGATGTAAAATATTGGATCAGTGATGGGAAAGTTGTGATAATCATGTGAGAATGTGTATTTATATTCGCTAAGCAAAGCAACGATTAAAGAAAAATAAAAGTGAATTAAAAAACAAACCAAGTGCACTCCATTTATGCATATGGAAATTCTTGTCATCCCAAACAGATGTCAATTACAGGAATCATGATGCTTGGTGATATCTTAGTGAAAAGTATCTGTTAGAAAATATTTATCGTATAACTTGCACATCTTTTCAGGGTCCACATATAGTTTGACCATCCATTCTCTGTGAAAATATGTGACCTCAGATGAATAGTTATATTTATATTCAGTGAAACAACCATATTTTTACAGAACCAAGAGAACATTTTATACAGAAACAATATTGTTTTAAGAACAATTTTGAGAAAATAAGTAATTTTTACTATTATTAATAACCAAATTAACTATGAAGTCTATATGAAGGAAGAAACTATCTGAATCTAAAGAACTGATGAATATAAGTAGGTATAGAAAGATTTTATTTCTATTTGTCTGTCTATCTTGTCTAATGTACTTGACTTCCATTTCTAGAGTTGAAGAGAGGAAAGAAAAAAAGGGAAAAGAAGAAATTTACATGACAATTTTATTATTTAAAAAGAACAGCAAGTTTTACATAAAAAAGTGAAAATAAGGACCACTGCTAATAGTAATCTAGAGAAGTTAATGTTTTAAGTTGGGTGTCATTTTCCTTGATCTAAGTTCAGGTAACCAAGGCTGTCAGCAGGAGTTTATCAAAGTGAGAGGAGCAGTCAGGAGTCTTTTGCCTTTTCAAACTGAGAAAGCAACATCATTAAAAAGTCTTACGTGTTTTTGGAAGTAAACCCAAAATGATAGTTGGACCAAATTAAATTGAAGACTTCTTCACTCTCTGTTCAAAAAGAAAGACTTAATAGAAAACCTTAATCATGTAAAGGTTTATGTAAAAACAAAGTTTATAATAGTGAGGAAAGTTTTGAAAAAAGCACATCTTCTCTTTTTAAAATATTGATAACTTTTGTTTTTACGTCACCTTTTCTCCTCATGCAGAATGTCCCTGGAACAAAAAATTAAATATCAAGAGAAAACAAAGGTCAAGTTTAACTAACATGTTGAATCAATCAATCAGCCAAAAAGTATTTATTAATAAGACACTATGGGAAGTGATAAGTATGAAAAGGCAAAACTGAAAGCTATTCCCTTGATGCATTATATTCTAATGAGGCGGAGTTTGAGGGATAACATTTATTTGGACAGATGTTTTGTGCCAAGTGTTCTTTCTATAGCACCGTAATAAATGTCCAATGTTATAAACTGATTAATTCTGGGTAATTGAGATGAACTGATCCCCTGAGAGAAAGTACACTGGGGATTCATATCTTATATTTCACATATAGAAATATCCTTCTCCCCCTGCCCATCTCCTCAGGGTTAAACCTAGACTCCTGAAAGAGGGAGTAGCAGCTTCCTTCTCTGATTTAGCCTGCCATTGCCAATAGGGGTTGGAAAAGTAACTTTAGACCTTGCACTATAATAGTTAGGGGAAGAGAGGACCCTGGTAGTTGGGGGATTTGGAAAAGGTTTCAGATAGAAGGTGCAATTTTTAAGGAAAAGAGCAATTCTATGAGGCACAAGTGAGGAGGGAGATCATTCTACATGAGGAGGATGGCCAAAGTGTGAGAGTGTAAGAGGTTGGGACAGATGGTAAAGGACTTTAAAAGCCAGACAGAAGTTATTCATCATCTAACCAAAGTCTTTGATATTGTTAATCATGAGGGCTTGTGGAAAATCACAGTGAAATTGGATTGCCTAGGAAGTTCATTGGTATTTTAACATCATGTTTATGACAACATGCTTGCATGAGTTCTGGGTAATGGGCGATGCTCTCACACTTTCCTGGTGGAGCGAAGCAGAGTTGTGTGCTGGCTCCCATGCTTTTTAGCATGGTATTTTCAGAATTGTTGTCAATACGCCTTCAATGAGTACAAAAAAGGAATCGAGGTCAGCTACTATACTGGTGATAAATTACTTAACTTGAAAAGGCTACAAGCCAAGACTGAAGTAGAGAGAGAGTTGTTGCTTGTCTCTTTGTAGATGAGTGTGCGCTCAGTGCAGTCTTTGAGACTGAGGCGCAACAAAGTATGGATTGATTCTCTTGCTGCTTGGGCTAATTTTGGCCTAATACCAAGAAAAAAGAGGTTCTCTACCAGTAGGCACAATACCATCCATATGTGGAACCACTGATTATAACAAATGGAGAAATTTTGAATTCTGTGGATTAGTTCAATTACTTTGGCAATATACTTTTCAGAGATATACACACGGATGATGAGGTTGATGCTTACATTGCCAGAGGAAGCTCAATGTTGGAGAAGTTCTGGAGGAAAAAATGGGAGAGAAGACGTATTATACTGTCTGCCAAACTAAGGTCTACAGAGTCCTATGCCTGTGAAACCTGGGCAGCCTAAAAGTGCTATATCAGGAAACTGAATTGATTCTATTTGAACTGTCTTAGGCAGATTCTGAAGATCACCTGGCAATATAAAGTAGACACTGAAGTTGTTTCTCAAGCTGAATTGCCAAGCATTCAAACTCTACTGATGAGATTACAACTCTGATTGCTTGACCATATTGTTCAAATACCAAATATACATTTACCTAAAAAACTCTTTTCTTTTATGGGGAACTCACACAAAGTAAGCACTCACACAGGGGTCAGACAAAGCAATATAAGGACTTTCTTTCTGAAGAACTTTGGAATTGAGTGTAAAATATGGGAGACACTCGCACAGCACCACCCAACATGGCATTTCTACATCAAAGAATGTGCTGTTGCTCTATGAGCAAAGCAGAATTGTAGTAGTTCAAAGGAAAAATGAGATATACAAATTTAGAGACATCTCTAAATGTTCGTATGGGCTATTTGTATCCAATCTGTAGTAGAGCCTTCTGAATTCTTATTTGATCTCATCAGCCACAATTGGACATACTGTGCCTTGACCCCAAAATAACGATGTCCTTTTGGTCCTTGTAGAGAACAAGACAACAGCCAACCAACCTAGAGCTTCTCTGATCTGGGTAACTGCCTTCTTCTTTCTGACTGGTGCTATTTGTACCCACTCTCAACTGCCAGCTGTAGTGCCATTTTATCACCAGTCAGTACTTCAGCGATTTAGGAATCAGTGACTTCCTGTAGCTAATAATCAGGTCAGGGCTAGTGGTGGACAATTCTTCTAGTATTTGCGGTAGTGACCAGGGCAAAGACTAGGAATGACTATAGCTGCACCACTATCCTTATGAGAATGTCTTGACTCAGGATGTGATTGCAAGGGATGTGGGTCTCAACTCTGTGGTCCAGCAACAGAAAACTCCTCCTTCTTTAACTCACAAGTTCTTGACCCAGACTTACCCTTTGAGAGCCTGCACATTGAGAAGCCCCTCATTGAACCCTGAAGCCCAGCAAACAGGAATTTCTGCTCCCTAGGAAATGCCCTATTATTGGAAGGACCAGACAATGTACAAAACCTGGGTTTTGAAGGAAGGGAGGAACTAAACTGGTAGAGATTAGGAAGGTATGAGGAATCTTATATGCACAGGGAAACTACTTCAAGCAAAGGCATGGAAATGATACAGAGATTACTGCGATAACATGGGAGAGAGAAAATATTCTAGTGTGGTTGGAATAGAGATTGCACAAAGTAGAAGTATAACCAGTCTGGAGTCAGATTGTGAGAGACCTTCAATGCCAAGGTAAGAAGGTAATACTTTATTAAATAGGCATTGTGGAGCCAATTAATATATATTTTTTAAAGTATAGCACATGTTCCCAAAATGTTGACTGTGGATACCTGGACAGCAACACTGTTATTGGAAAGGATCTCCAAGTTCACATGCATGCAAAGTATTGCCATTTTTATCTTTATTTAACTTTTAACAAAAAATGCAATAGCAATATATTTAATAATAACAGTCAAATATTATAACCACCTGGTAGCATTGGAAAGAAAGATAGGATGAGATGTCAATTACCAGTTACACCAAGGGCCTCTTTGTACAAATAAATAACAGTAACTCTTTCCTCCCTAGTCAGAACTTCCTTGACAAATCCTGTTCTTTCAGAGGATTGACTTTTCTTTCATAATGTCCACATTCTGACCCTTGAGGGGAAAAATGGCTGCTGCTTTCAAATCACTTGCTTATCCCTATGGCTTTACTGGTTCACATTTGTAATATCATGATCTTGGATTCTTTACCAGGCTTGTAAAATAATAATAGAGACCTTCTCATTTTTGGACTAATAGTTCCAACACCTGATCCAAATGCCTGAGACAAAAAATTTCGTATCTGTAAATAGAGACCCAGAAAAGGAAATTCATCATTTCTTATCATTAAATATAAATAAGTTAAACTACAGCAAACATGTTGAGTTTATGTTGACTTATAGTTTAATTACATTTTAAAAGTTTATAAATGAATGTGAAAGAAAAAGATCATCATTCCAAATCCTTAGCAAATAAATAAATACTCTTAGAGATCCACTCCAGTCGAGTATATTGTCTCCTATGCTAAGCACAATCACTTACTCATGTTCTGTTTTCAATGACCCATCTTTTCTCTTTTCTACATGTTTCATTGGAAGCATTCTGGGTTGGATGCCTTAATTTTGAAGAGTTTCTTGGTGAGCATTGCCAGAGAGTTTTCCCATGTCCATTTAGCCACTGTCCTGTGTTAGCATGACCATAAAAAGTTACAATTCATTCTATGGACTGAACAAGTAAGTTTTCCAGATATATATGCATTTTCTCCAGAGGAAGGGAAACATGGCATAGAGTATTTGAGTGAATCCTAAAGAAAAGAGAAATAGAAATGATTTTGTCATATAGCAGTGATCCTAAACATGAAGAAGAAATAGATGAGGAGATGGGAAATGATCAGAAGCCTAGAACAGAGACATGATAGAATAGTGATGAAAGATTTCCATTATTTAGACCAGGACTGAAGTCCTCTCTCTCTGAAAAAAAAAAAGCAGAGTAGCCAATAACTTCTTGACTTGCCTTAGCAATAATTTCATACTTCAAAATATGGAGGGACCAACAAGGGGAAATTTTGCTCTTGATCTAATTCTTGAAGAACTAGTGGTTTGGAGTGGAGAAAGAGGGAACAATTAGAACTCTGGGACTAAGTGATGACTTTGACAGAGCAGATAAAATCTGGGCCAAGTAGGATCCTATAAACTTGTTACAGGGGAATCAAGGGATCAAAGACTTTGAAAACTGAAATAATGAAGACACAAAGGGAAGTAGTACAACTGAAAAAAAATGGAATTTGTTTGAAGAGACTATATGTATGTTCAGGGAACTTACAGTTTTAAAATGAAATGTAGGGAAAGTAAAAAGCAAGGCAAAATATCAAAAAATGAAAATAAAAGTGTGGAATAATCCTGTAAAAATAACAGTAGAAATCTAAAGCTCATAGTGTGTTGAGCCTGGTGAAAAGCTAAGGACGACAACCACAAAAACTTTAAAAAGCTATATTTAGCAGGAAGGAGAATTAAGGAAAGAATAGAATATTTGGGGTAATGATATCTGGTAATTAAAGGAATCCATGGCTGCTTAATCCTTTCTTTATTTCTATTTTTCTTTCAAAGGACAATGGCTTTCAATTTTGAAATCACATAATGAGAATGACAAAAAACACCTTGACATCCTACCCTGGATAAGGAAGGAGAGAGCAAGAGAGTGACTATTTGCTTTGTGATGATTTCAGGCCATCTGGCATATATTAACTATATCCTCAAGTTTTGGAGGAGCTCACAAATATGACTGCTGAGCTACACATAGTAATATTTAAAAGCTCATGGAAAAGGGGACAGGGTAGGTTGAAAAGATTGGAGAATAAAAATGCTAGCTAGCCTTTATATAACACTTTAAGGTTTGCAAATTCCTCTACAAATATTATTTTATTTGATCATGTTAACAACTCTGTGAGGGAGGTACTATTATTATCCCTATTACAAAGATGCAGAAAATGAGGCAGACAGAGGTTAAGTGACTTCCTCAGAGTTATACAACTAAAAAAATATCCAAGGCTGGATTTGACTGCAGGTTTTTCTGACTCCAAGAGCAATGTTGTATTCATTTATTCCACCTAGTTACCTAGAGAAGAGCAATATTTCTGCAAAAGGGAAGAGAAACGTTAATTCTTTATAAATTATATTTATTTTCCCTTAGCAAATGTATTTACTCAAATGGCATAACAAGAACAATACTTACAAAAGAATTATTCCAACCTTGATGTATGCACAAGGTATACAGACCAGGTATAGATGGTGAACACAGCTTTAAAGAAAACTGACAGTGAGTTAAGGATGGCATATGGTGAAGGTAATTCACAGTTTCAGTGGATTTTCATCAAAGAATCTGTTGAAAAGAGAGTGGTTAGTCAAGGTGAGACTTAAGTCAGTTTATAGCACAGGAGGCTAGGGAATGTTGTCAAAAGGATTTAAATAAATTTCAAGAAAAACTTTGCCCCCACCTGGGTCAACCTTTGACCTGTTATTGTCAGAGAATTGGGAGTTGCATATAACAGAATGAGAGGAAGTTGAAATAGATAGGGAACCCTACCAATAATCTTCTCCTTAAAGCACAACTAGAAGTAATTAGACTCTTGGGGTAGCAAGGGCCAGGGGGAATGGTGTCCTGCTTTTATTTTTAACAGATAGTGTAATATCATAGATGGTCCCCCAAGGATGATTTCCTCCCAAGAAATGGAGAAATCTTGGTGAAGTAGTATGACTGAGGAGACAGTGCTTTTTGTTCCTCTTTTTTTTTTAATTTTCTTTTCTTTTCAACAGACATTTCAAGATTTTGAGTTCCAAATTTTCTCCCCATCTCTCCCCTCTTCCCACCCTGAGACTGTGCATTCTGATTACCCCTTCCCCCAATCTGACCATTCTTCTATCACAGCCTCATCCTCCCTTCTTTTATCCTCTTCCCTTCTATTTTTCTGTAGGGCAAAATAGATTTCTATACCCTATTGCCTGTATGTCTTATTTCCCAGTTGCATGTAAAAACAAATTTTAACATTTGTTTTTAAAACTTTGAGTTCCACCTGCTCTACCTTTGGCCCTCCCTACCCATCTCCACTGAGAAGGCAAGCAATTCCATATAGATTATACATGTGTAGTTATACAAAACACTTCCAAAATAGTAATATTGTAAAAGACTAACTATATTTCCCTCCATCCTATCCTGCTCCCCATTTATTCTATTCTCTCTTTTGACCCTATCACTCTTCCAAAATATTTACTTCTAATTATCCCCTCCTCCCGTTTGCCCATCCTTCTATCATCCCTTCACCACTGCTTATCCCCTTCCCACCTACTTTCCTGTAGTGTGAGATAGATTTTCATACCAAATTGAGTACGCATGTTATTCCCTCTTTAAGCCAAATGTGATGAGAGTAAAATTCACTCTTTCTCTCTCACAGAGACAGTGCTTTTTAAAAGCATTGTAGTGTGGATCTATGCCAAGTTGGAGAGGGAACAGGCATATCAATAAACCACTTCATTTTGTGGTCATACTGCAAACTTTATCAACTGGAATCAGATGAAATGACCAGGAGTTGCAAAGAAACAAATTTATTCTTCATATGAGGAAAAATTTCCTAACAATTAGATCTGTCCAAAATTATAATTGGTTTCCTTGAGAAGTGGTGGAGTTCCCTTCTTTGGAGGTTTTCAAATAGAGGCTGAACAATTACTTGTCTGGTATGTTATATAAATGATTTATTTTGTCTGAAGGTTGGACTAGATGACCTTATGATCTGTTTGTCTCTTCCTACTATTCTAGACAGAAGGGAGGTAGCTCCTCCCTCCATTTTCTACTAGAACTTTGTTGTTTTACCAAGTCTGTTAGGGGTACCAGGACTCCTGGGATCTTAAGAAAATTGTAGGTGCTTAATGTTAGTACACTTATAAAGTTGACTTCCATAAAATAAATATATAGATTTGCTTTGGAAAGAGAAGTAGTTAAAGGATATTATTAGAAAGAAATTATACAGAAACCCTTAGTTTGGTCATAAATATACCCATCAACCAAAAATCACTCCAGGAGTCCCTGTCTGGACATGAGAGCACTTCCATTGCTTAGCTACCAGTCTAGGGAAAAAGAAAAGGCAAGGTGAGAAGAGGTTTAGAAAGCGGGAAAGTCTCATTTCTGATACATGGTTAAGCTTGAGAACAGATTAGAGAATGCCCACAAGGCCAGGAAGGATAGAGAGCCCAGGACTCTTTCAAGCACTGCAAATTTTATCCGCAATGAGAAGATAATTGGAAAGTAAAGCAGAACAGGAGTGGAGCTATAAGGCCCTGACTCTTTTAGTAGTAGACAGTCTAGGGTGACAGAAAGCAAGGCCGATGACCATATTCCAGAAGCACTGTTTGTTACTTTTGGTAAAATCTAGTCCCTTGTTACATCATTACCTGAGCTTCATTTTCCTTCCCTGAAAGAAGTCTCTTTGGAATGAAGGGATTTTGCAATGATTTCTGAAAATATTTTTGCCTATACTTCTCTTTCCATTTTCATCTCTGAAAATCCTTACAATGACCTTTCTTCATTAGGCAGCTTGCCAAACTTTCTGTAGGATAGTTTTATCTTCTGCTCTTTCTGCTTTATGAGACAATACTGCTCATAATTTTCGGTCATTCATCATATTTATAAGATTTTACAGGTCAGTTTATATTCTAACCCTGTATTGCTTTTGTCAGTCATCTCTCTCATTTTGGCAAACAAGACATTATCAATAATTGTGATATTACCAAAGTAATTACAGCTGGGTGTATGTCAGAGCTCTCTTCAATTTAGGCTTGCTGTTATTGTCTCAACCGTACGTTCTATATACTTTCAACGAATTGCCCACAATAGAATGGAAAAGCCTTGAGGACAGGGACTATTTCATTTTGTCTTTGTGTCCCTACTACATAGGACATGACCTAGAACTAGTAGTCACTATATATGTTTGAGAAAAAAAATATGAAACCATATTTTAAGCTGATTTACCAAACAACTCATTATTTGTAGGCAAGTGAAACCCATTTTAAATGTCAAACTAAGATATATTTGAAAAGAGGTATAGAATATTAGAGTTGATAATAAAAATATGCACGGGAAAGAATTCTGACCTGGAAGTTTAATTCTACAACTGGCACTAAACTGTGTGATCCTGAACAACAAAAAAAAGAAAAAAAAACCCCTAAAAAGACCCCAAACAACTGAGTTTTAGTAAATTAGAAGACTGAGTAAGATAATCTCTGATTTGATTAATAATAACGATAATATTATACAGTGCTTATTATTGTGCCAGGTACTGTGTTAAGCACTTCACAATTATCTCATTTGATTTTCACAATGAGGTAACTGAGATGAGTAGAACTTAAGTGACTTACCCAGGGTCATACAGCTGCTAAATGCCTGTGACCAGCTTGGAACTCAGGTCTTCCTAACTCCAGGACTATTGTGTTCCATCCACTGTACTACCTGGCTGCCTTCTAAGCTCGAAAATGTTGAACTTTTGATAGAATTTACTGACAGTTACTTAAAGATTTATTGATATCTATCATTAAGTGAAGAATAGAATAAATATTCAGAGCTGTTTTGTTGCAGGGTGACATGAATATAACAATTTTAACCTGCTCTGTTTTAAATTTTTCTTTTATATTTTGAACTTTTATTTTTACCACTTGTTTTTATATTATATTCTTGGTGGATATATCCCTTTTTACTCACTCACTGAACTATCGCTTATAATAAAGATTAAAAGAGAAAAAGGAATAAGAATTAAGCAAAGTCAACGAATGTATCTATCAAGTCTTACAGTATAAACTATGCAACCTTCTGTACATTTAGTCCTCTACCTTTACAAAGAAGAGGAAGCTATTTTTTTCAGCTCTTACCACCACAGCATTAAGTTCTTTATTTTCTTTTTTTCTTTTTACTGTGTAGTCGTTGTGACGATTATTTCCTTAGTTCTGCTTAATGCGCTCTGCTGTAGCTCACCTGTTTCCCAGTGGTTCTCTGAATTCTTAATATTTGTTATTTCTTGTGTCACAAAAGTATTCCCTTTGTGGCCTGTGCCACAATTTGCTTAGGTATCCCCCAATCAATGATTATCTAAATATTATTCATTTGAAGTGTGAAGGCTGGTTTTGACATTTGATCTGCTACCCTAAAAGCAATTCTCTATGGGCAAGTAATTCTCAAGAAGATGAAAATGCAAAATAGTAACTGTAATATCAGATGCAGAAAACTTTCCATGAAAGTACTGAACATCAGTAACATTCTTTACTTGTCTGATTATCCTACCTCACCGTCTGTTGGGAGTAGTAAGTTCAGTGTGGGCGACTGAAGATCAGAGTTAGCTGTCATAACTTTTGAAAAATGCCACGTCCAGATTTTTGCTCTTGGCGGCTGATGTATAATTCTAATTGACTCCCAGGGGAGCTAGGTTTGAATAGTAGAGATCTGAATGCAGCTGTAGAGTTGTGAATGAGTAACTGATGACAGAATTTGACCCAGTGTGTTTATGAATGGGGAAGTGTTGAGTGCAAGAGGTTATATAAATGTGAATAATCATTACAACTAAAGCATGGTAGAAATTACTCCATGGTTATTGACTTTTGTGTTTCACATTTTAAAACATACATTGTGAAATCTGTAGGCATCTGAAACCTATCAATCCAATGAAATAATTCTTGAATAAAACTTACAGAGCTGTATTTTTTTCTTTTATTCAATTTTTTTTGCATTTATTTAAGAGAGAAGAATTTTCTTTCCCTGAGGTCTAGCTCAAAATTTTGCATGTCCCAGATAGATAACAATGATGATTTTCCTCTCTGCTTTTGAATGGGGAACTAAGAACTGTCTGACCTCTAAGAAATGAGTTTGTTTTTGTTTTTTTCTGCCATCTCTTATTTTTACTTTCTCCTCTCTGTCACAGGAAAAGGTCATCATGAATTTCCATATGAGAATGACTTAGTTTGCTTCCAAAGTCTTCCTTTTTTTTTTTAAGCAAAATGAGCTCTAGTCAGGAAGTTGTTGTTGGACATTGCCCAATTCTCAACCTTGAGGGCCTCTTGTTGCAAAAGGACTGACTGCTTATTTTATAGTTTGTTGATTTTAAAAACACTGAACAGTTTTACCATTAAATATAAAACAGAAGAAGCCTGGCTTTGTTAAGAATTATACTGAGTAGCACACTGAACTTTAACCTAGGAATATAAGAGAATCATTTTGAAAACATGATTTTAAAGTAGAAAAATAACCCACACAGGTCTCAAGGAGTTAACAGATCATTTGAGCTAAAGTCTGGTTGAGTTATCTGCTATGATTGTAAAGTTCCAGTTAACTTGTTTGAAGATAAATAGAACCAAGAAATTAGCCTTTGAAAGAAATGAGTTTATAAAGTCATAGATAACCTAAATGTAAAAAAAAAAATTTCTTAAGGATCATAATTACATTTTTAGTTCACTTTTCCCCAAATTTATTATTTTGTTGTCAGTTTTCAACAATCATTTCCACATATTCCAAATTTTTTTCACTTCCCTCCTCAAGATGACATGCAATACTATATGGGTCCACATATACATGCCTATTAAACACATTTCACATTAGTCATGTTGCGTAGAAGAACTAAAATGAATGGGATAAACTATAAGAAAAGCAAAACAAAATGTAACAAAGGGGAAAATAGTTAATTCATTCTCTGTTGCAAATCTATAGTTCTTTCTCTGGATATGTATGGTATTTTGCATCATAAACCTTTTGGAAATGTTTTGGGTCCTTACTTTGCTGTAAAGGGCTAAGTCTATCAAAAATAGTCCTCCCATACTGTTACTGTGTATACTGTTCTCCTGGCTCTTCTTTCTTCACTCAGAATCAGTTCATATATGTCTTTCCAGGTTTTTCTCAAGTCTTCCTGTTCATTATTTCTTATAGCACAAGGATATTCCATTACATTCATATGCTACAACTTGTTCAGTCAATATGGGCAAACTATTTATATCCCTATATGGGAGTATATTACTTGTCAATCTTGAAAATTGTATATTTATTATGACATTTAAAAGGGATATACATAGATAGAGGGTGTGGGTATAAACCAACTGATGTGATGATAAAAAAACCTAATAAAGGGGTGCAAAGGGAGAGGAGGAAAGGAGGAAGCAGAACAGGATAAATTGCATCAGTTTTTTTTGGTGGGGGTCAGTTATATGAAGATATTTGCAAGAAGTCAAAGACCAAAAATGTTTATACTTCCCAGTGATCCACAATTCAGTGGAAACAATGTTTTCATTTTATTCTATACCCCTAATATATAAAAAATTCTCTTGTTGGTGGTATTTGACTGATATATACTTCTAAATCTCAATCTTCTAAATCCCAATATTCAATCATTATCACCATCTTTCTTCCCACATTATCCTACTACCTCTTTGGGCACATATAGATAATTAGCTTATTGTATATGTAACTAATGATTTAATTTAATCATATTTTTAAACTAATTTGAAATTATAAAATTGAAAATCAAATAATTCATCAGTAAGCATGAATATACATCGATGCACACACATATTTAATATATTATTATGTAAAACAACTCTCCTCTCACAATGTAGTCATTTAAAATTTGATTTTCTCAACAATTGTATCTAAATATAGCCTTAGTAGATTTCATACATACTACTATTACAATAATCCATGGATTCTAATTAAAAGAAAAAGAGTATTTGGCTAGGGATTATTTGCAGTACTTCTGTGGTAATGAAAATACTGAATCACAAAAATCCTATTAAAATCTTTTATCATGTAATGAAACTGAAAGTGTGCTCTCAAAGGCTACGGAGTACATGCTCTGGTAGATTTTATGATGTTGGAAACACTTTAAGTATGACTCAGGAAACAATCTATGACAGATTTCTTAAGAACCGTCTACATATAGATAGACATATCACATAGTGTTAGATATTAGGTGATGAATGATTTCAGTATGTAATACATGAAAATGAAGAAAAATACAAAATGACTTTCAGTTCTGTGTGACCTCCTATTGTTTTTGAAATGAGAATAGCGGAATTGTATAAAACATGTCAGGGTGCTAAGAATCACGTGTTCTAGACTCTATAAATATTGTCTTAAGTATTAATACTCTAAACGTAAACTTCATTTATTGAGTGGATATGCTCCTAGCAACAGACAAACAAAAAGGCACAGTAGACAAAAAAATTCCAAGTAAATGGGAGTGAATGGCAAGTTATGCTAGAAGGAAATAAAAAAGTTAGTGGAATTTGCATTATTGTACTTCTAAGAGCTTATGATGAATATTTACAAAAAGGCTTTCATGTAAGTATAGTGCCAATGCATATTCACAGGATCTAAAGTGGCCATGAATATCCTGGAATTGCAAAATACGACAGACTCTCCACAGGGAAGACAGAAGCAAAACATCTATTCAGACAGCAAAAAGCCAGATCCATCATAGTAACAAAAGTCTATACATGATAACAATGCAGAGAACAACACCATTTCTAAGCTTTGCTAGGCTTTCCACAAACCAGATCCATTAAACAAATCACAAGCAGGCTTCCTTAAACAAAGTCACAGACAATCGTAAAATCACTCAGGCCAGCCAGCTGCTCTTTTGCCTGCATCCTTCCTACTCTACCTCTTCCTCTTCCTGTTCTACCTTTCTTGTTCTACCCCTTCCTGTTCTCCTGAGACTCAGATTTCCATGTGAATTAAGCAGGTCACGTGGGCTTTTTAATGAATGGGAAAGATATTCCCATTTAAATTACCATTACAGAAAATAATGGTAGGTAATGTACCAATTTCTGTTTTAGAGGGAGAGAAAGTAGAAACTTCTTTGAAGATCTTAATAAGATCTATAAATCAATTTAAATTATCATCTACTTTAATACTGAATTCAATATAAAAAATTGGCACAAAGGAACTCAGTGAAATTACAGGAGAAACTTCATTCATAACTGTCAACTGCAAAAGGTTTGTATGCTACATATACAATTCATGCATGTATATCTTGGTAATTTTCTTTAAAAAGAAATTTGGGAGGTACCAAATAAAATCACCGAAAATGAAATTGCCTATATATTAACAAACTAAATTTGACTGATTTCTCTATGAACCATTTTTAAGTTTGTTGTCTATGTAAAGTCAAACAATTTTCCTTTAGAATAGAAAGCAAAAGTAACAATATATTTTTGACATTAATAAAGCTCCAAACTGGTCTGTTAAATAAGATCTAACTTTTCCCAAATGGGAAACAGATAAAGAAACATATTGACAGAGATAATTATTAATTTTCAAGGAAATTTAACTGATATAAATAAATTTCCACAACAAGGAGGTTAAAAACTTTTGAAACCATCCCAACCAGAAAATATTTTATTTCCTTGCCAAGCAGAGAGATATAACAATAAAAGTCAAAACCAATTTAAGACATAAGTTCAGTTATAAAGGCTTGTAGAAGAGGAAAGTAGAATATAATAAGCTATATTTTCTCATAAAAAAGGAAAACGTTTGTAGGGAAAAGCAATTGTACAAGAGTAAAATTAAGTCACATACTTTCAAAGCAATCAACACAGATTTGAAGAAAAACACATAAAAGTAAGAAGGATCTATTAAACTTTTAATAACAAGCTACTTTCTCCTTCAATAATATTCAAGTAACTCAAGGTAGACTCTGCCATGTAAACCCAATCTTATGTATGAAGGTGAAAAGTAGAATTAAGAGAAACAAAGTTGGGAAGGTGGCCTGCATCAGACTAAGTATATAGAGAAGATATCTGTACTAGAGGTAATGTCATTTTGATGGCATGGCTAGATTGTGATCTGTTCCTTCTGAGGGAATAAACACACTTAAAAGATTACAGAGGTCCCTTCTAACCCTTAATCTAAAAATCTGTAGATCCATATAGCTTTTGAAGTTTAATTGGTATAACGATCATTATATTTTTGTACCACACCAAACAAATTTCTGTGAAATTTGCAGTCAAATGGCCACACTTGAGGACCTAGAAGGCTATATGCTGCTGGTTCCCCACCCTTTCAGACTCAGTGAACTTTAAGGTCCTTTTCAACACTAAATCTATGATATAATGGGCCACATAGAAGTCAAATATGTTTTATATATATGTATATATATATATATACATATACATATATATATATGTAAAATGAAATCCTGAGTAGAACAATTCAATTGAGTGGATAGAGAAGGGAGTAAATAGATCTATGAAGGGGTCTTTGGACCTCAAGTAGTTCAAAGACAAAAAGAAAGGCCATAATAGAAATATTTACCAAAACATGTATAGTCTAAGGCAGGTATCACATCACATCACCACAACAAAACACAGAAGACTTGACCTTTTTAATTAAGTAAACCAACTAAATCCACTCTAATTAAAGTAACTAACAAGGTATTATATATTCTAATGTTCTTATCATGTGAGAATGACTCTGTGATCCAGTTACAGAATTAAGAAATCAAGTATAAAGAATTCTCTAATAGATACCTCATTTGAATAAATCAATCCAAAAATAAATTAGGCTTGAAAAAAAATCCTCAATTTGGAAGGAGTGAAATAAGTTCATATTTGTTAAAGTGTATAAGAACTACCCTGTGAAGCTTGGACAAAGTGATAAGCCACTTTTGAATCCATTACTCTAATAGCAGACCACCTAGTATTGGAGCAATTCTAGTCAAATCCTTGAGAGGGAACTATTTTGGAAAGGAGGCCAGTGGATAAGCATCAGAGATAGTCTTCTACTCTCTCCTATAGCCATCAGAGGATGGCTTCATGAACATTGAAATATTAGAAGTTTTGGATTGTCTGTTACTCTTCCTTTTCTTCCTCTTCCTCCTTTTTTTGTTGCAGGAGATTGTTTTTCTGCGTAAAAGGGTGGAAAGGAATATGTTTGGAAATGAAGGTTATGTAAAGAAGAAAAATACAAATAAAAAAAGAATTTTGGGAGTCAAACATTTATTGTTTGTGGTATGCTAAAAATCAAGGGAAATAATGTATTATTTGTTTTCACAATGAAATGATGACCAGAAAAAAATATTCATTGAAAAGATAAAAATGTTACACCTTCAGTAGATCATTTATTCATATTGTCAGATTTCCTATATATGGTTCAACACAATATACGTGGCCCAAACGGATAAACTATTGACTAGGCAGTAAAAAATATTTTCTTGGAAAAACCCTCTACCCAGGAGTGCTGAGATGAGAGCAGAAAGTTAGAATTTTGTGCAGGGGTTATACACTAAGGAATTCTGTTTAAAACTATGGATGCATACTACTAGAAATGTCAATGCAGTGAATATTTGGCACAATCAACTTCACTCAAAACTTCATATTTTGGTGACAGCAATGAGTTTCCTAAACTCAATGTATTCATGTGGCTGTGGGAAGAGCAAATAAATTTTCCTGGCCTGTAGTGGTGATGAGCAAGGTTAAGGCATGTAGGCTTATTGTAAGATTATTAAAATCAAAGGTAGAACTGTAGAACAGGGTGATTGGGGTCATCAGTACTAGCCAGAAGGCCATGTGTATTGTGATCCGAGTTATGGGAAGAGATCTTCCCATTATTGATCACAGTAGAGAACAAGAGATATTCTTATGAAAATTACACATCTCAAGAGAATGTTTCATATAGGAATGGGCATGATAAAATTAAAAACTGTGGATACCTAATAGAAGAAGAGGAAATGACAGAAATATATAGGAGAACCATACAAGAAAGATCTTAACATCTCTGGCAACCACAGTGGTGTGGTTACTGATCTAGGGCCACGTATCCTGGACAATGAAGTCACGTGGACTTTAGGAAGCATTAGGTGGAGGTAACAGCATTCCAGCTAAGCAATGTGAAACCTTAAAATACGATGCCATTAAAGTGCCGCATTCAATATATCATCAAATGTGAAAAACTCAATAGTGATTACTGGCTTGGAAAAGATCTGTTTATGTCCCAAGCCAAAAGAAGGGCAATGCCCAGGAATGTTCACATTACAGAACAATTTTTCTCATTTCACATGCCAGCAAGGTTAAACTTAAGATTCTGAAAGATAGGCTCAGCAATAGGTGATCCAAGAATGAAATAAAAAAATGCTTGCTCCTTTGAAGGAAAGCTTGGTAAACTGTGTCAGCAAACGTTTTTGTAGTCAAAGCTATGGTTTTTCCAGTAGCATTGTATGGCTGTAAGTGTTGAATTATTACAGAAAGCTGAGTGCTGCAGAATCAATGCTTTTGGATTGCATTGCTAGAACAAAATTTTGAGAGTCCTTTGGACAGTAAGGATATCAGATCAGTTAACACTCAAAAATTAATTTAGACTATCCTTTGGGAGATCAAATACTGAAGCTGAAGCTTACATACTTTGTGTAGCTGGTGGCTGTCCTTCATCCTGGAAGGGGACCAAAAGGATATCACTATGTTAGAGTCAAGTTACAATGTATCTGACTGTGACTGATCAGACCAATTCAAGTTCAGAATTCTCTACCACAGGTCAGATACAAATAGCCTATGTGAACATTTGGGACAGATTCTCTTTGACCTATAAATAACCTCCATAAAAGCACTTTGGATTGTTACTATCAGCATAAAACAGAATTTCTTTTGTCTTTTTTACTGAACCCAAAATCCTGCATCTTTCTAAGCATTGCTTGTATTTTACTTTTGATGAAATTAAATGCCACCTTGTTAACGATGGAAGAATGTTCCTCAGTTTTCTTATTTTTCAAGTTTAGGAGTTGAGTTTGATAACCATAAGATTTTTTTCATCTCTATATCTGTGAGTCTATGAGCTTTAAGGGCATTTGAAGAATTGGAAGAATCTTGGTAGATAATCTAATTGGTCACAATAATGATACCTTTAGGTAATTTGGGTGTTTTCCTGAATAACTCATACAGAGTTAAGTTTCTGAGTCTTGTTGAAAGGACAGCTACATTGTCAGGAGGTCCCTAGCCATTTTCTTGCAATGGACATATCTTTTCTTTGCTAGAATATTGGCCAGCAGGGAGACAGCCAAGAATATGCTATGCTCGAGTCTCCCTTACTCAGTTATCTTGTGTCTTTTGGCAGTTTAGTACTTTCTTTGGTGTCAAGGGGATGAGGTCTGTATCAGTTTTTCCCAGAGGCAGAATTCCATTATATTGAGGGATTCAGATAACAGGCTAGGTTGCATTTCTGATTTGGCAATTATTCTGATATGTTACCCCATAACCCTAAGGTGTTTTTGAAAACCCCAGACATAAAAGTCTCCTGGCATACAAAGCAAATTACTTCTTTTTCTCAATATCATCCTAGATGACCTGATATAATTGGTTAAAAGGCTCAGTTGCCAAGAGCAGGAATTGAAGATAGTAACTACCAGAGCAGCAAGAGTAGACTATTTCTGTTACAGTGATGCCCTTCTCATGCTTCAACTTCTGTGCTTTAAGTCTTCCACAACTCTACTATAATACTTGAAATACTAAATCCAACATGACTAATGTGAAAATACGTTTAATAAGGATGCATATGTAGAACCCACATAAGATTGCCTGCCATCTTGGGGAGGAAGAGAGTAAGGATGAGGAGAAAATCTAAGACTTATGGAAGTGATTGCAGAAAATTGAAAACAAACTAATTAAAAAAATAAAAACTGAAAAAAAAGAAATACTGAACCCAATGAATGGGAGATTAAATTCTAACCACTGCTCTTTATTAGTAGGGAAATATTTATAAGGGTGAGGAGAAATTTCTGATGGGCCAGACTTTTAAATTTAAGACTCCATCTCAGGTGCTGAAGCTACAGGACACGATGTTGCACAAGTAGGGTCTTTGCCTCTTTTGTCAGACTGCTAAACTGTAAAAGAGGATGGGTGAATAATTGAATTGATCGTTAGAATTCACCCTCTCATCAGTCAGTAAATTATATAGTATTTATTAAGGACTTACTATGTGCTGTGCACTGTGTTAAGTGTTAATTTCTATAAAGGGGAAAAAAAGACAATCTTTGCTTTCAAGGAGCTCATAATAGAGTATGGGAGATGACATGAAAACAAGTATGAACAAATAAGATATAACCAGGATAAATTGGGGTTAATTTTAGAATGACAGTAGCAAGAGAAAAGTGTTCATGCAAAAGGTGGGGTTTCAGTTGAGACTTGAAAGATGCCAAGGAATCCAGGAGTTGGAGATAAGGAAGGAGCAACCAGTAAAAATCCTTAGGGGTGTCATGTGAGGAGGAATATCTAAGAGAACAATGTTATTAGAACATGAGGGGAAAAGGGAGTAAAAAGCCTGGAAAAAGAGGAAGGGGCCATTTTACGAAGGGCTTTCAAAGTCAGACATATATTTTATATTTCTTACTTGAATAGTAGGAAGTCAGTGGAATTTACTGAATATGGGCTTATATCCATATTCATGCAGTCAGACTTGAATTTTAGTAAAATCAGCTTGAAAAGTGAAGTGGGAAGAAACTTGAGGCAGGGAAATTAACCAGCAAGCTTTTGCAAAGCCCTGGAATAGGGTTATAAGGGTTTGCATCAGAATGGTTTTAGTACTGGAGCAGAGAAGGAAGAATGTAAAGGTGTGTTATGTAGGTAGATATTACATGCATTGGTTAAAGTAACGGTAAATAGCCAACTAACCCTAGTAAAACTTCAGAGAGGGTACTGGTGAGCCATACAGGATTTGAATATTCTTAATGTTTCCTTGTTGGAATCTTGAGGGAAATTAAAATTTCTCTGCCGTTAGAAATCCCAAATTCCTCTGTCCTCTCTATCTCCAACAATTTTCTAAGTCGAACCACAAACCCACAACCAGCTACAAGAATCAGGGAAGGGAGTTCCTACTAACATGAATTTAGTAGAAAATTGAAGTACGTAGGAGTCCATGTTTGAACTGTGCAGGTCATGTGTAGTGAGACATTGAGCTAATAATGCTACAGTAAGGCTGGGCAGCAGATAATTAGCCTTTCTGCTAATGTTAATAATGCTATAGTGAGAGGTGCCAATTGCTAGGAAATTAGCCTGTAAACCTGTGTTGGGGGGATTTACTAAAGAACTGGAAAGAAGGCTCTGTATTAACCTGTAGTAGCATTAGGGTCCTGAAAGCTAACGACATTAGACATTTATCATGAAATTGTATTGGGGGCAACATTGATAGGTGCTGAATATTTAAACTTTAATTGCACTGGGCAGGTAGACTTGCGTCTTGAAAATGAAATGGGGACAGGTTGGGACTGAATGCTCCCTTTCCCCTTCATGGCACTTTATCAATGTTCCCCATTCTCCTCTTTGCAAATATAGAGCCTGGAAGTGAGGAATTATAAGTGGTAAACATAAGTAAATTGTAAAAGAACTAGTAGAGGAAAAACATATGTTTTCAGTTTGTTTAAAATAGGATTTAAGAATTCCTGTGAGAGACTAACTCAAAAGACCTTCAGTTTTGTGCTGAATGCCTGTTAGGACTAAATTGGAAGGTTTAAAGAAATCTACCACCCTCATCCCCTTCCTCAAAAAAAAAAAAATGAGAATTATAAGATCAAGCATTGGGTCAAGGAAATTTAGATAACTTTTGTGTTATCTTTAGCTGTTATGATTTTTGCCAGGATGACTAAAAAAGCTTGTTACTTATATTTATGTGTTTTTATTTAAATAACATCTTAAAAATCAGTCAATTTAAAAACTGAAACTTTTCAGGAATTTTTTCCCCACAAACTATCTGATGGGAACAATAGCTTAATTTGAAGATAATTTTATTTTTTCTAATTGGATTTTGCCCAAAACTTTTAGTGTGTGTGTGCATGTGTGTGTGTATTTGTGTGTGTAAAATATAAAAAATGGAGAGAAAAAACCTCTATTTTCCTTGTTTCCAAGATTTGTTGCATTGAAAAGACTAAATTCAAGACCATACAAAAAGTAGTCATTTATCTTTTTAAAAAAATTATTTATTTTATTCTGAACTTAAGAAATAAAACAAGCATTTCTGTAACAGTTGAATAGAAACTGTAAAGTATATGAAATTGCAAATCTATTATGTACAACCTGATATTCCTTTAAAATATTTATTATTTATCTTGTAACTTTCTTTTTTCCCCTTTTATTCCTTTCCTCCCCTACCTACCCTAGAGATGGCTATCATTAGAAATAAAAATGCAAGTTTGTCTGAATAGGTAAAATAATTCCATACACACCTCTCTTTATCAATCCTTTTTTTCTGGATGCAGATAGCATCTTCCTTCATTGGCACTTTGTAGTTAATTTGAGTATATATAATAGCCAGAATTACTTAGTTTCTGAAAGTTATTCTTAAAATAATATCGTTGTTACTGTACAGAATGTTCTCTTTGTACTGCCATTTTGCCCTTCATTTTTTTTGCAAGACTGTTTCTCTAAGATCATGGGGCTCATCATTTCTTATAGCACAGTAGTATACACCACAATCATATACTACAACCTTTTTAACCAATCCCAAAATGATGGACATCCTCACAATTTCCAGTTCTTTGTCATCACAAAGAGAGATGCTATAAATATTTTAGAACATTGAGTTTCTTTTCCTTCTACCCTAATTATCTTTAGATACAGACCTAATAATGGTATTGCTGGGCCAAAGGGCATATTTAATAGTTTAATAACTCTTTGGGCATAATCCCAGATTGCTCCCCAAAATGACTGGATCAGTTCACAGTTCCACCAATAGTGAATTAATATCCCAATTTTTCCATATTCCTGCCAACATTTGTCACTGATCATTTGTATATTTTCTCTTTGAGCTGAAATTTCCCAGTGTAATCACAATGTTATTTTATTTTTACTTTTATACACCCACTCTTCTGGTAGAAAAGATAGACCCATGAAAATATAGGTTGTTGAATAAAATTTGTCAACATAACGAATTTATAAGGGAAATAAAAAACCTTTTAAAACAAAACTTAAAAAATGTTAAATTTTAACATTCTAGTTTTTAAAGGAATTAGCCTTGAGAGTCTAGCCTCCCCAACTGTTTAAAATGTTGTCCTGAAATTAGTGGCTAGAATGCCACCTCTAAATTCATCACTCTTACACCTTATGCTTGCCACCAAACATAGGTCACTTGGCTTTCTGACCCTTACTTTTGTATCTGAAAGTTCCTGCCTCACAAGGTAAAGTGGATTTCCTGTCCTGAGGCACTTTTTTTGGAATAGCTTAGCTGGTTGCTAATAACAAAGTTATTAGCTATTGTGGTTTTTGCAAATGTTATTTAACCAGAAATTACTATCTTTTAAGTCTAAAAGTTGGTGTTTTTTTGGAGTAATTCCCAACTATCATGGTTGACACTGATCACGGCTACCAGAAATTTCTATCAGGGGATTGGGCAGAAATTCATGACTTTTATGTTGAATTTTACAAATAATCACAATCCCAAACCTTCCTATTAGAATAAGAATATGTATATCCCAGTATTTTACCAATTCATTTGGTTTTGGTAAGAATCAGGAGACTTTCTTATGAGAGAAGAAAGAGTTAATGAATTTTTAGGCTTCAAAAAAGAGGATAACAAAAAACCCCCAACATTTAATGGAAATACCAAGGTCTTTTTGAATAGTTAGAAATTTGGTTTTTCAGAGTTTAAAGATTCTGATTGGTTGTAATTAAAAGATACACAGATTTTGTAAATTTATATATTAGGTTATGCGCTATTCCATTTGAACAATTTACCTCTATAAAGAGTACTTGACCCTACCATTATCCCTATCCCTGCCCTCACCCATTCCTTTACAGAATTATAATTTTATTGCGATTTGTTGCGAGTTAATGTGATCCTAAATCTATTCAGATCATTTAACATACTGGTTAACACCTGAAGTAACATTTGGAATGTAATAAAAATGTGAAATAATGTGGTGATATGGTGTTTTAAAGACATCAATACTACTATTTAGCTGTGATAACTGATTATTACTTTATTTATGGTATATCAATAGGCATACAAGCACTTTAAGTATGACAGAGGAAGAAGTCCCTTCCACTGAGGCATATGCATTGGAGCCATGAATCCTGATCTTTACAATAAGGGACATGATACAAGGGTAATTCCCTGTCACTGAGGGGTTGGGTTTAGGCTCTCATCCTTAACTATCTTCAGTCAAGGAAGGAAGTCCTGCATTTGAAGGTATGGCTGTCCAAAATCCTAGTCGCAGCCTTGGTCAGTACTTTATAGACTAAGGGTTTCAAGCATTCCTGACTGGTTATCCAGGTTCTAGTTCCCACTCTGTTCAACAACTTACAAGCCTCAGGGGAGAGAGGGTTTCCCTATTGCTGGAACAAGAGATTCAGTGACCTGGCCCTTGATTTCTGGCAGCAATAACATTTCCTATTTGGTGCAGCTGCCAGGAAATGTAGCCTCATCTTTGGTCAGATAGCTACATCTTATCTCAAGGCAGCTATTGGGTGTTCCCAGAGCCTAATGGTAAAAACAAGACAAATCTCCCTTTCATCCTCTTTTGAAAGTGGTTGCATCTTACGTCCAACTTCACTCCTCCCCTACCTCAAATTTAGGGCATACTTTCCATTTTACCAAGGTATTCTGAACTTTTAGGTCTTGGTAAGGCTTAGAGACCATGGTTAGATTAGGGAATTATGAGGGTATGTCTTAAAGTCCTGACCTAATAGAATTTTCAATAATTTTTTTTCATTTCTTATCACTAATGAATAATTCCATTTACTACAAAATTATGGTTTTTAACATGTGATTTGAATCCTCTAGACTGCTTGTAAAGCTATTTCTTTCTCTAAAAGGCAAAGATGCTGAACCCAAGACTTGATTGGCTCAACTCCATGATGCATCAATGGATATGCAGCTTGAATTTCAAGGCATCTACTCCACTTCGTAGTTCTGAGCAACACTGCTCTCAATATCCAGACTTGAGCGACTTTAGGAACAAGTGTCCCTAGGACCAAGGCCAAGTTTCATGAGCCTATAGGACTAGGTCTCACTATAGGACAACAAGGAAACTGGAGGACATATATCTTGAGCCTTTGTTATTTGGAAAGTCCACCAACATTCAGTTTGCTCTCATAATGAGGCTCCCCAAACAAGTACATAAGGGAATCCCAATTTCTAAAAGAGGACGTTGGTAGGGGGAGAAAGCTGCTTAGGTGGAAAATAGCCTGTGTGGATCATAGCTGTGTTAGTCAGAGGGATTGTATTGTGGGAATAGATATTATTAGCACTTGAAAGTCATTACCTGCATGGTTCTTTTTGGCAAATGAAGCTGATTATTGTAGATGGGGCGAAATGAAGAGCCTTGGAGTTACCTGTGCTGTCCTATATAGTTAATGCCTAACAATATCAGGTGCCTGTGGTGTGAAAATTGATAGCTAAAAGATATTTCCATTCCACTGATGAAGAAGGAGGCTCCACTAGGCAACTCCCCTTACAGTGATCCTGGATGGTCTTTGAAGGAGGTGGATCATATTTGGTGTTTTATAGTGGAATACAAAAAGCTAAAAAAATTATCATGCCTGTTGCTGTAGCAGTTCTTAACCCTTTCAATGTGGTGGACCAAATAGCCTGGACCCAGGGTGATTAATAAGGAATTTATTGACCTTGACAATACTTTCCCTTCTCTGTTCTTAGGGCTGACACTAATTAAGAGCAGTTTATTTCCACTTGGGAAGGAGTCTGGTATACCTTTACTATACTGCCTCAGGACTACCTGAATTGTCCCTCCTATTGCCATATTCTAGCTGATGTAGACCTAAAAAATGTGGGACATAGTGTTGACAATGACATTGATTAAAGTCTTGTGTTCAGTGGTGGCTTATATGGCAAACAAAGGATTTGAGTTTAACTCTGAGAAAATAGAGGATAGAATTTTCTTAGTCGGGGTTCAGAGACCACAGTGGATGCGAAAATCCTATATGATTTCTGGACAGTGCAGCATAAAGTACTGATAATCCTTTCCCTATAATCTAAAAAGAAGTTCAGAGGTGTATTGGACTTCTTGGTTTCTGTAGAACTCATATTTCCCATCTGATTGACTTGATGCTTTCCTTTTCAGAGTCATCCATAAGTCTTTCTCTTTACAGTAGGACTCAGAACAAGCTACAGCCCCAAAAGACTTTAAATAGTCCCTTTGTTAGTCTTTCTTTCTGAGCCCTCATGACCCAGTAGGGCTCATGTTATTGGAGATGTCTGCCTGCAGAGAGCAAACTGAGTAGAGGCTTTGGCAGGCACCTAGAAATGGGCAGATCAAACAATTATTAGGCACTTCATTTATCAGTAGTTAATTCTGCTTTTTTTTTTTTTTTTTTTGGCTTGGCAACTTAGTCTCCAATAAATCATTTAACTTACTTCAAATACTTATTAGTCTACTAAGTGTCTTCATGTTTCTTCTCAAGACCTCTCTTTTTGTCTCATCTTCAGTCTCATAGTCAGAAAGGGAGGAATCTACCTTCCTAAAATACACCGTGATGCTAATTGAAATAGTTCAGAAGAAACATACAATAGGTAAATTTAGAGAATCCGCCCCAAATGTTCACATGAACTATTTGTGCCTGACCTGCAATAGAACATTGGTGTGATCAGCCTCAGTTGGACACAGTAACTTTTGACTTTAGCCTAGTAATGTCGTTTTGGTCCTCTTTGAGAATGAAGGGCAACCAATGCTAAGTCTTAATATGCTCTGTCTTCAAACTACAAACACAAATAATCCGAGCTCATAAAGCTAACGTAATATCTATAGCATCTGGGTTAAGAAATGTTTGAACAAATGGTCACATAGTTACGTTTGTATCTCATTCACCTTTAAGATTGTAAACACGACTGTGTTTTATATGAATTGAATGTGTGCTGTTTTTCACAGACACAACACAAAGACACATACACACATAACCCCCTAGGGTTACTCTCCAATGGTTTTCCCTGAAACACCTCAGTTTCAAGGCATGCTATGACTCAGTATCCATAAACATCATAGTTTATGAGCCCCTAATGATGCATTTCTTTTTTACCAGCCAGTTGGAGGCCACATTGGTCAAAGGAAATACCTTCTTTAAATAGCATGTCAAAAATAAATGACAGGAAAGTTTACACATATACACTTTCCTTTCATTACCATACCACCAGTGAGAGAGATGACACACATAGTGAATACATATGACCAGGCACATTGTGGACATATGTGGAGGCATATTCATAGGAAACATGTGTAATAGTTGAGGCCAATCGAGTCAATCAAATTGTCACATCCCACTTCAAGTCAGATATTTTCCTTGATACCTTCTTTAGATGCAAACTCATTTTAATTGAATCAATCAATCATCTCTGTGTGCTAGGTGTGAACAAGACCTGGGCATTTCTGGCATTGCAATTAAGTGACAGGAAAGCTGTATACATTTCATGAGAGATTTACTCATGCCCTGTGGGACTTGTATAAAACCAACGGACTAATCCAGAATTTGAGCATATTGCAGCTTTAGGGGAGACTCTACCAGAACCCTTAATAATTCATTCATGGGGATGACAATGAAGAAGCTTTCTTCTCCACTCTTACCATTTTGGATGGAAAAGGACCTTCAGAACTTTGAAAAGTTTTGGATTTCTTGTAAGCCTCCTAACAGCGACCCTAGAAGAGTTGATGACAATGTCTGCATCATGCTGTAAGGCCATCCTAGTTACAGTTAGAAAAGTCAGATTCAAGGCTCTTTAAAAGATCTGACAAGGTAGTGCACACCTGGTTCTGGAATGTTTGAACCTGATGAATCCCTTGAGCTTAGTGTATTTGAACTGGGATAGGGCTAAAGCCAAATGGATATGCACATTGTCTGGCACTGAGAGTACTGTCTTTAATAGTAGAGAGCCACCAGGCTGCCTAGAAAGGGTAATCTAATCTGGGAACAGAGGTAAAAAAGATGAAAATGTCTGTGCTGATCAGCAGGGGGGCCAATTCTGTGAGTGACCTTAGCATTTCCAGGCTGGCTGAGACAGGCATACATAGTTTCTCTCTTTCCCCCCCAAAAAAAGTTTACATGAAGAGCCCACAAGAAAAACCAATTCATTTCCACTGAGCTGCTCTTAGTACCTCTACTTTAACTGTGGCTATAACTGCTTAGGGGTCCTAGCTCTTTTAGATTATTCCCTAATAAGCTGTTTAAATTCTTTTCTGAGTTCAAATCCCAATTACTGTAATGGCAATGCAATACTCACAGTGCCAAAGAGACCATGAGTATCCTAGCACAATTCTGAATTGCAAAATACAAGACACTCCACATGGAAGACAGAAACAAAACATTTATTCAGACATCAGAAAGCCAAATCCATCATAGTGACAAAAATCTGTACATAATAACAATGCAGAGAACAGCATCTCCAAGCCTTTCTACTGCTAGGCTTTCCACAAACCAGCTCCATTAAACAAGCAGGTTCTCTTAAACAACATCACCATCACAATCATGCTGGCCAGCATTCTGCATCCTTCCTAACTCTGCTTTCTTCTCAGCTCTGCTAGGTTACACCTCTTCCTGTTCCACCCATGCAGCAAACTCCTACCACAGGCTACTCAGGGTTCCGTGTGACCCAGGCAGGTCACATGGATCTATTAATGAACATGAAAGATCTCGCAATTTTAAATTACCATTACAATTAGTTATACTGAACCAGGGAGTTTAAGAAGTACATAAGCATTTGAACCCATCTTTAAATTGCTTTTTGTCTGATGCCATTTGTGGTCTTTGCATATGATTTTTCATTTGAATTACTCTTCAAAGCTTTCAGTTCTTATAGTAATCTATTTTCTCTAGTTTGAGTCCATAAAAATCAACTGAGGAGCAAGACTGAAAAGGGATGGATGGCATTAGTGGAGTTGGGAGAATCTGGCCTACTCTCTCCTAGAAATCAAGCCAATGTACTTTCCTAAGTGATCTTCCTGAGGCAGAGGAGGTACTTATGGATATAGTTGAATGAATGGTGGCTATGTCTACCTGGGCTGATACATCATGGATGGGCATGGATTGGGTCTTCAGAAATAATTCTTAATAAGTAGTAATATTCTGTTTGAAATCATGGCTTAAGGTTTGGAAGGAGTCACAGTTCTTTTCTCTTGGTAGACAATGAATCCTGCTGCACCCTTCCTGCTTTACCTATTTAGCAAGTTCCTCCCACTATGGGCTTCATGTGACTCAAGCTGTAGACTGGGCCAAAGCTCAAAGCAGATCACATGGGTCTATTAAGAGGCAGGGAAGATCTTCAAATTCCCTTGTCATTACAGCCATTTCCAAAAAAATGTATGTTTCATTTTGTACCTTGAGTCCATCACCTGTCAAGGGTCAGGTACCATGCTTAATAACTATTCCTTTGGAATTGTGAGCTGCCATCCTTTTATCATTTGACCTTAAACTTCTGAAGGAGCCTTCTTATAGACTTCAGATCAAGGTTTATTTTCTGTGAGATAGAGACATAGCAGTAGTCTACACTACTAGGCAGGACATAACAAAGACCATCTTGGTCAAGGTCATAGAGAATCAGCAGGAGGTGAAATCTATAATGTGCAGTATAAGGCAGTCTTGTGGAGGGAAGAGGAGAGAGGGACTCAGAATGTTACTGGTAAGTAGTGTAGCTGACCTTAGTTACTACCAGGGACAAGTGAGGAGTCAGGAGGTGAGCACAGATAGGACTTGAGATTCAAGCCAATAAGTGGGTCAGAAAAAACATAATCCCTTGGGTCTGAAGAAGGACAGCTGTTTAGGACCAAGCAAGCAGAAGTCATATCACATAAATGTCTTAGAGTTGAGTAAATAGTAAATTGGACACAGTAGAAAAATTCTTGAATTTTAGACAGCCATTGGTTTTACCCAGGAAACTTGTGTTTGCTTCTAGAGAGAAAGATTAGATTTATGATCAGAGAAGCTGGGCTAGATTCCTTGCTTTTTTCATTTTCTATGTGACCTAGGGCAAGTATCTTAAACTCTCTGAGCCCAGCTTCCTCATGCATAGAATGAAATATCTGGGCTACATGACTTCTAAGGTTCCTTCTATTTCTAATCTCTGATCCTAGGGAATCTTAAAGACCACCCTATATGTAATTTATACCCTTTATAGTTTTCATTTAAAATTCATCTTCTAATGAAAGATGCATAATTTCCTTTCTGCATCATGCTAAATAGCTACTATTTCTTTAATGTTTCTAGAGATTATTTATAAGACAGCAAGTATTATATCTTATTCAGTGTTTCATATGTTACACCCATTTAAGTGGAAGAATTTTAGTAAATTACATTCAGTAAATTACACCAGCCAATGACATCTATTTATTTATATGCATGTCCTGTGAATTCTTTTAGAATTTTGACATTGAAGTCATTATATTTATTGATTTCAGATTGTAATTCATCCATTAATAGAAAATGCATTAGTAATAATTATGAATCCAGAGGTTATTTAAATAATTTTTCCATGCACAAAACAGTAGTCTTTAACTTGTAAAAGAAGTCAATGTGTATTTTCTTGGTGTTTTAGGAAAATTAATGAGTTTTTCTCTATTATCTTCCCATTTGGGGTATGTGTATATGACTTTTTCAACAAGAGATACTGTATATTAGTTTTGTAATAAATTAGCATTTAAAATTTGAGAAGGAAGGGATGGCTAACTTGCAAGTTGTGAACTTCACTTAAAAAAAGAATCATCTATTTTCTTGGGAAAACTACAGTCTTATCAATTGCTATTTGTAAAACCTCAGTGGAATTAAATAGTTTCTTACAAGCCTTAGGGATTCATGGGATAGTCTGCCAATGATAATGCTTTTTGCCAGAGAGACCTAATGCAACCCAGAGTAGTGCAGCTAAACCTTTAACTCTAAATCCTTTATTGCCGAGTTAACTTCACCTCTTCACATATTAAACTTAGCCAGGGTGACTGAAAATTGTCTTTTGGGTACAAGTTCTAGTTCTACTAAATGCATTATTGCTTTTGTACTCGACTCTGGACATGTTGTGATCCCCCTGAAATATCACTGGGGTGCAAGTTTTACTTGAACTTTTTACTTGAACTTTTCTTAGTTCAAGTGTTATAAGAATCACTTAGTTAATTGATTCTTATTTCTGAAGTGATGTGAGTTTGTGAATATGAAGTTAGCAAAGAGAGAATGCAGGTATTAGAGTTCAGGACTTGGAGCTGATCAGACCCTCATTTGACCCTTACTTCTCTCACTTGCCAGCTATGTAACCTTGGGAAAATTCACTTAACCATTCTCAGTCTTAGTTTCCTTGCCTGGAAATGTGAATATTAATACCTGGTATGATTTAAAATTCAGACAAGTGATTAAAATGTACCCATGATTTTGACTTAGCACAGTGTGCGGCACATAGTAAACACTGGATAATCCTTCTTTCCTTCCTTCCTTCCTTCCTTCCTTCCTTCCTTCCTTCCTTCCTTCCTTCCTTCCTTGGTTCCTTTCTCTCATCTTCTCTTCTTTTCTCTCTCCCTTCTTCCCTTCCTTCCCTCCTTCCTTATTATTTAGGTCAATATTCAGAATTGCTTACATGTCACTATCACTTGTCATTTAGAAAAATGACTTCAGAAATATTACTATAATTATTATCCATGTTTCTCCCTTATCATCTTTTTAACTACTTGTTTGAAGATAGAATATTATGCCAAAATAATCAAGATACAGTCATATAGGCAAAATAAGCAATATTGCGATAATCATATGAAAATTTCAGCCAGAAGTAAGTCATCATGCTTAAGCAAAGGAAGACCTGCTCCCAATCTGAAAAAAAAAATGGCCTAAATTATCTAGATTAGCTGTCCAACTGAATTAGTTGATTGGGTCCCTTAAGCAATTATTCAGTTTTCCACTTTGTCTATTTGTATGGGTACAACACGAATACATATACGTCCTGGTCAATATCTCTATTAAGCTTCATTAGAAAACTTGGTGTGTGTACATATGTGAGCACACTGAATCATAGAGGTAATTGTAATTACTGACTTAACTTGATGTGAAGATTATCTATATGAAAACCAGTGCACTTTGCTAAAGATCGTAAATATTATTGCCTAAAGTTGTTCATCTGACCATTTTCCCCTCACTTGTGTTCTCCCCAAATATCCCTTCCATGAAGTTTAGATGATGGTGGCAACTGCCTTTAAAAAAATGAACCATGTCCAAGATTAGTGTTCTTTATTACTTGAAGTAAGCAATATTGCATAATTTTATTCAAGTCCCCATAAAATCAGCTGATGGTTTGAGAGGAAGGTAAAATACAATGAGAAAAAGCAGTCTCTAAAAATTGACCTAGATTCTAGCAACTTCAAAGCTATGCCTTTAGGGAATGAGAGAAACTAAACTTTCTGTTGCCAATATATGTGCGTGTGGGTGTGTGTATGTATGTATATCTATATACATATACATATATATATATACATAATATACACATATACATATATATATACACATATATACATACATATATTTTTTTTTTCCTATTCAGGGGCGACTACCACCTCTGGTGTGAAGGCTTGATGAGCCCTTTTCAGGGCTGTTCATTTACCTGTGATGTTTACCTTTTATTCAATTCTCTCCTGTGGCTACAAGACACTGTAGCATACAAAGCAGACACACATCGGTAAAACCATCTGGGCAGATAGGCAAAACCAGGTTGAGGAGTTGGTGACTTAGGAAGATGTTTCTTGCACACATGGGAAGTCTGTCCCCCATGTGGAAAGGGTAGACTGGAACAATTTGTTTCAACAGCCATGAAGTCAGCTGTGGAAAGCTTACAGCTTGGTCAGATATCAAAGATGCCAAGGCCGCCCACTGTGTCCTGGGTCATTGCTGGTTGAATGTGCTTTCTGTCTTGCCACTGGACTTTATGACTATGAAAGATGACTTTCTGTAGCTCTGCCTCACATATCTAAATCACACATAAATCAGGACATCATGCTTTTTGAAATGAAAGAGAAGCAACAACATCTGTGGTTGGCGTGGCAGACTGGAGCTTGGGGGCTCCCTAGAGGTTCACATCTGTCACCTTTTAATCTTGTAGTTTCCAGGCATCTCTCTGTCACGTTACCTGAATTCCAGTCATTACCTCTGTCTCCCTCACAGGAATCAGACTTTCCTCAGGAAAGCTAACCTTTCACCTTATTTTACCCTGAACAAACCTCTTTACCAGTGTACTTCATCCTAACCTCTCTTGGTAATTGTCTTCAGTGACAATGTAGGGTCCTTGAGGGCAGGGATTATTAGGCTGCATTGGATTTGTATCTCCAATACTTAGCACAGTACCTAGCACATAGTAAGTATTTGATAAATGATATCTGTCTATGTAGCTATACATTGTATCATATCTATCTATCTATCTATCTATCTATCTATCTATCTATCTATCTATCTATCTATCTATCTATCTATCTGTCTGTCTGTCTGTCTGTCTGTCTATCCATCCATCCATCTCTCTATCTATCTATCTATCCATCTATCTAGTTGTCCTTGCTGACAAGAGGGAAGTATAGCAGAAATGGCCCTGTCTTTGCATTCAAAGTTCCAGACCTGTTTCTGCCATATGTGATGTTAGACAAGTCACTTTTCCTTTCTGAGACTCAATTGCTTCATATGCAAAATAATGGCTTAGATGACCTCTTAGATTATTTCCAGGCATGAATCTGTGCTCCTACGAAGACTATACTGTGGAGACTGTCATTAGTAGCACTTGTAATTGTCTGAGGAGAGCCTTTGGATGTAGATACAATCAGTCATAATTGCTCCCTGCACACCAGGGATTCCATTATGTTTTTCTGCTTCTTTCAATGTACAACTTATTACTAATAATGTAACCCTACTTCCATTGAACCCTGAGATGGTTTTCCTGTGCATTTGCTTAAGTATAAAGGGATATAATTCCTAACTGGCCAAGAGAACACCAAGCATGATGATATGTAACTGGATAAAAGGGTTGTTTGGAGAAAATACTTCAAGGGAAGGGATTGGAGGAGAGATGGGTCAAGAGAGTCTGGAGAGTATCTTTGAATGGCAAATTGGAGGCCCTGGAACCACATAAAATAGGGAAATCAGCCCCCATTCATTATATTCTATGACTTTCAGCACTTGTAGCCCAATAGAGAGAACATCCCTTTCTCTTGTCTTGAAATGTCTCACTAGCATTGCCCTGGAACCAGTGACTCAAGAGAGCTGGTTTTAAAATTTTCTGTGTTGGCATTTATACCTCAGAAATAGATAAGTGACTTAAATGGGGGCTTGATTATTGATTGTTCAGATCACACTTAAAAGTGTACCGTGTCTACAGTCTCCCTGCCCATTCAGAAATACAATAGCTAAGCATTTCCTATTGTCCTTTGTGTCTCTTAAACCAGTTCTCTTACATAGGTACGTAGTTTGCATACAGCATTTTCTCAGCAAATCAGGAGTCTCATTCCCTTATGTTTAAGTGATCAGGGTCACAGGGCTGTCCTTTGGGGGACTAGCCTGGGATTGGGTAGAAGCCAGATTATAATAATGGCAATAGTTTAGATTTTTCTAATGTTTATTTTCAGAGTATTTTCCTTACAATATCTCAGTGAGGTGGGAAGTGAAAGTATTGTTTTCCTTTTCTTCTTTTTACCGGACATGTAATTTCATATCTAGAGTAGCTAGTATTTACATATCACTTCAATGTCTGCAACTATGCATGTCATCGTATTTGGTGTTCATAAGAACCCTGAAGGATGAGGAAAGTGAGACAGAGAGAGGTTAACTGACTTTCACAGACTAGGAAGCATCTGAGGCAGTATTTGAAATCAGACTTCCTTTACTTCAAATTCAGTGTTTTATTCATTTTTCATCTTACTGCCTTACAATTCTCAATGAGGAAAGACATTCCACTATGCAGAGTGGCAATTGCTGTGTCATTTATAGTTTTCTGAGGGATGTAAGAAGTAAATGATTTGCCCAGGTCACGTTTGTCAGAGGCAAGACTTGAATTCAGGTCTCCTTACTCTGAGGCTATCATATATTGTATTCTTATGATTTTTACAGATGAGAAAACTGAGGCTGAGAGAGATGAAGTCATTTGCCAAAATCAGATAAATGAAAGAGCTGGGGCTTTATCCAATGTCCTCTGACTTCCATTTAGTGCTTTTCTTAGTGCATCAAGAATTTATGAAGTTCTTGGCTAGTGCTCAGCATTGTGATAAGTGCTATGAGGGAATACAGAATAAATTCAAGGCATTGACCTTGACTTGAAGAAGTTTAATTGAAGAAACATAGCTAACATATTATGAACAGTCAAGACCACATATAATTAATTACTAAAGTGTGTGAACTTCGTGGGAAAATGTGTATAGAGGGAATGGGAAGGAAAGGTAGAGAATAGTGTCTACTGTGTGACAGGCCCTGTGCTAAGGACTTAGCAAATATCTCATTTAACCTCCATAACCCTGGGAGATAGGTATTGTTATTACTTCCATTTTACAACTAAGGCAAACAGAAGTTAAGTTACTTGTTCAGGGTACCCAGGCCCCAGGATGGGGTTGAGAAGAAAGGGAAAGAACTGAACGGTAGTGGACAAGAATGAATTATTTCATCTTTCTTCATGTGAAAAATGAAGGGTTCAATTAATTAATCCCTAAATTCTCTTCTAAATTTAAATCCTCTCATATTTTAATTACATGAGAGAAAGAGCCCAGAAATGCAAAAATATTTATAGCAGTATTTGTGTTGCTTTTGTAGCAAAGGAACAAAATGGATACCCATTGATTAAAGAATGCCTGGATAGATTAACATATTTGAATATAAAGGAATATTACTGCAGCCTAGGAAATGACAAATATGATGGGTAAGAGTGTGGGTCAATTTATTCAATCAATCACTCCACCCCACTTAAATTAGCTACAAAATACTCTAGTGCTTATATTTTTATAAGGTGAGAATACTTCTATTAAATCTATCAAAGACATTAAACTAATGGACGACCTATCACACATAGTGTGATAGTGTCTGCTACAAAACAGAAAGTCTTTTCAGTACTCATTATTCCAGTATCTGGCTAGCGAGTTGTGGAAGGAGTCCCAGTCAAGCCTCTCAGAGGATAGTGTTGGAGGTGAGATAAAGGAGGTGTGGAGCTGGAGCACTTAGGTCTCTCTCTCCCACTTTCTCCCCCATTAAATTAAATGGAAGGCATCATACTAGGAGTCTGGGAAACAAAGACATAAATGAAGCTAATCTTGCCCTCATAGAGTTTATATTTATAGGAAGAATTATATTATATGTATACTGATAAGAAAAATAAATTATACATAAAATAATAGAAAATATTTTTCAGAGAGACATCTGGTAGGGGTAGGTTTCAGGAGAGTTTTTATCTAAGTGGAGAGCACTACGCCTTCAGTTAAAAAGATTTGAACTCAAATCATGCTGTACAAACCATTTAATAGCTATTTGTCTCAGTTTTTTCATCTGAAAAATAGACATAATATTAATGTCTATCTCCCAGGGTTGTTGCGAGGCTCACATGAGACGATAATTGAAAAGTACTTGTTCAGTGATATACGTATATGTGTATATGAGTGTGTACATATATATATATATGTATGTATGTATATATGTACACACACAGTTTTTGCTGCTACTGCTGTTATTGCTAGTTTAATTATCTAAAAGGTAGTGTCTGAACTGTGTCTTGAAGGAAGCTAGGGATTCTACAAGGAGGAATTGAGGAAGAAGGGCATTCATTCCCGATGTGAGGGACCACAGAGATGGCAGATGTAATACTACATACTGGGAATGCAAACTTGCGAGATAAGGTGAGATCTCAATTTATATATTAGCAAGTAGAACAAATTTTATTCTTCACCACCTATGCTAGATGATATCCCTAATAATAAAATATGATAGATTATTTTAGATAACTATACTGGCCTTCCTCAAGGGTGAATAAGGCAGCTATGCACTCCCAGGTTTCAAGAGAGAATAAGCCTATGAGATCCATGGATGTTTCCACACTCCAGGAAGGATTCATAGACTTCTATATAGGGCACAGTGAGAATACAATATGCCAGTTGTATTGCAAGGAATTCAAGGTTAAATGCGTAAGTTCTTAGAAATAAACTGAGGCTGGGTTATGGGGAGAATGGATATCTTTGAAATAATAGCCAGTGATGAAGCAGCTTCTTCAGTAACTGTTGATTGTATTGACTTCAGAGTCAACAGCCACTGACCTTTTGTCAATCAATTATTGTGAGCTGGGCATGTCCTAAGGGTTATCAGTCCCTCATGTGTCAACATTATAAATATTGACAGTGATAGGGAGGTTTATCCCTTCTATATTTCCCCAATTTATGAGTGTTAGAGTCAATAAGTAGTAGTATCATGTCAAGTCTGATGTCACATAAAATGAAGTTCCTTCCTTATTCTTGGCTCCACCTTTGAACTCCTAGATATTTTGGAGAAGTAGAAGTTCGAGGCAGAAAGTATTATAGACTATTTAAACAAAGAAACTGAGAGACTCTTCTTCCTTTATTCTCTATGATGGTATGTAATGATGTTCTCTACCAAAGGCAGAAGCACAAATGTAAACCTGAATGAGAGCATTTTGAATCTTGAAAGAGGGGAACAAATGCTGATGTTATAACTTGCCATGTCGTTGCTATTATCCTTTCATAAATTATGAGTTATTTTTAGACAACTTCAGATTTCAACTTTAGACAACTGCTGCTACTCTTAAGTGACTTTAATTGCAGGGAACTGCCAACAAGCAAAGTCAAATGGTAGTATTACAGCAGAAGATAGGTATATTGAGAAACAAAATGAATTTTCAAACCGGGATACTGATAGATGAAATGTGAGGAATCCGAAGATGAGTGTTTAGTGTTAATAATGTGTGGTACTGTGACTGATTGCTATTGTTTCATAGAGCAGGTAGCTGGTTCAATAAAATCATTTTAGCTTCCTTTCTAAAGCACTTATTTTTCTCGTATCTCCCTTTCTGCTTCATTGTTCTTCAATTAGGGAGAAAAAGCATCCCTTTCAAGTTGCTATAAGTGATCCTTACTTGGAGTTCACTGGGATAACATATTGCCACTGGATTCATAGACTGTCTCTTTCTATGGAGGAGATCGTTCAGGTATGCTCACTCGCTATCATGTAAAGAATTAAGCAAATTCTTTCTAGATTCTCCTACCTTCCTATGTTTATTTCTGAGAGCAGGGATGGGGTAAGTCACCCTATCTTTTTCCATTACATAGTAAGTACACTTAAGTCCTTCCATACGCAGAATGATTCCTTGGAGAACACCAACGAAAAGAATTCCAAATATGGACCAAAACACATGACTTCTAATTGATATATCCATATTTGAATTTTGTGGAAATGTAACACGACTAATAAAACATTGCCTTAAGTGTTGAATGTAAAGATATTTCAAAGGAAGACACCTTAGACCCTTGATAACCTGCATACATCACGTACAACCCAAGAAATTTGTTCCTCTGGTTCACTTAAGCAGCTCCTTAGAGAATTACTATTGTGTTGTGTTCTAGTACTAAAGTTGTAGGAAATTTAAAAAGCACTGTAGGACAGCACATTTATATCTTTGGATGAGTTAATATCTATCTCTACCTGGTAGAACTATGTTCAAGAGTAGAAGGTGCTAAAACCAAACCAAACTGGCATGATGTGTTATAGATATTATAATTTTTATAAAAATGAGTCTATAGAAAGTTATAGTCAGAAAATAAGAAACATAATGAAACACAAGAATGTGAGTCCTCTTTTAGTTCTAAATTTAAGATTCTAAGAACATTAATCTTGGAATATATATATATATATATATATATATATGTGTGTGTGTGTGTGTGTGTATATGTGTGTGTGTGTGTGTAGTGTATCTGTGTGTGTTTGTGAATATCATTGACTTTAATAAACTTTCCTCTCCCCCACCCATTTAGCATTGTTATGTTCCTTAACACTAAGATTTTTAAAAGGTGACTTTCTAATGGTATTACCTATGTCTCATGGACTGCTGAAGAATGATCATTTTGATTATAAAAAATTCTGGTAAGTGACAATGAGTGATTAACTAAAACAATGTTTTATTCCCTGACGTAATAGTGAGTACATAGCATTAAATATATTATTAATCCAACAAGATATTTTCATACTGAGCCATTTAAAGCCATCAGTTGCCCCATTGTAATTGATGGATTACTGCATTACCATTTAATTTCGTTTTGTTTTCACGGCATAACACTGGCTTTCATTCCAGTTAATTGCATAACCAAAAAAGGAATGAAATTACTTCGGGAGAATGAGTAATGTAGGAAAGGATTTTTGTTGATCAAATTGCTAAAATGGGATGTGATCCATTTAGAGGACCCATACACAGAGCCTTCTGCGTTGACTACACTTACCTTCATTCCTGATGGCAATGTGAGGGAGTAAAGCAAACTTGAATTAGTCCATCACTTGGGAATGGTATATTCTTGCCTGCGCAGAATATCAACAACAACCTCCCATGACTACTTGTGGTTTTTTTTTTAATCACTGACCATCTGTTAAGTTCAGAGTCACATCTTCCAAGCAGAAAAATTAGCACATTTTTGGATGATACTTAAGATTGTTTTCTTTTAAATTCCCTCTCAATTATACCAAACTGAAGAAAAGAAAATCATGCCTATACTTCACAGTTCCAAAGTGAAAGATCTATGCCTTCCATTTTGAATATCTGTGTTGAATTTAGAAATGTTAGAATCCATAGCAGATATTGTTCAAATTTATTCCAAAATGGTTCTTAAGTGATTTTTATGCCTCTAATAATATGGTTTGGGCAAATATATATGTTTGACCCATATTTAGGATCCTAATGATCTATTCTTGCCTTCAGAACATACTTATGTTTAAAAAAAATTTAAAATGTACAGTAAACTAGTCTTAGCTTGGTTGCGCTTTCATATCATTTGCTTAAAAACAAGGTAGTCAAAACTGGTGTGATCAAAGAGGAACCATTTAAAAATATTAAAATTTATTTTAGGATATAATTTTTGTTAGTGTTCCAAGATATCCCTGAGCTCAAAAGATAATATTTAATTTTACCATTTGTTCCCAGTTCTAACTTAAGTCTAGGACCCTCTTTGAGCCCATTCTCCCAATACCCACTCAGATCAGAAAGTTGAGTCCTGACAGGGTAGCTGACTACTGCTCTCAAGATTCTAGAGGTAACTCTGAAATGTTGGGGCAAGTAAATGTTTCTAAAAGTCAAATTGATGCATTTCAGTTTAGGGTAAAAGTTGGTTAGAATAGGATGAAATATCTCCATTAGTGACTGCTTAACTGGAAAAATATATAAAGTAGACCAATGTATAAGGAACACAATAGGGCAAGCAAGAAAACTCAAAAATCTAAGCACAGGGAGTTCTTTTATCCCTCTGAAATTCTCATGACATTCTTACTTGTAGTAATGTTGGACTCCAAGGATCAGTATATTTCTAGTGTCCCCATTGAAATTTCTGTCACTAGCAGATGTAATTTCTGAACTTGATATTGTTTTAGGGTGATTAGCTTTCAAAAGGCAATTTGTAGCTTTTCTGGCATCAAAACTAAAACTTTAGTGTACTCTACTACTGACTGTCTGCCAGTATTAGCTCTAATGGACCTTTTCATTGCCTGGAATATCATTCGTTTAAATTATGGAACAGGAAGCTAGCTCTGTCCAGCCGCTGGATAGAGTGCAGACCTAAAGTCAGGAACACTCATCTTTCTGAGTTCAAATCTGACTTCAGATTGCATTACCCTAGGCAAGTCACTTTACCCTGTTTCCCTCAGGTCTTTGCCTGTAAAGAAGAGCTTAAGAAGGAAGAGTCATACCAGTCCAATATCTTTGCTAAGAAAACACCAAATGGGATCACAAAGAGTTAGACATGACTGAAATGACTCAATGGCAACAATGTACTAGGCAGTGGGATAAAAATAAGGGATGAAACAATTCCTACTTTCAAGGAGTTCCTCCTCTACTGGAAAAGGTAGTAAGTAGATGTAGATAATGAGATAAAGAGAATAGCTCAAAAACAGAATTAATAAAAATAAATACAAAGTAGTTGGGGGGATCTTGAGTATGTCTTCACAAAAAAGGTGGCGCTTGAATTTCATCTTGAAGGAGAAGAGGCTTATACTAGATGGAGGGGATGGGATTAAGGGCACATGGAAAGTGGCTGGCCTTGGCAGAGATAAAAACCACAGAATTATCAGAGTTTGAGGGATGGTAGTAGAAAATGGGGATAGTGTTGCATGATTTTCCAACAAACAGAAAAGGAAAAGAGAAAGCTTGTGGCAAAAGGCTTCACTTTTTTTCATTGAAGTATGAGATGATAAACTTAGCTGAGAAATGCCAAAAGCCCGAGGAGAGTCTAGTACAGTAACTATCCTGCTTTTACGGTGATGGTAGCAGAATAATCCTGCCAATGGGAAGAGGGGGTGGGATGGAAGTACTATGACATACAATTCTTATGTTGTCCAAAAGATATCCATTTAATTATTTTAAATCTTAATTCTCCATCTTCGTCCAATAACCAATAAGATAACATACTACTGAAATAACTGAACCATATTCTTATCGACATTCTCTCTTAAAATGAAGCTAGAAGAAATAGAACAATTGCATCTAAATGGAAGAATAGTACATGGGTTCTTATCAGAGAGGTAGATATAGGAATTGGCTGAGTTCCACTATTATCATCAGTGAGAATAGATCACTATGGAAATGCCACTTAATGTCTGTTTTGGCATGCTCCCCATTTAACCTGAAAATTAAAATCTATTGTGTTATGAGCTTAGACAATTTATAGAAATTAACCATATCAATTTAACTTTTCTTGGACAAATATGAAGGTTTAGAGTTTAACATTTAACATTTAGAGTTCAACATTGTAAGAAGATGTGTAAAAATCCAAGTGTCCCTGGGTAACCCATATGATCTGACAACTATCCTATTTCCAGTTTCCATGAGGTGAAATTTGGAAAATATTAGTATGGAATGTATGAATATTTAAGGAGAATGTGTAGAAAAAAATAATGATAGGGCAACCATTAACCATAATGGAGACAAGGCTTTAATTTGCTGTAGGAAATGATTGAAAATTGTGCCTCTCTGTGTTTTAGTATTAAGACCCTCTGCGTTACTGTCTGTTGGAAGCTTTAAGTCTTCAGTTTAATGAATGAAACTTTCTATTCCTTCCTACTTTCCTTCCTTCCTTCCTTCCTTCCTTCCTTCCTTCCTTCCTTCCTTCCTTCCTTCCTTCCTTCCTTCCTTCCTTCCTTCCTTCCTTCCTTCCTTCCTTCCTCCCTCCCTCCCTCCCTCCCTCCCTCCCTCCCTTCCTCCCTCCGTCCCTCTATCTTAATCCAGATTAGAAGTGCGATAGACACCAGTGATCCTTCTATTGATCGATATCAAAATTTTGACCTGTTCCATTTTTTAGCCTGGGTCAGTTTCCCCTCTTTAGACCTCTTGGTGGCCTTCTGTCCCAGGGACCCCCCCATATTGTTGCCAGGAACACTACAGTTCAGAACTCCAGAGCTCAAGTTGTCCCCTAACCTCAGCCTTCCTATTAGCAGACGTTATAGGCTTAGATATGACACTGCTCCACAAAATTGATTTAAAACAAAGTATTTTTCGGTATCAGGAGTAAAATTTAAAGACATGAGAAACATGTACATTTAAATTTTTAAAATTCTTTTAAAAATGCCATTTATCTCATTTTTTCTTTGTCTGGCCCTACCAATAGCCCATCCAAATTTTTCTTTTTCTTTTTTGTAAATCAAAGTTCTGAATACTCATCAGAAAGAAATGGATAGCTTGCACAGATGCAGGAGCAGCACCATAAGATGTTTTGCAGAGTTTATTCCTGTAAGTAGATGTCATAAAATTCAACAGTACTGGAAGTTTATATTGAATCCCACATAAAGTGTTTTGCTATAATCTAACATGAAGATTATGAAGGCAAACTGTGCAAGAGATTGAAATATCCATGGTAAACCCAACTGGAAAAAGAAACTCAGTGTGGGGCCCAGCCTGGGCTCTTAAGGCTGGAAAAGACTGAATGAATCACCTAAGTGGCTATAGAGTCTGAGACTAGAAAGCAGTGGTGCCTCAGACTTGGGTAAATTTGCTTTGTTTAAGTTGTAGTCTATATTGTTTGTATATGAAGTTCTTAAATGAGAAATTTTTTTGGAGATAAATGATCTCTAGTGATTGACTTTTAGGCTTAATTTAAGATTGAAGATGTAAGTCCTGGTTAAATTTTTGATTACTGAAACTTGTCATCTGATGTAAAAGCCTCTGGGACCATGGGACCATGTCATGGGACCATGACAAATTGTGTTCTGCTACTCAGAGAAGAATGTGACCTTTATGACAGAAATTTGCCTCAAGGGACAATCCTGTCTTCTGTCTGGGATGGGATCCTCCTGAGTTAGTTTCCCCATTATGTTCCTCTAAATATGCCTTCATAATGCTAATTTAAGTGGGCTGAGTTGGGTCTGAGCACTTTCTTGGAGACAAGATGAATCTTGTTTACAGAGGGACTGAGGAAACAGTCTGGGGTGGCCCCAGGGGGTCTGGGTGCTCCAGGGATAGTCTTAATGGGTGTGGCCAGTAGCTTGGAGAATTAAACTGATAAGATTAAGGGTGGGAGGTAGAACCAAGATTTGGGCATAGCAATAAGGAAAAGCTTATGGGCCTCTATTCTGATAAAGTGGAGAAATCCTAGGAACTTCCAATGTGAGGTTTTCTAGGGACTTTTAGACAAATGGGACAAAAACATGAAGTTCTTGTAGGTTTTGAAGCAATTGGGTATTAAAAACAATTGGGTATTAAAACAATTGACTGGATTAATTACTGAGACTAAATCAGAGACATCTTCAGTTTGAGAAAAAGAATTTCAGTGTAGCTTCTTAGAGACAGGTAACCTCTGGTAATATTTTGCATTGATGGAAAGTTAAATGTTTCTGTTTTAATTTGAATTCATTTCCTGAACATAAGTTGAAATCAGTGTTCAAACTTCTATGTGTAGCTCATTCTTTTAGACTGAGCATGGTAAAAAAGGGATAGAGAAGCTTGGGAAATTGGTGTAAACCTATTAGAGCAATAATTGGTTGCTGTCCTTCATCTTCAAACAGGACCAAAATGACATCACCATGATAAAGTGAAGTTTCAGTGTGTCCAGCTATGGGACTGTGGTTGATCAGACCAATACGAGCTTGGAACGCTCTACTGCAGGTTGGGCACAGATAGGCCCTGTGAACATTTGGGGTGAATATCCCAAATTTGCACATCCTGTGTTTACTTTGTGCTATCTCAGTTCTGCTTTGCTCAAAGTGCACAGCATCCTTTCTGATGTGGGCATGCCATGCTGAATGGTCCTGTGTCAGTGTCTGCCATGTTGCACAGTCAAATACAAAGTTCTTGAGAGAGACCTTAGGAGCGTCCTTCTATTGCTTCTTCTAGCCACCATGTGATCGCCTGCCTCATGTGAGTTCTCCATAAAATAGACTTTTTGGCAAGCATACATTTTACATTCTAACAATGTGGCCAGCCCATTGGAGTTGCATTCTCTGAAGCATAATCTGAATAACTGGCAGTTCAGTTCGAGCAAGGGCTTTAGTGTCTGGTAACTTATCCTGCCAGATGATGATTAGAATTTTCCTAAGACTGTTCAAATAGAAGCGATTCAGTTTCCTGGTATGGCACAGGTAGACTGTCCGTGGTTCACAAGCATACAACAATGAAGTCAGCACAAGGCTCTGCAGACCTTCAGTTTGGTAGTCAGTTTAATACCTCTTTTCTCCCAAACTTTTCTTCAGAGCCTCCCAAGCACTGAACTAGTTCTGGAAATGCATGCATCAACCTCATTGCCAATGTGTACATCCTTGAAAAGTACACTACCAAAGTAAATGAATTTATCCACAGCATTCAAAACTTCTCTGATCAATGGGTTCACATACTGATGGTGTGGTGGTGGTTGATGGAGCACTTGTGTTTTTTTGGTGTTAATTTTTAGGCCAAAATTAGCACAGGCAGCAGAGAACTGATCCATACTTTCTTGCATCTCAGCTTCAGAGGCTGCACTGAGTTTACAGTCATCTGCAAACAGAAAATCATGCACCAACACTCCCCCACTTTGGTCTTGGCTTGTGGCCTTTTCAAACTGAAGAATTTACCACCAGTACAGTAGCTGACCTTGATGCCGTGTTCATCTTCATTGAAAGCATTTGTCAACATGGACGAAGACATCATGCCAAAAAGCACGGGAGCAAGCACACAGCCCTGTTTCACTCCATTGGTGACGGGGAAGGCATGAGAGCATTGTCTACTATCCAGAACCGGGGCAAACGTGCCATCCTGAAATTGATGTACAATATTGATGAACGTGTCCGGGTAACCAAACTTTGACAGAATTTTGCATAAGCCCTCATGACTAACTGTGTCAAAGGCCTTGGTCAGATCTACAAATGCTGTGTACAGACCTCTGTTCTGCTTCTGGCATTTCTTCTGGCATTGTCAGGTAGCAAACACCATATTGACTGTTCCTCGGCCGTTTCTGAAGCCACACTGGCTCTCAGGTATATGACCATCTTTTAGGTGAAGAATCAGCCTATTAAGGAGGGCTCTAACAAGAATCTTGCCAGCAATGACTAAGAGAGAGACGACCCCCCATGATTGTTGCAGGACACTGTTTCTTTTACCTTTATAGAGATGGACAAGGTATCCTTGAACTCCTGGGGGATAGCCTCCTCTTGCCATATAACCTGGAAAATTTCAGTCAGCTTTTGTATGAACAATGGTCCCCCTACCTTGTAAATCTCAGCTGGAATAGAATCACCACATGAAAGGAGTCTACTAGCCCTCAAAACCTCTTTTTCAGTTGGAACTTCAGCTAAGGAGGGATTAACTTCAACCAGAGAAAAATGGTCAATGACCTCATCATTGATTGACGATGGTCTGTTTTGAGAACACTATGGAAGTGTTCAGCCCATCTCTCTAGGATCATGTCCTCATCACTAATCAATGTGGCTCCATCAACACTGAGTAGTTTGTGATGCAATTGTGATAAGCAATAACTTACAGTCTTAACAGTAAATTTGATTTTATAATTGTTATTTAATTAGGAACTAGAACAAGTACAGAAAGCAAGCAAGCTACTCAAGACTTACTTTAAAGATTTCTCAGCCAATGTGAAATTATAGTCATATCTGAACATGATTATTGGAGCTTGTTATTTTAAGATTTTATGGGATTATTAACTGACCCTTCTTCCAAGTCTAACTCCAGGTGTGTATAGTAAGAAAGACTGTCTGAATCACTGATCCCTGATGCCAGCGAGTTTGTGAGATGCTGGAATGAATTGAAAAAAGTGATCTCATGGGAAGATTGGGAGAATGATTTTTCTGCCTGAACTGAGGTAGAGCTCTCCAGACTCAATTTTCCCACTGATACCTGGCAGACTTTAAGCCTAAATGTCAGTTGACAATCTACTCCTGCCTGGAATTGACATGAAGTTAGGGAGATGTTGGTTCCCTGAAACATCCCTACTCTTGATGGCAATTTCCTATAATCAAAAGTTTTGTAAGCATAGTACCAGATCTATGAAATAATAGATTGTTAGTAGGGGAACATCTGAGGCAAAGTCCAACAATTAAGCTATTAGACTTAGGTTTTCAGACCAACAACAACAAATTAAGGTGCTTTAATTCCTAGTAATGGTGTGGAGACAATCAGGTCAAGGACTTATGAAGTTAGTGTACATAGTTAATATTATTTTTCTCTCAGTTGGTTAATGTTAAAAGAAGAGTGGTTTTTGGTCTATCTTGTAAATGCTTTAAAAGAAGGATTGCATGACCAAAAATTAAAACTGTTTCATAAAGTGATATATACTGTGTTAAAAAATGGTTTCTTATTGTATTTATGTATGTACTGGAGTCTGTTATTTATTCCTTAGTGAAATCTACATCCCCCTATGGAGGAATGAATAGTAAACCAATGTAAAATGTAAAAGCTGGGTTCTGACATCAATTTCTTAAAGATGACAATTGGCCCAAGTTCCAATTTTGAATTTGTAAGAGTGTTGAGTATTAAGCTCAGCAATGGTCATCTAAAGTTATATCCAGATCAGTTTTGTAGGAGAGTAGATATCTGGATCTACAAGAAGATGAAAGGGAAGAAGATACTGAGATGCTTTGCTGAAGATGGCTTGAATGAGCATAAAGACCAGAAGATTGCATCAGATGATGATCCTCCCCAGACTGCTGTATCGGATGGAGCCTCTCAATGGACAAATCATTGATTACATTTTTCTTTTGAATTCTTGCATCTGTACTTATAACAAAGGGACTGCCCTGTTCGGGGCTCACGGTCCCCGATCGACCCTCCCGGTGAGTAGTAACCCCTCACTCTGCTTCATGCAGCTTCAGACGTCTCTGGAGGCAGGAGCACGGGTGGAAACCAAGCACGAGCCAGAGTGGTAGAGCAATGCAGATGTTTATTCAGTAGTTCACATCAGCCCAGTCTCCCCCGAACCCCCTCAGATTATTGCCTTATATTCCTTATTCTTTCCGGGTTTTGCTGTCCGATTCCTGATTGGGGAGTTCAGCCTACTGTCGCCCCAGCCCCCTCCCCTTAGCCAGCCGTGCCCTGTGGCGATAGGGCAGGGGTCTCTCTGGACCTTCCTTCCCCACTCGGACCATCTGCTTGGTCCTATCACAGGTGGCCAGGTGTGTTTTACTCTTACTGGGGCTCCCTCAGTACCTCCCCGAGGGCGGTATCGTGCCTTGTACACGAGCCTTCCCTTCACCCTTAGCCCGGAAGTCACGGGTGAGGCGCGTGATTGCCGGGAGGGGGGGGGGGGGGGGACGGACGGACACGGGTATAGACTCCTGGCCGTTACCTCTCTGCCCAGGAGGTCCGGGGACGGCCCCTGACAACTCCTCCTTTTTTGTTTATATGGGCAGGTGAAAGACCTGTCTTAGGCTATGTGGCCTGACTCCATGCCTGGTACCGAAAGTGGGCAGGGCCCCTGTCTTAGGCTATGTGGGTGGTCCCCACCTCCAGCATTTTCTGGCAGGTGGGCCCACAATAATCCCGTCACTGGGTACCTCTGCAGCCAATGGCATGACTATCCAGGTCATGGGGCCACAATATTCCCGTCATCGGCACAGTCACAGCGAAAGCCCATTATTGACTATAGCGGGGTACAGGGATGCTTTTGAAAAGTTTGATGCCCTTTTTGTTTATTAGAAAGGGGTTTTTCCGGGGGCTGAGGCGAAGCTTAGCATCTCTCCAAGGCTGCAATCCAAATTTGTGGGTTACTTTGGTTTGCTAGAGAGTGGAGGGCCCAGGCGGTACATTGCCGCTGGTGCGTCTGTCTTTGCCGAACTCGGCATAAGCAGAGCAGGAAGCCCACGGCAAGGAGAAGGAATAAAGAGGCAGAGCCCGTATAGCCTTTCACCCATGTAGATAGAGTAGAAAAGATAGAACTAAAGGTGGTGGTAACAGCGGGATCAATTCAGGTGGCATTGATGTTGGCAACCTGGTGCCAGAGGGCGTGGAGGGTGCGCTCAAAGTTGTCTGACCAATTTCCTGTGAGCATCTGCGATAGTTTGCGGGACAAATTGGCAGCATGGGAGAGGTTTTGTTTGAATAAACACTCTCCCTACTATCTTTGGTCCTATACATGCTTGTACAGAACAATTCTGGCATGTAAAATTGAAAATTCCTGTCATGTTCTGATATGTCTCTAGTTTAGATCTGTAGTCTCTGTCCCATAGAAATATATGTGTGTTCCCTAGACATACTTCACCCATTAATGTTGTTAGCTTTCTTTGGTGATGCTGCAGCAGGCATTCCCTGCACTGTTTGTCCTCTCATAGCTAGAATAACTTTGTCTAGTCCCTGAACAAGTCTTTCAACCTCAGGAGACCCTTTATAATTGATGTACATTTGTCTAGGAAAGTTTGGTGCATATTTTTCCTCAAGTAAGTATGTAAGATTGTGACATGAATATAACATTTCTGTGTAGTTTCACCTAATCAATTCTTTCTCCTGACAAGTATGTGTGTGACAGTTCTCAAATGGTAAAAGCCCCGTATACAGATGCCAAAGGGTTACATTTCTCTTCTTTTGTAAGTTACAAAATGGCCTAAATTTCATCCCACGAACAAGTCCCACAAAGTCCTTGTCTGACCAAACTACTATTGTCCCATTTATCCTCCAGGTGAATAGATTATAAGAGTGTAATGTATCTTTCTCATCCAATGTCTCTTGTCCATCCAAAATAGTGGCACACCAGGGATACCCCTCTGTTCCATTCACCTGTGTGTATTTAAAACCAAACCCATTCCAATTCCCAGAAATACCCTTCTATAGACAAAGTGGGAAACGTGCGACTAGTCCTGAAAAGTTAGTGTCTCTGAAAGAGTCCCATTATTATCATAGTCTAGTCCATTATCTTTAAACATGTGAGAAATATTGCCTTGGATGATAAACTTAGGCATTGTCTCACTCCATGACATCACCCTTAACCATGGTGGATTCCTGATGAACGCCCGTCTCTGTTGTTCCTTCGGTGCTGGGTCGATGGACGCAGTGTTCTTTGAGTGTCATGATAAGTACGAGAAAAATGAAAGGAGTCATTGTGATCTAGTTGATTAAGTTTCTCCAGAAGTTTTTTCATCCGCCGCTGATGGCACCTCCTCACTCCCATCCTTTTCACTGGAACCCAAACTTCTTTATTATCATCTGTTGAAACACAAACATACCCTTTTCCCCACGTTAACACTGTATGAGGACCAAATCAATTTTTATTCTCATCGTGCCACATTACTTTACTGGCTGCTTTCAGGGCACTTGTTATTGCTGATTCATTCTTTGCAGACTCCTTATTAGGAAATGTTAAGAATTTCATAGCAGCCAATAAGCCATCATTATAGAATTTTAAATAATTTAGAATATAAACAGCCAAACAGCCAATTGTAATTTATCATCAATTTAGAGTATAAACAGCCAATTGCGAATTTATCAACTCCTGGTCCAACTCCTCCTTTTTCTTTTTGCAAGTAAGTGTCCAGGGATTGATTTGCTCGTTCCACTATAGCTTGACCAGTGGGATTATGGGGGATTCCAGTGACATGTAAAATGGAAAATTCCACCATGAACTGTTCAATGGCTTTATTGATATAAGCTGGACCATTGTTTGGTTTAATGCTTTTTGGTACTCCATGATTTAGAATGTGACCGAGTGTGTGTGATATAAAATATTGTTGTTTTGGCCCTTATTGCTAGTTGAACTTCCATAGTTATCTGTTTAATACTATCTACCCTATCAGGAATATAGGCTGACTCTACTCTAGGTATCAATGGTACTGTATAATAATGCTTGCAATACTTCATATAATTCATTTTGTTGTGTAGAAGTAAATGTTGTTTTAAATTTATGCATCTCCTTTTTAGATGGAATATACATAGATGCCCTAAAATATTTGTTGCATCTGTAAAAACATTAACTCCCTCTACCAGTGAGGAAGAGCATTTGTCGGTCCAAGACCATGGCCACGTGGCAAATTGCCACCCAGAAGGAATTGGGAACCCATGTTGGAAATTCTGATTAATCAATATCTGCCATTCCACAAACTCTTGTATGCAGTTCTCTATTTGGTGACTTGTATACATAGTATATATTGTGTGAGGTTTCTGTCCTATTAACATCCTTACTCTCTTCACTGCCTTATGTATGATTTGGGCTACCAGCACAGCATAAGGCACATAAGCTCTGTTCTTCATCTGAGCCAAATGTACCCACTCAATAATCCCTTGTTTTTGATGTAAAACTCCAGTGGGTATTTTTTTCAGTGAATAAAATTGTTACTTTCAAGTCCTGTGATTCTAATATCCTGCTAATAGTACACCCCATAATCTTTTTCTGCACTAATTTCAAACATTCCAGTGCTTCATCTGTCCATTCTCTGCATGACTTTAATTGAGAAGGACCTTTCAATAAATCATATAATGGTTTCATTTGATCAGTTGTAATTCTCAACTGTGGCCTACACCACTGAATTTCTCCTATCAATTTCTGAAAGTCATTTAAATTTGTAACCTTTGTAGAATCTATGATAGGTGACTTCAAACTTAAGCCTTACCACCTTACATCATTGTTTCACAGGGTAGTTTCTCCTTCTCTGATTACATTTACTCTGAAAAAGAAACTTTTTAGAAATTAAGTTGTTAATAAGTTCAAACACTAAATTTAACTTTTGCTTAAGCCAAGGAATGACTACAAGTTCAGATTAGAAGAGCAAGATCTTTTCTGCTTCATAGACCATTACATATTAATTTACCAATACATTGTCTTGAAAATTTAAAACCATTTAAAATTTGTCCTGTTGTTAACAGTCACTAAACTTTTACAAAAATTTGTTGAAAACCTTCAAAATAATAGTTCTCTTCTCTTGATCTAATCTGGAATGATAAAAGTTACAATTCACTGTAGACCCAGCTGAATGATGAGTTGGGACTGCAGGGCAAAAATCTTAATGGTTCCATCCTTTACTTAAGTAAATTTTATTTCTGTGTCCACTCCTTAAGAACTTCTTTGAATGAGAGAGTTTTTGAATTCCTCAGCTGAAGGGAGGGAGACTTCTGGACAACTGCCCAGTGGCACCAAGTCTATTCCATTCTGCTGGAGAGTTTCAAAAGCTTTATCTCTGCTGAGGTGTTCCTTTAAGATTTATGCATATTTCCAATTTGCCTAGTGCCAAATAATATAACAAATCCTGATCTGTCTTAAACATCCAATTAGGAGTGACACGTTTCACTTAAAATGTGACCAGAATAACTACCTTTTGGTTACTTCTCATTATACAAAATACTTTTCTTTTAGGTGAGATTTAGGTGAAAATGCTGATCAGCCTGCCCCAGATCTCGTCTCGTCTCTCTCCACCCTCACAATCTGGCCAGGATTGGAGGGAAGAGGGTAAAGCGAGAGAGAGTTTAACCAAAAACTTTCGAATAATTTCCAAAACTTTTATGCTTTCCTTAAACTTCATATCCATGTTGTTTTCCTAATGGGCTTTGATTAAAGCCCCCTTTAAAACTGCACAGACACTATGTCCCTGCATTTCCCATCCAAGACTACACCTTGCAATCACATAAACTAAATAATATAAGATTAGTTCCTCTCTTTCTCTCTCCCATACTTCTCCCCAATGCTGCAGTCATCAGAGAGAAGGGAGGAGGGGGAGGGAAAGAGATAACTTTCCAAGGTCCAGCTACCATGGAGCTGACCGTAATAACTCACAAACACACGCACACAGAACATGTAAAGACAGAACACATATACAGACAATAAAAGAATCCAAAAACTGAGAAAAAATTGTCAGAAATCCTCTGTACACATTATAACTCTGGCTTAATTTCTATCACTGTGTCCGGGCTGCTGAATTCACCACTGTGCCACAAATCCTGGGCAAATTTTTTGCTGTGCCACAAAACCAGGCCCTGGGCCAACTCTGGATGTATTTCCTGGTTGAATTTCTGACTGCACCAACTCCCTCTTTCCTCTCTGTCCTATCTGGTCATGATTGTCTCCTGAGCTCCCAGACCGCCAAGATTGTATGGCCGTCTGTACATAAGCAGAGCCGGGACCGTATTTTGCGGCGGCCTCTTTAAGATCTCTTAGGAATTTATAGAACAGCGGTTTATGCACCCTTTGAGGCTGTCCGCCCTGTTCTGGCTGAACAAACACAGGGAATAGGTTGGCCCCTTTCCAATCTACTTCCTCTCTATTTTCCTGCTGCTCTATTAATCGCCAACGGGTCGGATCAATTCCTGTATGCTCTACCCATGGACTGATGGTTATTATTTTCTCGACCCAATCTTGGCAAATTCTTATGTGTATTTTTATCCCATTCTGCTTGCAGAGTTTGTACACTTGGCAAGCTAGAATTCCTTTGTCCTCTGGCTTAATCTCTCCTATGGACTGTGCTTGTCCCATTTTCTAGTTCTGCCTTCGGGGAGCCTCGGGCGAATTCTTAACTTTCGCTCCGCTTAGGCAATCCCCGGGTGCTTGGCTCTTCTACCCCCTGCCTGCAAGGGATAGGCGAGTTACTCACCTCACCACGTCCGTCCCTGTTCGGGCGCCAGTTGTCCGGGGCTCACGGTCCCCGATCGACCCTCCCGGTGAGTAGTAACCCCTCACTCTGCTTCACGCAGCTTCAGACGTCTCTGGACCCGTCCCCGGGGGCCGGAGCTCAGGCGGAAACCAAGCACGAGCCAGAGTGGTAGAGCAATGCAGATGTTTATTCAGTAGTTCACATCAGTCCAGTCCCCCGAACCCCTTCAGAGTATTGCCTTATATTCCTTATTCTCTCCGGGTTTTGCTGTCCGATTCCTGATTGGGGAGTTCAGCCTACTGTCGCCCCAGCCCCCTCCCCTTAGCCAGCCATGCCCTGTGGCGATAGGGCAGGGGTCTCTCTGGATCTTCCTTCCCCACTCGGACCATCTGCTTGGTCCTATCACAGGTGGCCAGGTGTGTTTTACTCTTACTGGGGCTCCCTCAGTACCTCCCCGAGGGCGGTATCGTGCCTTGTACACGAGCCTTCCCTGCACCCTTAGCCCGGAAGTCACGGGTGAGGCGCGTGATTGCCGGGGGGGGGCGGGTATAGACTCCTGGCCGTTACCTCTCTGCCCAGGAGGTCCGGGGACGGCCCCTGACACTGCCCCTTTGTAATTTGTCAATGTGGTGGTCAACTTTGCACCCTTCCCATATTCATATAAATGGGAGCCAGTTGAAGGGAAGAACTCATAGGGGAAATAAAGTGAGGAGATATTGATTGTATTTAGGAGAGCAAACAGAAATTTTGATAAAGAAGAAAGGCAGGGGGGAGTTTGTGGGAAACAAAGAAAAAGTTTTATTTCTACAGAGTCAGAACTGTCGGTGGTGATGGTCAATCAGAATTGTGACTTAGCAGAGTCAGTGTCAGAGACCTTCTTTAGAGTGTCAGAAATTTGTAAGAGAGAGCAGGAGTTACATGTTTACAAAGGTTGTTAGCCCCTAAGGTTACTGAATAAAAACTGCAGGTGGCTCTGACAAATCAGAAAATGGTTAAGGGCTTTCAAAAAAAAAACAACCGGAGAAGAAGGCAGAACTAATCCAACTTAAACCAGCTGAAGTCACTGTAAGAGCCACCTAAAATCCAACTATGCTTGCTTAATAACGTACAGTGGGCATGTCAAAAGATTGTGACCCCAAAAAGAACAGATCTATCTGTCCTCTGATGTATCTTTCCTGCACTAATGTTATAAAAATGCCCTAACTTCCATTTCTTTCTCTCCCCCTTTTTGAAGAAGAGTGGAGTCCACCTTGGCCAAGGTGTTCAATTCCTTTGAACTCTGCTTTAATAAATTTTTCTTGATACTTTTCAGTGTCAAGTGTGTTTCTAACACTCAATATCAGAGGAAATGCTTCTAGGGTTTGAACAGGACAAAATTATGACAGTGGAAAAGTTTTTCTTCGATGCTTCTCAGACTTTTATCATCCAATTCTTCCTTCTTCTTGGACTTTGTACCCCATGTCAGGTATCTTATTCCTTCTGGGACTTGTTTTTGAAGCTAGATGTCTCAATTGGAAAAAAAATATATAGATAGGCTGTAATAAGTAGACATAATAGATGTCAATTTTGGTGGAAGAGGAGGGGATGGTAAAGAAGTGGGTAGGAATATTCCTTCTAAAATATTTTATTGGCATATTTTATTTTTATTCTGCTTTTGTTTATCAATATACAGCTCCTTCTTTCTACACCCAGCAAATTATTTCTTTTAAAAAAGAAACAAACCAAAACAATACCCACTTCGATGAAACTAATCAACATATTACACAAGTCTAACACTATGTGCAGTGTTCCACCTTTATAATCCCCTTTGCCTCTTCTATATAATAGGAAGAAGGTGCATTTTCATGTGTCTTCTTTGGAGTCAAATTTGCTTATTATGATTATGCAGTGTTCAATTTTTATTTTTGATATTTCCATTTACATTATTATAATGAATGAGTGTTGTTTTCCTGTTTTTGCTTACTTCATTTTTACACCACTTAAGATACATCTTACTATCATCATATTTACCATTTCTTACAATGCAATAATATTAGAATACATTCCATCTCAATTTCTTTTGCCATTCACCAAATGATGGCATCTACTTTGGTCCAGTTCCTTTCTATTAAAAAAAAGTACTGTCACAAATATTTTGGTGTATATTTCTCTCTTCAGGGTACATACAACATTAACTATTGTTAGCAGTTCAGTCTGTGGCAACTAACACACTGATTCTGGAACTGTGACTTTGGAATAGACCTATGTCATAATCAACTGAGTTAAAGTGTTAATCATAAATATTAAAATCATTTTGGAAAGATTGATTGAGAGGACTCTTTGGGGAGTCAGTTGCTTATGGGGGCTATAGGAACCAGAACACACATAGAGTTAGTCTTCTATAAAAGTATATTGAAAGAATTCCAGACTGGGCTGCGGGAGCCTGGTGGGGTGACTGACCATTGCCATGTTGCTGCTACAACACATGTTGCTGCAGGATCTCCAGGAGAACTTTGAGCTGGTGTGGGGGCTGGTATCTGCAGGATGTATACAAGGCCTGGGACATGGAGACATGGAAGCTGGGAGCTGTGAAGATAGTCAAACTGGACTCAAGAGATAACATCAGCTCCCTCCAGCAGGAGCTCACCATCCTCAAAGAATGTCAGCAACCCAACATGGTCACTTACTTGGGCAGCTACCTCAGAAATGACTGATTGTGGATCTGCATGGAGTTCTGTGGAGGAGGCTCCCTGCAGGAGATCTATCGGGCCACTGAACCCCTGGAAGAAAAGGAGATTGTCTATGTGTGTTGGGAAGCCCTCAAGGGCTTGAATCATCTCCATTCTCAGGGGAAGATTCACAGGGACATTAAGGGAGCCAACCTTCTCCTCACTTTCCATGGAGATGTCAAACTGGCTGACTCTGGTGTCTCTGGTGAGCTCACAGCATCAGTGGCCAAGAAGAAGTCTTTCATTGGGACTCCATACTGCATGACCCCTGAAGTGGGAACTGAAAGAGGGTTACACTGAGCTCTGTGATGTCTGGGCCATTGGGAGCACCATCGAGCTGGTTGAGCTTCAGCCCCTTCTCTTCCACCTACACCCCATGAGAGTGTTAATGTTGATGTCCAAGAGTGGCTTCCACAACCTCCCAAGCTGAAGGACAAGTCCTGCTGGTCCCAGAATTTCCATAGTTTCCTCAAGCTCGCCTTCCCCAAGAACCCCAAGAAAAGGCCACCTACCAAGAAGCTTCTGCAGCACCCTTCATATCCTAGACCCTCCTCTGGATCTCCTCATGTAGCTCCTGGACAAACTCAGCTGCTCCCCACCTAAGTTTTCCCACCCTGGAGGGCTGTGACTTGGAGACCTACAACATATTCCCTGACACAATCCACTTCAGGGATCAGCACAGCCAGGCAGAGAGGACACTGTCGGAGATCCAGTTTCACCAGGTCAAGTTTGGTGCTCCTAGGAGGAAGGAGACAGAGCCGCTGTAGGGGTCATGGGAGGAGGAGTGGACACTGTTAGAGAAGGAGGAGCTAATTGGGATTCTGCTGCAGTCAATCCACGAGGCTTTGGAGGAAAAGAGTCTGACCATGAAGCTGACTCTGGAGGAACAGGACCTGTACTCCCCTGAGGATGGAACAGGAACCATCAACAGGTCACCATTCGGAGGGTCAAGATTGCCTGGACCTTCTGATGTGGACTCTTCCAACCCTCCTCCAGAGATGCCAGACCCACCTGTAGCTCGCTCTGAAAACTCACCATTGCTGTCTACTGAATGGACCACCATGAAACTAAAGGAAGACACGGAGAGATCCTGCTGTCATGGCTTCCCACCCACCCCCAAAATCCATATGGGTGCCTGCTTCTCCAAAGTCTTCAATGGCTGCTTGCTTCAGATTCACTCTGTTATCACCTGGATTCACCCTGTTATTCCAAACCAGTTCTTGGTGGGGGCCAAGGAGGGGACCTATACCCCCAATCTACATGAATTACATGAAGATATGTTGGAGAAACTGATTCCCCAGTGCTGCTTCTGGCTGTACTGCCTCAACAACGTTCTTCCCTCCTTGTTAGGAAAGACTCGATGTCTGGGCCCATGATCTGCCAGCACTGTCTGAGCAACATCTGTGGTAGTAACAGCGGCAGCAGGCCTCTCTATCTATCCGCACCCGCCAGCTCACCCAGCGGATCATCCCCAGGAGTTTTGCATTCTCTGTGACGATTGGGACCCCAAAGGCTGTCTCAAGTGCCCTGTGGTTCAGGAGCACCTTCCTGCCCTCCAGCCTGCTGTTTTTGCAGTGATAGTGCTCTTGCAGCCTCTGAAGAAATTTGTGCTTGCCAGTCCTTTGGGGCTCCTGGAGCCTCTGATACTGGAAGGGAAGGAGCTGCCTCAGGTGTGCGTGGGGTCCACTGGACCTGGGAGACCTGGCCTTGGCTTCCAGGTCCACATCCTCCCACTGGAAGCTGGTCCCATCCCTGACTTCCTCATCCCTCCTGAGGGGGCTCCAGGTGCTGCTCCCCAGGTGGGCTAGGTAGACCCAGACATGGTGCTGGTGTGCTTTCAACGCTGTGCCCAGCTAGTCAGCCTTTAGGGGACCCCAACAGGTGCCCTAGCCCCCGAGCTCACCTTTGACTTACTCATGGAGACTGTGATCTGCCTGCAGAATAGCGTGTTGGCTTTTTGGCAGCATGGCATGCAGGGGCATAGCTTGGAGACAAACAAGCTGACTCAGGAGATTATGGATGAGATGAGGATCTTCCAAGTGCTGGGGACCCCTGGAGACATCATCATGCAGAGTACCCTCACAACAACCCTGGAGCTCACAGCAACTCACCAACTACCAGAGTAGCTACTGAGCCCTGCCAGCCTCACCTCCATGCCCAGGCCACAGGGCCCCACCCCTGAGGCCAGTGGGCCCACTCTAGGAGATTTCCTGTCTGTAGAGCCTGGGGTCCTGGACCATTTCCATTTTGCTGAGGTGCTCTGAAGTTTCTGAGATGTGTTTTGGGGTGTTTGTTGGGAGGGAAGTGAGAGAACTCCCCCCATACATACCTCTACAATAACTGGACTAGATCAAGCTGCTGCAACTTTGTCTTCCACGAGCTATGTGCCTCACAGCATTCTTGGCTCCCCCTCTAGAAGCTCCATCCCCACAGGGGCTGTAGTTTTCTCTTGGATAAGTTTGGGAGTTGGTCACTATATATACTAAAGAAATGGGCATGGTCCCCCGGGGGAAGGTGGTGGAGCCCATTGTCTCTTCTCTCCTGCCCCTGTTCATGACCCAGGGAAACAAGGTATTTAACAGAGAACTATATTGGTATTAAAATCCACTAGCTTTCAAAAAAAAAAGAAAGAAAGAATTCCTGCACAAGGCTGGAGAAAATTGACAGGATATTTGATTGTGAATGGGAAGGATCATCATGATTCCCAACTTTCCTTCATTCTGAGTTATATGAGCATTGTAATTCATTATAAATGAATTTGATTTTGGAACAGGATAGATTATTTCAGAAATACATGGAAATGAATCCATCTATGTTGTTATAATTCCATTTATATTTAGATGCTGCATTAATGTTGAAAATATATTCTGTGAAATAAAATTTTAATGGAAAATGACTCATTTAAGCATACCATTTCAACATTTAAAATAATGAAACTGCTGATCTGGACATTTGAAATAAGGAAACTACTATGCATTGTCAATATGTTCATTATAATTCTTCCTTTATCACTACCACAGACTGAGAGAGATCAAGGCAAAAAGGGAAAGTACAGTAGATGAGAAATGACTCCAGCAATAGGAACATAGTTCATTTGCCTTTGGCATCAATTGGGGGAAGAGGCCATATATTTATGTCAAGAAATAATAGCTGACTGTAGGGTTATTTCTATACACATTCGACTTTCAAACTCATTTGTCAATTGTCTGTAAATCCTACATCTTCCTCATCTGGCTAAATTTAGATTTCTTTCTCAGTTGACTGTAAACAAATTGCAACTGCTTCATGGCAGGTAATAGATGAAAGCATTCAAGTGATTTTCTCACTATAATATCACACATCCATACATAGAAAAGATGTTATATGATGATAATATATGGAATATATTAGAAATGAAGCCAGATTTGTGGGTCTGCTTTACCAACATCAATGTAACTATAAGTCTAGACTATTTGGTTCATGTGAGTAAGGCAGGGATGAAATGAATGGATTGATTCGTTAGGTTAGAGCATTAGGTCAGTTAGATTCATTAGGTTAGGCAAGTGAAGCCCAAATTGTGACTTCGGTTAGATTTACTCTGTTTCATGGTCACAGACTGTAATGCTAACTTTGGATAGTTAATTTTATAAATTATAATACCTCAGACCAAGGAAGAGATGGTAGATGAGTCTGAAAGATACATGATGAAGGGTTATGAGTACTATTTTCACCATTGTTAAAAGGTGTTGTTATCATTATTCACTTAATTTCAAGAAAAGACATCGTAAATGAAAGAATGCTGCACAATTTCTTAGAAAAGGTTTACAATGACTCAAAAGAGTTTGGTTTGACCATCCATACTGTAAGAAGACTGAAGAATGTTTATTGTTCAGATTATCACTTGCCTTTATATCTGTACAGACAGGATGTAAAATTGGATAAATTGGGCTCAGAGTTAAACAGGAGGAAAAGAAGGTAGATTGTCTTTGGGAAATTGAAAAACTATTTTAATGACTCCTTCCTTCCAATTTCCAATGAAACCAAGAGCCATCTTTTAAATAATACTAGTATTTAAATTCTGCTAGTTTTAGTGCATGGCAACTATTAAGTGGAGCAAAACAGTCTAGAAAATTTAAAAATGAATGTCACACAGAGGGTAATAGAGAGGTATCTGGTGGAGGCCAGTGGGTGACAGTACAAACATTGAGGATATTTGAAGGAAAAAAGGAATAAGTGATGTCATTAACAAAATGTATGTTAGAAACACAGCATGTACTGGACATGTGCCGAGTGAAGGATAAGAAGTGGACAGTGATATGACTCTGCTGCTACATTTCTAATGCTAGGCATCGAAGGTGTACTGATATAGTTATATTTATCTATTTTAAAAATGGTTCTCTGGGGAAAAAATGACACACTCCAGTCTAATCTGTAGTTTCTCCAATCTAGAAGTCTAGAAGACAATCAACAAAACAGAAAATAAAACAGCCTTTGTCATCTTCTAATGTATTAATGCTCCTACTGAAAACTTAACAATTAGCTCTAAAGAATGATTTTGAACTGATTTCCGCACACCCCTAACAAGAGCAGGAGAAACTTGCCTGCATATAGAATGAACTTCCTATTGTGAATTTATGAGACAACATGAACAAGAATTTCACTGGATGGGCAAGTGTGGCAGAGTTATACGCTTTCAAACTGATGAAACTATAGATTCACTTGAACATCTGAACATTTTCAATAAAAGAACAACCTCGACTTATACCCTAACTCATATAACTTCTGAAGTCTTACTTGCTTGCCTGAAATGTCATAGTTGTTTTAGATGAAAAATCAAATTGACATGGTAATATATTGATCTGATACTTCTCATCATGAGAATATTTGCATATATTTCTTTAGATAGCTAATCATTGCTGTCAAGGTAGAATTTATTATTTCTTAAGAATTTTTTTAACTTTGTGGTATTTTAAATTTAATTAATTAATTTTTAGTTTTCAACATTCATTTCCACACGTTTTTGAGTTCCAATTTTTCTCCCCATATCTCCCCTCACCCTACCCCAAAATGTAAAATGCATGTAAAATAATTTTTAATATTTGTTTTTTAAAACTTTGAGTTCCAAATTCTCTCCCTTCTTCCCTCCCCACTCACCCTCATAGGTAAGGCAAGCAATTAAACATAAATTATGCATGTGTAGTTGTGCAAAATACTTCCATAATAGTCATGTTGTGAAAGACTAACTATATTTCTCTCCATTCTATCCCACTCTCCACTTAATCAATTTTCTCTTGATACTGTCCCTTTTCAAAAGTGTTTGCTTCTAACTACTCTTACCCCCAAACTACCCTCCTTTTAATCAATCCCTCCATTTGTCCCCTTTCCCCTTACTTTCCCGTAAGGTAAGATACACAACTGAATGTGTATGTTATTCCCTCCTTATGGCAAATCCATTGAGAGTAAGGTTCACTTATTCCCTCTCATCTGCCCCTCTTCCCCTCCATTGTGAAATCTTTTCTTGCCTTTTTTATGTGAGAAAATTTACCCCATTATATCTCCCTTTTTCTCCTCCCAATACATTCCTCTCTCACCCCTTAATTTTATTTTTTAGATATCATCTCTTCATATTCAAGTCACCTTGTGCCTTTTCATGCTTCTCTTGATTCTTGTATTTGAAAATTAAATTTTCTATTCAGCCCTGGTTGTTTTCATCAAGAATTCTTGAAAGTCCTCTATTTCACTGAATGACCATTTTTTCCCCTGAAATATTATACTCAGTTTTGCTGGGTAGGTGATTCTTGCTTTTAATACTAGTTCCTTTGACTTCTGGAATATCATATTCCAAGCCCTTTGATCCCTTAACGTAGAAGCTGCCAGATCCTGTGTTATCCTGACTGTATTTCCACCATACTTGAATCATTTATTTTTGGCTGCTTGCAATATTTTCTCTTTGACCTGGGAGCTCTGGAATTTGACTACAATATTCCTAAGAGTTTACTTTTTGGGATATCTTTCAAGAGGTGATCAGTGGATTTTTTCAATTGCTGGTTTGCTTCTGGTTCTAGAATAGTAGGGCAGTTTTCCTTGATAATTTCTTGAAAGGTGATGTCTAGACTCTTCTTTTGATCATGGATTTCAGGTAGTCCAATAATTTTAAAATTATCTCTTCTAGATCTATTTTCCAGGTCAGTAGTTTTTCCAATGCGTTATTTCACATTGTCTTCTATTCTTTTTCTTCTTTTAGTTCTGTTTTATTATTTTTTGATTTCTCATAAAGTTGTTCCATTTGCTCCATTCTAATTTTGAAGGAATTATTTTCTTCAGTGAGCTCCTAGACCTCCTCTTCTATTTAGCCAATTCTGCTTTTTAAGGCATTCTTTTCCTCCTTGGCATTTTGGAACACTTTTTCCATTTTGGTTAGTCTATTTTTATGGTAAGTTTTTGAGTCTCCTTTAGCAAGCTGTTGACTCTGTTTTCGTGGTTTTCTTGCCTTACTCCCATTTCTCTTCCAAATTTTTGCTCTACTTTGTATTTGTATATTGAAAATATTTGATTTTCAAAATCCTTTTTGAACTCCTGATATTCCCTTTTATCAAAGTAAGTTTCTATAGTCTGATTTTTTTCCCTTACTGTTTGCTCATTTTCTAAACCAAATACTTAACTTTTTAACTCTTTGTCAACGTAAGACTCTGCTTACAGTGGTGGTGGAGTACAGATGGATGTACTGTCTCAGAATTCAGGGCTTTTCTATCAGCTGCCTGATCCCCCACCGTCTGTGAACTCAGAGCTCTGAAAGCTGTTGTTGCTACTGCCACTGCAACTGGCACCACCACCACCTGCCTTGCCTTTGGACTGTGGCTGGACTCCAGTTGGACTGTGCTCCTTTTTCACTCAAGTCCCACAGAGCTTTCCCACTGACCTTCTATGCTGTCTTTAGAATTTATGGGTTAAGAAGTCAGGAAACTGTCACAGCTTCCAGTGATTCAGTCCCTGAGGCCTGTTCCAGTCCTGTCTGTACTGGATTATACCACACCAGATTACACTCCACTTCCAGTCTGGTGCAGTAGACCCTTCCTGTCAACCTTCCAGGTTTTTTGGGCTGGAAATTTGTTTCACTTTGTCATTTTGTGGGTTCTGTTTCTTTAGAATTTGTTTAGAGTCATTTTTACAGGAATTTGGAGGGGTTTGGGGAGAGCTGAAGCAAGTCCCTACTTTTACTCTGCTTTATTGGTTCCGTTCACCCAGAACTTGTTCTTTATGTGAACTGATACTGATTGAGGTTAGCAGAACTAAGAGAACATTGCACATAGTTGCAGTCACATTGTGTGATGACTAACTTTAATAGAATTAGTTCTTCTTTGCCATCCAAGGTTCTAAGACATCTCCAAAAGGCTCATGATGGAAAATCCTATCCACATCCAGAGAATGAGCTACTGAGTCTGAATGCAATTCAAAGCATACTATTTGTGTTCTCTCTCCCTCTTTTTTGTTTCTTCTTTTGTGTGGTTCATCCCATGGGTTCTAGTTCTTCTTTATATATGTATATATATATATATATAATGTAAAATATGTTTAATATGAATATATGAATGTGTGTGCACATATATATAGAGAGAGCCTATATCAGATTGCATGCCATCTTGGGGAGGGAGTGGGGAAAGGAGTTGGAGAAAATTTAAAACTGAAAAGCTTGTGGAAATGAATGTTGAAAATTAAAAAAAATAAATAATTTCTTGAAAAAGAACTTAGTTACTAGAAAAAAAGAGCAAGGTAAAAATTTTCAATGTGTAAGCAAATAAGGGAAAGTAAGATATTTTAAGGAATGTAGCACATTGAGTGTTGGGCGAATCTGAAAACGTTTGTGGCACCTGAGCATAAGCATGAAGGATGGTTAAGATTCTAAGAGGAGGAGGTGTTCAGGAGAACCTTTGCAAAATTATGGAGACAGGAGGTGGAATGTCAGGTTCAGAGAACTAGAATAGAAAAAGTCACAGCAAATAAGTTTGGAAAGATATGTATTCAGAATGTCAACATTGGTGGTTTTGCCTACAAGCACCAAGAACCCATTGAGTAATTATTTTGCAGTAAGGGAATGGCATTTTAGGAGTGTTAAAAAGGCAAATATAGAGAGACTGTATTGGAAAAGAAAAAAAGGAGTAATAAGGAGACTCACTGGGAAATTCCTGACTTAGTCCAGGCAACAGAAGATGAGAAACTAAACTAAGATTCTGATTGTGTGAGGAGAGAAAATGGGATACATGCAAAAAATGTGGAAGCAAAATCAACAAGAATTGGCAGTTCAACTATTGGTTAAAAATCATGAACTGGAGGGTGGTGATAATGATATGGAGAGGTTTTGAGGTATAGAATAGGGGAGAAAAGACCTTAGGATATATGCTGACCATTTCCTCAGTCAAGTGTTAAGTGATGTCCTCTTCTAAGAAGGAAGAGGGAGATGTTATTAAGTCTGTCAATAATATTTAGAAAGTGACTGTTGTATGCTTGGCATTGTGCTGAGTACTAGAGATACAAAGAAAGACAAAAGACAGTCCCTACTCAGGAGACAGCATAAAAATAACTATGTATGAATACGCTGTCTGGAGAATAAATTAGAAAGCATGAGAATTAATGGTTAGCAGGGAAAGGTTTCCTGTAACAGATTGTACCTTAGCTGAGATTTGAAGGAAGCCAGGGCAGCCTGGATGAGAAGTTGAGAAAGAAGAGAATTCTTATCATGGAGGATAGCCACCAAAAATGACCAGTCAGGAGACTGAGTATCTTATTTAAGAAACAGCAAGGAGATCAGTGATACACTATCACCAAGTATGTAGTGAGGCGTAAGAGGTAAGACTGTTGGAAAGGGGGTAAGCAAGTGAGGAGTTGACAATACTTGGGTTGCAAGCCTGGGTGCCAGACTGGGAGGATGGTGGTAGCTTCAATAGCAATAGAGAAGTTAGGGAGAGAGTAGGGTTTTGGGGGAAAGAGTTAAGTTTTGGATTCACTGAATTTAAGATGTCTATGGATCATCTAGTTAGGGATGTCCAACAGATACATGAGAGGAGGTCAGCAAAAAAAAAAGTTAAAGCTAGATAAGTAGATTTGAAAATCATCATTTTGGAGATGATAATTGAATCAATGAGAGCTGCTGAGATCACCAAATAAAATAAAATATAGAGAGAAGAGGGATCAGGACAAAGCCATGATGGACACTCCCCTAACCCCTCCACCCCACCCCCAGTTAGCAGATATGACCTGAATGAAGATCCAGCAGGCAAGGTTAAGGTTAACTAGAAGAGAGAGTGAGAGAAGAGAAGAAAAGAGAGGAGAAGAGAATTAAGAGGATTTGGAATATCCTTTGTGGAAAGTGTAATTGAATCAATCTAGAAAGAATAAAAGTGTTACCATATTAGAGTAAGGGTCAAGGGGACATTAGATGAAAAACATGTATAGTGTCACTATTTGGTATAATTGTATGGCTTTCTTTCACAAGGACAGTGATTGGTGGGAATAACCAAGGGTTAGGTTTTGACAAAGCATTAGGATAAGGAAGTGGGGCATTCAAATGTAGAGTATGGTATATTGTTGACCTGTTTAAGCAAGTCATGTCATTATTTCTCTGATGGCATGGTCTTCTTCGGCAATGAAGGATGAACACACACAATCATAAATTTATGTCTATGAAGGCAGGAAAAAATCTACTGACTTATTATTTTGAAGATCTGTGATTTTGGCTTCATAGAGATTAACTGTGCAAAGACAGTTATCTTCACTGATGCCTATTACAACTCCTTTGTATTATTCTGGTGTTTAATGGGTGACCACAATATTCATCACCCTTTGACCAATGTGATGAGTTTCTTAGAATTTTACCTGTCAAGTTCTTAAGCAATAGATAGAGTTTGTCATGAACCTGTATTTTTCTTCTTATTAAGATCTGTTATGAGCAACTAGGTGGTACAGTGGGTAGATTACTAGGCCTGGAGTTAGGAGGATCTGAGTTCAAATTCAACCTCATACACATTTACTAGCTATGTGACCCTGGGCAAGTCACTTAACCCTGTTTGCTTCAGTTTTTTCATCTGTATAATGAAGTGGAGAAGGAAATGGCAAACCATTCCAATATACTTGCTTGGAAAACCAAGAAGGACATGATTAACAAAGCAATGACAAAGATCTGCTATAGTTTACAAATAGCTTGCATAGTCTTTGAGAACCCAGAATTACATCTTCATAATGAGGCACCATAGGATTTTAGTGAAGGATTGTTATTATTACCAACCTAAAATAATATTGATAACTTCTTTTTAATATAGTACTGCTGTTTCTGTGATTACTATTAAGAATTGACCTGCTTGATTTCTTCTTGTGAAAAAGTAGTGAAAAAAATGATCACAAAATCAATTTGCAAACATATAGAAGATAGTAATATATTGGTATTAACCTGCATGGCTCTAGAAAAGAAAACAACAATTTCTCAGGTTAATCCAATCTGCCTGTATGACAGAATCAGCCCTGAAAAATAGAAAGGAAATGATAGATTTAAGTCTTAATATCTTCACTTTCACAAAGCTTCTCATTCTGTGCTATCCAACTCACTTAACAATATATGAGGGAAAATATCATCTAGAACTGTGAGTTTCAAACTTTTGAGAAAATATAATGCTTCTGATTTATTTCATTTTATTTTTAGGCTGTTAGGGATTGGAGGCTGGAGGTAATACAGCAGGCCCAAATTAAATGATTTTTTTTGCATTTCTTTTTCTTTAATATAAGTTTTCAAAATTCATTTCCACAAAATTTTGAGCTCCAAATTTTCTCCCCATCTCTCCCTTTTCCCAACCCCAAATGCCTTGAAATCTGATTGCCCCTTCCACCAGTGTGCCCTCCCTTCTAACATCCCTCCCTTCCCTTATCCCCATCTTCTGTCTTCTCCTGTAGGGCAAGATAAATTTCTATACCCCATTACCTGTATTTCTTATCTCCCAGTTGTATACCAAAACAGTTCTCAACATTTGCTCCTAAAACTTTGTCCTTCCTATCTCTCTAGCCATCCCCACTGAGAAGGCAAGCAATTCAATATAGGCTATGCATGAGTAGCTTTGGAAATTACTTCCATAATAGTCATGCTGTGTAAGACTAACTATATTTTCCTCCATACTATTCTGCACCCCCATTTCTTCTATTCTCTCTTTTGCCTTGTCCTTCCCCAAGAGTGTTTACTTCTAATTGCTCCCTCCTCTCATTTGCCCTCCCTTCTATCATCCTCCCCAACCTGCTTATCCCCTTTTTCTCCTACTTTCCTGTAGTGTAAGATAGATTTTCATACCAAATTGAGTGTGAATGTTATTCCTTCCTTGAGCCAAATGTGATGAGAGTAAGCTTCACTTTTTCCTGCTCACCTCCTCTACTTTCTCCCTCCATTGGAAAAGCTTTTTCTTGTCTCTTCTATGAGAGATAATTTACCCCATTCCATTTCTCCCTTTCTCCTCCCAATATATTCTTCTTGCATCCCTTATTTTATTTTTTTAAATATGATCCCATCTTATTCAATTCACACTGTGCTTTCTGTCTCTGTCTGTCTCTGTGTGTGTATGTGTGTGTGTGTGTGTGTGTGTGTGTGTGTGTAAAATCCCTCCAACTACCAAGATACTGAGAAAAGTCTCAAGAGTTACAAATATTATCTTTCCACATAGAAATGTAAACAGTTCAGCTTTAGAAAATCCTTTATGATTTCTCTTTCCTCTTTACCTTTTCATGCTTCTTTTGATTCTTGTGTTTGAAAGTCAAATTTTCTATTCGGTTCTGGTCTTTTAATCATGAATGCTTGAAAGTCCTCTATATCACTGAATGACTACTTTTTCCCTTGAAGTATTATGCTCAGTTTTGCCGGGTAGGTCATTCTTTTTTTTTTAAAAAAAATATAAATTTATTTATTTAACTTTTTACATCCATTTTCACAAAATTTGGGGTTCCAAATTTCCTCCCCATATATCCCCTCCCCCCGCCCCAATACGCCGAGCAATCTAATTTTCCCTATCTCCAATCTGCCCTCTCTTCTATCATCCTTCCCTTCTCTTGTCCCCATCTTCTCTTTTGTCCTGTAGGGCCAGATGACTTTCTATTCCCCATTAACTGTATTTCTTATTTCCTAGTAGCAACAACAATACTAAACAGTTGTTCCTAAAACTTTGAGTTCCAAATTCTCCCCATCCCTCCTTCCCCACCCATTTTCTTTGGGAAGGCAGGCAATTCAGTATGGGCCATATCTGTGTAGTTTTGCAAATGACTTTGATAATAGTCGTGTTGTGTAAGACTAAGTGTATTTCCCTCCATCCTATCCTGTCCCCCATTGTTTCTATTCTGTCTTTTGATCCTGTCCCTCCCCGAGTGTTGACTTCAAATTGCTCCCTCCTCCCGTTGCCCTCCCTTCCATCATCCCCCCCCCCCCCCCGCTTATCTCCTTCTCCCCCATTTTCCTGTATTGTAAGACAGGTTTTCATACCCAAATGAGTATGCATTTTATTCCTTCATTTAGTCGAATGTGGTGAGGGTAAACTTCATATTTTTTTCTCAGCTCTCCTCTTTTTCCCTCCATTAAAAGTCTCCTGCTTGCCTCTTGAATGAGATATAATTTACCTGATTCCATTTCACCCTCTCTCCTCCCATGACATTTCTCTCTCACCATTTACCTTATTTTCTTTTCAGATATGGTCCCATCCTATTCAATTCACTCTGTGCTCTCTGTCTCTGTATGTGAGTTCATGTGTGTATGTGTGTGTGCGTGCACATGTGTACATGTGTGTGTGCGTTCGTGTGTGTATGTGTGTGTGTGGTCCCACCAACTACCCAGATACTGAAACGTTTTAAGAGTTACAAATATTGTCTTTCCATGTAGGAATGTAAACAGTTCACCTTTGGTAAGTCCCTTATGACTTCTCTTTGCTGTTTACTTTTCCATGCTTCTTCTCATTCTTGTGTTTGAAAGTCAAATTTTCTTTTCAGCTCTGGTCTTGTCATCAAGAATGCTTCCAAGTCCTCTGTTTCATTGAAAGACCATATTTTCCCCTGAAGTATTATACTCAGTTTTGCTGGGTAGGTGATTCTTGCTTTTAATACTAGTTCCTTTGACTTCTGGAATATCCTATTCCACACCCTTTGATCCCTTAATGTAGAAGCTGCTAGATCTTGAGTTATCCTGATTGTATTTCCACAATACTAGAATTGTTTCTTTCTAGCTGCTTGCAATATTTTCTCCTTGACCTGGGAATTCTGGAATTTGGCCACAATGTTCCTAGGAGTTTCTCTTTTTGGATCTCTTTCAGGCAGTGATCGATGGATTCCTTCAATATTTATTTTGCCCTCTGGTTGTAGAATGTCAGGGCAGTTTTCCTCGATAATTTCACGAAAGATGATGTCTAGGCTCTTGTTTTGATCATGGCCTTCAGGTAGTCCCATAATTTTTAAATTGTCTCTCCTGGATCTATTTTCCAGGTCAGTTGTTTTTCCAATGAGATATTTCACATTATCTTCCATCTTTTCATTCTTTTGGTTTTGTTTTGTGATTTCTTGGTTTCTCAGAAAGTCGTTAACCTCCATCTGTTCCATTCTAATTTTGAAAGAACTATTTTCTTCAGTGAGCTTTTGAACCTCTTTTTCCATTTGGCTAATTCTGCTTTTGAAAGCATTCTTCTCCTCATTGGCTTTTTGAACCTCTTTTGCCAGTTGAGTGAGCCTATTTTTCAAAGTGTTACTTTCTTCAGCATTTTTTTGGGTCTCCTTTAGCAAGATATTGACCTGTTTTTCATGCTTTTCTTGCATCTCTCTCATTTCTCTTCCCAGTTTTTCCTCCACCTGTCTGACTTGATTTTCAAAATCCTTTTTCAGCTCTTCCATGGCCTGGGACCAGTGCATATTGATTTTAGGGGTTTTAGATGCAGGATCCTTCACTTTTATGTCTTTCCCTGATGGTATGTGTTGTTCTTCCTCATCCAAAAGGATGGGAGAGAATACCAGTTCACCAAGAAAGTAACCTTCTGTAGTCTTATTTTTCCCCCTTTTTGAGTATTTTTCCAACCAGTTACTTTTCTTTTGGGTCCTTTGTCAAGAGTAGGGTATACTCTGGGAATCTGTAAGTTTTCAGTTCCTTCAAAATGGCACAATCAAGGGAGAAGAGTTTATTCCTCAGGGGCCTCCAGGTTCACCATGCCACAGGACAATGCTCTGGGCTGAGATTCAGATCAGCTGCTCAGTTCCCTCAGTGGTTTTAAACTGAGCTTGCTCCAATAATGGACCCTGGCTGTTGCTGGGGCCACCACAGCCACCCACCACCCACTACTGCTGCTGCCACCACTGCTGCCTGGGGCCAGGGCTAGGGAAGGACCCTATTCCCGTCTCACTGTGATTGAAAAAGCCCTCTCACTGACCTTTGGCACCTGTGGCTTTAAGGGATCTGTGAACCCTTGCTTCTGCTGGGGATTCTGTCCCCAAAGCCTGCTCTGATCCTGGTCCTCCCAGTGCCATGCAGCCAAGACTGGGCTGGGTTCCACTCAGTGTCCAGTGCAACAGAACTTTCATGTAGGTCTTCTGGAGATGACAAACAGGAGGAATTCCTTGGGGATGTTAGCTATCCTTCATTACCTGAGCCAAAGCCCTAGTCAACTTGCCCTCAGTTATAGCTCTGGGGCTATTCATATTTTGTTGGAGGCTCATATGTGTAGAGTGATTGGTAAAGCATCAGAGTCAACATGTCTGTATCAATAGCCTTCCTGAACACACAACTCTCATGTCTCCATTTTCCTTCCTGAGCCAGCATTCAGAATGAATATACTTTGTGTTGTTGTGCTTAGTTGTTGTGGTCAAATCTGAATCTTTGTGATCCCATTTGGGGTTTTCTTGGCAGAGATGTTAGAAAACTTCTCAAACAGCATTGGCGCACTATGTTCAATCATGACTGAACCACTGAAGACAGCAATAACACACTCATAGAAGACTGATATTGCACTACATTAGAGTAAAAAAATGAAATAAAAATGATACAAACAAGCATGATACTGCAAGCATAATAGAATGTTTTCTACTTAGATGCATAAATGATATATAGGAAGCAAATAATTATTCATTATATTCAGAATAATTTCTGTATTGCAGTTACATTTCCCTCCTTGAGTCTCTTAGGATATGGTAAACTTTATTTAGGACACCATGGTGTGTTGAAAGGGTTTGAAACAAAGACCTCCAGGAAAAAATCAAATGGAGAAAAGAAACCTTATCTTAATCTTAATAAAAGAATGAAATATTATGTGAGTGGATACAGCAATTGTATTGGACTTGGTTTTAGGGCCCCAGAGTTTGAAACCTAGTTCTTATGCTTACTAGCAGAATGATCACAGAAAAGTCATGAAAACTCTTTGAGCCTCAGTTTCCTTATATGTAAAATATGAGTAATAAAATTTGCACTATCAATGTATTTGCAATTTCTGAACTATAAAATCCTGAATATGCTAGTGTTTAATGATGTACTGGTGCCACTGCTATAGACCAAAGCCCATCCACACTATTCATCCCCTGCAATTCTCATGCACAGCCATCCTTAAATCTTCTATATGTCCTCCAATGCACTCTAGGCTGTTCTATTATTCTTATTCAAAATATTGAATGTGCAAGATATAACTTTAAAGTAATATCTAAAAAATTATCATAAATTAATAAAATCTTTATAATGAACTTATAGGCATACTTCATTGATTTTATTTTTACATAATGTGTTAAATGAAAATATCGTATATAGGTGAAACTTACTTTGATGTGTTTGTGTCTTTTGGAAATCTACTGATAATTTGGTATGATTTTATCAATGGAAATGATATGAAACAAGATGTATTATCATTGCTTTGCTGGTGTAGAATAAGGACGTGGTACCTTTCCATCTGAATTCTAGCTAAAACCTTCTCTTTGTTATTTTGCCCATTAGAATGTGTAATGCTTGGGAGCATAGCCTATCTTATTTTTCTGTTTGTGTTTCTGGTAATTAACATAGTATTTTACAAATAATTAAATTTTAAATATATTCTTTTTCATTCATTCATACTCATTGCTTTTGACTCCTTTCTATGATTCTCTTAATATCTTGAATATATTAATATAGCATTCTAGCTGTCTACATATTGTTTCTAATTTGTGACACATGATCAAACTATCTCCTGTTTCAGACATACTATTCCCTGATAATCTCACCTCTAACACTTGTGTGATTTTTAATATAATATAATAAATATAACATAATATAATATAATATACTGCAATCTAATTATATACATTTCGAATCTTAAATTGTCATCAACAACTTTATTTTTATGTGATCTTGATGTTCCAAAAAACACCATTAGGAAAATACTAGAATTAAGAAAGTAGACTTTTGTAACTGCAATCTGAAAAGGTCATTGAAAACCCTTTGGAGCTTCCCAAATGTCATCCAGGTTGATTTCCTAAATGGTGATGCCAATTCACTGTCTCCCTGGCCAGCACAAACACACACACACACACACACACACACACACACACACACACACATACATAAATGTGTATGTTTAATGCAACTTTTTATGTATTCTCATATCTATAAGGAGGTCTGTCTGGTCCCACCAGATCCTATTTTCTCTCTGGGATTACCTTCCATTTACACCCTACATATCCTGTAAGGACCTAGTTATTACAACATGTTTCCCCCTACTAGAATGTAAACTCCTTGAAGGCAGGTGCCATTTTTGGCTTTCTTTGTATTCCCAGCACTTAGCACAGTCTTGACATAGAGTGATTCTTGTTGACTGACTAGATCTATATCTCCTTGCAATATAGATAGATATATACACATATCCAAATGTAGTAATTAAATTGTCTGTCCTTCTAACTGCAAGCTATAACCTGGGTATATATATATATATATATATATATATATATATATATATATATGTATGTCTTCTAATTTGTTTATTGAGGCAAGTTGATGGTTAAATTAATCTTTTCTGAATAATTACAGATTTCACTGAGAGGATTGGTAGTATTCTGGAGTGCAGAGCAATTAATGTCATATCATCTGTGAATAGGGACATTTGAATGATCTTATCATCAATAAGGAATCCTTTCTTTTTCTGTCTGGAATGTGTGTAAAAACTTTCATGACCTTTGGAGAACATTTTTTTTTAAGTATATGCCTCTTTGTTTTATTTTATATCTGTTTCCCAAAGACTGTGGAACAAAATTTATTTCTATACTTGTATGTGTCATGGAATCTTGTACACTTTTAACTTATGTGTAGGATATTTGAGTGGGAGACACCTTGATTGAAGCAAATCTTCACTGATGTATTTTGCTGTACTGTCAGTTTTTTCTGTAATCAACAAAGAATAAACTTAGTGGGAGCTCATATTCTCTACAGTTCTCACTAAGTAATGTGAGTATAAAGATAGTCTTCTAAAAATTCCCTGAAAGCTTACTGGCTTTTTATTCATGATTTCTTCAGTAATATCTTTGATGCATGCACAGACAATTTTTGTAATGATTTTAAAGACATGAGGAGGTAGGTATCTGATTTGCTCATTGCTAAGGTTATACAGTAACATTTTAAAAGTTTGTGATTTTTTCCCATTCTTTAAAAATATCTTCTCTTCTTTAAGTTATCTTGAGCATTCATCCATTACTACTATTAGAATTGTATCATCTCCAACATGGATTTCATAGGATTACAGATTTAGAGAAGAAAGAAAGAATTCATGTACTCTCAATCTTGAATTTTACAGATGCAAAGCAGAGGGCCAGAGGGTAATTTTGATTCCAAAGATAAGAAGTAGATTTGGAATTAAAATCAAGATCCCCTGATGCCCATTGCTTAATAAATGTTTATTGACTGTCTGACTGTAACCGAATGATAGCAGGATAGTGACCTTGATGGGGCACTTGTGTGCATGTGCTTGGACCCCAATTCTAAAAACGTATTTCTCTCTAAGAATTGCATTTCTTGCTAGTCTCAAAACACTATCCCAGGCAGTTTCTCCCCAGTCCAAGAACAGCCTGCCCCAGCAAAAACCATTATCTCCCTTCCTGCTACAGTAGCCAGATGCACCTATAGAATTTATTTCTTTGAACCAGCTGTGTACTGGCAGAACTGGCTGTGTCCTGGGTAATAACAATATTTACTACTCACTGATCAATCATATGTATCCTAGACTTAGACATATGTTACTCCCTTACGTTTATCTTGTCTAATCAGATATTATTTCCTTAGTCAGTCCTGACCATTAGTTGACTTAGTGATGTTTCAGGTCTAAAACCACACCATGTAGCCCCCTCCTTGGGATATTTCCTGATGAACTTTGGGTAAAATACCTGCCCAGTAGATGCTAAAAATGCATGTTCCTTTAAGAACTAACCACTCCTTAATCTTGTCCTGAATTCACCTACATTACACATTACACATGTGTTATTACAAAATATTCTATATGAACTTTAACTGTACTGCCCTAAGGTTGCAGTTTTCCTAAGAACTCTTGTCTACTGCAAAGCATAATAAGTCTTTGCCACCTTACTTCAAGAGTGTTCGAGTCCATGAATTCATTACAGTTGACCTGCCTCTAGTATTCTGTTCTTTGTGGGGGAAAAGGGGGTGTTACCCCTGCTTCAAATCCTCAGCAACTTGTCTTTTAGATTCTACCCAGTGCACTAGAGAATTTTCTATGGGACATCTGTGGATTCCCCTATGAAGACTAATGGAAAGATGCAGGCAAGAATCACACATAAAGAGATGGTCTAAGTAGGTTGAACTCTACCCTAGTTAAGGTAACAATCACCCTGAAGATATTAGATACTTTGAAACATTGAAATATTTATGGTGATGATGCAATATTAAAGGCAGAATGAGATGAAACTTTTGCAAGAGTGAGGACTTGAAGGATGAAAAGAAATAGCTCTAAATCTATGATTATATCCTTCAATTTGTATTTTGAACAATATTCACTCCTTCTTTGACCAGACCAACCAGTCACTTAAATCAGAATTCTTAAACCTCTCACAAATTGAGGAGTTTTAAATAATAATGATAATTGTCACTGATATAACACTTTAGGGTTTTCAAAATGTTTTGCATGTGCCGATTCATTTGATCCTGACAATGACTCAGTAGGGGAGGTGTAATTATTATACTGATATTATATTGATATATTAGACGAAGAAACTCAGACTGACAAAGGTTATGTGACTTGACCAGGTCATAAAACTACCTTCTAAGTGGCTCAGTAAGCATTTAAAATCAAGCCTTTTAGACTCTAAATCTAGTATTCTATTCACTATGTCATTTCCTTGCTTCTTAAAATTTATTTGGAAAAAAAAAGAAAAGAAAGCTTTCAACTTGCAGACCTAGGACATGCAGTAAGAGTCTTAGAAGCCGCACAATTATTTTTTCAATAGTATAACCTTGGCACAATTCATTTTTATTATTTGCTTTACATTTATTTTAGTTGCGCTTCCTTTCATCTTAAATGTGTTTAGTTTTTGTAAGCTACTTGTGTATGAAAAGCATAGTCTACTTTTGCAGATGGAGATAATTTTGAAACAAATGGGAATTACTGTCATCGTGAGTATTATTTTAGAACCAGACTTAATTCAATACCATCCGGAATTCAACACCTGAAGAAATGCAAAAGTTGACCTACAGACATTTATTTAATAGAACCTGTGTAAAGTGTTTTTTTTTAAATGGTGCATTACATCATATATTCCAATGTGATTTTGTAAGACATGTATCTTATGATATGAGGCTCCTGTAGACTGCTAACGAGTATGGACAAAGCTGAGTTTAGATGTTTAAAGCTTATAGCTGTACTGAGACAGAAATGATGCCATTGATTCATAAACTTGAAAGGGGATCATTTCAACTAATATTCAACTAATATCATTCAACTAATATCATTCATAGAAAGGTATAATTCAGTTCAAAGGAGCAAGAATGTTTGTTTTTCTATAAAGATCAGCGCAGGCTTTTAATTTTCTTCTATTGCTCTCTGCTCTTCGTTATTACAATAAATACTTTTTGAAAGCTAGCCATTGACTCACTGATTGACTCCCTTTAGCATTTATTTTATGCATAGAAAGTTCCTTCTAAAATCATTAGGACTTCTTGTTGTTCAAGAACACAGGACAAATCATCTCTCAGTTTATGCATCCCAGAAAGAAATATATGATTATCATACAGCACCAGTGCAAATTAACATTTAAGTAAGTTCCTTAGACTTAAAGGGATTAATAAGTACATGGCTATCACAAATTGAATAAATTCTGGCTAACAAGTTAATCTGTAAAATTTTAGCCTCCAGTGATTTTAACAATATTTCATAAAGTTAAACATTTAAATAACACTTAACTCTTATTTGTTCTGAAAAGAAAATCCAAGCCAATATTGTCAGCACAATGTATGTGTGATGTCTGCATGATTCAACTCAACAAATTATTTTATGCAAGTATTAAATCAACATACACTCAAGTGTATCTCCCCTCATTTAGTATTGAGGGGAGAGTTTGCTATTTTATAACAGAAATCCATTGTATTTGGAAAACTCACTTAGTTTTTTTCATTCTCTTTTTCAACTCTATCAGTTCTTTAGAAATACTTGTATATCAGGAATAGTGCTTACAATATTGAAATCAGATTTATAAAGTGGAAGTTCTGAATGCATGCTTTAAATTTATGTATGATATAGAGAGAAATTGTAAACTACCAAGTAGACTGACATAGAAACATCATTTATTAAATGAGTTATTGATGAGTCTATAACCCAGAAATGGTATAGCAAGACAGATGAAAAATCACTGTGAAATCTCATCAATAAGTTAGAGAATATATTTATAGCCTGCCAATATGATAGAAAGTTTATGCAACACTGGTTTCCACAGATATTGTGGAATCAAATTGAGGAGAGGAAATTATTACACTTGAATTTGGGGGCTATGTTTTAAATGATTTTTACTTTGAAGTTTCCAATATTCTTTTTATTTTAATATGCTAAAAACATTATTTCTGATTCTCAGATATTATGACCTGCTTTGTTTATCTTGATCTGAAGAGGATAGTTTTGAAGAATCCTCTTGTGAGTTCTCACAAGCCCTTCTATCCCCTACATCAGTCTTCTATGTCCATCAAAACACTCATCAGTATGTCTGGCTGTTGAGAGAGTGCACTAGTGTAGTGATAAATTTTTTTTCTTTACTTAGCTCATGAAAACTGAAGTGGTCATAGCAAGGGGAAGGGAAACATGTTCAGAATGATAGCTCCTATGCAATATTCAAGACTTAATCTCATATCTTCCATGAAGCCTTTCCTTCACAAATTCTAGTCTCAAATGAGCTCTTTTCTCTAAACTCATAGAATTTCTTTTCTGTAAAGAACATATTTGACATAAGCGTAGTATCTTGTGACATTGCCTGCATTTTTATTTAGCTTTTCACCTGGATGTACTCTTCCCCCTCCAATTCAATAAATTCTAAGGGCTCAGTATTACTACTAAGATGAAATTTACATTTGTCTATGTAGCATGTAAAGTTTACATGTCATAGCCTGGTCCCTCTTACCTTTCCAGTCTTTATATACATTGCTCCCATTCAGTCAATCTACAGGCCACATTGGCCTACTTCTGGTTTGTCATCTATGAAGTTCCATCTTCTGTCTTCATTTTTTGCATTGACCATCCCCCTTACTTCAGTTTGTAGAAATAAGTGCTTTCCTTCATGGCTCAGCTCAAGTGTCTTCTACTACAAAAAAGCCTTTCCTGAACTCCACCCACCCAGTTGATAGTGTCACCTATTGCCAACTAATTGCATTCATTTTGTATAAATTCTGTACATATTACTTACTGAAGAAACATGTTTTCCTGTTGGCAACTGGAAGTCATGTTCTCTCCTCCATTAAATCGAAAGCTTCATGACAGCAAGGACCATTTCGCTTTTGTCTTTTTATCTCCAGAACTTAGTGCCTGACAACAAACATTAGCTTATGATGAAATTTCCTCTCACCAAGATTATAATCTTGTTTTATTATAAGATTTAGATCTGGAAGAAAACATGGAAATCATTCTGTCCAATGTATTCATTTCATAGATAAGGAAACTGAAACTCAGACTATTTAAGTGACTTGTCCAAATAATGAATAGTATATCTAGGATTGTAACCCAGTTCCTTTGATTATTATAAATCCTATATTTTCCCTTCCACTCCACAATTTATCTTCCATTTCTCCAGCACCTAGAACTATGCTGTTCACCCGGTTGACACTTGATAAGAATTTGTTAAATGTAGGAATGAATAAATCCTAAATCATTTCCTTCTCAAAATTGTTACACTTCAAAATATATTCTAATATTTATGCCTACTCACATCCATGTCCTTGCTCATCTAGTGCCCCATGCCTGTACTGTTTTTGTCCCAAGCCTAGACTCTGCTGGTTGAAATTTTGTCCATACTTCAAGACTCAAATAAAACTCAGCTTCCTAAAAGAAACATTCCTTGACTCCATCCATTGGAAATTACCTTTCCTTCTTTATAGCTTAAATAGGATTTTGATAATTTCTCTTTTAAATTCTATTTAGCAGACAGTTATTAAACACTTCTATGTGCAAGGCACTGTATTGGGAGGGAATGCAAAAATGAAAACTAATATAGTCTCTGTCCTCAAGTGTCTTCATGATGTTTGGATTATGTTCTATTTTACATTATAGTTCTTTTTATATGTAACAGACCCTATACTGGATGGGAAACTTGATAAAAATAGGGAATCATGTTTTATTATTTGTGTGCACTAGCATGCAAACACACACATGCATATAATATGTGTGTTTAGTTATATCTGTGTGCTGAATCATCAAATTTTCCCTGAACAGAAATGTTTCCCAATTACATAATCAGTGAAAAAATGAACAGTTAACAAAAGATAGCACTTTTAGTTACAGTCTTATAAGAATCAAAACTATATCTAAATGTACTTAATAATATATTGCTATAGAACCATAGAGAGCAGACATTAGGGAAAGAATTGCATAAATAACAGTTTTGTTGGTCCTTTCAAAAGTAGAGTTATATAGTCAATTATTAGATTTTAAATTTGGAGGGATTATACTAGAAATTGAAGGATCAGGATTGATTTAATGCAAAAAATGATGATTCAGCTCTGTATAAAGGAAGAGAGGAACTCTAAGAAACGTGACAAACGAGAAAGGCAATTTATCTGGATTTCACGGCGTAGGAGAGAAAGTCATGCATGGCGAGGCTAGAAACAGGTTTAGCTGAGATTTGGAAGGGCTTTAGAAGCTAAACAGGGGGTTTAATAATTGGCCATAGAGGCACTATGAAGCCTCTGGAACTTATTGAATAGAGCCAATAAATGATAAGATCTGTGCTTAAGAAAAATTATTTTGGCTGCAGCATGTATGATGGATTTAGATAGTGAAAGATTTGACAGGTAGGGAGACCAATTAGAAGACTGTTACAGTAATTTAGTCAAGAAGCGATTCAAGTCACTTGGTCCAGATGAACTATATCCTTGGATCCTAAATGAACCGGCAGATATGATTGTTAAGCCACTGTCAGTGATATTAGAAAGAATGCACATTTTAGAATAGACCACTGAATGAAAAAAAATGATATTGACATGTAGAGCAGGCGACTTCAAAGAGCTAGCACGGACTCATCAGGAATAGATGATAACCAGATATCATACCAGATAAATCTTTTTTCACTTTTTTTTTATCACTTTACTAAACTGGAAGAACAAGGAAATATTGTAGTTAGAGCTTGTTTGAATTTAGTGAAGCTTTTGAGAAGGAATCTAATGTTATTCTTATGGAAGAGATGAGAATGATAGAATAATATAATTAAAGGGATTAAGAATTGGTTGAATTACTTGGCTCAAAGAATATTTATTAATGGTTTAATGTGAACTTGGCATGAGATCTCTATTATAGAACCCAAAGGATCTATCTATGGCCCAGTTCTTTTAAACATTTTATATAATTGGCTTGAATGGAGGCACAGATGGCATGTTCATCAAATTTATAAGTGGCATAAAGCAAGGAGAGATAGCTAACATGAAAGTCATGAACAAAAATATTTTGAGAATAGATAGTGGAATCTAAAAAGTGAAATTCGGTAGAGACAAATGTAATGTGTCAAACTTGGGTTCAACAAATGCATTGAAAGTTATGTAAACAAAGTGTAGGTTTGATTTGTCTATGATCTCTTCAAAAGAGAATAGAAAAGGTCTCAATGGACAAGGAAAACAAAGTATAGGATTATTCTTGATATTTTTCTACATAAAAGAAACACATAAAACCCAAAGGCTGACAAATAACATTGACAAAGACTTAAAATATGAAATATTAACCCATAACTCCTATTATAACCCACAGTTTCTGGGAAGTTGATCTGTAGCATCAAAACTTGGCATTTGTTTGTGGTACCAAATGAGTAGCCTACTCAGCTTTATCTGAGCTCTTTATATGAACAACTTCCAGCTCCTAAATTTTAAGATGTAAATCAGCTGGCCCAAGTATGAGTTCATCCAGCATCTTAGAAAAGGTTGCAAGAGTCTACACAGAGACTAAAAAAACTGAGCAAATAGGAAAAGAAAATGAGTCAGAGGGAGGAGTGACTCCTTTTAAGATTTGAGTGGGCAGTTCTAACAGGCTTTATGACTAGATTTCTTTCCATTCCTTCTGCTGCCATCTCAGAGACCTTCAACTCTGAGCACATTTACCCCTAGAAGTGGTCAGGGAGTTCAGTTTAGCACCAATCATGTTCCAAGAAAATGTGCTTTAGCCAAAACATATGAAGAGAAGATGGACTGATTACCTCCATTACGTTACTTTCAGGAAGAGTTGGATGGGAATTAACATATATTTAAGGATGTCTCTTCTTATTATTCCTTAAGGCGTATTCATATTTACTAATTGAGATGCATAAGTGATGGAAATGAAATTAAATGATTTGAGTATTATATTTAGAATTCTCAGCTCACATAACTATCCACCCAAACTTAAAGGCTGTGAAAATTATATAGTCTATAAGAACTCAAAAAGAACTGTGTAGTTTGGCTTAACTACAAATCAGTAAAATTGCAGGGGCACAAATAATTAGCCTTCTAAATCACAAATGTTTTCAACACAGGATATTTCTTTAGTCTCCTCAGCAAACAGGTTAATAATTAAATTATTCTTTTTTAGCTTTAACTTACTTTTCAATTCCTTATTTTATTTCAAAATTTCCATAATGACCATGTTGTGCCTGTCAGGAGTTGACTTCATCAGGAAAACTTCTATATTCGTATCATTTACTTTCATCCCCAAAGTCTCAAACTTCTAGTCATTCCCTCTCATTACCTCCCAGAGTCAAGCCTGTCATTAATCATCTCAGAAAAGCTTTTGCAGAGTCACAGCTTTTGAAGGGTAGAGAAAGGTGAAATGAAGCTTGTAATTGCATTGCCTTTTTCAGTTCCCTTATCCTAAGCTGGAAAAACTGAGCTGTATTGGAAGAGAGCTTTTGTTGACCAGCCTGGGAATCTCAGAGAGCAATCAGACGGAACTGTGGGCTACATTTCCTTAAGAAGTCAATTCCTTTTTCTTATGTTCTTGTCTCTGTTCTCTCTGTATTAGTTTCTTTCTGTTAAATAAAGGGAGTAGAAACAAAGAAGAGAGAAAAAAATTCTGCTGTTCTTATAAGCACTTCTTATGATACATGAAAGATGTTTTAAAAGAGCATATTTTATTTTCTCTCACTTGGTTACATTTAGCAATTGTAAGCAAAATGTAATATTTTGAAGTTTTCTAATTCACAGTATACATTCACAGAGGACATTTGAAGGCTATCCACAAAGGTTTGCAGAGACACTAACTCTCAACCACCTCAACCTTGAAGTCTAGATCGTTGGAACCAAAAACATCCTTGCAGTGAAATTGGTCATGGTGATAGTAGAGAGCATTCTGTGAGTTTCCCAGGATTGCATTGCTGCACGAATAGTAACCATATTGTGGTTATTATTTGTGATCAGTGATGATCATTATTGCTTTTTACTGCCACACCAAGCCTAGTGGTGTAGTGTCTTCAAAGAGAGAAATTTGGAAGACATGAACGCTTCTCAGATTAATGCAATATCAGCTAGGTTAACACTATCCAGAAGAGTCACCTCTCCTCTCCAGTGTAAGAAAGCAATTTAGTTTATCAACACCAAAGAAATGCTTGGAAAAGCAGCAACATCATAAAAGAATAACAAGCACATGTCAACAAAAACCTGAACATGAACAATTATAACTAACGATAGTAACTACCTCTCAAGCTGGTTGATACTTAAAAATGAAACATTTTTCAGGACAGCAAAATTGGAATGTTGTCACTTGGTTCTGTAGTTTCCTTCAAGTTACATGTCTTTTACCTATCCAGGCTAAGAGATAAGCTCTTGCCATGTTGGTAGCAGTCTTCTTCAAGAAACACTGTAGGAACTATAGGAGGCACCTCCTTCGACTGAAGGAGGTGACGAGTTCCTGACTTCTCCACTTACCACATTGTCTGCAAAGCTAGAAACCTCCACCTCAGGATTACTGTTTGCTCGCCTATGATCAGAGAAAGAGTCACAAAGCAAAAGAGATAGCCAAATATTGGGCTCAATATTGCCCAGCTGAGCCCCTGCTTTAGTTGCTATTTGTCAGCAATGATTAGTCTCTAAACAATCAATTAGCAAGTATTTATTAAGTACTTTTGTGTACCAGGTACTCTGCTAACCACTGAGAATATAAGAACTTCACAGTTTAATGGTAGAGACAACATACACACAACTACATACAAATAAGAGATACACACACATATGTATATATGTTTGTATTTGTGTATATGTGTATATTTATGTGTATATACACATATATTACACATATAATATAATGTATATATGATACACACACATATATATAAAATACATAGATATATTAAATTGGAGAAAATCAATGGAGGAAAGACAAAAGCATTAGAAAAAAAGGAAAAGCTTTTTAGCTGGGACTTCAGGGAAACCAGGGAAGCCAGAAGATGGACATGAAGAGAGAGAGAATTCCAAGTTTTAGGTACAGCAAATAAAAATGTCTGAAATTGGAAAATAGGAATGTCTTATTTGAGGAACATCAAGAAAGTCAGTATAGCTAGAATGTAGCTAGAATGTGTGTGTGAGAAAAAGTTAGATGTAAGAAGACCAGGATGATAGGAGGGGACCAGGTTATGAAGGATTTAGAATGCCAAAGAGAAAATTTTATATTTGATCTTTGAGGTGATAGAGATTAATGGGAGTTAACTGAATGGTGTGTTTATGTGTGCATGTAGGTATGTGACATAGTGAGACGTATGCCTTGGAAAGATAAATTTGACAGCTAAGTGGAAGATGGATTAGCAATTACGAAGGCATACAAGGTTACTTTACTGCAGTGAAAGCCCTGTTGAGATTATAAAACATAAATTTTTAGTGAATTGTAATGGGGAGATCTTTCATATTCATTAATAGGCCCTTGTGACCTGTCTGAGTCACATGGAAGTCTGAGTCCCATGGAGCCTGTGATGGGAGGAGTTTGCTGAATGAGTTAACAGGAAGAGGTGAGCTACAGTTGAGCTGGGAGGAAATTAGTGAGAGAGCAATCAGAACTGAAGGAGGCAGGCAAGCTCACAACTGGCTGTGAGTGTGAGAAGGGTATTTTGTTTAAGGGAAATCTATTTGTGATTTGTTTAATGGAGCTGGTTTGTGGAAAGCCTAGCAGGTGGAAGGCTTGGAGACGGTGTTGTCCTCTGCATTGTTGTTGTGAATAGATTTTTGTTGCTATGATGGATTTGGTTTTCTGGTATCTAAATAAATATTTAAGTTCTGTCTTCTATGTGGAGAGTCTGTGGTATTTCGTGATTCAGAATTGTACTGGGATATTCATGGCCACTGTAGGTGCTGTGAATATTGCATCGGTGCTACATGGACCCAGTTAGTGTTGTTTGGTGATTTTCTCCAGCTTCATTTAGCACCACAGTAGAAGGAGTCAAAGTACAATGTGATGGCAACAATCCAAGAATGATACTTGGTCACTTTCATTAGAGTGGGAGGAGGATGTCCCTTACTCCTCCCAGGAAGATCCATGGAGAGAGACTTACATCCTATATATTCTGGAGATAGTAAGGAAATGCTAAAGGAATTTCTGAAGCAAGAAAAAAATTCTTTTTTCTTACAATGAAGCTTGTAATGAATTTAATTTTAAAATTTGGACTCTAAATTCCAAATTCTAAATTTTACAGTTGATATTCTAAAGTAGAATTTTAGAATTGCAATGAATCTTAGAGATATAGTATAGCCCCACCCCTTCCCTATTAAATCAAGTCACATAAACATTTACTAAGTATTTACTACAGCAATATGGAAAATGTTTAGGAGTGTTTTTTTCAGAGGACAATGGATTTAAAAGTAGATTTGAAAAGAAGAATAAAAATTCAAAAGGAAGGAAGGGGTTTTGAAAGAAAGAGTAAGTATAGGTGGAAGAATCTGCTGGGAGACTACTGTTATGAAGTTGCTAACAGGGTAATGTGTTGTCACAGACCAAAGCAGCGAAGTCAGAGAGAACAGTTTGAAGGGAAAAGACAAAAAAAAAAAGAGTTTTTGTTGATTTTGAGTTTGGGAAGCTGGTGAGAACTTCATGTGACGATCTAAAGATAGCTAGAGATACATGGAGCAAGAGATAAAGATTGAAATTAGAAATATAGAGTGAGGAGTCACTTGTGCAGAGTTGTGCAACGAAACTGCAAGAATAAATAAAATTGCCAAGGACTAGAAGGAAGAAAGAAAACAAAATGAGAGCCAAAGAAAGACCTGCAGGGAACAGCTACCTTAAAAGATGGAGAATACAAGCGACAATAAAGGGATATTGTAATAAAAACTTTGATATTTTTTAACATCTATAATTCAGTACTATTACTTTCGTTTCATTCATTGAAAGCAATGGTCCTGCGCCAATCAACAGACCAAAAGGAAACCCGTTTATTTGTTGCCTCCCTCAGGGTTGAAGCTCCATTTGCTTTCCTCACGATTCAAAGTTCCTCTTATGTTTGTACTAGCTGTTCTTGGTTTCTCAACTCATGCTATGAAAGTCCACTTGGGAGAGTCAGTATAGTGTTGAGGAGAGAGAGCTGATTTTTGAGTCAGAAAAGACATGGCATGTTCCTGTCTTTGATCTAGCTAAAGCAGCAAAGCATGTTGAGGGAGGGACAAGACATAATATGTGCTAAGCAAATCAGACCCACCACCACCTGTTGACCATCATTTCTCCTCAGATGCTGATGGAGACAGTCCAAGACCTTGAACCCAAAAGCATTTGGAATAGCAGTGTCTCCCAAACCACTATAGTCCAGCCCCATCCCAGCCATAACTGAGTCAGATAAACAGTCAGATAAACACAGAAGCACTGAACTCCTACTTCCTATCATTGGCCCTGCTTTCAGTGCAGGTTTCATAGCAATCATCTGGGCAAGGAACTTCTTTAGAGAATGGGCCAGCTGTCCTTGCCAGCTGCAACCAATTGCCACAAACAGGGCAAGCAAACCAGCCTAGCTGCAAGGCATTCTGAGGAGAGAGTTAGAAAATGGCATGTATCAGGCAAGTAGAAACATCACCACCATCTTGACCACCATGTCCCATAAAAGCCTGATAGAGACATGCCAGAATACTGAACCCAACAGACTTGGGAATGTTCCAGTGCCCTTAGCCATCATCCTTGGAAGATGCATGTATTCCTGTAGAGATGCAACCTGGCCTGTACTCCTATAGATGCTACACTCACAGTGTACTGAACACTCAGAAAAGAAAGTTCTGCATCAAAGTCCTTGGCATTGTCAAATGGTTCAACATCAGAGAATACTATGATTTTATCCGTGGAAATAACATGAAAGAAGAGGAAAAAACCATCTGTTTTCCCCAGAATGTGAAGGACCACAATGACATTTCTATTGATTTGCTATTGAAACATTCTATATGTGTTGTCTCCATCATTGGAATGTGAGCTTCTTCAGAGGAAGAACTAATGTGCTTTTGTACGTGTATCCCCAGGGCCTAGCACAGCGCTTTACATATACTTAATGCTTAATAAGTACTGCTTTCATGCAGTCATCCGCTTCTTCATCCTCGTTCATTCTAATTTACTAGCTCTAAATTAAACTAGCCATTTAACATCCCAGTGCCCCAAGACAACACTCTGAGACTAAGTTACAGAGAAGGGGGTGATATATCTTAGAAAAGGTACTTTTCTAAATCTTGGATCTATATTAAAAAAGGAAAAGAATATGTGTGTATGTACACATACAGCTATATAGATTAAAGATAGATGTAACTATAGAAAGTCATTGAACTGTTGATTGCTAGCCTAACATTATCACTGCCCCATTTGTAAGGGGGCAAAGTACAAGGTGGCCAGAGGAGGTGAGGAGGCAGTGAGAAAGGATTCTGGATTTCTTTTCATAAGCTATTCCTTGAAAAATCCTCCCTACCCCCCCAAGGAAAAAAAAAACAGAACAAAGTGAATAACTTCCCTTTAGCTTAGTATGGTCTTTAGCCGTTTGAGGTTTTTGAGCAGAGGTCTCCTATAGTACCAGTTCTGAGAAGCATTAATACTTACAACAAATTATAATACTAACACATTTATATTATCTTTTAAAGTTTGCAAATAGTTTTCCTTACTTTATTGCATATGTGCTTCCCAATAACCCTATGAGATAGATGATTTTTATCTTTTCGACTGAATCTGTGATTTCCTTGGTATAAATAACTCCTAGTGAGGAAACTAACTCTACCATTGTGCCTGCTCTGCAACTAGAAAGATAGTACAGATCATATGATCCCTATTTGATAGGAAAATGAGCCTCAGAAGAGATTCATTCATGCTTATGCATATAGTTAATGTCAGAGGTTGGGTTTTAACCCAGATCTTCTGGAAGTGTGTAAAATGACTACTGTGTATTTATTATACAAATAACCCTGTGTATGTATATGTGTGTGTGTGTATCCCTAACCTATAGTCACCAGTGTGAAGAATTCCTACTGTAAGAATTGTTCCAACCCATTTCTTATATATTGTGTTACATAATTTCTCAGATCTCATCTAAGTTATTGTGCTGGTTCTGGGAAGCACATATTGTGAAGGATATTGATAAACAGGAGATTGTCCAGAGCTGGTTGAACAGAACAGAAAAGAGCCATAAGATCATAGCTTATGAGGACTTGTTGGGCAAAGGCTGTGCGACATTTAGTTATGTCATAGAATGAATTATTGTTTATGTATACTGCATATTATAAAATCCACATTCAAAAATACTCAGTTTTAGGGTTAATATTCTAAAGTAGAATTTTAGAGCTGTGATGTATCTTAGAGATAGAGTACAGCCTCAGCACTAAATCAGATTTTAAAAGATGGATCAAAATTCAAAGGAAAGTGGACTTGGAGGGGAGAGTGAGTACAGGTGGATGAACCTGTTGAGAGACTATGGTTATGAAGTTGCTAACAGGGTGATGTGTGGTCACAGACTAAAACAGTGAAGTCAGAGAGAACAGCTTGAGGCTGAGTCTGCCTCAGTTGCATAGTTTAGGTTTGATTGAGGAATAAAATGGGACTCTCCTAGGTGATTCAACAGTTAACAAAAGATTTATTTAGCCTGAAGTATTTTCAAGAAGGAGAAACACTGAGGATAGTTACAGCTGGTTCATATGAGCGAAGCTACCTTGCTCTAGTCTTCCATTGTCAATGGCTTCATCCTAAGCCAACAGAATCTTAAGGACTGCCTTCCTCTCTTTTAAGGCAAATTCGGCTTAGCTTTCCGGAAAAGTGAGTAAGATTTTACTCTTTCTGAGGTCCCTTCAACTCTGAAATTCTGTAATAATAAACAAATCTTTGGTCACGTAAGGACAAAAGTACTTAAAATTTTAACCTGTAGTATGTAATTCTCTCAACTCTATTTTTCTGTTGACATTATATTTAAATATTTTTTCCCTCTGTTCTCTCCCTGTCCCAACACCTTCTCCCTCCCACCCAAACTCCACACATGTTCTCTTAGGTCAGAGCCTGCAGATTACAGAAAAAACAAATGGGAATGGTAAATGGAGGGGAAAAGGAAAATAGTTGGCCTCTTCCCTGTCTTTCTGAGGCCCAAGCCATGGAATCAATTAGAGTAATGGAATGGTAACAAAATTGTGGCCTTTTTACCACCTACTTTTGGAAGTCAAATGGAGTAGTGGATATTAAGCTGATTTTGAAGCCAGAAAGATCTGGTTTCAAGGTAATACGTACTGGCTATATGACTCTGGACAAGTTTCTCAATCCTAGGTAATGCTGAACACCAGTTACAACCGAAATGATGACCAGATTGGTAGAGATTGTTTCTAATAGTTCCCTATGCCAATGAAATCACACAGGTCAAGCGCCCTGAGGTCTGACCATTTCATTTGCAAAAGTCTCATTTTATCCAAAACTAAGCTAATTAAGGGCACAAGGATTTTCCTCAATGTTCATCTTCTGACAGGGAGCTGGCAGAACTTAAATAGTACAATGATGTGAGCCTGATAAAGATCTAAAACCACCCTGAAGTCTTCAGGAGGACATTCCCTGAAAAGTGACCTGAGAAAAGAAGAAAAACTTTTTCTAAGTGTAGAAGTGCCCATTATCCATTACCAGAACTTCTTAATATGTTTCAGGCTCATCAAAACACTTTCTGTGTTTTTCCAAGTTTTGGTTTTTCCAATACTGAAGACAAATTTTACCTACCTCATAATTTTTCTCTGAGTTGCTTTGTTTGTATTCAGATGCATGTATATCCACCAAAGAAAGGACAAAATTATTCTTGAGTGTGAAAAAAAAGCAGCACTTGTGCAGAGTGCCCAGAGAGAAGCGATGGTAGTTTTTTATCTCAACCAACTCATAGTTGAGAATCCCTGGTATGTGTAACCTCCTACTATGTTAATTTTCCAATTTCTGTTCCCCCTTACTAGCATTTCTTCAATATTGAGGGAATGGGGAAAGACTTAGTAAATTATAGAAGAAATAGCCTGCCCAGGTATTGAGATGAAGGTCCTGTGAAAATGGAATTAGAAGATGAAAATGTTGATTTTCCATTAAGCTCTTGCATTCTTATTTGTATTTGTAAACTTCATGGTTTGGGAGATATATGCCAATTGTAGACAAACCCAAGTGGGACTACTGAAGTGTCACTGTCACTGCTAATTTTCAACAAATCTATTGTATACTCACTAACACTAGTACTGACTTATCATTCTGCCAACACGTTCCCATAACTCATCTCTTGAATATTTGGGGATAAACTGACAGAAATTTGTTCCAAGCTGCTGATACTCCCTTCCCCCCTAAACATACTCTGCTTCTGTTAAAGACACCAACTCAATATCAGAGATTCTTAAACTTCTTGGTATCATGGAGCCCTTTGAAAGTCTGGTGAAATCTGTGGACTCTTTCTTAGAATAATGTTATTAAACACACAAATAGAATATATCGTTTTATAAAAGGGATCAATTATTTTGAAATAAAATTATCAAAGTATACATATATGTACATTTATATGCATATATATACACATATACACACATACATATACACACACTATATATATGTATACATATATATACATACATATATACATATATACGTGTGCGTGTGTGTTTTTAAAATTCCTAGCCTGTAGATAAAGAGCACTTGCTGAATTTCTCTTTTCTCTCACCTAAATTTCAAACTATTTTCAAATATAAACTCAAACCTGCTACTCCACACATGCAACTCTAGTTTCTCTCATTAATACTTTGTCTCTCCATTGAGAATATATCTCAACACTTCTTACAATAAATAAGACTGGGAATAATGGGTGAAATCCACAGAGTTAGATACCTAGCTAGTGTTCCACTGTACTCTCAGCATCTGACAATCTCTAAATTGTTGTCAACCTTTTAATCTTTTACTATCCTAGATTTCTACTTAAATAGTATGTTCAGTTGTGCTTCATTGTAAATTCCCATAAAATCCTCAAGAGATTTGTATATTTTTATCAGGAAGCAGGTGAAAAGATGAGGCCATTGCAGACCCAGGCACTGCTCATTAATCTCAAGCACTCTCCAAGCTTTCCATCCTCTGGTTTCAAGGAAATCCCTCTAGTCACTGAGGCATTTTAAAAGTGCTCATTCACCCGAAGACCCTTGTTACTGGAAGAAGAACTCTCTGTTTAACAAAAACTGCTCGGAAAACTGGACAGCAGTCTGGCAAAAATAAGGTTAGACTAATATCTCATATTTTATGCCAAGCTAAGCTCCAAATGAATGAATGACTTAGATATAAAAAGTTACAAATTAGGGAAACAGAGAAGAAATAACCTTATAGGTTTATGAATAGAGGGAGAATGAATGATTAAGCTAGTTACAGAGATGAAAGGGCACTTTTGATTATATAAACTTAAAAAAAGGTTTTACCCAAACAAATCTAATTAGTGAAGAAACAAAGAACTGGAGAAAAATATCTGTGTGAAAGGTATTCCTGATAAGTTCTCATTTCCCAGATATACAAGGAATTTATTGAAATTTATAAGATCAAGAGAAATTCTCCAAAAACTAAAGGGTCAAAGGATATGAACAGGTAGCTTTCAAAGGAGGAGATCCAAGGAATAGCAATTATTTGAAAATAAATTAAATTGCTAATATTTGGAGAAAGGATAGTTAAAGCAACTTTGAGGTCTTAGCTAATATATTTCCAACTAGCCAAACATTTTTAAAAAGAGGAAAATGTTAAATGTTGGATAAGGTGTGGGAAAATATGTACACTGGTGAATTGTTGATGAAGCTCCCTCCTTAGTCTCACTTTTATTGTTCACATTTTTTTTACTACTACCTACACACACAATTTCTGTTCTCTCAGCAGTTACTTCACCACAATCACCCAGGGAGCTGGTTTCCATAGTTACTGTATTGCTATGCGTCCTGACACCATTCACCATTATGGACAACCATAAGATTTATTTCAGCTCTATTCATGGCTATTAGTATCTCAACTTTTACAAGAAGGAAGGAAACTCTATAGTCTCTGCTCTACAATGGAACTAAAGTTTATTTCCATGTCTGTTGGGCAAAGAGAAATAGCAGCTGGATGCCAGAAGGTGGCAAGTCCAGAGTTGGCAGAAAAAAAATGGTGTCAACAGAAATAGGAAGCCCCCAGCATACTTTGTGTCCCAAATAAGAATTTTCCTCTCAACACCACAGAAAAGTGAAGAAAGTAATATGGAATCATGTGGGACTGCCAAATATAAAATTTGAAAACGATCGGTATTCTATAACATGTATTACCTGAGCTAGTGATGATTTGGAGCAAGTTAGGCCACTATATAACATAATCTTACATGGGTTTATTTACTATTTGATATTAAGCATAATCCATGTACATTTTAGCCTTGTCTTTAAAAACCATATATAGGAAGGCATTGAAAATGAGTCTTTACTAGAATAAAATTCTCAACACTTGTCCACAGCGGTCCATGGGAAGTACAAGGTTTATTGGCCCTGGAAAAAGACTGTTCACTTTCCTCTCCTTGAAAGAGGCAGGGAACATAAATCCTACTAGGAGCTTAGAAAGGAGACAGGGCAAGGAGGTTTAGACCATGTTCCTCTAGAAAGAGGAAGCAAGAGAAGTCACTGGGATGAGCAAGCCATTTGTGTGAGAGAACCAGAGACTGGATAGAGACTGGAGTGGGGAATTACAGGCATTATGTTCAGGGCTTTGAGCTGCTGATGCCCCTATCAGATGATTTGGATAGTTTGAGGTCCTAGGAGAAAGATCTGGGAGAAATGAGCTTTACCGACCTTTTTATTCTGAGACTATAATTTGTCTACTCCCCTATTATTCTTCAGCTAGGAAAGATTATGTTATCTACAAATCTTATCTCTGATCAGATAAAATCTGGTCACTCCTAGCCCCTCCTTATTTGTATGTGCTTCTCTGACATGGATGAAGGCAAAGATGGTCATGTTATGTTGAGAAAGCAAGAAAGTTACAGAGAACATGGAGTCTATTGGAATTGTGTCCCTGTTGGCCCCTCTAAAACAAAATGAATGACAGTCTTTTTGCTATAATAAGAAATAACGTCTGTATCACAATTACTATGTGCCAGGTACTGTGTTGACTGCATCACCAGTATTATCTCATTTGATCATATAATATCCTGGGAGTTGAGTGTTATTGCTATCCCCGTTTTCAGATGAGGAAACTAAGGTAGACAGGTTAAGTAACTTGCCTAGGGCCTTATTGCTAGGAAGGTTGAAGGTCAGAATTGAATTCAGCTCTTCCTGACTCCAGGATGGACCCTCCATCCATTACATCACATAGCTGCCCATTCTGTAACATCTCAAAGAAAGCAAAAACCAAATCTAGGAGTTTCCTTTGCCAAACATCTGAGACAGCAAAAAGCAAGGTTTGGTTAAATGGTGGAAGGAAACTTGGTGAGTAAGAAAAAGTTGTTTCCCTCAAAAGCAGTTAGCCCAGGGATGTTCAATCTTGTTTTTTTGTCATGGACCCCTTTAGCCTGTGGATTTTTTCTCAGAATATATAATTTGTAATTTAAGGACATACTTTTGTAATTGAAGGAAATGCTAAATTTCATTTAGACATTAATGAAAATAAATGTGTGATTGTTTTTTCCAGTCCGAACTCACCTGACCTCTTGAAGTCCACAGACCCTGTCATGGTTCTATAGTCCTTTAGTTAAGAACCTCTGAGTTAGCCAAGGGCATTGCGGATGTACTCTGGAGTGAGAGGAAAAGTGCCATCACTGTCAGAAGGAAAGTCACACCCACAGTGAGGGCTGAAAGGAAGAACTGGCAAATAATGGCTCCCCTGACACGATTGTGGGTCCTCTGCAACAGGTTTTAGTTAGATTTTCTGCTAGCTACATACCTACAACTGATTACAAATGTAGTCAATAATACGTCATTGTCTGTAGAATATCCAAAATTTTGTCTTCTACTTGGTCAGTGAAATATAATATTGGCACTCACTAGCTGCTATTTGTAAAAGTCAAGGACTAGCACTTACCTCGTATGTTTTTCAGGGTTCTGGCAGCTAATAATATACCTTAGGTTTCAGAGTCATTATAGGCAGGTGCACTGAAGCCTCCCACGGAAATCAGCTTGTCAGATTCTGGTGTTGATAAAATAAATTTTTGTTGAGGTCAGTGTAAATTTTATCTTTAAGTTTACTTCTGTTTGTTACAATGGATGCATACAGGCTGATAAATATATAGCTTTGCTTGGAAAGCTTTAGAGGCTAGAATGCACAGGCCTCTGAGAGCAAAATAGATATCCCCTAAGTATCTGTCTAAAGATGAGTAAGCTAACAGGCACATCTTTCTAATTAAGTTGGTTTTATCTGGAACTCTTCCATATGTCTTTTCTGGGTTCCATCCAATACAAGTTAAGCAGAACAGAAGAGAAGAGTTGCTCTCAGAGTAATTTCTGTCTCTTTTTAGGTACAGTCCCTGGCGGGAAAATGTAGCCTTTGTACTAATGGCTATCAGTACAGAATTGTTTGTGTCAATCCTACACACCTGAAGAATTCCTTGGCATCTGGCAGCAAATTTTATCCGTTGTTTCAAGGCTGGCCTATGACTCGGCTGCTGATCTGAAGCGCTTTAAGGGTTGGTAAGAAAATTCAAATGTCCTCAAACATTAGACACCCTCCTCCATACTGCCTGAAATTCTTCTCCTTGTTTATTAGTCTAATTGAATGACTTCATTAGAGGTTAATAAACCTTTTTAAAAAAAAAATGAAAATACCCTTAGGAAAACAGGACCTATTAGCTATTCCTCGCCTGTACTCAAAGAATCCCTGCCTTCCTCCAAGACTCATTGCAAACAACACCTTCTTTGATTCCTTCCTTTCCTGACCCCTCCACCTTGCTAATGCCCTCCCTTACACACTCTGTACTTTATATTTAATATTCTTAACACAAGTGGCTCATTGCTGGTCCTGGAGTCAGGAAGACTCATCTTCCTGAGTTCAAATCTGACCTCAGGCACTTAACTAGCAGTGTGACCATGGCTAAGTCATTTTTCCCTGTTTGCCCTCATTTCCTCATCTGTAAAATGACCTGAAGGAAATGGTAAAGAGTATCTTTGCCAAGAAAACCCCAGATAAGATCATGAAGAGTCAGACATCATCGAAATGAATGAACAAAAATTTTTAATTAATCTCTGCTGTATATATTTATTCTATGAATACTTATATGTGGCTGCTTCCCAAATAGAATTAAAGTCCTTGATTCCAATGATTGTTTCATTTTTTTGTCTTATATTTCATAGCCATTATAGTGCATGGTGCACGGAAAGTTACTAATTGATCGATTAGTGTGAATTATTTTGATTAGATTGTTTTTCTGTTAAGAACTAGGTAAAAATTGGGTGACTAATGTTTATATGTGCATGAGGGGCAAAAACAGTAGTTTCAGAACATGGAGTGCTTTGAGGAGGAAAGGTCTAGATTAAATACCTCAGTAGGAGGCCTTAGGAAACCATAAAGCATTTCCTGATTGAGGGACAGAGGAGACAAGACTCCAGAGTTAGAAGTTGCAGAAAGGGAGGTGAAAAGGGGGCTGAGGCATATACAATTTTGCTCAGCATCTGTCCTGCTTTTATCCTTCGGTTATCCATGGCTAAGGTTGCATTAAGTTATTCTTTCTGCATGGTGCATTCAGTGCCCCATGGTGCTACTAATTAGCTGCATGATCTCAGGTAGGTCACTTTACCTCTGTGTCCCAGTTTTCTTATCTGTAAAATGAGGTGGTAGGACTATATGAACTCTAATGATCAAGATTCACTTTTGAGTAGAGTAAGCTGCCTAACATTTTTAGATTGAACAGGTCAAGACATTCATCATTTTAAATCATGGAATTCACTTTAGAAGTGTGTGGCTTTGAGAATACTTTGAAATATGGACTTTGAGGAGCACTTAGGGCAGAAGAAGGTGAAAAAGATTTTTGAAGGTCTAAAAGTGTTTTGAACATATTTATATACATATACATACTTGTTCATTGATGTGATTGAATGCACTTTTGTGAGTAGACACAGCTTATATTTTCTACATCTTTACTGTTATATAACATAGAACTCATCAGTCTACAAAATACTGTCCTAACTTGCCCATGTACATTTTTCAGTTATGTCCAACTCTTAGTTTTCCCATTTGGGATTTTCTTGCCAATGTATGGAAGCAGTCTGTTTTTTCCTTCGCCAGATCATTTTACAGATGAATAAGCTGAGGCAAATAAGGTTAAGGGACTTGCCCAGGATTATGCAGGTAGCAAGTGTCTGAGGCCCGCTGTGAACTCAGAAGGATGAGTCTTCCTATCTCCTGCACCACTCAGCTACCAGTATATAAATATCACTATAAACTCCCTCCACTAATTATGTCAAAGTTCCTCTAGAACTAGAATATCCTCTAGATAGTTATCTGAGGCTCAGAGAAGGTGGGTGACTTCTCATTGTTCACAATCATATTTTAAGTTGCAGAGGAAGGTTTTGAATCCAAGACTTCCTGATTTCAAGTCCAAGATTCTACTATACTACACTGTATTTCATATATAGCATGATATATTTATATGACATGCTTAGCATTTCTAAATGAAAATTAGAAAAGCAAAGAACTGTATTAATTTTAACTGAAAGTATTCATTTTAAAATGGAACATCTTTGCAGAAAAACATGACATGTAAAGTGTCTTCTGAAATAAATTTGTGGGATCAAAACCAAAGGAAAAATTTAAGATAAGGCATGAATAGCAGCAATTAAAATGCAATAGGAAAAGAGATTTTGTTTGAATTTCAGGAATAAAAAAGAAAATATTTTAAAAAGTTTCTCTAAAGCCCATTTCTTAAATTTTAAAATGCAATTTAAGATATTTTAGTGATTTATTCTTTATCTATGAAATGAGAGGTTGTACTAGCTGATCTCTAAGATCTTTTCTATGTTAATATTTTATGATTTTATGCACAAAATATATGACAGTTCCAAGTGAAGATATATGATCAGATAAAGTGAGAGAAGATATTTTCATGGCATCTGACATTTTCATTTTCCATTTGTATGCTATGAGTTGCACATTGATGAATAAAGTGTTCCTGGTATAACAGAATTTTTGTAGCGTTGAGACTCACAGACTAAGGAGAAATCGAATCCAATATGGGATGTTTATTTTTTTGTCTTGGACAGGATCATATATGGCCATATGGGAGAGGGATCTTGATAGAATTTCAGGGTATAGCTTTTATAAGTAGCCCATAGAAAATTTCTATTGGTAAAATTTACTCAGTAGAAAAGATGGGAATTTCTTGACAATAAAATTCTACAGACATAAAAAGAAATTACAATTAGAAGGGAAAGGAAGAATTATCTAAAGAGACCAATGTGAATTCAGAAGCAACTGAACAACTGCTTTAGTATATGAAAAAAAAGATATGTACAGAAGATGGAGTCAAGGGCAGGTTGAATACAAAAGGATTGTACTGGCAAGAATAGCACAAGGAATGCTAAAACATTAAGAGAAACTGAAAAAGAAGGGTGTGTGTATGTGTGTACACACATGCCGCTATCTTTTTTAAAAAATTAATATAATTATTTTTTGTTTTCAACATTCATTTCCACCAGATTTTGAGTTCCAAATTTTCTCCCCATCTCTCCCCTCCCTTACCCCATAACATCTTGGATTCTGATTAACTCTTCCCTTAATATGCCTCCCTTCTGTCACAGCCCTCCCTTCCCTTATCCCCATCTTCTCTCTTTTCTTGTAGGACAAGATAGATTTCTATACCCCATTACCTGTATTTCTTATTTCCCATTTACATGCAAAAACATTCGTTCCTAAACCATTGTGTTGCAACTTCTCTCTCTTCCTCCCTCCCTTCCCACTGAGAAAGCAAGTCATTCAGTTTAGGCTACATATGTGCAGTTTTGCTAAAGACTTCGATAATAGTCATGTTGTAAAAGACTATATTTCCCGTCACCCTTTCCTGCCTCCTATTTATTCTATTCTCTCTATAACTTGTACCTCCCCTAAAGTGTTTATTTCTAATTACTCCCTCCTTCCATTTGCCTCCCCTTCTATCATCCCCTCACCCACTTATACCCTTCTCCCCACTTTCCTGTAGTGTAAAATAGATTTTCATACCAAATTGAGTGTGCATGTTGTTCGCTCCTTAAGCCAAATGTGATGACAGTAAACTTCACTTTATCCCTGTCACCTACCCCCTTTTTCCCTTCCATTGAAAAAGCCTTTTCTTACCTCTTTTATGAGAGATAATTTGTCCCATTACATTTCTCCCTTTCTCCTTCCAATATATTCCTCTCTTATCCCTTAATTTTATTTTTTTACATATTGTCCCTTCCTATTGAACTCACCCTGTGCCCTACTGAGAAAAGTTTCAAGAGTTACAAACTATTGTCTTTCCATGTAGGAATGCAAACATTTCAGCTTTAGAAAGTCCCTTATGATGTCTTTTTCCTGTTTACCTTTTCATGCTTCTGTTGATTCTTGTGTTTGAAGGTCAAATTTTCTTTTCAGCTGTGGTCTTTTCATCAAGAATGTTTGAAAGTCCTCTATTTCACTGAATGATAATTTTTTCCCCCCAAAGTATTATACTCAGTTTTGTTGGGTAGGTGATTCTTTGTCCTAACCCTAGTTCCTTTAACTTCTGGAACATCATATTCCAAGTCCCCTTTTTTGGGCATTTTCCTTGCCAGTTACTTGACTTTTGAGTCCTTTGTCAAGAGGAGGGTATACTCTGGGGACCTGTAAGTTCTCCATTCCTCTGAGGTTGCACAATGAAAGGAGAGGAGTTCTGGCTTGCTCTCTGGTCAGGGAGGTACCACAAGCTTTTATGCCCAGGATCCGTGAGTAGAATTCCCTCTCTAGAGCTTCCAGCAGCTCCACCACACCAGGACCACCACTCAGGTCTGAGATCCAGATCAGTGGCTCAGTTCCCCCAGGGTATTTAGGCTGAAGACTCCAAAAATGAACACTGTTGCTGCCACCACTGCCACTGCCTGGGGCCAGGGCTAAAGGAGGACCCTGCTTCCTTCTCACCTAGGCGAAAGAGCTTTCTCATTGACATTTGAAGTTGTCTCTGGCATTTGTGGGTTGAGGGATCTGGGAATCACAGTTGCTGCCAGTGGTGCCCTGAAGCCTGTGCTGGTCCTTTCCCTGCTGTGCCTTGTGGCCCAGGCCAGGCTGTGTTCCAAATTTGCTGTGATAGACCTTTCCTGTAGTCTTTCCAGGCTGCCTTTGGCTGGAAATCTTTTTTACTCTGTCTTTTTGTGGCTTCTGCTGCTCTTGAATTTGTTTAGAGTCATTTTTTACTGATATTTTATGGGTTGTGGGGGCAGAGCCTCTATAGGTCATCTTTCCACTCCACCATCTTCTGTATGCAGTTATCTTGAGGAAAATAGGAGAATCAAAGAAAGAATTGCAAGTGGGTGGGATGGATGCACATAATGATGACAAAGGAAACGGAGTTTAACTCTTAATTTGTTTCCTCTGGTTCCAAAGGAGAATGATTTTTGGTATAACAGAGTGCTGAACTTGAATTCTGGAAGATCTGAGTTTAAAACCCACCTTTGATTAATTAGTTGTGTGACGTTAGTCAATCACTTAGTCAGCAAGCATTGATTAAGCACTATATGATGGGCATGGTGCTAAGTGCTAAGGATATAAAGAAAGTCAAAGCGGTCACTAACCTCTAGGCAGCATTCTAATGGAGGGGAGACTACATAGAAATTACTAGGTAATTACTAGGTAAACCCTAACCCTAAACCTTAATTTGCACTCTATGTGTATGTACACATACAAGATATAAAGGAGAGATATAAGGAAGTATCTTAGAGGAAGACACTAGCAGCCAAAGGGACCTGAAAGAATCTCCTGGAAATGGCAGGATTTTATCTGAATCTTGAAGGAAGCCAGGCAAACTAAGAGACCAAGATGAGACAATGGGAGTTTTAGGCATGGGGGATATCTAGTGTAAAGGTGTAGCAAAAATGGTTCATAGCAAATTTAAAAACAAAAATATGTACGGAGAGAATAAAAGAGAATGTGGTCAACCTTGATCTTCATCTTCAGACCTAGATAAAGTGCAGTAAGTCCAAATTCTGTCTTTGGACTTTCTGGCTTCTCATTTTTTTCAATAGACAGGAGTCCAACTCTCTGAACAAAGTAATACAACCACTTACATACACTAGGGAGCGAAAGAGCACCAGTATCTGAGTAGTTAAGGGGCTCTTAACAAATGCCTACTCAGAGTCCCATCCAAAGAATCAAAAGTTCCTTCTCGTGAATGAGCCTCAAAGCAAAATATCAACCTCTCAGTATGTATAGTTTTCAACCAATAGGCTGAGTCAGAAGACATTATATACCACATGACTCAACACAGCTATGAATTACCACGATTATCCTCTACATTGGCTATATCTCATACCCAGAATATGCTCTCTCCTTACTTTTGCTTCTAAGAATCTTGAGCTTTCTTTAGCGCTCCTCCTGAGTGTCATTTGCTGAAGGTGCCATTTAGGGTTGCTAGCAGCTGCCCCCTAAGGAATGAGTTGGCATATTTTCTATTCCATGTAAATGTTGCTTTCCTCAGTATATATAATGTGTGCTCCTTGAAGAGAGTTTTCTTAGTTTCTGTCTTTGTATTCTCAGAATTGGTATTGTGTCTGGCATTTATTAGGTAGTCAATACAGGTTGACTGAATGCATTTCTATCTGTTACGATTCTTGTTATTTTTCATTTGTTGATCCATTCAGGTGCCACATATTCCATAATGTCTATCCCGATTTCCTCTTTCTCTCAACTTGAACTAATTCTTATTTTCTTCGATCTCTTGAGTTATTCTGGGTTGTCCTGTGGATTTATCATACTTCAAGTTATATTATAGTTATTTGTGTACATTTCTTATCCTCTCTACTAGACTGCAAACTCCCAGAGGACAAGGACCCTCGCTGTATCTTTGTTTCCCTCTGTCTCTTTCTCACTTTCTGTTTAAATGTTCATATTCCATTACTCATAACAGTGCTATGTACACTATAGTTTCAATTTTTTTCTTGTATTGCATTGAATTGCACCACCCTAAAAGAGTTACAATTATTTGCTAAAGGTCAAAAAGTGAGAACTAGAAACTGGCACTTACCTACATATAGTTCAGTGCTATCTGTTTTTAAAAGAAATGAAAATTTCATAGGGAGGCTGTAAAAACTGTAGGGCAAGCTAAATTTGGCACTCAGGAGATGGACAGAATCTTAATGGTTGGCATGGTAAAATGACTGAAATTTTTTACAAGCAAGATAGAACATATTGGATCTCTGCTTTTTTTAAAGGAGAAGCTAGGTTAAAATTGTGAATGCTGTCAGATCTAGCACTAAAAGATGAAGTAGCAGAATTATTGAGACATTTGAATGCCTTCAGGAAGACTAATGCTTTTGAAAAGGTCATTAAGAACATGATATATACTTCTTTTTAAACTGTGAAAGAATGATATGAACTGAGGAAGAATTTTAGTATGAAGAGTTTACAATGAATTTAACAGAGGAACAACTCAGGAGAATAAAATTTTTAAAGTATTGAGATTGCCTTTTTTTTAAAGAAGTAGTTGAAATTAGAGGGAAAGGAAAATCAAACCATTTGAGGCAAAGATGCTTCAGTTATTAAAGTTGTGTCTGTGTAGAAGTACAGTGATTATTTGAAAACTATTCAGAAAGCGGGGCTTGGCTCTGAATAATTTTCAATCCATTTAAAATATTTACATATGTAATATTCATATTGTAAACTTAATAAAACCCACAAATTATATATTTTAAAAATTACTTTGTTTTCCAATTAACGGGCATTTATTTTCTCTCTCATGTCCTTTCTTCCAAGAATAGAAGACAGTATAAAGTTAAACTGACTAATTATAACATCAAGATTATGAAAGAAGGAAAGCGATATCAAGTACAGAAATCAGGGAAGGGTAGAGGTGTGGTGAGGACTGTGAATAGAGTTTGGAGGGTGAGGCACTGGGAGAGATAGAGGGGTAAGGGCTTATGGTGTGATAGAGGAATACTGGAATTCTGGATCATGGAAGTGAAATAGTTGTGGGTAATGGTGAGACAAAGAACATCACCACCATGTATAGAGCTGAAATAGAGCGAAAAGAAAATCATGTAAATTGAGGGATTTGAAAAATTAGAAAGATAGGATATGTCAGGAGAGGTTAATAAGTAAAATGAAGTTGCCAAATTTAAAGGGATAGATTGGGTAGAGAGGAAAATAGTGGGTTACTTAATGAGCTCTTTGATAAAGTAGTTAGGGGGCAGAATGGATAAAGTGCTGTGTCTGGATTCAGGAAAAATGGAATTGAAATCTAGCCTCAGACACTTACTAGCTGTGTGACTCTGGGTAAGTCACTTAACCCTATTTGCCTTAATTTCTCATCTGTAAAAGGAGCTGGAGAAGGAAATGGAAATGACAAACCACTCCAGTATCTTTATCAAGAAAACACCAAACGGATGTGATTGAACAATGACATTGATAAAGTAGAAAGAACGGTCTAGAGGCTGATGGATAATGGCCCTCAGGATTTAGGGAGGGGGATAGATCTGATTTGCTCTTCTTGAGTCATTTTCAGGGCAGTCTGACTCTTTAGAATGCAAGGATTCTCAGTGGAGCCTTTGGTATGACAATAGACTTGTCTTAGCCTTCTCGTAGGGATAGTAGTATTGGTTTGCTCACCACTCTTGGAACAAGGGATGAAAAAGCAGGTTTGAGAGTAGAGTGTGTGTGGTATGAACCCACAGTGCAGATGGCAAGGTCCTGTTGGTCCTCACCTTGAAGCTGATTGAATACAGAGCTGTGCTTTTTAGTTAGAATATGCTTTAATTGTTTTAATAATTTGTGAGCATCAAATTCTCTCTTTCATATCTTTTCTTTTTCTGGTCCATATCTTTGATTTCTTTGTGGTAGTGCATTACCTGATGTGGATTCTCTCTTAGATTAGAAACTTTATAGTATCTCTTCTGTAATTTATAGTCTTAGAGAGTTGACTGAGACAATGAGAGATTAAATGATTTTCCCATGGCATCAGTATGTGTTACAGGGAGGACTAGTCTCTCCGGTCCAGGGGCAACCTTCCATTCATTATGCCACACTGTTTTTCCTGGAGACAGGATATGTACTCATGTGTGCATGCATATATACATATTACAATGCCTCCATATTGTATCACACATAAATATTTATACATACATATTTATACAATACATATACATATATACATATATGAACTGGAAATTTGAGACATTCGGTTATATCAAGTCAAAATGAACTGTTGCCTAATTTGAGTATTTTTTTCTAAGATATCTTCTGAATGAAGCAGTAATCAGGGCTTCCATTATTTTATTGTTAAATATTTCCCATTTTTCTTTGGCTACATTGACAGTTTTAGACTCTATTGCAAGTCAACTGTGAGGTTTCAGGGATGGCATGTTGACATGCCACCTTGTAACTAAACTTTAAAAGGTTACCCCAACATACCAAAAAAAATCAAAAAGCAGAACAGCAACAACAAAAGAAAAACTACTTGGAAATAATTGAATGAGATGGGGAAAAGTATACTACATTACAACAGAAGGGCTAGCTAAGAGTGGTGGAAATTGCCTTGCCAGCGCCGAGTATTCATACAGAAGTAAAATAATCCAAAAAGGGATGGCATGGATCCCACACCAATGTGTTCTCTGATTAATTTGAGAAAGCTGAAAAAATTCTGCTTTCTAGCAGAGGGAAGACACAAAGAAAATTAGCATGCCTGATAGCTACAGGAATACAAGTATTGGAACAGTGCAACAGTTGTTATAAGATTAAAATGAAACACACAAGCCCCTGAGGAAAAGAAAAGTAGAACATTTAGGGAACTGTCAGGTGCTTTGTGAAAAGCTTGAGGAATGGAAGACAAGGAAATGTATTCGGGAAAAGTGGTAAATGACTGCACATACTTCTGCGATGAGGAGTTTGCTGACATATATTTGGATAGAAGTTAAGTACTACAAAAACTCTCTAAGTAGACTCTTGGATGTGGCTGGAGTGTTTGTCGCCAGGGCTGTTGAGGAAAGTAGATTAGGAAATGTTTTTATAGATTGGCAAAAGCTGTAACAAGGCATGTTCTTTGATCCTGGCAGGGCTTTAATTGCTTTGCTGTTGATTGACATACAGCTATGTTAAAATGAAAGAAGAGAACATATTTTGGGATTGTTTTTTGATACCCTCCATTGAACAGCTTAGGTGGTTAGAGGCTATTTTGGATCTGTTCCTAGAACAGGCACTGAGTAGGATAAATAAGGCTGAAAAAAGAGAATATCATTCCCTATTCTATAACCACATCAGCCAATTTAAAAATACTCTAATGGTGGAAGAAGAAACAAAAAACATTCAGAAAGAAGTAGATAAAAGGTTAATTGATGCACACTCAAATGCTTAAATAACTTTTAATTGTTCCTTTTTTGAGAAATAATTATTTGTAGCAGAGCAGAAATAGTTCAAAATGTGCCATTCTCTAGGGTCAATGATCTACTAAAATATCTCTAGGTGTGTCTTCATTGAATTAGATAACATAGATGAATTGAACCACGTGTGAAGTTGATTTTGTCATTCTGGAAACATCAATGTGACCACAATTAAACAACGTGTATCTTACTTTGGCTGAAAGTCCTTTAGAATTTTTCTGAAAAGAAAAAATAGTGACAGAACTTTGCACTAGGGGTATAGGATCAAAAAAAAAATTGGGTCCAGAGCAGGAATCTTAGGAAAGCAGCGACCAGCATAGCGACCATCTGTCCTCCCGAATCCATCCCTCTCATTAACGTCTCTATTTCTATTGAACACCAACAGCACCATTTTCCCAGTCATCGAGGTGTTAGAGTCATCTTCACTTTCGCATTTCAATCACCCCTTCTATATACAATGGCATTTCTTATATACTTTCACTTATCTTCATTCTTTTACTTTTACCCTAGGTCAGGTCCTTATTCAGTGTATGGGGAAGCATAATTTTTCCTGCTGTCATGTTCCTTCTCTGGGAAGCCACCATTAAGAAAATTCCAAGGTCTATTCTAATCAAATCACCCTCATGAAGTCTTTCTTGATTACAGTAACTTAGGTTGATCGATCTCTTTGGGAATGTATAGTCTTAAAAATGAAAAAATAAAGTAACATTTATTAGGTGCTGACTATTTTCTATCCACAATGCTAAGTGCCAAGGGTACAAATAGAAAAGTGAAGATATTTCCTTCCCTTAAGTTCTTACATTTAAAAAAGGGCAGATAACATATATAGGGGACTGATGGTCAGGATGAAGTATTTTGGCTTGGAAAATTTACAGGGGTGTTGAGAGGAGACCTAAAGCATTGAATGGCACACCCTTATTAGAAGCAATAGCAAGAATTGTTTTGATTGTGGATCAAGAACTGCTCTTTAGAGCAGGAGTGAAGAAAGTAAAGCAGTAGGGCACAGTATTTGAGTAGGCAGAATGATATAAAGGCCAGGGAGTGGCTTAAATGCAGTGTGTGACTGAGGTGACCATCAATGAGAATAGCAGGGCATCAGGGTGGCAATTTCTGACAGTGATAGTATCAAATACTTTAGGTTATGATTTCTCATCCAGGAGGCAAGCCAACTACTAAGAAGGCACTGGAATGGAATGAATGACACATGACTATAGCCAGGCCCTGTGTACAGCAATGAACATGATTAAAATGGTACAAATAAAGGGTTAGAGGAGTTTGAAGGAGAGAGAGATTGAATCTGGGCAATCTGATCAGAGAAGAAAGGATTTGCGCTGGTTCTTGAAGGATGAATATGACAAACCGAAAAGGAGACACTGGGTAATTACAATGGCTGGAATGGAATGGGCAAAGGTACAGAGGAAAGAAGACCTAAGTTGTATGCAAGGATTTTTGGTTGAAATAAGGCAGAGGTATAGGGGAATGATTAAAGATAAACCTAGAGAAATAATATATTTATATAGGATCTACTCTGTGCCAGGAACAGGGCTACAGGTTTCATAAACAATATCTCATTTGATCATCACAACACCTCTGTGAGGTTAGATATGATTGATATCCCCATTTTAGAACTGAGGAAGACTGATCTATCCAGAGACACACAGTGTCCAAATGCAGATTTGAATTCAGATCTTCCTGACTCTGGATCCAACACTTCATACACTGAGCCACCTAAGTTTCTCTAAGTAGAGTTGTAGGAGATTTTACAATGGAAGAATGCCAGGATGAAGAATTTAGCAGATATTTAGCAGTCAGCATAGGGGCTCAAGAAACATGTGCTCATGGATTGACATAGGCTATTTAGTCTATTTTATGATCACTATTTCTAAGAAGTAAATGTATTTAAGTTTTGAGGTTACTTGAAACTTAGAGCCTATAATAACTTCTTTTGATAACATTTTGTTTTCTAATGTGTGAAAAAATTAAATAATTTGAATTTCAATAATGAAATATTTTTTCTTTAAAATTTATCTATTTATAACAGATTTAGGAGTTCTGACACTCAGTGTAAAACTGTTTTTCCCCCCTGATATGTATAACTGACATAGGGTTATCATCTCTTTTTATTTGATGCTTGCCACATTACATGATTAAATTTCATGCTAGGTTCTTAGGCAATCAAGGAGTATTCTAATATTGTGTCAAAATTCCTAAAATTGTAACATAACACTAAACCAACTATTTCTGAATATCTACCCTGGGTTATTAATATCATTTATTAAATAACTTGGATTAACCTTTATTCCCATATGCTTTTGTGAATTTTTCTGTCTCCCTGTTTGTCTATCTCACTTTCTTTCTTTTCTTTTGTTTCTCCTAGGCTGAAATAAACATCAAAATTATTAGATATATGAATTATTAACAGCAAACCAATAATAGATCAAAATATGTAATTATTTTTATGTATCTTTTGTGAGAAAGATCACTTCCAGAGTCACTTCTAACCATAGAAACACAGTCTTACTATTCAGCTCTCTGGGGACTGCAGCCAAATTCTCTCAAAAAATTCCCTTTATTATGTTTCTTTGCAAGACTTAAACTCAGTCTCTTGGTAAAGAAGTTCTCTTAGTGAATTATAACTTCTTCTCTGTCCTTCTTTAGTCATGCCATATAAGTTTCTAGAATGACAGTTTCTCAGTCTTTTCACACTCTTCAATGATTACATTTAAATTGTGACTTCTCAAGACTATTCCCTCTTTGCAAATTTAGTAACAAACTCCCAAGTCTCTCTGTGACAGACTATTTCAAATAGTTTTAAATATGGCTAACTTAATAACTCACGAAGTAATTTTTCTCTCTGGCCTGAGCAATTGAGCATATGCTTTGATCCAGTTCCTTAAATTTAAACAATATGTATGAAAAATACATTGACACTAAGTGCTAGGTTTTGGAGGAAGGATTAAAAAGTCTAGATGACTTATAATCCATGTTTGCATAAAGCTTCTACTATAATAGCTGTTGTGATAATAAATAAATAATTACAATGCAAAAAATATAATAGGTGCAGAAAAGAGAGAAAAGCAAAGTGCTATGTAAGGTTTAAAGGGAATAAAATTAATATCACCTTGAAAAGGCTAAAAGAAGGTTCATAAGGAGAGGTTAAATTAGACTGGTCTTTAAGATTTAGGTTTAAATTCAATGGATTTCCCTCAATAAGGAAAGGCATTTTAGAAATAAACAAAAGTGTACACAGAAGTGGAGAAGCAGGGGAATAAAGGCTATGTTTATGTACGGGCAATAAGGAGTAACTCAGTTTGCCTACAACAAGGTGAGAATAGGTAATAATGGAAAGATGGGTTGATGCAAGCTTAATCTTTAATTCCATGCTAAGAATTCAATATTTTATTTTTTAAGGAAATTGTGACCACTATAGGAGAAGAATGACAGCCAGATCTGTTTATAAAAATTAGTGTTACAGTAGTATGAAGTATGATTCACACTAGAAACAAGAAAACTTGTCAGAGGATATTAAATAATATTAGGTCAGTGGTAATAAGGAGCTATGGCAGAATGATTAAAGGTGTGAAAGAAAGAAAATATGCATACCAGAGATGCAATTGAGATAGAATCAATAGGATGTATTTATTGATTAAATATGAGAAATGAAAAGGGAAGAAAGATAACACCAAAGATTCAAACATACTAGGCATGTGGGAACTATGATGTTAATACTATGGGGAAAATGTTTTATTTCATGTTCATTGAATTTGAGATTCAAGTAAAACATCTAGGTAGTGATCTCTTTTAGACAGTTGGAGATCCAAGTCTGTAGCTCAGAAGCAAGTTCAAGGATAGAGACAGGGCTTTGGAAGTCATCTTCATGGTTCAGGTCATGGTTGAAAATGAGATTGGCAGAGGAGATGGCACAGCAAAACAGAAAAAGGCCAATGACAAGTAAGTAATCAGGAAGATGACAAAGAGCCACCAAAGGAGATGGAAAAGTGGTGAGTTTAGAGGTCAGTGAAGCACCAGATGAGTGCTTTTGACTTTTCAAAAGTCAAAGTACTGGATTCTATTTAGAAGAAGGAGATGATCTATGGCTTAATGTTAATCAAGTAAGATGAGAAATGAAGAAAAAGCACTTTTGGACTTGATGATTGAGAAGGTTGATTGATTACATCTAATAAAACCATTTCACTAGAGTGATGGGGATGGAAGACTGACGATTAAAGCTTAAGAAGAGAGTGTATCTTGAGGAAGTGATGGCATCTTGTGTAGAAAATCTTTCAAAGGTATGGAACTATATAAGAAAGGAGATTAGGGATAGTAGTTAGATGGATGGTATAGAATGGACAAGGAGGAGTATTAGAGAGAGAGAGAGAGAGAGAGAGAGCGAGAGAGAGAGAGAGAGAGAGAGAAAGAGAGAGAGAGAGAGAGAGAGAGAGAGAGAGAGAGAGAGCGCGAGCGACAGCACTGATCTTTTATGTAGGTGGAAGGGAAGTAGTCCAAGGAAAGAAAAGTTTTTGCTTTGGAGTTATGTATGATTTATTCATCAAAATAGGTTAAATTAATGATGGTATGTATGATGTTATTTTTGAATCGTTGACTTAGAATTCTTTTGATTATAGTCAAGAGCTCAAATTCCTTAGTGACACAATTTTTAAGAGCGGACATTGATATTTACTGAGAATTATTGGCTTAATTTCACAAGAAGCTGTGAAGCAGACATTGAAAAAAAATCCTCCAGTGAACACCAGGAGGGGGACTGATTGATCCAGTTTTGTTTAACATTTTAAAGTCTGGTATTTGACACTTTCATTAGTGTACAGAACAAGAACATAGATAAAATTCTCAGGCGGCACTATATGGGGAGGTGTTACACATACTAGAAACAATGACACCATTTAAAAGACATCAAAATCACCCTAGAAATAGAAAGATGATGATTCCCCTAAATGATACCTTTACAACTCTGGTAATCAACCACGCCACAGTTCTAAGTTGGTTTATGTGAGAATTATAACTCTGTTACAAAAGGCAGCATCAAATAGCTAGATGAGATACTTATCTGGATAATTCAGGCAATTGTATGTTCTGTGTTTTCATAACTCCGTATCAGAAGGGAAGACTGTGGGAATCATGAAGAAAATGAAAAGGAGATGGAAAGAAACATAAACATGCAATTATATATGCTAACATTTATCTTAAGGTGTAAACACTGAGCAAATACAAATGCCATTAAGCTACTTTCATCACATTACCCTTGCTAAAACAAGCAAAGAGAAAACTCCCCAAAGCCTTAGCTATCAGTTAAAGTCTTCATTCAGCCTGGCATTCAATGCCCATCATAACCTGATTTCTCACTACTTACTCAACCTTTTCTCCCTCTATTCCCCCCAAAGGAGCACAACATTCCAATCAAATTAGTCTCTCCTCAGATAATAAAGGTATCTTGAAGTGATGTTTGACCTTAAACAAGTCATTTGCACTTCAACTTTTTTATATGTAAAGAGAAAATGTTAATAAATGTAATTGATTTAATAAAATTTAATAAGCATTTAACTGTAACATAGCAGAATGGTTGTGAAGAAAGCACTTTGCAAACTTTAAAGTACTACATAAATGAATTACTATTATGTCTCTGCTCTGACCAAATCACATTTCAAATATTGTGTTCAATTCCAGTGCTTTCCCTCTGTTGGTTATTTCCATTGTGTTCTCTATAAAGCTTGTTTGTTCCTAGTTATTTGCATGTTATCTCTGCCATTAAACTGTGAGCTCTTGAAGAGCAGGACCTGTCTTTTGCCTTTCACTGTATGGCAGGGCTTAGCGCAGTGCCTGGACTGTGTTAAGTGGGTACTTAGTAAATTTTTGAGGTGACTCATTTTAGATGAACAAGTTTAAGTACGGCAAGATGACCACGATGGTGGGAAAATAGGGGCCACATATAGTATGTATTAGAGAGATGTCAAAGGCGCGCGCCAGTGTGCACACAAGTCTTTGACTTGATTTAAGAGGGTGGAACTTGACTTCTTCCTAACAAGTGGGTCATCTAAAGATGGAAGGGGCTACCTTTCAGCTATGGTTGGGTTTAGATGACCTCTGAAGTGCTCTTCCTCATTTGAGACTGGGTCAATGTTCCTGCTGATCTCTTTGCTGAAACACCTTTCATCTCTTGCCCTTCTTCCTACCCTAGGACTCAAATAGCTTACAAATGAATGGATGAATGAATATATAAACGAGTAAAGAGCTGTTCTGTAAGCAACTACTATGTGTCAGCCACTGTGATAGTTCTGGTGGTACAAATACAGTCCTCCTCTCAAGTAGCATGGAGTCTAAGTAGTCACTAGGTTTGTGAATGAGTCATGGAAATAAACTCACAACTTACAATATAATTTAGGGTTAATGTTGAAAGGAAGATTTATTGATATTATAATCAATGCTAAGTTGGTTGATTCACAGAGAAAATCTATGTAAGTTAAAACCCTGTCAGGTATGAGCATTTCCAGGGAGTTCTGGCTCTAAATAGAGCATTTAACTCCACTCAGCTAGTCTCTAGCCTCTAAAACTTGCTATAGATGTATCAGAGGTTAACATTGACTCTGCGTCTCTTGCTTAGAGTTTTGTATGCTGAAATATCTTTCATCTATGAAACAAGCTAGGACTATCTCCAGCTCTAAGCATACCTTATTACATTATTGGTTATTCATTTTCTTTCTAATCCTAGGTATTTAACATTATACGTTTATAGTTATTATTCCAAGGACTCTATAGACTTCACTAGACTGCCAAAGGAGTCACTGACAAAGAAAGGTTAAAAATTTCTGTTCCAAATGGAGATTAGAGCAAGAGGGTACTGGAATGAGTGCAGAGTGCAATTTCAAGGACCTAAATTTTTTTCCTTTCAATAAATTCTATGCATTACAGAAGCATTTTGAGCATAGGGAATCATTTCCAGATGATTAGATGATTAGAAAAATTACTAATTCTCACTAGAAAATTTTCCTCATCACTGTGGATGCAGTGATACATAATAACACTGAAACTTTTAAATAATTCACTGGTCAGAGAGATTTATTGTTCAAAGGGAATATTACATTTCTGTCAAGTTTGGGTCAGAAAGAGACAGTCTGACCTCTCATAAGCTATATTGAAATAATCTTTTTTCAGATCTATTTCATCTCATTTAAGTTAGAAAATTTTGAAATATACAATTTGTAAATTCATATTATTCAAGGGGATGCAATTGCCCATGGTTTAATAGGTGGGAAGCATTTCCATTTAAAATAAGTTCAACATCTGGTAAATAAGTCAGGATAGTTCTGCAATTGCCTCCCAAACATCTGAATTTTTCAAGAAATATTATATCTACCTAGAAATATATTTTTTAACACTTTGCTGTGATGTTTAGAATTATTTATTGGACTTACTAGGATTTTTCTTTCATGATGGATTAGTAATCCATCAGCATCAACATTTTGACCTGGATCAAAGTGAGCTCATAGATCAATCTAATTTTCTGTCCCAAGAGATTTCACTTCACACCATGTTTTTACTGAATATAATTAAAACAGGGTGTACTCATCTTTACAGCTAATATCAATATCAGACAGTTTGCAATTGCAACATAATGCATGACAATCATGAAAAAATGCATCCTTTGTACCTATTTAAGCACATGTCAGGTGTTTCTAAAAACTTTTTCCCTTGTCTTCCAAAGCTGTAGCCTCACCTCTCTCATGTGGCATGCCACATCTTTTTCATAATAACATCAGTGTGCCAATTAATAATCCCAGAAATAAAACTAGCTCATTTTGGAATTTTACACCTCCACCAACTAAAGTTTACAAATGGGCAATCAAGTAATACATAAGACAATAGTAGAACTTATTATGGTCAGTTAAAGTAGCTTAATGTTTTTGAGGTCATCGGGACATTATCAAATTTTAAAGAGGCAAGAGTCTTTTAAAGTAGGATATGTTGATCCAAAGTTGAAGGCTTTGACATTCAAAGAGCAATGCTGGTGATTAGTGGTAACTGATGAGCTCTCCTCTCAGATATCTTCCAGGGAGTCTCCTTTCTTCATGGCATACTATGGAGCTTATGGAATTGGGAGTACAAGGTTTTACAAAATATTACAGCTTTATACTGAAATGTTGCTTTTTTTTTCTGTTGGGGAAGGAATCAACTGCGTTTATTGATTTATGAACAGGGTAAAGTAATGTCAATAGGTTTGGGTTCAGGCTGTCTCAGACCTTGACTACTAAGTAGTTGAGAAGCTCTTTGGACAGGTGCCAAGTAAAGAACTGGCACTGGGTACTTCAGTACTGTTAATGTACTGTGACCAATCTGTTGTGAGTGAGCACCAACTATGATCTGGAGGCAGTCCTAGGAACCTGGGAACCAGCCTCAGTTGTCTGTGTCCTCCCAGTAGCATGGGGAGCATGGTTCAGAGGCAGCGGTTTGGGGAGGTTGGGTGTTACAGAAGACTTGCATGGTGGTCCTTGACTTTCTGACAATGCTACTCTTGGTAGCTTCTTACTCGTAGACAAAGGAGTGGACAGACAAACTTAGATAACAATGCCCTCCAGGACCTTTTCTTCTAGGTAGAATTGGTTGAAGGAGAATAGATTCAGGTCAATAGTGCTGAAATATTCAATCAGCAGTATTTCTGCCATACTCTGTCCCACATCAGGGGCATGTTGTAGCCACTGAAGCCCATGGCAAAGTACCTGTTGGAGATCAGTGGATATGGCATTCTGCTGAAATGTGTTATAATCAGAGTAGCTAGCCCAGGTGCTCTGCACCTTCCGGAACTGAAAGATGGAACCCTGTAGGCCAGACAGGGCACATCTTTTCCTGAAAGAAGGCGTGATCTGCCTCTAGATCTTGAGTATCGGTTTCCTTTTCCTCCATGGGGCTATGGACACCTAAGTAGTGACCTTCTCATATGAAATAGCCTCCATTGATATCTGTAAATAATGGGGCCTTCAAAGCCAGGTCCCCGTGGGCAATGCCAAACATACACATACCTTTTTCTTGACTATACAGGAAAGCTGGTACCTTGCAAAGTGCCTGGGGGCCCAATGCCAATTCCAGTCAGCTCTGCTAACTGCCCAGACCAGGCCCCAACAACACTGATCACTATAGCATACTCCAGCGGTTGGTATACCAGACTGTTGTTTATTTTTATATAGAGCTCACAAATTCTTTTAATGTTACTTCTTCCCATCTGGAAGTCACCATGGGCCTTACTTGAAGAGACTAACTGTGTGACCTCCCTATGACTGTGATAGACCCCTACAGATGAGCCTTTCAGTGCAGTCTATGAAGCAGGCACCATGGATCAAACCAGCCCTCATTTTCCAGCCCATAAAATGCCAAGGTGTAATGGCAATCAAAATAGGATCTTTTGCTGTTTTTGTTTTTCTAAAAGAGCCTCTGATTGAATAATGTGATTAAGGAGGATCTTTCCCACCCATTGAAGGGCCTGCCCAGTGTGGGAAACTTGATTAGAGGAGTTGTTTCGTAGGAGGGTCCCAAGTACCTTTTCTTTTTTTCTGTTGAGGCACTGGGTCAGAGGGTTATGCATGCTGGCTCTAAAAAAGGTAAAAATATTCTGAGGGTGAGACCTAACTTTGGGGCTTACTGACTGGAAGTGTTTCTTTGGCCAGAGAGACTCTGGGAAGCCTTTAAGGAGTCACCAGCCTAAAACCCAGAAGTAGATGCTTCTCTCTCTGGTAACTGTGTGCATGTGTAATGATCAGGCACATGTATGTATGTAATGGTCAGGCAGTTTGGTAGTGTTGTCTGTTGATTTATTTTTGATTGCTCTGAAATTTTGATTTTGATTTTCTCTGAAACCTGTGCTTGATTAAATGATTGTTAACCTCTTGAAAGTTGCTTTACTTTTATGAATGAAGATCTAAGAACCTGTTGTAGTAAGCCCCGCTTTGTATGTTAGAGTGCTTACTGATACACAAGGCTACACCCTCTGTGTTGATCCAGGGAAATTTGTTTTGAAGTTGCTCAGGGGACAGTAGCCAAAGGCTCCTTCTTGCCTCTGCATTTTTACATTGTGAAGCATTTTCTTCTGAAGCCAGTAGAAGTAGCATGAGGGACTGAACTGGATATCTAGAAGAAGCCTTTTAGGAACAGCTAGGAATTCAGTGGAGATGAGAGATAACTGGATGTCCCCAGGGAGTGAGAACTGCTGCCAAATGCCTCCTGTGGAAAGCATGGTGCAAGCATAGAGTGCACAGGATCTCATTCCACCGTCGGTACCCATGTGGCATTTTTCCATGCCTCCAGCTACTACAGCCAGTAGGTTGAAGACCACATGATCACATCACCCCCTATGATCACCATGTAGCATGTTCTGGGGGCAGGTGACTCATGTCAGTAAATGGCTCCCAGGATCCTCCAGGCCAAGCGCCTTGAAGTTTCTTCTTCAACTCTGCTCATTTTCCATCTTTGCTGTTGAAGGGGCCTCTACTGTGTGCGCACAGGCCCTGACTCAGCAATCCATGGGAGACTCCAACTGCAGTGCCCCACAGAGCATTATGCTGAAAAGTTGTACACAAGAGTGTAAAGGTAGGATATTGGTTATTTTGTCATATTGCATGATGGTAATATTTTTTAGTTTATGGTTTTACCATATCATAGAGTAAACAGTTCTCTGCAAGGTAAGATGTCTAATAAATTTATCCAGTTTTTTCCCCCAATAGGATGCAAATTTCAAAAGTAAAGGGAATTCCTGGAAACTTTCTCTACTAACATGGGTATTACTATGACTTATAGTCTTAGGGAATTACCTAGAGCACCATGAGGTTAACTGACTTGTCGAGTCAAACAGCCAGTGTTTCGCAGGTGGCATTGAACCCAGGACTTGACAGATTTTAGGGTTACCATGCTACCTTTGTACTATTATCTAATGATTTAATAAAAATCAATATCTTTAAAGTCATTTAAAACTTTAGAACTAAACTGAATTATTCATTACTACTTTTATTGACTAAAATCCATGAAGAATAACTTTTCACTTTTCATAGAAAAAAATTTCATTCTTTCTACAGTCGGAATCTGATAATTTATTCTGTCTTTCTCTGAATCTTTATATTTTGCCTACTAGATTAATTTTAGCATGCTAATGTTCAACTTAAATATTCACAACTTAAATCCACCAAATCATATGGCATTCAAGATTTTGTCTAGGTAACATGTTCAGTTACATTTTTTAGGTATGTTTTAAAAATAAAAATGCAAATTATCAGATATAAAACGTAACTTAGTCACCTTGAAGAATATTTTTTTAGTAAAAATAGACATATTATAAAGACATAGTATATAATATATATGTATACTTTATATATAAAGACATATTATAAAGACATAGTATAAAATAGACATAAATCATTATTCAATTAACTCCCTGGCTCTACTCTGATTAACACAAATGCATAATCTCTTCTGAGAAAGTGCAAAAAAGACTTAAGTATCTATCAAAATGGATGAAATTTCTTTATCTGATGGTAATGAATTTTTAAAAAAGTTGCTCATAACATTAGGTACAAATAATCAAAGTTGAATTCCAACTTAGTAATCCAAGTGGAATTTTATAAATGTTCGAAGGAGAGGTAAATTTTTCTTTGCATATTTTAATCTTTCTCTCTGCCCCATGATTGAAGAGAGTTGCCTAAATTACCATACAATTTGGAAATCTTAACATCTCCTTTCTAAAAAGTTCACCGGCTTCATCATATATAATACAAATAAAACACTTTTTACTACCTTTTATCTGCTCATATAGACATACAATGTGTTCAACAAAGAGCTTTCCTTCATCTCTCTCTCTCTCTCTCTCTCTCTCTCTCTCTCTCTCTCTCTCTCTCTCTCTCTCTCTCTCTCTCTCTCTCTCTCTCTCTCCCTCTCCCTTTCTCTCCCCCCGCCACCCAATGCTTTAAGGGAAAATTGTATACAGTTTTGGGGCAACAATTTCTCCATGCATCTTTCAGTTGTGAACTTCAGTTTTTATAGAGTTTCCTTTCTTTAATGAATACTTACAAATATTGGCAAAATAATAATATAGACACCAAAGTTTCCCTAAGAGGAATCGGAAATTACTTAAATGAACCTTTTCCATTCCAACACATAGGAAAGGCAAGGAGAGGATTATTCACGACTTGCACCGTATCTCTTAGCCTGTTGTTCGTAGAAAGATTTTTGCTTAAGTGGAAGTCAGACAACTAAACAAATCCAGAGAGAGAGACAAGGAAAGGAGGGAAAGGCCAACCAACAGAATTTTTCTGAGGCCTGTGAAGTCTCTCCAAACACGAGCTCCCTGGGACAGACTAACCAGATAATTCAGACAAATCCTCACACAACCTCTCAGTAGGGATAATTAAGCAGATTCATTCTTAATGCATTCCACTTCAAAAATCTTGTTGGCACAGAACAAAGCAAAACAGGACTACAGTTGGCTGGCCTCAAAACAGAAAAGTACAATGTTTCACACCTAATGAGAACCAGCTGGCTCAACCAGAAACAGAATAAGAGAAATAAAGGTTCTTACTGACCTTGAGGAATAAACAAAGTAAATCCACTGTCTTGGATAGGTTTGGAGTTTGTAACCCGGTCTCATTCCAGTTTTCATTCCTCGTCAATGCATCAATTAATTGTTATGGTGGAAACATACAATCCCACAAAACAGTTTGGAATAGCAGATTAGAAGTTTATTCAGAGACTTGTAGCTTTAGGAAGAACACTGAGGGGTAACGTCTCCTTATGGACACTTCGAGAGAAGCATCTACCACAGTTTCACCAATTAACTATAGGTCTGGAACACAACCAGCAGAGTCCTCTCTCCCCAAAAGAAAAAAAAGAGAACAAATTTCTCATACTGCAATTTCTTCTGGGGACTTGTTCAAGTCAGAACTGGGAAAGTATCCCCAGACAGAGCGCTGCACTATTACATGTAAATTATCAATCTGCCGGTGACTCACAGTCATTTCGATAAACTGTGACTATTTGGATGTGTAGCTGTGCATAATTGTGAAGGAGGTATCATTAAAAATTGATTATAGCACATGGAGCAGTCATGCTACAGTTACCTAAAAATATCTTTAAAAGGAAAAATGCAAAGGTCCCTAAACTAATTTTTTTTTAATGCTACAGAACTAAAAAGGCAATGAATTTACAGGTGCATACCACATAAAGAATTGAAATCTACAAATCCAGAAATCTACAGTCTCTATATAAGTTACAGAGGCCGCTTAACAAAGGGGCATTATTGGGTCTTGCAGTAATTACAGGTAATTTTGGCCTGGGATTATTTATTTACCAATGTTCAAATGGAGTAAAACAGTGTTTAGCACTCATTAAAAAAAATTAAATCCTATGTTATTGTTTTAATGTTTATAAATGAATATAATGCTATTTACTAGTTTGCATTTTTAAAATTTATTTGAAAACCTAATAATGGTTTTTCAGCATTTCTGATTAAAGGATAATTGGTATTGGGAACAATCCTATCAACATTTAATTTATTCCTTAGAAACCTTGAAACAGAAGAGAAGTTATAAAATTATTATATAAAATGGGTTATATGACTCTCATTTGATTCAAAGGCATATTTTAAAAGGAAATCTATATAGGCTTTAGAACTAAGCTCCAGCTAAAAATAGTTTTAATGTTAAAAAATTCACAAAGTTGAAATGGCTGGGGGAAAAGCCTATTCCTTTTCCTTGACGGATTTAGGAAAAGAAAAATTCAAAAATAATTAGTTGAATCTCTAGTCCTGACCGATTTTTTGAAGAAAAATAAGATATTAAATTCTCTTGAGAGATTATAACAAATAGAGGTTTAACTGAAGCCTCAAGATGCACCTAATGTATCAGTCTTCTTCAAAAAGATGGAAGACCCTTTCTCCAAGAATTTTCTTTCTTACTATGCTTACATTTCTCATATCCACTTCTATTAGAACCACACCTCAGGGAATGGCATATAATTCAAACCTATTTGTGTAACCTTTACTTAAAGCAATGAATTAGAAAACACACACACACACATATACACATTAACCCATCTGCTTCTGCTTGAAAGAAATCTTGTCAGATGTTTGGAAAATTCTTAATCTATAAGAGAAAGGTCTTAATGGTACTCACACCTCATCAGTAAGCTCAGTTATCCCTACTCCTTTGATTAGAGAACTTGAAGTTGTAGGAAAATACAAACAAATGAAACTCTTCCCAAAGCCTCCATTCAAAAAGAACTCCAAAGGTCAGCTAGCTCTTCATTTCCCACCAGCTACAAGGCTATCATCATCATTCCTTCATCTTGGGGCTGCCCTAACACATGTTGAATACTTTCACCTGCCCTCTCTCTTTTCAGCTTCCCTTTATGTGCTCCCCATTAGATTGTAAGCTCCTTGAGGACAGGGACCATTATTCTTTCTTTTATTTGTACCCCTATCACTTAGTACAGTGCCTTTCCCTTAATAAAACAAAACAAAACATTTATTTTATTTTATTTATCAATGTGGGATTTTACTAGAATTCTTTAGTAGAATTCTTTCAATGGAAGTATGCACCTTACCCAAGCCTTCATAGACACCAAGTGAAGCAAAGTAGTTCATGGGTGAGTTGCTAGAGTATGCCCCTTTGACCCATCCCAGTCCCACTCCCTGGGTTGTCCTAGGCATATCTCTTTCTCAATTAATACTGCGCCTCTTCTTCTGGGGTTAATGATGAGAACACAGAAGTCGTGTACCCCTCAACTAGAGGGTGAGAAGATCTAGGAGTTCACCTTTCTTAATTGCTTGTGCTCTATAGGATTAGAATCACTCCTTCACTGCCAGGGTGTCAATTTAATTCAGTTTTACTATAATTAGAATATTCAATAGATGCCATGAAATTGGGCAATGCAAGCAATATATTTTACCTGACCCTTTTGAATATGAGTTAAACATTGAATCAAATTATACCATATTTTCTGTATTTCTTTACTCAATCAAAGGGGAGGGGAGTGGTGGACTGTTCATTTTTCAGAACACCTAGGTTCAAAACAAGTTAGCTGCTGTCTGGGTATTTCAAGGAATTGAAAAATAGCAGGTGTACAGCTACTACGTAAATGTTTTATTATTCTTTGTGTTTTGTTATCATATGAAAAAATAAAGTCTCTGTATGTAATTTAGCATGTTTGTTTTCTTCCACAAAAGGTTGCTGCAGGTCACATGATTGAGTTATTGAGATATATCCAGTACAATGTGGAGGTGAGTTTACAAAGAAGTGAGTATTTTATTCTGTGATTGGGTGATTATGCAAATCCATATACCCCTTTATAATAAGTAGACATTTTCTCAAAAATGGAGGTAGAACTGACAAAGGTTATTCACTGTCTGAGAATCATAGTTTGTTGCTTACTCATGACTTCTGCTCAGTGGGATAAGTATATTTAAAATAACATAATAGTAGATAGGTATCACATCCAAGATAAGCACGAGTACCCTTAGTTTTAGATCATACTTATTTAATTGAATTGGTTGGGTGACTAGCAGGGCTGCCTAATGATAAAATAAACAGAAGTCAAATTCACTAATTTTCAGCCTCTATCTTCTTTACTTTTCAAAATCAGGATATTTATCCTCCTCCAGTTTAGTGACAGCTTTGTTACTCTCCAAGACCTTTCAAAGATCACTGAAAAGCATATATTTCCATTTTCATGTTCTTTCATGGATACCTTTGGACGATGATCTCATCTCTTCTTTGATGGTTCTCCTATCTACATATAACTAAAACAACAAAACTTCCTGCTATCTTCAGTTTCTAGCACCAGTCTTAGATCATTCTGGGTTTTAGTGGTTCTGATTCTTTTCTTATAGAAATATACTACTCTTCTGTACTAGTCTTTACTTAGCTGCCTTTCCTTCCAGTTTCAGTATAGATGTCTTTTTAAGTCTGATTTTATCATTGTGCAATTACGTTAGTTTCTCTAGGCAGTTTCTCCTTTGCCTCCTAATCAGAGTAGTTTTTGTTTGTGTTTTCAATGTTTCATTCTTGAGATTGACTCATTTCTCTTGGGATGACCTCCACTGCAGAGTATTATATCCTTTCCATTATTTCTATGAAACCTCTGAAATTTACTCTTTTCAAATATGAGGTACACATCTTCTCACCATTCTCTCATTCTCTATCCAATATTCTGTTTTTGTGTGGTCATTTCCCCACAAAGCCCCAATCATTTCTACATTATTAATCCGTTCTTCTTTGTTGGTCAGAAAGCAAGTGAGAATTGCAGTTCCTTTGGTCACTTCCTTCAGCTTTTGAAATATTAAATGATTACTATTTCTGACACAGGGAGATAGAGAACTTTAGCTGATATCTAAATAAATTCTCTATTACTTCAATAACACACCTCTTTAGAAAGTTTCTGATTTTTTTCTACAAAGTTTTCAAGACTTTTTTTTCCTTTGAATACAGTCAATTTGTGGGATTCACATATGCCATATATACATTCATTACAAAGTTAATGGTATTAAAATTCAACAAAACTGAAGTCAAAGACTTTTCAAAGTTGGTACTCAGCTGTTAAAGTTAAAAGCACATATTCTTTCTGGTAACAATCCACAAACTACAAAAATAGAAAGTAACAGATTATCAATTACAATCACTGTATTAGGAAGTTTTTATGAACTATTTTCTTTTTTTTTTTTATTTTTTTTAATTTATTTATTTATTTAATTTTTTTACATTCATTTTCACAAATTTTTGGGTTCCAAATTTTCTCCCCTTTTATCCCCTGCCCCCACCCCAATACCCCAAGCAATCTAATTTTCCCTATCTCCAATCTGCCCTCTCTTCTGTCATCTCTCCCTTCTCTTGTCTCCATCTTCTCTTTTCTCCTGTAGGGCCAGATGACTTTCTATTCCTCCTTAACTGTATGTCTTCTTTCCTAGTTGCAACACCAATACTAAACAGTTGTTCCTAAAACCTTGAGTTCCAAATTCTCCTCATCCCTCCCTCCCCACCCATTCCCTTTGGGAAGGCAGGCAATTCAATATAGGCCCTATCTGTGTAGTTTTGCCAATGACCTCCCTGATAGTCGTGTTGTGTAAGACTAACTGGATTACCATCCCTCCTAACCTGCCCCTCCTTGTTTCTCTTCTGTCTTTTGATCCTGTCCCTCCCCGAGTGTTGACTTCAAATTGCTCCCTCCTCCCTTTGCCCTCCCTTCCATCATCCCCCCCCTTGCAATATCTCTTTCTCCCCCACTTTCTTATACTGTAAGATAGGTTTTCATAACAAAATGAGTGTGCATTTCACTCTTTTTTAAGCTAGTTTCTAAGAAAGAATGCTTAGCCACCAAACTATTGATCTATAGGTTTCACTGTAAAAAAATGTATCTAAGAAAGAGAAGCAGGAATGGTTATATCAAGGATAATACCTAAGAGAGAGAGAATAATTCAAGAAAACTATTACATACATGTGCGTGTGCGTGTGTGTGTGTGTGTGAGAGAGAGAGAGAGAGAGAGAGAGAGATTTTTTTAAAAAATCTGGGTGTTGGAAGGTGGAGTGGGCATTCTCAGGCACAGGGGCTGAGAACAAACTCAAGAGATTGATTTTTATAAATTTTATAGCTTCCCACAGCAGGAGGAAAAAGTAGATGCATAACAGCCTAGCTAAATAAGTCCAGTCATTTAGATTGGGGTGGGGGCAACCTGTGACTGGTATGGGAGGTAAGGTCTCAGAAATTTCCCTTTCTCATTATCTTGAATTAATCAACAAATGTTTATTAGCACTCTCTCATGTGAAGTGTACTCTTTATCCCTTTTTTCTCATCCTCAATCAGAGCTTCTTTTTTTTTTAAATGCAGTTACCATCTTTCTTGTGTGTGGTTCTAGTGATGTCATTGTTCTACTAAAAAAAAAAGCAACAACCAGATCCCTCTTGATCACTGAGTAAAATTTAAACTCCTTTTCCTATGACTCAAGGTCCTCCACAATTAGGTGCCAAACTTTTATCCTATTAATTTCCTCTATGTACTCTATGATCTATTCAAAGTATCATACTTCCTGTCCCCTGAGCATGTCTTGTACTTTTCTGCTTCTAGAATTAGCATATACCATTTACTATAATTAGTATAGCTTTTCTCTTATTTTCCTGAAAATTTTATCCCTTAAAAGTCTAGTTATATTGCTACATGAAGCCTTTCCTGATCTTAACTGTCAATAATGAACTTTGCCCTGTGTCTTCATGTAGATTTTTGTACTCCACCTTTCTAATTAATTATGAATTATGTAATATTATATATCATAACATATTGTTTATGTATTTTATGGATAATTATATTGCAAATCTCAGTCCTCTACAAGAATGCAAGCCCAATTATGATGGATTTAGAGCTAGAAGGGTTTTCTGAGGTCACTACTCCAATTCTCTCAATTTTTATTAAATTTAAATTTGTTTAAGTTTTCAACATTCATTTGCACAAAATTTTGGGTTCCAAATTTTCTCCCTATTTCTCCCTTCCCCCACCCCAAAATGCTGAGCCTTCTAATTATCCCATCACCAATCTGCCCTCCCTTCTCACATCCCCCCCCTTCCCTTATCCCCATCTTCTCTTTTGTCCTGTAGGGCAAGATAATTTTCTCTACCCCATTACCTGTCTTTATCATTTCCTAGTTGTATGCAAGAACAATACTCAGCAGTTGTTCCTAAAACTTTGAGTTCCAACTTCTTTTCCTCCTTCTCTCCCACCCATCCCTTTTGGGAAGTCAAGCAATTCAATGTTCATATCTGTGTAGTTTTGCAAATGACTTCCATAATAGTCGGGTTGTGTAAGACTAATTATATTTCCCTCCATCCTATCTTGCCCCCCATTTCTTCTGCTCTCTCTTTTGACCCTGCCCTCCCCAAGAGTATTGACTTCTAATTGCTCCCTCCTCCCATTGCCCTCCCTTCTATCATCACCTCACCCTGCTTATCCCCTTCTCTCCCACTTTCCTGTATTGTAAGATAGGTTTTCATACCAAAATGAGTGTGTATTTTATTCCTTCCTTTAGTCAAATGTGATGAGAGTAAGCTTCATGTTTTTTCTCTCACCTCTTCTCTTTTTCCCTCCACTGAAAAGTCTTTTACTTGCCTCTTTTATAGGAGATAACTTGACCCATTCCACTTCTCCCTTTCTTCTTCCAATATATTTCTCTCACCCCTTAATTTCATTTTTTAAAGATATGATCCCATCCTATTCAATTAACCCTGTGCTCTCTCTCTCTCTCTCTGAGCATGTGTGTGTGAGTAATCCCACCAACTACCCAGACACAGAAAAAAGTTTCAAGAGTTACAAATATTGTCTTTCCATGTAGGAATGTAAACAGTTCAACTTTAGTAAGCCCCTTATGATTTCTCTTTGCTGTTTACCATTTCATGCTTCTCTTCACTCTTATGTTTGAAAGTCAAATTTTCTGAGGGGGAGGAGCCAAGATGGCAGAGTTTCTGAATCCACAGCCCATAAATTTCTTGTAAAAAGAACTCCCCACAAATTCTGGAGCACTGAAAGCGGCGCAGAAACACAGTGGAAGAAATTTCCATTCCAGAGAGCCCTGGAAAGCCAACCCCGGGGGTCCGTCACGGTCCAGACAGCAGAGCCCACACCTGCACCGCCCTGGCCCTGTGGGCCCCAGAGGAGCAGATTGGGGCAGGCTTCAGGGACGGAACCTCCGGGCGGCTGCAAAGGTCCCTCTGCCCACAGGCGCTACAGGTCAGTGAGAGAGCATTCTGGGCTGGCCGAGAGGGGAGCGGGGTATCTTCGTGACTTGGGCCCCCTTGGGAGGCAGCTGCAGAGGCAGTGGCAGCAGCGGCAGCCAGGACTCCTGGAGCAGCAGGCAGGAGCTCAGGGCCATTATCAAAGGTCTCTGCATAAACCCCCTGAGGGAACTGAGCCTGGGAGGCGGCCCTGCCCCCACCCAAGCACCAGAACTTAAGCTCACATTGAATAGCAGTCGCTCCCGCCACAGAAAGCCCTGAGACTGGGAAGCAGTATTTGAATCTCAAACCCCAAGCACTAGCTGGGTGGATCTAGGTGAGGGTGGAGAGGAATCTCAGAAGTCAAGTAACTGGCTGGGAAAATGCCCAGAAAAAAGAAGCAAAATAAGAACATAGAGAGCTACTTTCTTGGGAAAGAGATGTTCCTTCCTCCTTTCATTTCTGATGAGGAAGTACAGTGCTTGCCATCAGGGAAAGACGTGGAGGTCGGGGTCTCTGTATCCCACACATCTGAGGTGGATGTCTGGTGGACTCAGGCCATGGAAGAGCTCAAAAAGGATTTTGAAAATCAAGTTAGACAGGTGGAGGAAAAACTGGGAAGAGAAATGAGAGAGATGCAAGAAAAGCATGAAAAACAGGTTAATACCTTGGTAAAGGAGACCCAAAAAAATGCTGAAGAAAATAATACCTTGAAAAATAGGCTCACTCAATTGGCAAAAGAGGTTCAAAAAGCCAGTGAGGAGAAGAATGCTTTCAAAAGCAAAATTAGCCAAATGGAAAAAGAGGTTCAAAAGCTCACTGAAGAAAATAGTTCTCTGAAGATTAGAATGGAACAGATGGAGGCTAATGACTTTACGAGAAACCAAGAAATCATAAAACAAAATCAAAAGAATGAAAGAATGGAAGAGAATGTGAAATATCTCATTGGAAAAACAACTGACCTGGAAAATAGATCCAGGAGAGACAATTTAAAAATGATGGGACTACCTGAAAACCATGATCAAAACAAGAGCCTAGACATCATCTTTCATGAAATTATCAAGGAAAACTGCCCTGATATTCTATAACCAGAGGGCAAAATAAGTATTGAAGGAATTCATCGATCACCGCCTGAAAGAGATCCAAAAAAAGAAACTCCTAGGAACATTGTGGCCAAATTCCAGAATTCCCTGGTCAAGGAGAAAATATTGCAAGCATCTAGAAAGAAACAATTCCAGTATTGTGGAAATACAATCAGGATAACACAAGATCTAGCAGCTTCTACATTACGGGATCGAAGGGCGTAGAATAGGATATTCCAGAAGTCAAAGGAACTAGGATTCAAACCAAGAATCACTTACCCAGCAAAACTGAGTATAATAGTTCAGGGGAAAAACTGGTCTTTCAATGAAACAGAAGACTTTCAAGCATTCTTGATGAAAAGACCAGAGCTGAAAAGAAAATTTGACTTTCAAACACAAAAATGAGAAGAAGCATGAAAAAGTAAAAAGCAAAGAGAAGTCATAAGGGACTTACCAAAGGTGAACTGTTTACATTCCTACATGGAAAGACAATATTTGTAACTCTTAAAATGTTTCAGTATCTGGGTAGTTGGTGGGACCACACACAGACGTACACACACACACACCCCCCCCCCCCCCACACACATATACATGCCTGCACGCACACACACATACACACATGCATGCACACACAGAGACCGAGAGAACAGTGAATTGAATAGGATGGGATCATATCTTAAAAGAAAATAAGGTAAATGGTGAGAGAGAAATGTAGTGGGAGGAGAGAGGGTGAAATGCAATGGGGTAAATTATCTCTCATTCAAGAGGCAAGCAGGAGACTTTTTAGTGGAGGGAAAAAGAGGAGAGCTGAGAAAAAACATGAAGTTTACCCTCATCACATTCGACTAAAGGAAGGAGTAAAATGCACACTCATTGTGGTATGAAAATCTATCTTACAGTACAGGAAAGTAGGGGAAAAGGAGATACGCAGGGAGGGAGGGATGATGGAAGGGAGGGCAATGGGAGAAGGGAGCAATTTGAAGTCAACACTCGGGGAGGGACAGGATCAAAAGACAGGATAGAAACAATGGGGGACAGAATAGGATGGAGGGAAATACAGTTAGTCTTACACAACACAACTATTATCGAAGTCATTTGCAAAACTACACAGATAGGGCCTATATTGAATTGCCTGCCTTCCCAAAGGGAACAGGTGGGGAGGGAGGGATGGGGAGAATTTGGAACTCAAAGTTTTAGGAACAACTGTTGAGTATTGTTCTTGCTACTAGGAAAGAAGAAATACAGTTAATGGGGAATAGAAAGTCATCTGGCCCTACAGGACAAAAGAGAAGATGGGGACAAGAGAAGGGAAGGATGATAGAAGAGAGGGCAGATTGGAGATAGGGAAAATTAGATTGCTCGGTGTATTGGGGCGGGGGGGAGGGGATAAATGGGGAGAAAATTTGGAACCCAAAATTTGTGAAAATGAATGTAAAAAGTTAAATAAATAAATTTATATTTAAAAAAAAAAAGAAAGTCAAATTTTCTTTTCAGCTCTGGTCTTTTCATCAAGAATGCTTGAAAGTCCTCTGTTTCATTGAAAGACCAGTTTTTCCCCTGAAGTATGATACTCAGTTTTGGTGGGTAGGTGATTCTTGGTTTGAGTCCTAGTTCCTTTGACTTCTGGAATATCCTATTCCACACTCTTTGATCCCTTAATGTAGAAGCTGCTAGATCCTGTGTTATCCTGATTGTATTTCGACATTACTTGAATTGTTTTTTTCTCACTGTTTGCAGTATTTTCTCCTTGACCTGGGAACTCTGGAATTTTGCTACAATGTTCCTAGGTGTTTCTTTTTTTGGATCTCTTTCAGGCGGTGATCGATGGATTCCTTCAATACTTATTTTGCCCTCTGGTTCTAGAATCCCAGGGCAGTATTCCTCGATAATTTCATGAAAGATGATGTCTAGGCTCTTTTTTTGATCATGGCTTTCAGGTAGTCCCATAATTTTTAAATTGTCTCTCCTGGATCTATTTTCCAGGTCAGTTGTTTTTCCAATGAGATATTTCACATTCTCTTCCATTTTTTTCATTCTTTTGTTTTTGTTTGGTGATTTCTTGGTTTCTCAGAAAGTCATTAGACTCCATCTGTTCCATTCTAATTTTTAAAGTGCTATTTTCTTCAGTGAGCTTTTGATCCTCCTTTTTCATTTGGCTAATTTTGCTTTTGAAAGCATTCTTCTCCTCATTGGCTTTTTGGATCTCTTTTTTCAATTGAGTTAGCCTATTTTTCAAGGTGTTATTTTCTTCAGCATTTTTTTGGGTCTCCTTTAGCAACGTGTTGACCCACTTTTCAATGCTTTTCTTGCATCTCTCTCATTTCTCTTCCCAATTTTCCTTCCACTTCTCTTGCTTGATTTTCAAAAATCCTTTTTGAGCTCTTCCATGGCCTGAGAGCAGTGAATATTTATTTTGGATGTTTGGGATACAGAACCTTGACTTTTATGTCTTTCCCTGATGGTAAGCATTGTTCTTCCCCATCTGAAAGGATGGGAGAAGATATCTGTTCACCACGAAAGTAACCTTCTATAGTCTTATTTTTTTTCCCTTTTTTGGGCATTTTCCCAATCAGTTACTTGACTTTGGGGTCCTTTGTCAAGAATAGGGTGTACTCTGGGGGTCTGTAAGATCTCAGTTCCTCCTAGGTGGCATAATCAAGCACATACACTGGTCTGGGAGTAGGGAGAGATTTTTGTGCCCAGAATCTTAGCAGAGTTTCCTCTCCACAGCCACCTGGCCTGCAGTTCCGGCAAGCCAGCACTGGGGAACTGAGATTCAGTTAAGCTGTGGGGACAAGGCTACCATTCAGTTCAAGACCAAGACCAGGTCCCTCAGGGCCTCTCCACGGGGCTGAGGTAAGAATGGGTTGCTCAGTGCCCCCAGGGGTTTTACAATCAACAATGGATGTGGGCTGCTACAGGAACTGCTGCCTGTCTGATGTGGCCTCAGTGGCCATTGCCTAAGACCAGAGGTATGGGAAGGCCCTTCTCTCTTCCCAGCCAGCTGCAAAAACCCTGTCACTGACCTATGGCACCTGTGGGTTGAGGGATCTCCAAACTGCTGCTGTGACTGGGGATTCCGCGACTGGAGATTCCACCCCTGATGTATCCTCCTCCCAGAGCTGCACCATGAGGCCAAGGCTGGGCTGGGCTCCGCCCTGAGTCCTGTGCAACAGATGATTCCCATGGGCCTTTCAGGTCACCATGGGCTGGATATCTCCTCCACTCTGTTCTTCTCCACTTCTGCTGCTCCAGAATTTGTTGAGAATCCCTCTCTACAGGCATTTTATGGGCTATGTGGGGAGAGCCTGCATTTGTGTGTCTTTCTACTCCGCCATCTTGGCTCCATCCCCCAGTTCTCTCATTTTACAATTGAGAAAAGTAGTGAGGCCTAGAGACTTGAAGATCATCTAGGTAGTAAGTGGCAGAATTGAAACTCAAGCCTAAATTCTCTGCTTCCAAGTACAGAATCTGTGTCACTTTTTCATGTGTTATCTAAGTTTTACCTTTTTCTTTTTACATAATAGTGTTCATTTGTTAAATTGAATTATTAATAAAGACTAGCCCAAGCCACAGTAGCTGCAGATTACTCTATTAAAATATTCAAGCTATTTAACCTCAAACATAGGATTTCAACATTTGACAACAATGTCCCATTTTATGAATTAATCAACAAATGTTTAAGCTCTTAAATTTTGCCAGGCATTGTAGTAAGCACTAGGAGTACAAATGAAAATAGAAATTGTTCCTTGTGTGAGCTTACATTCTAGTGGGAGAGAGAACAGTTTATATAAATAGGTTTAAATAAGATACATACTAAAGTACCATTAAAGGGGAAGGTGGTACTAGCTGGGGAGCTCCTATTAAGGTCTCCTGCAGATTGTGACATATATGCTGAGTCTTGAAGAAATCCAGAATTTTGACAGGCAGAAGTATTATAGGCATGTGGGGAAGAGCCAATGTAGGGGCATGGAGACAGAACATGGACAAGGAATGGTAAGCAGAATAGAATGGATTTATTCTCAAACCAACTCTAGGAGATAGGTGCTACTATTACCCTCATTTTACAGTTGAGGAAATTGAGGTAAATGGAGTGATTTATCCAGAACCAAATAGGTAGTAAGTGTTGAGGACATTTTTGATCTCAGGTTTTCCTGGTTTCAGGACGAGCAATCTAGTCACTGCATCACTTAGCTTCCCCTGAAAGAGTGAGGAGAGTATAGCTAGTGCAGGGAAAAGTCATGAGGAGTCAGGAGAGTGCAGATCCTGATGAGGGATGGGGGGTATAAGGCATAGGGAAAGATAAAATGATAAAATAGTATGATTAGACAAAATAATTTTAGAATTCGTGAACATCCAAATGGAATATTTTGTGGGTGATAAGATCGAGAGTAAGAACTCTGTAGCTGAGGTAGAGTAAGTGAATAGGCCATGGAAATTGAGTAGCTTGAAGATCTGAGAACTTAGTTTGTGTAAAATGGGTATTCGCACATCTCTGCTGTGCCTTTCTCAAAAGAAAACATTTTTATAAAATGTATTGACTTGTAAATGAATAACATATTCTAAAAGAGCAAACATATTAATTATATAATATCTGTTATTCTGGATATTCTAAGGGCATAGAAGTGGTGAGATGCTATAATTGTGTTCTTAAAAAGAAGATCTTTCAATTTTTGGAAACATGCTAAATATAGATGGAGGCTATGTGCAACAATGTGCTTAGCTGTATATGATTATTTTTCTTTTTGAATTTTGACTTTGATTAATAAGATGGGGGTGAAGTATTTTTCTAATCCAAAAAACAAATATTTCTTGTATACCTATTGATTGCCTCTCCCTTTGGAGAGTACTAAAGAAGTACATTACAAAATTTACAATATTTCTGTGAAAACAACATTTACAATATAGGAAGCAATATGGAAGAACATGATGTGGTATATAATATTAAGTTCTCATTTGACTGTAATTAAGTGTTAAAATTTGCTGTACAAATAATAAATGCTATGGAGAGTCAGGAAGCTCAGGGAATTCAGAATGAGCTGGAGTTCTTAGGGAAAACTTCATGAATGAAGTGTCATATAGGCAGAAGAAAAAAACAGTTCACAGAAGAAAAATTATATGAAAGGCATGCATGAAATGGTATGTTGCAGTCAGTAAAGAACTTGTTCTTGGATTTAGGGTGACCTGGGTTCAGTTATTCCCTTGGACACATATTGACTTTGTGAATCTAGGCAAGTTGCTTAAATTCTTAGTAGCTTAGGCTCTTCCTAAGACCACAGAATGCCTCCCAATCTTCATTAGAAAAGTGTACTTTTCAACATGAGCTGTCCATACTGAATAAATCACCAATCCAGATCAGGAAAATGTTAATGTACATCTCACATTACCTTGAATATATGGATGACCAAAACATTAGTTGATGATCAGGTTGTAGAAATGAAATTACTAAAAAGTATAAATGCCACAGTAACTAATCATCTAAGTCTTCATAAGTACATACAGAGAGTGTGTGTCAAAAGTTTCATGTTCATGAATGGGCCATTATGATAAAGATAAAAATCACTCTGGAAACCACAAAGTAAAACATTTAAGTGTCTTGGAAGTGGATCAAACCTTAAACTCCTTTTCTAATTACAACCACTAGAGGAACTCTTCAAATAAGCTGATTGATATCAGTAGGTCTCTAAGGTATATTCCTGAGTGCTTTCTTCAGTCGCCTTCTAATGTTTCAAGTGATGTGGTTTCTATCACTTCTCTGAGAGGCTATGTCATACCCTTATGAACACTCATTATGTAGATATTTCTGCATCTATTACAAAATCTCTGAGGTTCATTTTTATTTGTAGGGAATTTAAATTATTTCCTTTAATCATTGAAAGTTACGTACAATTTGTATCTTTTCTTATTATATGTGATGCCATTTAAAACAAATAAATCTCTTAGTTTTTCTGTCACCCTTTTATTTCTCCCCACTGAATGCTGAATTCTAAATAAAATAAAATGATTTAAACTGTACATACTATGAAAAGTAGTTTGTTCTTGTCATCTTTATATGTGTAGGAAGCAAAACATATTCATTCTTCACCAACTCTGCATTGCATGTCCTTTATTTCAACTGACAGTCATATGAAAGAAATAAAAATCCTCATCTCAAAGAATCAAAACACATCCTTTTCTCTTTGTTAATTTAAACACAGCCACTACTACCAATAGTAAAACATTATTTGTATAAGTCTAAAATAACAGTCATGTGTACAGAATATTTCTCTGTACACATGATCTCCTTTTACTGAGTTAGTAATATGGTAAGTTTGTAGGATAACCAGTTCTTTCATTATTTTCTTGAAAAATTGGTACATCATTAGCATAATAGCTTTTCATTGAATTTAGCTAAATTACTTATATTTTTAAAAATTCTGTTAAAGTCATTTAGTTCTTTACTTTCAAAGCTATTTTATGAATTCTTGCAATAGAGATAGAGTAGTCCTTGGCCTGAGATGTAATACATCTGTTTGTCCAACCCAAAATCTCATTGGTTTTATTTTCTGCCTTATTGCATGCAATTTGCTTCCTCTCTGAACATCTTTCTCACATCATTACTTCTTTTAAAGTTTCTCCCATTAGGTAGGTGTTCCAGGGAATTTTCCTCCATTGTAATGGCCTATGTATATTTAAAATGTAAATTGAACAACCCACCCATTTCCCTAATCTCCTAAGGTGATTTTTGGAATAATTTAAATATTACAAATGTTGAATGCTTTTTAGATCAACTATGCTAATATAAGATTGGCTAATATGAATACAGTGATATAAATAAGTCACCCAGTCAACTGAAGAATATGTTTTATATTTTGGTGGGGGCAATTTCCAAGGCCAGAGTGGTTGGTCCTAACCTTAGGGAGTTGCTCCCTAGTCTCTGGTGATTTCATTCTCTTTGTGAAAGCTATGGAAGTAAAAACTCTCAGCTATATACCCATCCAGTTTCACTGATCCCTGCACAATTAGATGATTCCCAAGGTCAGATCAACCTTTTCTTTAGAAAGCACCAACCAGGTCTCTTCATTGTAGCTACTGAGTACAGTTATATAGAAGGCATTTGTAACTGTCGTTTGTAAAAAATAATACTTTTCTAATCATTAGATGATTTAAAAAATGATATCTAGAGTTGATTTTAATTCTTGAGCATCTACCTTACTTTGATATAGTCATTCATATATGCAAATGTACATGATTTCCTGTCTGGGATGCTTTAGGAAATTTCTAATCCAGAAAATGGTGTTCACACTCATCAATTAAAACAATATAAAAATTCCAAGTGATCATTTTACATTATTTTGCTATAAGTTCAATAGTACTATAAAATGAGTAAATCCATTGTACAGTATATTTCACACATTGCTAACCTTGAGAAGATTAGCACAAATTAAGTTTCACATTAAGCTGCCTAAAGCCATGAAGAAGAAGTAGGCTCCAGGGTATTTGATTAATTGTGCTAAAAATATATTCATGCTATTTATGTAGCATACATGTGGCAAAAGTTCTTTTCAACTTGACAGTTTATTCATGAATTTGAGAAAGTAAAAATCATTGATCTGAAAAACCTGGCATTTTTCTTACTCATTCTAGTAGGTATGTTTTCCCTCTATTATGTTTGATATGTTTGATAGATGTTTGCTACACAGTATTCATTTCTTTCTTTTATTTCTTTCTTTTATTTAAGTATTGTCTTGGCTGTGATTGTTTCATTAATTATTTAAAATTGGTAATAGCTCAGAAATCATTCTTGGTCCCAAGTTAGACCAATGATATGAATACCAATAGCACCAATAAAATTATGCATTAAAATTTCAATGGACAAGGTCATTTTTCTTTTTCGTTGTCCTTTCTTGCTTCTCTTTATTTACTTTTTATTGCTAGATACATGTATAATCACTTAAATTCTGAATGTAAAATAATTTTTAGGGAGATTGGGATAATTATGATTATTGAAACCTAGTGCTTTAATAAATTTCTGAAGTAATTTCTCTAATATTCTAGGATAAATCAGATTCAATCATAGAAGTTCTAGTTTATTTTCTTCCTTGTGGAGTTTGAACAGTGACCATACTAAAAAGATTTAAATCTAAGGAATAATGTGCTCTGTCATTGAATATCATTTGTGGATCATCTGGAACATATTTTCCCAAACTTCCTGCAATTGTGTATTTGACCACATTTGGACTTCTTTTTAGTTTAATTATTCAATTTTGATTGTATAACCTTCCTGAGACATGGATGTGCTAATTCTTTTATCTCTCTTCTGGATGGTTAATTTAGTATTTGAATTATTAATCTGTCTTGATTATTATGAGGCTTAACTCATCGGATTCCATTCCTGAGGCTGGAAATAGATAATTCACACAGCGAAAAGAAAATCATGGCCCATTTGAATGCTAATTATGATACAAGTCCTGTACACTGTATCAAAACTTAACATAAACATGGTCATCAGGGGAGGATGAAAAGACCATTAAAATGCTCCCCTGGAGGCTGAGTTTATTAGAGCCAACACAAATATTCAACAAAGAAGTAAAAGGGGAGTTTAGTGAGATGGAATCCATTTTTGCTCATGAAATTAATATAATTTCTATGTGAAAGTTGGTTGTGTGCTTACAATCCCAATCAGGATGAGAAAAAAAATAATAAAACAAAATGTCAAACAGTACAAAGAATTCAGATAAAATGAGAGATACATGATTCAAAGGAAAGAATATAGTCCAAGATGAAAACAGGGTGAGGTTGTGTGAAAATATTTTATTTCTTTCAAAGGAAAAATTAAAAGAACATTTGACATTCTGCTCCAAAAAGTCATTTAAAAACAAAATGTTGCAGTTAGTCTTTTTACTCTGTCATAAATCTCTTGTGTGCCTAAATTGTAATTTAGCTCTTCTGGATCACATTAAGCAACTAAAATGGAGTTTAGTTTTGAAATTCTGACTAATATCATCTCTGGAAAGTTATCAAAGTCATAAAAATTAATTTGGGACATAAAGAATAATTTTAGCACCATCAGAAAGAAGTAGTTATAGCATTAGAGGGGATAAAGATAAAGATGGTAATAGCCACAATGCCTTAGTAATTGTAGATGGAGGGGGGAAGGGAAGGGAAGTGTTTCAAATTTAAGTGTATCAGAATCATAGAATATCAGGTCTTAAAGTGAGGTGAAACATCATCAAACCCAATCCCCTTATTTTACAAATGAAGACCTCTGAAGCACAGAAAAGTGACATGGTTTGTGAAAGGTTGCAAAGCTGTGTACTTCTTTACAAGGCTTTTCATTTCTGTATCACTAACACATCAGAACTGAGACGTGAATTCAGGAGCAGGGTTCTTTTCGCTAGGCCAGGTATGATGGGCTGGGAATAACTCATGCCAATTTAAGGCTAAAACTGGAACAAAATGGGACTTTTTATAGATCATTTCTATATCACTTATATAGATTATTTTATGGCTCAGTTGACAAAAAGTTTATTTTGCCATTGCATAAATAAACAAGAATACCATACTTAGCTTGGGTTGACTTGGTTCCTTTCACCTCCATAAAGAAACTTGTCTGGTCAAAGGGCAGGTGTGCTGATTGATGACCTCAGGTCACCTGCCAAATTTGAAGAGCTCTTTCTCCATGTAGGGAGGTGTTTCATGCCCTTACATCATAAGGAAACCACTTCAGCAGGCTTAAAGCCACCTGGAAATTGTGCCAATAGCCTAGATATATCCTAGAACCCATCAAGTCTTCACGACAATTTCCTTTCATGTTGAGCGCTAGACAGTGACCTCTTGAGAAAATTGGTTCACTTATCTGCTACAGAAGAGAGAGACTGATATTTTTATTCAGAGTTCTAAGGGAATTCTGGAGTGATTCGTGTATATGATATTGAAGAACTAGAGAACATTTAGGTTACTGAATATGGATACCACAACTGTTTTATGACTATAGAGTAAATATAATTTACATGATCTCATATAGGAGATGTCGTCAATCAATAAATTTTATGCACCAATATGTGCCAGACTCTTCTAGTTGCTGGGGATACAAGAAGAGGTAAAAGGCCATCTCTGCTTTCAATGAGCTTACAGCCTAATGGGAGACACACTGCAAACAAAATACACAAGATAAATAGGAAATAACAAACATGGGAAAGGCACTAGAAGAAAAAGGGATTGAGAAAGCTTCTTGTAGAAAGTGGGATTTTAATTGGGACTTAAAGGAAATCAGGAAGGTCAGCAGTTGGAGCACAGGAGGAAAAGGATCCCAGGAATTGTGGACAGCCAAGAGAATGCAAAGAGCTGAGAGAATGTCTTGTTCATGGAACAGGCAGAAGGCCAGTGTCACTGCAACAAAGAGGTTGCGTTGAGGGGGAAGGTTTAAGGAAATTAGGAAGACAAGAAGGGACTTGGATAAGGGGGTTAAGAGAGTATGGAGAAAACACATGAATGATTGGAGATAAGGAAGTGGTGGAAAGGGGAGTTTATGGCAAATGACCTCATTTTTTTTTTAGTGAAATATGAGGCAAAGTTGTCATCTCACAGAGTTGGAGAGGGGGAACCAATGGGAGGTTTGAGGAGTGTATTGTTCATGTATTTATGCTCAATTTGAAAATCTTTCCCACCCATTAATAGACCCAGGCGACCTGCTTAAATCACATAGAAGCCTAAGTCACATGTGATAGGAGGAATTTGCTGAACAGGTGGTGAACAAGAAGGACAGAGCATAAGTAGGAAGAAGCTGGTGAGAGCAGTTAGAATGGAGGAGAGGACACAGGCAGGCAGACAACTAGGGTTGTGAGTGTTTGCTTGTGAGAAGACCTCAGCAGGGAGGTAAGGGAAAAAGCTTGGGAATGGTAGTATCCCTGCAGTGATAATGTGTATTGACTTTTTAGTTATTATAATGGATATGACTTTCTGGTGTTGGGATTCAACTTTCTGGTGTGAATAAATGTTTTTCTTCTGCCTTCTATATGGAGAAACTTATATTTTGTGATTCAGAAATTTGTCATATTCATAGTCACCATCTGTGCTGAGAATATTGCCTTGGTGATATAAGGAGGGATGAAAAGGTTTGGAATTGCTGCTATGGAGAGTGGGATAATGAGTTCCTAAGGGAGATAGTAGGTTTGCCTACCAGCAGTGAGGGCCCAGCTGAGGTCATGCAGCATAAATCTGTAGTGAACCCAGTAAGAATGGTTGCATGATTTTCTCCATCTATCTTCAGCAGCATACATCTTGGAGCAAAGGCAATGAAGGGTGGAAGAGTTCCAAGACTGAGAGCTGAGATTGAGGTTCTTACTCCTACAAGACTGAGACTGAGGTAATCAATGCTATGATAATGGAGGACTCAGGGATTCAAGATAGGAGAGAAAGTATAGAACTGAATTGGTTCAATGAGGAACCAAGATGGGAAGAAAAGGAGAGAGTGGCTAGTGCAGAAGAGATGGTTTGGGAGAGAATTCAAAAGTTAAGGGATAGGAGATCATGGTATAGATAAAGGAAGACAGAGGAAGGGGGAAAAAGCCAATAGATTACAGTTGGATAATGGGATTTCAGAATTCTTGAACATGGAGTAGATTAATGTGTGGGTGATGACAAGATTGAGGGTATAACCATTTTTGTGTGTGGGTGAGGTGGAGTGGAGGGTTACGTCATGAGAGATGACTAGGTTAAGGGACTGAATGGTTAGGATATTTGAGGAAGAATAAATATGTATGTTGAAATCCTCTAGTATGAGGGCAGGAGTTGAGGAGGGGAAAAACACTGTAAACCAGGTGTCAAACACATTGAGGAAGTGAAGGGAATGACAACTACCAAGATTTTGTTTGAGTAGTTGATATGGGTAGAATTGACCTCAAAGGAAGAGAGGTCAGTGGCATCAGGGAGGAAGTAATATTCCAATTCCCCTACATAGACCAGTGAGGTTAGGAGACTGAAAGAAGGTGAAGTCAGCTCTAGAAAGGGTGGCCAAGAAAGTTGTGATATCAGGGAGAAATAAGGTTTCAGGAAGAGCTTCTGGAAGGAAGGAATGGGAGAGGAATAGATTTAACATAAAGGGAAGTTTGTTGCCTGTGGAACTGGATGGCATTTTGATGAATCTTTGAGGGAAGACTGAGGGTGATGGGAAAGATGAGTCGAGTAGTAGGAAGTGAGAAATGGGGCTTGTATATCTATAGGATTTCATAGTGCAATAGTAATTTAAATGGAAAGATTTTTCTCATGAATTAATAGGCCCATGTGATTTGCTTAAATTGCCTGGAAGCCTGGGTCACATGTGGTGGGAGGAGCTTACTGAAGGGGAGAAACAGGAAGGGTGGAGCCGAACCAGGAGGAAGTGAGTGAGTGGGGTCAGGTCAGAAGGGAAAGAACACAGGCTAACTGATGCGTTGTGACAGCTGATAGTGAGAAGGCCTTGGCTGGGGGAGGCGTGGTTTGAAATTGACACATTGTTAGAGTTGATAGTGAGAAGGCCCTGACTGGGGGAGGAGTGGTTTGAAATTGACACATTGTTAGAGTTGATAGTGAGAAGGCCCTGACTGGGGGAGGCGTGGTCTGAAATTGACACATTGTTAGAGTTGATAGTGGGAAGGCCTTGGCTGGGGGAGGCGTGGTTTGAAATTGACACATTGTTACAGCCATAGTGAGACGGTCCTGACTGGGGGAGGGGAGGGCTGTGAATAGTTTTGCCCCCTGCTGTGATCATGTTTATTAACTTTTCTTGGTCACCATGATGGATTTTGCTTTCTAGTTCTGGGATTTGGCTTTCTGGTGTTTAAATAAATGCTTTTCTTCTGCTTTCTATATGGAGAGTTTTTTATATTTTGCAGTTTAGAACTGCTGGCATATTCATAGTCACCACCAGGGCTATGAATATTGCCTTGGTGATACACATAGTCACTGGTACATGAAGGTACAGCTAGGTGTGTTAATGTACATCACTGAGTAAAAGCAACTACTCCTCTACCCTTAAAGGACAGGCACAGAAGAAGGTGGATATTTATTTCAAGGTAGAATTATTTGCAGAGAGGACCCAGACTCCGAATCTAGAAATATTACAGAAGATATCTCTCTCTCTCTCTCAAGCACTAGAGAGAGAGTGATGAGAGAGAGAGAGAGAGAGAGAGAGAGAGAGAGAGAGAGAGAGAGAGAGAGAGAGAGAGAGATGATTGAAAGGACTGATCACAGCACTATATTAAAGAGAAACTGCAATTTTTTTTCTGTAGTATCAATTATTTATGGGCAGATTAGTTGGTTAATGAGAGCTTAGAGTTCTCTCTAACTGCTACCTGTAGCTGAGATGGAATAAAGAGGTTATACTGTACCCTCTGGTATGACTTATCTGGAGAAAAAGAAGAGAATATTACTTGGCTTTCTATAATGATTTTTTTGCTGAGAAAAGAAGATAGGAGAATGAAAGATAGAATATACTTCTCTATTTTGTTGCCTATTATTTCAAAGAGGTGGAGGAGAAGAATATTCTTGAAAGGAGCAAAATTGCATATATTTTTTTCTAATTTTAGGCTGAAGGACATTACCTTTTACTTAAAAGAGTGTAGTATTACATTTGACAGAGGCGATCAGCTAAGCCTGAAGATGGATTTGTTAGATACTAAAATTACTGTTTAGGAATAATTTCAGGTGAAAAGAGTTTCTTGGAAGGAGAGAATCAGAGAAGTCTCTCAGTAGATCAACTAGTTTGTATGAGACATCATGTCCAGTGAGACATTTGTAAACACAGCTTAGCGCTGAAATGATCTGTTCATCAGAGAAGCTGTGTTTATCAAGAACTTTAATAGACAGTTCCCAAGACAGAAAAAAGACATTGAAACTTACACTTCTAGACCTGACCACATAAGCTTTTCTCACTCTTGTACATTCTACCTGGAATCTCTACAAATGTCTGTCTACTTCTTCTCACAGACACTCAATGAATATATGAGAGTGTGTGACCCACGTTTATGTCTGACTGTGATATACGTATTAATCCTTCATTTGCCTTCTATGAACGCTAGAAGCATATGATTATTCCTTTTGCCTTATTGTTAAACCAGTGGCTACACTTATGATTATGTCATTATTACAGTTGTCTGGATTTGTGTAGATGGAAGTGCAGTGGTGGGAGCTCAAGAATTACTGTGGAGATTGGGGAGAGATAACAATCACAAAAAAGGATTACCCCAAGGACCCTGAGAGAATTTGACAATAACCATGTGGTGGTGATCCTTCTCTGGAACTCAGACCTAACGTTGTGATGCGATAGCTGGATGAGCAAGTCAGGTCAGAGAGTAAATATGGCAGGCTATACCTGGGATGCCCTATACATGAGTTGTGTAGGGAAAGAACTAATCCAATCTATATCACTTAATGCTATCCCCTTCTAATTTTTCATCTTTTGTGAGGTCAGTGCTTAAAATAGATTTTTGTACATTGGATACTTAAAAATATTTGGTCAGTTGACTGATGGTCTATAAGAGAGAAAAGTTAACTATAAGACTATATGTGTCAAATACCATAACATTCATTCAGCAAACAAATGTTAGTTACTTATTATGTATAAAGTACTAGGTAAGGCATTATACGCATCCTGGAACACGTAGGGGTTACAAAGAAATGACCCCTGGTACAGTATGCAACAAAAATGGACAATGAATATCATTTTAAAAAAAAAAAGAATATGACATGGGTAGGAGAGGTATAAAAAAAAAAAAGAATATGACATGGGTAGGAGAGGTATAATGTCCTAAGAAAATCCAGAGGAAGAAATCAACCTGCTATGGGAATCAGAAAAAATATAGACCAAATTGTATTTAAGCTGTCCTTTATGGTGAAGTTAGAGAGGCAGGTTTGAGGAAGAGAAGAGAAATGTAAGACAGTGGACAAAATGAATCTCTTGCATTCTCTGGTCAAAAATTCAAATTTTTATAGTCCTTTAAGGCTTACAGAGTATTTCCCACTCACCACCACAATATCACACTGAAGCAGGTAGTACAGGTATTATTAGCCCCATATTATAGCTGACCAAAATGAGGCACAGAGCAGAGATTGGCACAAATCATAGAACCATAAATGGTGGAGCTGTGATTTGAAATTGTCTCCCAAGTCTAAATCCAGCACTCTTTCTATGGAGCCAAATTTCCTTTCGTCTAGATAGCTCCTCATCCTACTACCCCCATATCAAAGGGTGGCTCCTTTCAATCAGTTTTTTGATAATTTAAACACCTTCTCTAAATAATTAAATTGATGATTAAACAGTGACTATGTTCTAGGCACTGAGGTATAAGCACAAGTTGAAACAGTTTCTGTTCATAAGAAACAAAGATTCTAATGGAGGAAGACAAATAGAACACATATGTAAATACAAATACATACCAAATATACAAAACTAATCAAATGTAAATCTGTGCAAATTGCTTTGTGAGGTAGTCTGGGAAGGAGGGCATTAACAGCTGGAGAGATCAGGAAATTTTTCATGCAGAAGTTGGTTCATTACCTACATTGTAAAGGAGGAGAGGGGCCTACTGAGGCAGATAAGGAGGGATCTGATTCCAGGAAATTGGCCAATTGACATGTATTAAGCACCAAGCTTTGTACTAAAAGCTGGGGACATGGAGAAAGTCAACCTCCCACCCTCCCCTCCCCCCTAAATATAGCAAAAATCCAGTTTCTGCGCTCTAGGAGCTCACAATGTAATTGGGAAACTGTGCAAGCAACTATGTACAAGCAATATAATATAATATATATGTATATATATATGTTTTTATATATATGACATTGAGGAGTAGTCTCGGAAGTGAGGAACTAGGATTAAGAAGGATTAGGAAAGATTTCTTTTAAAATGTTATTATTTTTTCTATTTTAAACTTAAATACTATAACTTAAATATACAATAAGTAAAGAAAAAAATGCCATATGCACAGCAGACCATAAGAGAGAATTCAAAATATACAGCAATTAATTTCCATGTTAAGAAAGCCTATATAACAAATACTACACATTGTGTTCCAGGCTGTCCATCTTTTCTTTGCTTTCTTGTAATTTTTTTTGTTCTGTTCTGTGCACTTTTTACTTTGCTCTCCCCGCACCTTCTTATTTCCCTCCCCCAAGAAGGTTACAATTAAGTATGGACTATATCTATACATATACACATCTATACACATAAATACATATATATCTATATATCTCTATATATACATACGCACAAACATATTATATATATATATATATACTTACATCCACATACATGTACTTAGGTGTCTATAATGATACTTATATATAGGCATATATATTCTTATGCATCTATGTAAGACTGTATTACATTTGTTTCTCTGAGGGTGGATGACATCTTCCTTCATAGGTCCAAGTCTTCCCAGGAAAGGCAGAAGGTGGGACTTCAACTGAGTCTTGAAGGAAGCCAAGGAAGTCAGAGCTGGAAGATTGAGCATCTTGAGCAAGGAACAGCAGGAAGGTCAGCATCACTGGATCAAAGAGTATGTGGAGAATAAGGTTTAAGAGGATTGGAAAGGTAAGAAAGGACCAGGTTATGGAGGGCTTTGAAAGCCAAACGAGGACTTTGTATTTCACCCTGTAGGTAACAGGAAACCACTAGCATTTACTGAATTAGAGCTACATATGAACTTGAATTTTAGGAAGATCACTTTGACAGCTGAGTGGGGAGGACAGACAGAAGTGGGAAGGCAGGAGGCACAGAGGCCAATCAGCAGGCTTTTTCAGGAAGGTGATGATGAGGGCTTACATCAGGGTAGGTGAAGTACAGGAAGAGAAAAGGATGCATGGTTCCAAAGTTAGAAACAAGATTTGAGCACTGACTGGAATCCAGGATGACACAAATTTCATGCTTCGGTGACTGGGAGCATGGTAGTACCCTTAACAATTATAAGGAAATTATGAACAGTGGCTTTAGGGGTTAAAAAATGAGTTTTGAATTTAAGATATCTATGAAACATTGAGTTTAAAAGGCAGTTGAAGGTGTGAGACTAGTAGTCAGGACAGAGTAGAGCTGGACGAGCAGATCCAAGAGTCATCTTCATAAAGATGATCATTGAAACTATGGAAACTGTTGAGATCACAAAGTGTACAAGTATAGAGGGCAGTCTCAGAACAGAACCTTGGGGGACCCCTAATGTTAGTGTGTGTGACCTGGATAAATAAATATCCAGGAAAGGATATAGAGAAAGAATAATCAGAAAGATGTGGTGAGAATCAGGAGGGAACAAAGCCACCAAAGCCAAGAAAGAAGATAAAATTAAGGAAAAGAGTTTAATAGATACTGAAAGGCTGCAGAAAAATCAAGAAGATGAGGATGGAAATATGGTTTTTGAATTTGGCAGCTAAGAGATCATGGTTAACTTTGGAGAGAGTATTTTTGGTAGAATTATAAGATCAGAACAGTCTACAAAAAGTTAAGAAGAGAGAAAGTGGAAGGGAATTACAGTGGTGCTGTGGATTGGAGTACAGGGCTTGGAGTTAGGAAGACCTCAGGTCACATCTAGCCTCAGATGCCTAGTAGCTGTGTGACCCTGGGCAAGTCACTTAACCTCTGATTGCCTTAATCCACTGGATTTGCCAAAAATGTAATTTTTTGTGACCTAAATGGCATCACAAAAAGTTGGACATTTCTGAAAGGACTGAACAATACCCAAAACAAAAAGAGGAAAGGAAGTAGAATCACCTATTGTAGAGATACTTCTCAAGAAGTACAGTAGACTTGTGGTCAGGAAGAATGGAGTTCAAATTAGCCCTCAAACACTTACTGACTGTGTAACCCTGGATGATAACCTCTCCATGTCTCAGTTTCTTCATATGTAAAAAATGGGGATGATCATAGCACTTATTTTCCAGGATTATTGTGATGATCAAATTAGAAATAATTATAAAACACTTAGCACAGTGCCTGGCACACAGAAAGCAGTATATAAATGTTACTTACGATTAGGAGACATGGGCATATTTGTATGCAGTAGAGAAGTAGCCAGTAAACAGGAGATGATTAAAGATTATTCAAAGAGAAGGGATTAATTCAAAGAGCAACCTGCTGGAAAAGATGGGAAGGAATGGGACCACTTGTGCATGGGACACAACCAGTGTAAAGAAACTAAATGAGAGATAGATTATTGTGTGTGTAGAATAGAGAGAAGTCCAATTTGGCTACATGTCAGAGTGTGAGAGGGTCAATAATATATATTGGAAAGATAAGTTAGGGGCAGCTTATGTAGGAATTTGTTAGGTAAACAGAGGATTTTATATTTCATCTTACAGACAATGGGAAGCCACCAGAGCTGGCTGAATATGAGATTCAAATGATCAGATGTACACTTAATGGAAATTAGTTTAATGACATTGTGGAAAATGGATTTGAATGAGGAAAGACTTGAGGTGGGGAGATCAATTATGAAGCTGTTTCCATAAAAAGGTGAGGGGATGTATTGCAAGACACTTAGGTACTCTTGAAGGTAAACATACAAAATCCTCCTCCCTCTCCCCTACTTGACTCTTTACCTTATTAATTATCTCATATTGAATTCAAAGGCAATCAAGGTGGTACATTCTAATATTTCCTCATAAATTATTAAAAGTGCAAAAATTCAACTCATTTTTTAATTAGCTTTTTGCTGCCACATTGGTTTATAAAAACCACAGAAACATCTTTTCCCATAAACCTTTCCTCTGTCAGTTTCAGCCCCACTGGTTAGAAAAATATCAATGTTATTAGTTAAATAATTTATCAGCATCAGGAACATCTGAGTTCATATCCCACCTCTGATGCATAGTAGCCGTGTGAACTAGGCAAGTCATTACATTTCACAGAGCAGCAGAATGTCAGTTGCAGAAAATGTGCCTATCTTCTTTAGCAGAGGCAATTATTCATAGGGAGCACGCTACAAAGAAAAATATTACCAGTCTGGTTAAAGACAACACACAACCATTTATACAGAATATAGAAACACAGAAAAATATCCAAAGATGTATCTGCCTACTAAGTAGGTACCTTTCAATTGACTAAATGGGCTATAGTATACGCCTATGTTAGATGTTGCTATGCTGCAAGAATGATGAATATAGAGTAGCACAGAATATATTGGTGTGAAGTCATGCAAAGTGAAAGAAGCAGAGTCAAGAAATAACATATATGTGACCACAAAAATGTAAATGGGGAGAATAACCATGCATCAAAACAAAATGAAAAGCAAATGTTTCAAAGCTACGAAAAACAAGCATAGCTTGAATGAGATTTAAGAATTCACTCCTCCCCTTTTCTCTCATCCTTTAAGAGTTGGGAGATCCACAAGTATTGTACATTGCACCTATTTTCACTTTGATATATAGATCAATTATACTGTTTTTCTCTCTTTTCTTTTCCTTAAAATATTACCTGTTATATCTGGAAAAATAGAAAGAGATGATATACTCGGGAATCTCTGTTGATGTAATAAAAATCAGACCCAAAATGTATCAAATTTGAAATGGCAAAGCTAGAGTTATCACTAAAGAACAGCTCTAACTCCCAACTCTGCTCAGACACTGGAACTATAATCGAGTAATTCAATACTTTAAAGTTGGCAGTTAAAGTCTCAGGAATTCTTCTTGATTTTTCTTAAAATGTCTCTTTAGATACTCTCAAAAATAATGATTAGCTCAATTTTAGTCCCCCCTCTGTGCCTCACACACTCTCAGAGATGACAGCTAACTGTCATTCTCAAAGATTGTAATCCCTATTTTCTCTATGGGATGAGCTAGGTAATATCAAGGTATTAACTCAGTTTACTATCTGAGCCACTGACACAGTTGATAAGGTTTTATAATTGGCTGGATATGAGAAAAGGGAGATTCAAATATGATTCAAAATTTTGAAACTTGGATAATTGTGGTAATTGACTTTCAGGAAAAGTAAGGAGAAAGGGAGTAACTTAAGGAAAAAAAAAATGATGGATCACATTTAAAACCTGGATTTGAGTTTGAAGAAATTGGTAAGGAGGAGAGTTAAAATTATTTAGAGATGTGTAATTTGTTATTGCAAATACTCTTAAGAAGAATTCACCAGAGTATAGTAGATACTCAGAAGAGGCAAAGATTAATTTGATCTGGCTTGATCAGAGAAAATTTTATGAAGGAAAGAGTTAAGTTCCATGTTGAAAGATGAGTAGTATTTGGATAAATAGACTGGGTTGAGGGCATTCCACATATTAAGAATAGCAGAAACAAAGTAAGGGAGGAAAAGAAGTGTCATCCATCAACTATAAAGCATGCCCTTTGAGATGTATTTCTAGGAAGGGAAATGGATTGGTGTTGATTTGATGATACTCTTTTATTCAAATTCCCTTTGGTCCATGAATAAAATGCTCAAGATGATGGATCAACTTATAAAATGGCTACATAGGTATGTAGTTGGTAGTTATAAACAATGTAAAACTAATTAACTCATATGCACCTCACTTTCATGACAAGCACAGTGGCCACAAGTCAGTACAGAATGATGGAGTATGAGATGCAACATTTAACTCTGAGCTCGTGACAAACATGCTTTTTCAATTTCACAAGACATAGATTTGGCCTAAATATTTTCTTTTGATGATATTAATGAAAAATGCAAATTTAATGGAGAAACTAGATTGTGAGGGACAAGTACTTAAGAGCATGTGTGGATTTACCTATTCTGTTGGCTTGTATAGAGCATGTACAATTATTTTTCAGCCTACTTCCAATTCAGCCATGTATAGAGACTTGATGAGACTACTTCTGGACAATAGTGACTTGTGGGACTGATGCTTCGTGGTGAGGAAGAGTCCTTTAGCTGATTTTGGATCCTAAGGAGGTGATGATGTAGAAAGTACTGAACCATAACTTAGTTAGCATGCAAACGAATTAGTAGCCCCTCCCTTGAACCTTTCCTTCATTTCTTTTTTTGTATTAGTGCTTTTTCTTCCTGATGATGAGGGAAGCAAGAACTGCTAGGGAAAGAAGAGCTGCTTTACCTCCCACCTGGCCATGGTGCTTGCTTTTTTTGTTTATTCATCTTAAAGTCTAGTAAATAGTAAATAAGCATCCAGAGAAAAAAATTGACCATGTGTATCACCAAGGTAATATTCACAGCATTGACAGCGACTATGAATATACTGGCATAGTTCTGAATTGCAAAGTGTAGCAGACTCTCCATATAAAAGGCAGAAGGAAAACATCTATTCAGACACCAGAAAACAAATTCCCAACACCAGAAAGCCAAACACATCATAGTAACCAAGCAATCAAGGCACATTGGCACTTCCATGGACAATGCCATTCCCAAGCCTCTCCCTTCTCCTTTTACCCCAAGTAAACACTCACTATACTAGCTGTATGCCTTCCTGTGTCTTCTCTCTGTGCTGCTCTAACCACTCTCATCAATTTCCTCCCAACTCTGCTCCACCCTTCCTGTTCCACCTGTTCAGCAAGCTCCTTCCACCACATGTGACTAAAGCTTCCATGTGATCCTATTAATGGGTGCGAAAGATCTTCAAATTAAGCGAAAATACATTAACAATACACCATGTTATGACCTTGTGTATTTCTAAAGGTGTGAAAAGTCATCAAACGACTCAAAAAACAAAGGAACACCCCCTCCAAAAAGTCCCCCAACACCCTGGAGGCATAAGTGGAATGCATCAGAAGCTGTAGTTAGAGCTAATGACAGAGGAAGCGCCTGAAAATGGATCTGAAAATGTCACCCAAGGAGGGAATCTGATGGAGGATCCATCTCTTTAAAGGAACTGATTCTTGAAGCTCAGACTAGAGTGACATGATTTTCAGGTTAGGGAGCTTAATATTGACTCTTGGCCCAATGTATTCTCTTTATTGTTTTTTTTCCCCAGTAACTTTGATGGCTACATTTAAGGCTACTCTCCTCAGGCATTTTTCCTGTGTTCAAAGGGAACTCAGTTTGTAACTCAGTTTGGGTTCTGGTTGTTTTGTTCTTGTTATACCTTTTTCTATGACAATTGTTCTTGCTATGTTCTCTCAGTACATAGACCCTTCTAAAAACTAAGAGTTGATTAACCTTGGGGGGCACACTGGCTTCAAGCAATAATATGGGAAGTTAAAACTCCTTGGAAATTTCCTAGACCCTTGAAAGGAGAAATCTTTAGTTGTTTTCTTGGACATAATCTTCTAGTACAAATATGTGTTAATAAAGTTATCTCAGGGAGAGTACAGCACACATATCATATGTTAAAGTATAAGACTGTACCTTTAAAATGGACAGAAATGTTATTATGCAACCAAGACATTGAGTGACTTTTTCAGAGCCACAGATCAGGTTAACTCCACAAGAAAGAACAGATCTTATATATTTCTGAACTTAGCATACCATGCACCAGATACCATTGCAACCTCAGACTTAGTGGTTAAATTTTGTATCCTTATATGCTTCAACATGAAAAATGATTTTATGGGATTAAAAATCATACATTCTCCCAAGTCCCTAAAGAAAACCTGACCTGATGGGTGAAAATATTCTGGAAATCAATATACCCTAGAATGTTTACTGATAAAAAAAAATATGTCTACTGATAGAACTCTCATGAAGATAGCAATTTGAGGTGAGGCCAATTTTTTTTTGACTTCAGGAGTTTATGCCAACAGGGAAAAAATGAAATATATCCACTAGGGAACATTGTGAATCTGATAGCTTTAAGAATTGTACTAACTGTGGAAGAATATTGTATTAGGTATAACTAGCAGTTGTTAGCATCTTGAAAAATTCAGCACTCAATTTTCTGAGTTTGCATTCCCAAACAAACCCTGAAGGGATTGTGACCTTGGAAAATGTCTTTGAGTTTCCCTGAGTTTTAAAATCTGAAATTAAGATCCTGCCATGAGGAGACGATTGCAGATAAGGTAAAGTAAAACTTGGTTGGATATTGAAATAGTTTGGGCTAACAATATGAATGTGAATTGTTAATTAAAGAGCCTCATCCCAAGGTTAAATTTAAGCTTTGTTTGACTCACAAGATTGGCTTCCTTAGTTTTCATTGCTTTGATTTCATTTATACAACTCTCAACTTCAAAATGAAAGGAAACTTCGTAAGTCTGGAGGAAACAAATGTTTCAGTTTAGAAACCAAGGATATTTCTGCAGCTTTTGTCAAAATGAGAAAAAGTTTGTTCTTAATTCTGAACATTTGTATCCCATATCTCACTTTAATACTCCAATGAATCCATTGTCTCATCAATGTGGGCATTTTTTACAATAATGTAAATCACTTCCTATTTATGTATAATGTTTCTGTGTAACTCTTCCCTATTCCTTAATATATATTCTCCAAGGGAGGATACCCTACACACAGGGGGACTTCCTTATGTTCCTTTAATATTTCAAGGATATTAGTTCATGACCAGCCCATGTTTTCCCCAAGCATCTCTCTTGTGGCATCCTTTACACAATTTCTTCTCAGTTCCTATTTGATAATGTGTTGCAACCTATTGGAACCACCATGAAACTTTAAATTGCCTTTTGGGTGACTTTCAACCTGATTTCCTCAGGATTTTAAGATTTACCCTTACATAGCATCATTAAAAGAATATTTGAAATGACATGTTTTTGTTTCAGAGACAAGCCAACCGGGGCTACGCAATTCCAAAAGTCAATTCAGCACATTCAGTCTGCAGCTCACTTTCTGTTTGATGGTCTCTCTGGTGGATGAACTCTTTATGATCATTCTTCCAACTAAATACCACATTCTTGAAAACAAGCCCGATTAATCTGTGTGTGTGTGTGTGTGTGTGTGTGTGTGTGTGTGTGTGTAGGTAGTTAAGCCAAATTCTACTTAGCAATTCTGGATCACTTAATTTAGTCAGAGAATAATATCAGAAGATGATGTAGGATTATTGCTCCCATCAAATATGGGAACTGACTCAACAAAATTATTGTAAAAAAATGACAAAATTACCAAAATTACCATCATATTACATTCAGAGTTTTGTATCCATGGTATTTTGTCTAGGCACCAAAATCCAAGTTATAGTAAGTTTGCATGAAATCAAGAGTGTTTCCATTTATCTAAGTAGATATCAACCTTTGTAAACTAAAAAAAATGACGATCAAAGAAATACAAAGCATTTGACTTGTTATAATTTTAAATTGTTATATTTTAACACTAAATAATTTTGTTGAAAAATTTCTATCATTGCTATGGTGGATTGGACTAAAATAAAAGTGTCAAATATGTATCACTCTCTCCATTAGAAATATCAAAATTATAAGTATAAATTTCATAAAAAAGCTTGTCATTATAGAGACTCAAAGTTTTGTTTTCTATGTTATGAGCATTGGTTTCAATTATTAACAAAGGTAAGGAGAATTTTAACACACCTCATTGAATTAATAGAAAATTTCAATTTCTTTTTCTCTTTTAGTACAGAGTACTAGGCCAGTAGTCAGGAAAACTGTAGTTCAAATCTGGCTTCAGATAGCAATTAACTGTGGGAGTCTAGATGAGTCACTTCACCTCTGTCTTCCTCAGTTTCATTAACTGTAAAATGCAAATAAAAATGGTATCTGCTAATCTTGTGAGGATCAAATGAGATAATTTTGTAAAACATTTAACATAGTACATAGACCATAGATAGCACTCAATAAATGCTTATTATTGCTCTCCCTTCCCTTCTTTTGTTTATTTTATTATATTACATTAATATTCTCTATGTGTATATATTAATAGAAGTAAGTAGATGTTTCCATTTTCTCTGTCTTATAAATTTGTGTCTGTCTCTAACACAAATTGGCAAGTTTGTTGCACCAAGAGTATATAGATCATATTTTTTTCTTCCACCTAAAACCAATATCAATTTTAAATCCAAAGAGGTGTATATTCATGATCAAATTGGATGTTGCCAGGGGCGGGGCCAAAATGGCAGAGTAGAAGCAGGGATCTGCTGGAACTCTTCTCTCAAATACCTCAAAAAACCTGTAAAAAATGACTCTAAGAAAATTCTAGAACAACAGAAGCCACAAAATGACAGACTGAAGCAAATTTCCAGCCTAAGACAATCTGGAAGGTTGACAGGAACCATCTATCCCACCAAGCTGGGAGATGAGTGCAGTTCGACTAGGGCCATGCCAGCATGAACAGAGTGGGAGAAACCTTAGGGGATTGAATCAGAGGTGGCTGCAACAGTTTTCAGAATTCTCAACCTGCATACACCAAAGACAGCTTTGAAGGTCAATGCAAAGGGTCTCTCACCTGGCTGAGAGGGAAACATGGTCCAATCCTAGCCCTGGCCCAAGGGTGGCAACAGCCACTGTCAAAGCTGCACTTCTGGGGCTCTCCACTTAATAAAGAGCTCAAGAGTCAGGTTATTGACTGACAGGATGAACAAATGGGGGAGAAAAAAGCAGACTATAGATTATTAGTTTTTCAGTGAAAAGGTATCTTTTTATGTCACTGGTGATGAGGAAGATCAAGGCATACAACTAGAAGAAGACAACAAAGTTGAGACTCCATCCAAAACCTCTAAGAAAATATGAATTGGTCTCAGGTCATGGAAGAGCTCAAAAAGGATGTTGAAAATCAAGTAAGAGAAGTAGAGAAAAAAAATGGGAAGAGAAATGAGAGCATTGCAAGAAAGTCATGAAAATCAAGTCAACAGCTTGCTAATGGAGATCCCCCCAAAATGCTGTAGAAAATAGCACCTTTATAATTAGACTAACCCAAAAAGAAAAAGAGGGATAAAAAGTCAATGAGGAGAAGAGTGCCTCAAAAAGCAGAATGGGCCAAATGGAAAAAATAGGTCCAAAACCTCACTGAAGAAAATAATTCTTTAAAAATTAGAATGGAGCAAATGGAAGCTAATGACTTTATGAGAAAGCAAGAAACTGTAAAACAAAACCAGTAGAATGAAAAAATAAAAGAAAATGTAAAGTATTTCAGTAGAAAAATAAATTAGATATTGTTTATTTTGGTTTTGTTAAAATTCTCATGAAAGAATTTTTTGCCTTCATATAATTTTAAAGTGGTTGTCAGTCTTTGGGGAAAATGTTAAAATTCTGTTTTCTGTATCAGTTTATATCAGTTAATTTGGAATTTAGCATTCAATTAAGTTACCACTTAAAATATATCCCTTTTGCTATTTATTATTGTAACAAAGTATAATTTAAATTCTTAATTAAATAGGAAATGATGTAACTATGCAACAGTATGATGTATTGAGAAAAGTACTAGACATATTTAAGTGATCACTTCAAACAAAGGAGATACATTTATTCTAGCTTTTAAAAGCTTTAAAAATTCTAACTTTAAAAACTTTAATAAGAAGAAATGCCTACAAATAAATTAAAATAACAATACCAAAATAAAAGGAGAAAGTCTAATGTGGAAATATTCAAAGAAAATCATAATAGAAAGGCTGAAAAAATGAGAAAAAATATTACGTTTGATAATTCTTAGAGACAGTGAAGCAAGAATAAATCTCTAGAATAAAGGAATAATATAATGATAATAACAATAGCAACTAAAGTTTGCACAACAGAAAATGGAACCACTGCAAAGAACTGTAGATTGGTTGTGAAGCTTAAAAGAATTACGATAAAATATGAGGAAGGAAATTAGAGCTCATAAAGAAAATATAAGGGATAAACAAAATAATCATGGTACCATGGAAAGAGGCCTAAATTTGTAGTCGAAGGACTTGAGCTTAAATGTTGTCTCTACACTTGCTTATCTACGTGACTTTGAATAGTCACTCAAGTTTCTTCATCTGTAATAACATTTGTAAAGCATTTTACAAACATACTATTTTGTCTTCAGAAGAACCTTGGGAATTGGGTGCCATTGTTATTTTCATTTCATGAAAAAATAATCAAGGTGCCAAAGTTATAAATCAAAGCAACCAAATTTGAAGACAAAGCAGGGTGAGTCAATTTGGTCATCTAGAAAAATATCAAATTAAGATCCTGAATAATTCATTTCTGGAAACAATGTAATAAAGTTGTCTGGTTGTATTGTTGCAGAGAAAAAAGAAGCCAATAGTACAGGAATCTAAATGACCCTATTGCTATGGAACCTCAAGTTTAATTCTCTAAGAAATATGGTTGTCAAGTTGTATTTTCTATTTAGGTACTAGCCTTGTAAGCAAAAATGAAGAGGCAGTTAATATATCAAGTACAAAGGTTATTAATGAGAATTTAAAAATAATTAAAAAGCTCTAATATGAAATGGAATTCCCTGGGGTCAATCAGTTTGCTTTCTAACATAAATTGAACAAAATGTATAAATCTTGAAAGAGCTCCTTTTATTAGTTAATAAGAATGACAATTTTTTTTTTTTGGCATGAGAAACTCCCAGTGTGGGAGCTACTTTCGGTGCATATAAAAACTCATTTATGACTTAGCACATAACTCCTATCTAGCTGCCAATGAAAGGTTAACTAACCTGCCTAGAGTCACACAGCTAATAGTAGGGGAAGAAGGATTTAAATTTAGATCTTCCTGACTCCTTGTATGAAAATCTATCCACTAGGCTATTTGATTCTAATCAGTACTAAAAACAATATGACACATAATTTTATTAATTGATTGTAATAAGCCTCCAGTGAAATGTGGTACTCATTTATGCTAAAATGCTTTTGCAAAAGAAAGAAAGGAAAGGGACTTTACTGAAGATTTTAAAGAAAGCATTTCTCTAAAAACAAGAACCAGCATAATTTGGATCAGAGAAACCCTAGAAGTTTTCCTAATAAGGTCAGGAGCAAATCAGTTTACTTTCACCTAGTATTTGAATGTTCACTGTAGTAATGATATAACCATAGGCAAACAGGGGACAAAATTATTTGTGTGTGTGTATGTGTATATATATATATATTCATATACCCACATAAATACATACATATGCATTTACATATATACATACACATATATGTGTATACATATATAAATATATATACACACATATATGTATATATATATATAAATATATATACACACATACATATACAAACAGGAGTGTGCTGCCAAATATTTAACAATATAAATGATAAAATTTTTCATTTTGGTAAATAATATTTTATTTTTTTAAATTGCATGTAAAGATATCTTTCAACATTCATTTTTTATAAGATTATGAGTACCAAATTTTTCTCCTTCCTCTCTCTCCTCCTTAAGAAAGCAAGCAATCTGATATAGGTTATAAACGTGCAGTCATGTTAAACATATTTCCACATTAGTCATGTTGTGAAAAAAGAAGCGGAACAAAAGGGAAAAAAAAAATCACGAATAAAAAAAGGAAGTGAAAAGAGTATGCCTTGAGTTCTGTTCAGACTCCATCAGTTCTTTCTCTGGATGTCAACAGCATTTTTCATCATGAACCTTTCAGTGTTGCCTTCGATCTCTGAGAAGAGCTAGTCTATCGTAGCTGATCCTTGTACAACGTTGTTACTATGAACAATGTTCTGCTTCTCACTTCATTGCGTTCATGTTTTCTGAAATCCACCTGTTCATCATTTCTTATAACACAATAGTATTCCATTATATTCGTATACCACAACCTGTTGGAACTTTTCCCAGCTGATGAACGTTCCCTCAGTTTCCAGTTCTTTGCCAGCATAGAAAGAACTTCTTCTGAATTGAGTAATTGAATTGAACATGACACACTTAAGGTTAACTTGCATTCCCCTATCACTCTATTAAAACTAGTCAATTATTAAAGCAATAAACCAAGCCTTGATCTGAGGCGTTTGTCTAATTGGTTCTTGAGAGCTAGTACAAGTTGATTCCAGGTCACTCATAATGTATGTATGTGTATTTGTGGTGTGCCTGTGTCTGTGTGTGTGTTCCTGTCTTTATGTAGGTCCTCCAACATTGACTCTTTGCATCTTTTGTCATCTTGTGAATTTCATGGTTATGAGATGAAAACTAGGATAGCTTAATTTGAATTTCTTTTTAGTGTTTATGTATTTATGAAATTTAGTATTAATGATTTGGAGTATAATTTTACTCTGGAGAACTTTTTATATCCTTTGACCAGTTACCTATTAGAGAATAGTTCTTGGTTTTATGTTTGTGATAATTCTGTATGTAGTATGACTATATGACCCTCATGGTAGATAATTGATGTGAGAACTTTTCTCCTATTCAGAATTTAGTTGCATTGATAATATCTGTGTAAAATGTTTCAATTTCAGGCAATCAAAATTATCTTTTTCCCCCTCTCTCCCTTGTTTGGTTAAAATGTATTTCTCTAGATAGAAAGATAACTGTCCATTTTTTTGAAAGTGTGCCCAATAATAAGGAGGGTGGCTAAGGGCCCACTGTCTTTTGAACAGTTCCAGATTTCTATTATTTCAAGAGTTAGAAAGAATGTGAGAGAAGAAGGTATAATACAAATGGCATTTTGTTAACAGTAGCACTCAGGTTCTGGGGAAAGCAATGGAGCTAGGAAGGGAAGGAGAAAAGGATGCATAGAAGAGACTTGTAGTGAGGTAGGGGATGATGAGGCAATAAGCTTGCTAGGTATAGAATAGTGAACACACCGATAAAATCATAGATCCTGGGAGTAGAGAAGTAATGATATCCATATTACTAAGAATTGACTAACATTGTGCATTGTGGAAAGGTGGCTAGTCTTCGTTGAATGTTTACATCTAAGCTAGTAACTCAGTGGAGTGTTCGAAACTGAACATTTTAAAGGTGTTTTTTTTTCTAAATGCTTATCTTTAATTCTATCAGAATTAGAGATTTAGCAAAAATGTCTCCAAGATGTTTTTTTTTCTTTGTGATGATGTCAGCAATATAGGTAGCTACTTAAAAAAGTGTGTCAGAAAGAAAATTATTAATAAGGTGTAAACACTGAAGAACTATAGTAATTGTATGCATGGAATTTATAATGCATGAGAGATAGTTTACTTATTAATTGAAATTTTGATAAAAATGTTTACTTCTCTATTCTAAATATATTAAAAAGCACCAATAGCATTTATTTTCTAGTTAGACCCAGATAGTTCTAGATCTATTTATATATTTATTCATACTTTTAGTCATCTCCCTGTGATAAATGCTTAGTTCATAGGATGACAAATGCTGTTATGATTCTTATGAATATATTTTTCAACTAAGAACACTCAAAATTCTGTATAAAATCATATTTTCAAAATATTTCTATGAACTGAATACATTTTTCTTTCAGATGGAAAACACAGGTTCAGAGATATAAAATTATTAGATAATTAGTGGTAGAATTGAAAATAAAATTCATGAGTAATGATTTCAGTCCACTGTTGGAATTTAGAGTTTGATATTGTTTTGCTTAGTGCAAAATAAAATAATCCATTTGCATTCAAAATATATAATCTCAAACTGAAGAAAAATGCCTTTTTACTAGATGTCAGTACTTTATAACTAGCCTAAGCTAGTTATAAATTGCAATGAAGTTTCAGCCCAAAGAAGTCTTTAAAGTATCCATCCATGGATGTGTGGTATTTTAGGTAAATCATGTTAAATAGATAAAATGCACTTAATGAGTGACAATCTATTATAAACAGTTAATCATCTATTTTTTGGTGGGTGAGGAATGGTAAATCAGAGAATGTTGGCCATCATCTATTGAATTATTAATGTAGCGCCTCCTTTTGATCGATGAAAATAGCCAATTTCTATACTCCAAAAATATCTGTATCTTCTGGTTACTGCCATTCTCTCCTGTATCTAGTGAAATCCTACCTATTCTTCAAGGTCCAGTTCAAATGTCCCCTCCTCCACCAAGATTTCCCTCATGCACTTAGCTGGTGTAGTTTCCATGTTTCTCTCCCTGAACTTCCTGGTGTAAGATCAACCTTTCTCCCACCTAATTGCCATGTATATATGAGGATCTTTGCTCTCTTTCTTTTGTATTTATTATTTTCTAATCTTTGATGAATGATTCCTCTAAGAGGGCAGAGCATAAGCAGCACACATACACACACACACACATGCACACACACACACACACACACACACACACTGAAATAAAAATGTTTTTTGTTCCCCAACACACACCTTTTGGGGAATCCTCATAAGGTTCTTCTTCTTTTTTTTTTTTTTGGAAGTGGGAAGGCAAGGCAATTGGAGTTAAGTGACTAGTACGTGTAGGAGGCCATAATCAGGTCCTCCTGACTCCAGGGTCCGTTCTGTATTCACTGTGCCATCTAGCTGCTCTCCTCATAAGGTTCTTCAATGTAAATCTTCTGGCTCTGGGTATCACTGCCTTTCTAGAATCCCTAATGAATACTTCTCTTTGCCACAAGGAGTCATGATCCTCAAAGGTTCTTCTTTCTTCAAGTTACTGTTTTGCCACCTCTGTCTGTGAGCTCTTCCTTTATCATCAGTCACCACCTTTTAAAGTGAATCCTTACCAATTCCAGATTCCAGTGGGACCTTTAAAGGTGTTGATGGATCTCTAAGTTGCCTGGGCTCTGTCTTCTTGAAATATTCGTTCATTTAGCATTACAAAGTAATAAATACAAAAGAAAGACATAGACACATGGCAGCTTGGTGAGAGAAGGGTTGATGCTTTTTATATTAGAAGTTCAGAGAAAGTCTTTCTCACTTGATACCAAGGAAAATGAGCAAGAGTGAGTCACTTTTTAATTTTTAATTTAATAATTTAATAATTCATAAGACATTAATGCTTCCTGATCCTGAGCCAACAAGAAAATTCTTGGTCATTGCATAATATGAGTCACTTGTGGCTGGAAGTAGATTCACCAAACCTTTCCACACTTGGTTAGAACTAGGAAAGGAATATCTGCAAATACTTCATATAAGCTACCAGAAAGGGCAAATACTTCATATAAGCTACCAGAAAGGGCAAATATGAGCACATATGTGTGTGTGTGTGTGTGTGTGTGTGTGTGTGTATGTTTGTAGATCTATGTCTATCTCCATAACACATCTACATCTCACTACCGTATTGCAGGCTGGATGTTACATATACAAATAAAAAAGCAAAGTAGATCTTTCTCTCAAGTAGCTTATGCAAAATGTTCAGAAATTAGTCAATGCATGATGCATACTAAAAAAATGCACAGAGGTTGAAAGGGGGAACATAATAATAAAAAAAATAGGAAAGTTTCTAGTAGGAAATGTCATTTGAACTAAACCTTGAGGTAGCTAGAGATCTAAAAGGCAGAGGAAATGAGGGAATGCATTCAATAATAGTACAGAGTTGGGAAGTTGAAGGTTGTATGTAGGCAATAGAAAGTATGACAAAGTGTAGAGTGTTTTGAGGGCAAGTATGGTTAGCCTGGAAATACAGGCTAGAGCTAGATTGGGAAAGTCTTTAAATATCAAGGAAATGAGTTTATATTATCGTAAGTGCAAAGAGGAGATTCTTGAGCAGGAATGACACGTTCAACCCTACATTTCAAGAAAATAAATTTGGCCACAGTGTGAAAAACAGATTGAAAAGAGAAAATGGTTGGGAGAGATACTCCCTATCTAGTACTCCTAATTAGCAGATTAAAATAATATTTTAGGGTAGAGGTTATGAGGACTTTGAGATAACTGTGGTGAGAATAGAGAGAAAGTAACTGATGCAAGAAATAATGGAGGAGGTAGAATTGACAATACTAGAGAAAAACAAGAAATGGAGCAATTGGCGTATTATTTTTGACTTTATCTTCAAACTAGCAGCACACTATAAAGATTTACTGTTTGAAATGTATTGTAGAAGAGGACTTATTCAAGTATTTGGTTCAGAAAAACTGGCAGAACTTTGCCAAGCACAACCCTTCTGCAACTTAGTGAGAAGACCTTTGCACAACACAATCTCTTGTCACTCTTATGTTATGTCCGCTTTCTGTAAGCTTGGAAAGAAATTGGTTCATAAATAACCCAAAGGAAGAAATAAATTAGAAAATGAAAAGATAGTCTGCTTCAATACATGCAAATGTTCAATTTTCAGAACTCCCTAAAGATCAATGAAGCATTATGAGAAATAGAAAATTGCTGATTATTCTAGTTTATAGACAAGATGGACTGGAAAATATTCTAGGTGTCAAAAATGATGTTCAGTGAATTTTGTTGTGGGGGAGTGTTGCCTTCAACATTTTTATTTAAAATATATGTATATATAAGTTCAAAGCATTATGTATCTGATACTGTTGAATACCCATAGATAAAATCCAATAATTTTCTTCATTAGGCTGTTAATGAATTCTATTATTCCTAAATTTCTACTTTTTCCTCATTGACCTGTAAGAACTAAAAGGGAACATAATTTTTGTTAGGTTCAATATTTCTAGTTCCATTTGTCATAACAGTAGAATATTTGCTAGTATATCCAATTATATTTATAAATGCTGCCTGGATAAATTATACTTTTAAGTTTAATAAACCAAATTTAACTATATGAGCAAATTAAATGATGTATATTTGTATTTCTAAACTAACAAGATTACTTTAGATCAATAATGATGCCTTTTTAAAGTATTGTATGCATTGAATTTCCCCTAATTTTTCAGTTAAAAAAAGGAATAAAAACAAGCTAGGAATTTTTTTTTCTCCTTGACACGCACATGGCTTCAATTGTTTTGGAAATCTGACAAATGTACTCAGTACTAACTAGTAAAAGTCTTGAATAAGTCTACATTTTTATTTAATTAAAAATTTTGGCTAAAATCATCAGTCATTTCAGTGGGGGAAAAAACCCATGAACAATTCCCTGAGATTGCTCATCTATAAAGAGTCTTGGAATTATAGGGGAATCCCAACACCTCTATGCTCCCTCTGCAACCCCATAAGAAAAACCACACCTCTATTGTAATCAGCATAGGCAAAAGGCCAGGGCCTTTCTACCATCCAAGGTGTCATATTCAACTAATAGTGGTTAGATAGGAGTGGTAGGAGGTGAGGATCAGGAACATGTTTATTTTAGAAAGCTATGAAAATAATATTCAAAAGAATTAATAATTCTTTAGGAGAAGAACTCTTTAGTACAAAAAGCAGGAGCTTTTATCTAGGTTTCTTTTCCCCCATTTTATACTGTTAGTGATTTATGGACGACCATACTGAGTGTTAAAATGTAAGAATAAACATCTTTTCTTCCTCGTAAAATATAACCTATTTACAGGCAAGGATCATGTTTCAAATAAATGTTTTGAGCAGTAGTTTTCTTGTACTCCTCCTTTTTCTCCACTAAGATATTTTCCTTTAAATACAGAAGAAGAAGGCTATCTATATAATTCCCAAATGGCATTAATTCATTTTTTTAAAAAAAAATTAAGTTTTTTAATTAGTATTATATTATCTACAAGAAGACAGTTACATGAATTTATCATCTTTTAACTTATTGTGTTCAAGTGTTTTCCATTGTTCACATATCAAGGATTTTTTTTCCCAAGAAGTTTTCACTGATATCAGGAAGCTCATGGAAAGCAGTCTCCTTTTTAGTTTCATATTGGAAGATGTTAATGTTCTGCCTTCACCCATGATTTATTACCTGAAGTATTTTTAAAAATGATATAATTGACAGGTCCTGACAGTATCTGAACTTAAAAAATTTAAAAGTCTACTACTAATAACTTAGTTGGGAAAACATTCTCTTACACTTTATCTCTCCTACAATTCTCTCAGGATGGTTAGAGAAGGAAGGTGAAACCATATTCATCCCGTTGTGAATGAGGTTAAAACAAAAAAAAAAAATTGACAGACTGCAGCTGTTGCCTACTCTCCTCAAATGGTACTAAGCAATCACAATGTAATGTTTAGATAAACTGCCTAGGCAAAAAAAGGGCCAAGTCAGCAACTGAGAACTGCTGAGAATTTGATGAGTACAAAGGGAAAGGCATATAACAATTGCATCTCTGTAGCATTTGGATGTTTGTATGTGAAGTTCTTTGTTGAATTTTCTAAATATGGGTGACAAAGTTCTAAAAACTTTTGAAAAACTGAAGTGATAGTATTCAAGATCTCACATCGCCATGGATTTTCTAGTTCATCTGTTAGACTTTGAAAATGACATACAAAACAGCACTACATATACTTCTCTCTTTGGAGGTAGACACAGAGTTTAGACATAGTTTTTAGACCTGTGGGATAACTAGTTGAGATTAGAACGATTTTTCTCTGTCATTGAAAAGTCTATATCTACTGGTGTTTGAAAGAGGTCAGCTTCCCCTGAGGGAAGTCATTTGTCTGTTTCCACCCAAACCCAGCCAGGGAACTGGGGTCTTTGAAATAAAGTACAATTTCAATGAATTGACCCAAGCTGGAATCAATAAATGAACATGACCAATCAACAACTCAGAGGCCTGGGGGTGAGCTGGATATATTCAGGAACCAGGTCATACATGTGAAGAACAGAGAAGGAAGTGCCATTATGGGTTCTGAACTCAGCCGAGAGTTTAAGTGCTAAAGATTCCACTTTATTAAACAAACAACTTCACGATATTAAAAGAATTTTGGCTAATAGTTGTGGGTTTGGGTTTTTTTGGGGGGTGGTAGGTGGGAAGGGAGAATATAGCTACTCCTTTTCCATGACACACTTGTGCCAGCTTAGATGCCCAAGTGGCCAGATGTGACTGGAAGTGGCTCCATGTGCCTGCATGTCAGCACTTGCAGGCACAAGTCAATAATCCGTCTAATGGCTTTTGGCTGGATTCATGTAATCCAATTGAATGGCTGCTCTTCCCCTGCTGTGAGAGGAAGTAAGGCCCTTCTTGTTATTTCTCTTTCTGGGGAGCCTTTCAATAAATCCCACACCAGAGCTGGCTGTTCTCATCACCCTTGAAAGTTAAGTGCTTTTCTGCATTCAGTTTATTTTCTTGAGAACAGGATCTACAGTCCCACACAGTTCAATCATAAAAACACATTACCAAAATACTTAAGGGTTGCATTCCTTTATTCTTATTTTTTTATAGGGTGCTTCAAATTGCTACTGTCAAAACTTTCCTAAAATAAATTCTATATAATATGTTCTTTTTGACAAGTAAGAAAAATAAGACAGATTACTTCCTTGTTTACGAAACAATGAAACTCAAAAACAAAAAGCGATTAGAATTTGTAAACCACGTCTTTTTACATAGCAAGATATTGTCTGTAGAAAGCAAATTCTGCATCTCATTATTGAATTTTTTTGTTCTATTTGATGTTGAATACTTACTTAAAAATCCTAAAATGCTCTACAATGGGAATGATCTCAAGATAAACAAGCCTTGGCCTTAGGTTTGTTTTTTTAAACTAATTTCATCTAATTACTCCATCTTCCTAGCTGTATCGTTTTTATTTTGGAGATTATAGATGTTTCTTGTTATTATGATATTTCTTCAAAATTAGGTTAGCACTAGGACATTACTTTTCTTCTATAAAAGCAGCTGGACATTTTTGACTTTGCTTTTTTGAAGTCTACTTGTCTGCTCTCAGTTTTTAGTGGATTTTTCTCCCTTTCTTGAAGATGATTAACTGCTTGATTGTGCACAGCGCCCTCACTGCAAAATGTACTCAGCATTTAGCATGATTGCAAATGCGCTTAGAAGTAAGTGTATACTAACAGTTATTGTCTATAGGCCTCGCTGATGAACATTTAAAGTTCCTATTTCACAGTTCCTCTCTGTATCACCTTAAAATAAGCAAGTACAATGTCCAATTAATGCTGGAAAGTTTTAAAGCTAACTCACAAAGATCAACATCTCCTGGCTGCCCATTAAAAAAAAGAGGAAAAGTCTCCATTTTGCTTACCCTGCCTATGAAGGAAATGTCATTATGAAAACTTCATTAATATGTAAATTGCAACATTTTGATTATCACTTGCAGACCCCTTTTGTTAAGAAAAAAAGAGGAAAGGAGCTAACCAGATTGCAATAATTTACATAATAAAAACTCAGTGGTGGCAATGCCACAAAGTAAAGAACCCAAGTAAGGCTAGCATGTCTTTTTTTTTTTTTTAACAGCTTAATATAATATTAGAAACGCAAAGTACAAAAGGGCAGAAAATATTTTTCTATTACTGACAAAATCTATTTTAGGAAGAAATTACAGGTATTGTAGACCACGATAGGATTGAATATGCATCTACAATGTTAACACATGCTTTCTTGCTTTGCAATATGTGTATTTCAGATTGTTCTTGTTTAGTGATTTAAACACATGTTTAAAAAAAAGAATTGCAACTTCCAATTTATGATGGACAAAAAATCATCTAAGCACAAAATATGTTCCACTGACAGACACATACTAATCTTGCAGTCTACTGAGAACATGATATATACTGATTTAACTGTTAGCAATCAGATTTAGATTCTGAGATACTGAATATAATTAAAGTGAATAAAATCAGAATATGTATATGACAATTAAGTTTTCATTTTGAAGTCCCAAGTTAAATAAAATCCATGAGTTTAAAGAGCTTTAGAATAAAATGAAAAATTGAGACTATTAATTTGCGTAAATTTCATAAAAATCCTTTACTCCAAACATCTAAAAGAACAAGACAAAAAGTAGTCTTTTCTACTTGAGTTATCAATAAGTTTTATATTGCACTTATAATTAGATACACAATATATACATATTTATGATTTCAGCATTTAAATACATATATAGTGATATAAAATTAATCAAGTTGAAGATGCTTTGAATAAATATTGGGCCTAATATAACAACATAGAGTTAGAGTAGCAAGGAATTTATTGGTCATTTAGATCAACCCCCTTATTTTACAGATGAGCCCAAAATCAGACCAGTCTCTAAAATTGCTTCTAACTCTAAGATTCTATAATTCAATACTACATAGAACTTAAAAATTAAAAGTGCAGTGATGAGAAATAACCATAATGATGCCCTATCGCTTCCTTAAAATAGATGTAAAAAAGATTAAATACGTTCAATTTTTAAAAAGCCCTTAAGAAACCTAATAACGTACAAGACTTAAGTGCTATGCAGGGGGCTATATGAATGGGAAAGTTTCAAGAAGATCGAGAATTTTCTTCAAATGCTGATTTCTACTTGGAATCAAGGTAATGCCATATTTCCAGTTTAATCTTTTGTAGTGACCATCTTTGGTGTCAAAGCAATTAGGTTAGCACCGGGTAGACCTATTAATCATTTCTGTAGTGATGGCTAAATTATATAAGTATATTGATTTGAAATCTTGGGTGGGGGTAAATAGATTAATGAGTTGACTTCAATTTGGTGTGATAATTTAAGAATTAAAAGATCCGGTACCCATCTGTGTCACATTGTTGGGTACATAAATTCATCCTGCTTTGACCCTATAGTGATGTTGGCATTTCTATATTTTTTCTGCCTTCTGCTCTCCTCTGCAAGCATACACGTTAGTGTGAGTGTGTGCACGTGTGTGTGTGCATATGGTCATGGGGACAATGCCAGAAACAAAGCTGGATTAAATAAATAAGCAAGTCATAAAACAGGAAAGTATCCAGTTAGTCATGAAAGCAAGAAAGCTTGGGGAGCAGTTGAATGGAAAGAAAAACTTCCAGGGTTGCTTCCTAGGGAGAAGCATGAAGGAGAGACTATCTCTTCGAAGGACCAATGATGAGAAAATGCTAGTTTTTTGCTACATGAGTGCCTCCATGTGGTGTATGTGTGTGCCATTTCCAGTGTGGATCACTACTGGTCTCAGATGAATATGACCTGCTCTAAATTCAGCCTTATTGTTTGAGTTGACTGGTCTGTAAAGCTCTGACCTTTGGCTTAAGGTCCTTCTTGTTCTCTATAGATTTTGTATTTATGGGTGCTATATTTTGACTTTTAAAGTATCAAAACATTGCAAGCCTTTGGAAATATTCTAAGCTGTCATTTTAGCAACTTTTCAAAACTATCATAAAGGGAGAGAAATAAAAGGAAAATGAATTTTAATAGCCCATAGTTCAGTTTGATGTTGGATTTATGATCATATTAAAGTTATTTATCAAAATTAATTGTTCTTTAAAATAAACACAGTTGGTTGTATAGATTTGTTTCCGTAGTTTTAAAAGTTTTAAAAGGATTTCCACTCTCTCCCAAGTTAGTTTCTATGGAAAGGTTCTATTGTAATCTATGAAACCTATCAAATTGAAATAAAATTTAAAATAACATCAAAAACAAATTGAAAAGCTTTTTCATTTCATTGGCAAAACAATTCATATGAATTAGCGAACCGACATTGGACTTGCTAATACAAATATAATTATGTATTTTTTTCAGAAACTATTAATTCTTAATCTATTCACAAAGTTGAAATGTGGAAATATTTCAATATCTAGAAAAATTCCATTTTGAAAAGCCAGAATGTCAAGTCATTTGTTTTCTTAATATTCCACAAAATTTTTAGAATCAACAGTTGATTTATTTTTACTTTTTAGTAGTTGAAAAAATTTTATTTTAGACTCAAACATCAGAATACAAATACAGAATAGAGAAAAGAAAAGAAAATATCACAAACAAATATTGGAACCAAAGTAAGAAAAGAAAAAAAATAATTTCCTATGTTTAGCAGAACATAAGAGAGAATTCAGAATATTTGATGATAAACTTTCATTTCAAGAAAGCCCATATGATAAATACTACTGACAACTGTCCTTTTTTTCTTTACTTCCTTATGATTTTCTTTTGTTCTCTGCCTTGCACTATATACTTTTTCTAATGAATTCTACCCTTGGTCTTTGTTTTTATGCATATCTCTTGCTTCCTATCCCTCCTAACTTGTCTGCCTTACTCTCCTATTACTTAGCTTATCCCCCTCCAAGGATCCCTCTCCTAGTCTCCCATTCCCATAAGTCTAAACACCCTTCAGTAACCCTGTTGACCTATTCCCTTATCCTATTCTGTAGAGATCACTCCCTTATTCTCCTGCTCTAAGTACCTTTCAATACTCCACCCCTTTAACCTATTCCCTCACCTTCCCTCTAGGGATCCCTCCCTTTTCCTCTCCCCCTCCCTATCCCTTTACCATTTAGTTTCTTCTGAATTTAGAAGATTTTTTTATTCTTCTAGATGTATATGTATGGTTTAAACCCATTATCAATGAAAGTAGGTTCCCAGAGCCCTCCTCCCCTATCTAATTCCTCTGTAAGGATTCTTCCTCTTGCACCTCATTTATATAAAATAATTACTTGTTTTAGCCATTCCTAAATGGTTTTACTTTATAAAATCATATCATACTCAGGTCTACCCCAATCTTTCTTATGAACTATCCAATTACTAATCACAATCTTAGACATATATACATTTTAAAAAAATGTAAGTGATCTGTCCTTATTGAATCCCTTGTAATCAGTCTTTGGTATGTACCTTATGTTTCTCTTGGCTCTTACATGTCAATCTTCTATTAAGTTTAGGTTTTTTTTTTAACACAATCTTGAAAGTGACTATTAATCAAATATCAATTTTTTTTTCCATTCAAGATTATGTTTAAATTGGCTAGATATGCTATTTTTGACTGCTCTTTGAAATATAGTGTTCTAAGACTTCTAGTCCTTTAGTGTCTCTACCGCTAGGTCTTGTGTGATTCTAATTGTGGCACATCATATTTAAATTGATTTTTTCTTCTTTCTTTTAATATTTTGTTCTTGAGCTGGGTTTTTTTTGGGGGGGAGGGAGGAATTTGACTGTAATATTCCTTTGAGTTTTCCTTATAGAATTTCTTTCAAGTGGTGTTAGATGGATTTTAAAAGATTTCTATCCCCCCCACCTTATTCTAATGTTTCAGGACAATTTTCTTTAATTATTTATTATGTTATTGTATCAAATTTCTTTTTTTATCACAACTTTCAAGCAGTCCAATTATTCTTATATTTTCTCTTCTTGATCTGTTCTCTAAATCAGTTGTTTTTCTTTAAAAGATGTCTCACTTTCTTTTCTATTTTTTTCACTCTTCATATTTTGTTTAATTATTTTTTGATCTCTTACAACTTTTCTGGCTTTGCCTTGCTCAATTATAATTTTCAAGGTGTCATTTTCTTCCTTAAGATTCTGGAATTTCTTGAATAATTGGTTGACTTTTTTTCATAATCTTGTTTTTCTTTTTCTTTTTCTTTTTTTAGTTTTTCCTTTATCTCTCTCATTTAATTTTAAAAGTCTTTTTTAAGTTATTCTATGAATTCTTTTTGGACAAGTTTGGACAATTGGATGTTATTCTTCGAGAGAGAGGAGGATTTCTTTGTTTCAATATCCTCCTCTGCAGATGAACCCCAGTCCTCTTTATTCACATAGTATCTTTCTGTGGTTGGATTCTTTCTCCTTTGCCTGTGAATTATGTTCATAGTAATAACTTAATTTTTGCACTCACTTCTAGCCCTGGGCTATGGGGGATGATACCTCTTACCCCAAGTCTTATTTCTCCCCTCTAGCCTGGAACCAAAGCCTCCTGTAAGTGCTCACAGTCAGAGACATTCTGCTTTTGCACTCATCTGATGTGTGCTGGTTCCTTCTCACCCCCATTGCTTTCTGCAGCACAGCTGGGTCTGGTGTTCCTTGTCAACAGGGGTTCCTTAGATCTTCCCCAGCTCGGACACCCAAGTCCCATCACTATCCTGGGGCTAAAGTCTTGTGCCTGGGGCCAAAGTGTCCTCCCAACCCAGTTATCCCCAGGGCTTGCCATTTGTTGTTAACATGGACCCTAGCCTGGAGGTGTTCTCTTCCGAGGAACCAAACCTCCTGGTTCTGGGATTTTTCTTCTGGTATTCTCAAATTGTCCCAAGAAGACTCCTGTTTTGCTCCTATTCTTATTTATTTTACCTGCAATTTGTTTGCCATAAGAGTCATTTTATCCCTTTTATGGGATAAAATTTTGAGAGTGCAGAAATTTCTGACCTATTCCACCATCCTCCCAGAATCCTTTCTGATGTCTTTTTATTTTAAAATAATATAGAGAAATGTGGGAAGATGGTGGAGTAGGTCAGAATGTACGCAGCTCTCAAAATTTATCCTAAAATAAGATGGAACATTGCCTCAAAGTGAACATAGAGAAGCTGGAACAAATAAAAGCTGGGGTAAAGCCGTTGTCCTTCTGAGATAGTTTGAAGGACCCCAGGAAGCGTAGGCCCCCACGGGAGCAGGCCTGGCCCTAGGGAATTATAACACTTTGGGCAGATTCTGCTTCCATCAACCAGCAACAACTCTCAGGGAGTCTGCCTCTGCAGTGGAAATTTTAACCTTATGGACAGTGTGGGGTTGGATGCCCTGGGAGATCATCCCTCTGCTGTGGATGTCAGGGCCAGCTGTGCTGAACAAACGAGGTTCTGGGTTGGGGCAACACGCCTGGTGAGTGCAGTAGCAAAGGGGCAAGAACCCTGCTGGCTGAGAGCACTTACAAGAGCAGGGAGATCCTTGTTCCAGAGCAGAGAACTGCGCTGAGATTTGCAGCCTCTGGAGGGACCACAGGGAGCAAGATCCTTTGTGGGAGAGTGTGACTAGGGGATCTGTCTGTGGCTTAGGGTAGAGAGGAGTCCCTGAGGTCAGCCCTGGACAGACCTCAGAAAAAAACAGTAAGAAGTACCTGAGACCTAGGACAACCTTCTCCATCCACACCTTGGGACTAGAACCTGACTATAATAAACAAACAAACCAAATGAAGCAAAGCAAAAACAAAAATCAGTAAACAAAGGAGAAAGAATCCAATCATAGATAGCTGCTATGGGAAGAGAGAAGACTGAGGTTCATATTCGGAGGAGGAAAGGGAAGCCAGAAAGGCCACTCTTACTTTAAGGAGAAATGCCAAATGATATGGAGACCAAAGAGTTCTTTGAAGAACTTAAAAAGAACTTCAAAAATCAAATAAGTGAAATGAGAAAAAAATGAGTGAAATAAGTAAGAGTGAGTCTAGAAAATTATGAAAAGAAAACCAACCAACCGCAAAAAAAGTTCCAAAAACTTACGGAAGAAAACAACTCCTGAGAGGATTCTGGGAAGATGGTGGATAGGTCAGAAAATTCCAAACTCTCAAGATTTTTCCCTACAAAAGAGATAAAATAGCACCTCAGGGTGAATATTGGACAGTAAAAATTATGTAAGAGTAGGGACAGAGCAGGGGTGATCCTAAGGCAATAGGAGAAGAAAGGAAGAAAAGTCTCAGGATGAGGTTTGATCCTTGTAAGGAGTAAACACCTCTAGGCTAGGTCCTAGATCCACTTGAGCAAAGCTAAGCATACATAATCCTAAATGATAAAAAAAAAAAAGGACATTTAAAGAACTGTAAGACTTTCAGGACTTTGCTAAAGATAAATAAACAAAGAAACCTCAACTCAAGGGAAGATTTGACCAAAGTCAAGAGAAATATAAGGTATATACCAAACACTAATTACAAGCCCTCAGTAAGTACAGATTGTTTCCCTTTTATGAACTTAAAATGTAAAATGTATGTCTAAGATTGTTAATAGTAATTGACTAGTTCATAAGAAAGATTGGGGTAGATCTGAGTAAGATATGACTTTTAAAAGTTCCATTTAGGAACAGCTAAAAAGAGTAATTATTTTATATAAATGAGATGTGAGAGGGCAAACTAACAGAGGAATTAGGTGGGGGAGGAAGGCTGTTTAGGTGTGGAAATCTACTTCATGGGAATGGGTTCAAGAGGGGTATAGAAGAGTGTTTAGATTTTTGGCAATGGGAGGATAAGGGAGAGATCCTGGGAGGGGAGTAGGTTAAATAATAGGAGTGCGAAGTAGAGGGTAGAAATAAAGTAGAGGAGTTAGGAGGGACAGGATACAGAGATATGCACAAACATAAAAACAAAGATCAGAAGCAGAATTTGTGAGGGAAAGTTTATCTCTGTATGTATATGTATAGATGTAAATGTGTATATCTCGGTATAAATATATCTGTACTTAATTGGGGGGAAAAAGGGAGGAAAGAACAAAGTGAAAAGAGCACAGCAGACAACAAAAGAAAGCTATCAATAAGAAAATGAAAGGATGGATTGCTCTCAACGATACATAGTATTTATTATATAGACTTTCATGAAATGGAAATTTATTGCTATATGTTTTGAATCCTCTCACATTCTGCTGTGCACATGATCTGCTTTTTTTCTTTTCTTATTTTGTATTTAAGTTTCAAAATCTAGGTTTGTAATATGTTTCTTTTCCTTATTGTGTATTTAAGCTTCAGTAATTAAAAAAAAAGCAAAAAATAACTCCTTGAAGACTAGAATTGGGCAAGGGGGAGTCAATGACATAATAAAACACAAAGAAATAATAAAAACAAAAGTGAGAGAATTATAAAAAGAAGAGAATGAGACACATTTCATTAGAAAAACAACTGATCTGTAGAAGAATTGAGGAGAGACAATGTAAGAATTGTTAGACCACCTGAAAGGTATGACAAAAGAAAAAAAATTCTTGATGCAATAGTACAAAATAATTGTTAAAGAAAACTGTTGTAAAGTTCTAGAATGAGAGGGCAAAGTAGAAATAGAAAAAAAAAATAACCTATCAGCACCTGAAGAGATCCCAGGATGAAATCTTATAAGAATATTGTAGTCAAATTTCAAAGCTCCCAGGTTAAGGAGAAAATACAAGCAACAAAGAAAAAAAAACCACAATTTAAATATTGCAGAGGTACAATCAATACCAGGAGACCCAACAGCTTCCATGGTAAAAATTTGTAGGGCTTGAAACAGTATATTTTGAAAACAAAAGAAATGGGGTTGTCACCAAAAATAATTTACCCAACAAAACTAGTATAATGCTGAATAAAAAAAAAGGATATTTAATAAACTAAAAGACTTTCAGGTATTTGTGGGAAAAAAAAAGACCAGAATTAACTAGAAAATCCAACATATAAGATCTAGGAGAGATATAAGATAAACATTAAAGACCAATTATAAGACCAATTATAGAACAATATAATTACAGAACAATATAAAGACCAACTATAATCAATAATTTCAAACCGTTTACATATTATAGGGAAAAAATGTTATCTGTGCTCTTATGACTGTCATCATTAGGTACTCTGAAAAAAAGGCTTGAACTGAGCTAAAAAATAATACTGGGTATAGAGAGGTAAAAAAGTAGCAATTATCTTATAAAAATGAAACCTAAAAGGAAGAACTGATGCAGAGGAAGCAAATAAGGATGGAGGGTTAGGGGTGTTGGAACTTTATTCTCATCAGAACTACGTTAAAGAGGAACAGCACACTTAAGCCTTATTTATTTACTTATTTATAAGTTCTAATTTATAAGATGGGGAGGGGACAGAGGGTGGGGAGGGTGGGTAGATTAAGGAATAAGGGCTAGGTAGTGGTTAGATGTAAATTAGACACCTCAAGAAGGTCAGGGTAAGTAGGACAAGCAGGATAAACAGTGAGGAAACATGGGATGGAGGAAAATATACAACTGGTAATTATAACTTTGAGTGTGAATAAGACGCACCCTCTCACCCCTATAAAAAGAAGTGGATAGAATAAATGGATTAAAAATCAGAATTCATTAATATGTTGTTTGTAAAAACATAATTAAAATGAGATACGAAGTGAAAATAAAGGGTTATAGTAGAATTTATTATGCTTTAGCTGATGTAAAAAAAGTCAGGGGTAGCAATCTAAGACATTTAAAGCTAAAATAGATTTAATTAAAAGAGATAAACAGGGAAAGTACACTGTGTGTCACTAATATTTTTCAACATTGTTTTAAAAATGCTACCAATAGCAATAAGGAAAAGAAATTGAAGAAATCAGAATTGTAAGTGAGGTTATAAATTTGCTCTTTTGCAGATAATATGATATATCTGGAAAATCCTAAAGATTCAACTAAAAAGTTAGTTAAAGTAGTAGGATATAAAGTAAAGCTACATAAATCATTAGAATTTTTCTGTATTATCAACAAAATCTTACAAGAAGAGATATCCCATTTAAAATAATTGTAGATAGTATAAAACACTTCAGAGTATACCTGCTAAAATAGACCTAGGAATTGCATGAATGTAATTATAAAATACTCTTATAAAAATAAAGCTAGATTTATTTTTATTTTTTAAAATTTATTTATTTTTAGTTTTAACAGACATTTTCAAATTTTCTCCTCATCTTTCCCCTCCACCCATCCCTAGATAGTGTGCATTCTGATTACCATTTCCCCCGTCTGCCCTCCCTTCTATCACACCCCTCTCTTCTCTTAGGCCCATCCCTTCTATTTTCTTGTAAGGCAAGATAAATTTCTATACCCCATTACCTATATATCTTATTTTCCAATTGCATGTAAAAATAATTTTTAACATTCATTTTTAAATTTTTGAGCTCTCTACTCTCCTTCCCTCCCTCCCCACCCACCTCCACTGAGAAGGCAAGCAATTCAATATTATACATGTGCAGTTATGCAAAACACTTCCATAACAGTTATATTGTGAAATACTAACTGTATTTCCCTCTATCCTATCTTGCCCCCCATTTATTCTATTTTCTCTTTTGAGCCTATCTCTCTTCAAAAATGTTTACTTCTAATTACACCCTCTCATTTACCCTCCCTTCTATCTTTTTTTTTTTTTATATTTAACTTCTTACATTTGTTTTCACAAATTTTTGGGTTCCAAATTTTCTCCCCTTTTCTCCCCTACCCCCACCCCAATACCCCAAGCAATCTAATTTTCCCTATCTCCAATCTGCCCTCTCTTCTGTCATCCCTCCCTTCTCTTGTATCCATCTTCTCTTTTCTCCTGTAGGGCCACATGACTTTCTATTCCTCATTAACTGTATATCTTCTTTCCTAGTAGCAACAACAATACTAAACAGTTGTTCCTAAAACTTTGAGTTCCAAATTCTCTCCATCCCTCCCTCCCCCACCCATTCCCTTTGGGAAGGCAGGCAATTCAATATAGGCCCTATCTGTGTAGTTTTGCAAGTGACTTCCCTGATAGTCGTGTTGTGTAAGACTAACTGAATTACCCTCCATCCTATCCTGCCCCTCATTGTTTCTCTTCTGTCTTTTGATCCTGTCCCTCCCCGAGTGTTGACTTCAAATTGCTGCCTCTCTCCCTTTGCCCTCCCTTCCCATCATTCCCCCCACCCTGCTGATCTCCTTCTCCCCCCAATTTTCCTATACTGTAAGATAGGTTTTCAATACCAAAATGAGTGTGCATTTTATTCCTTCCTTTAATCAAATGTGATGAGGGTAAACTTCTTGGGTTTTTTTTTCTCAGCTCTCCTCTTTTTCCCTCCACTAAAAAGTCTCCTACTTACCTCTTAATTGACATATAATTACCCCATTCCATTTCACCCTCTTTCCTCCCACTATATTTCTCTCACCATTTACCTTAATTTCTTTTAAGATATGGTCCCATCCTATTCAATTCAATCTGTGCTCTCTGTCTCTCTGTGTGTGTGTGGTCCCACCAACTACCCAGATACTGAAAAGTTTTAAGAGTTACAAATATTGTCTTTCCATGTAGGAATGTAAACAGTTCACTTATGGTAAGTCCCTTAAGATTTCTCTTTGCTGTTTCCTTTTTCATGCTTCTTCTCATTCTTGTGTTTGAATGTCAAATTTTCTTTTCAGCTCTGGTCTTTTCATCAAGAATGATTGAAAGTCCTCTGTTTCATTGAAAGACCATATTTTCCCCTGAAGTATTATACTCAGTTTTGCTGGGTAGGTGATTCTTGGTTTGAGTCCTAGTTCCTTTGACTTCTGGAGTATCCTATTCCACGCCCTTCGATCCCTTAATGTAGAAGCTGCTAGATCTTGAGTTATCCTGATTTTATTTCCACAATACTGGAATTGTTTCTTTCTAGCTGCTTGCAAGATTTTTTCCTTGAGCTGGGAGTTCTGGAATTTTGCCACAATGTTCCTAGGAGTTTCTCTTTTTGGATCTCTTTCAGGTGGTGATCGATGGACTCTTTCAATACTTATTTTGCCCTCTGGTTGTAGAATGTCAGGGCAGTTTTCCTTGATAATTTCATGAAAGATGATGTCTAGGCTCTTTTTTTGATCATGATTTTCAGGTAGTCCCATAATTTTTAAATAGTCTCTCCTGGATCTATTTTCCAGGTCAGTTGTTTTGCCAATGAGATATTTCACATTCTCTTCCATTTTTTCATTCTTTTAGTTTTGTTTGGTGATTTCTTGGTTTCTCGTAAAGTCATTAGACTCCATCTGTTCCATTCTAATTTTGAGAGAACTATTTTCTTCAGTGAGCTTTTGAACCTCTTTTTCCATTTGGCTAATTCTGCTTTTGAAAGCCTTCTTCTCCTCATTGGCTTTTTTAACCTCTTTTGCCAATTGAGTGAGCCTATTTTTCAAGGTGTTATTTTCTTCAGCATTTTTTTGGGTCTCCTTTACCAAGGTATTGACCCATTTTTCATACTTTTCTTGCATCTCTCTCATTTCTCTTCCCAGTTTTTCCTCCACCTGTCTAACTTGCTTTTCAAAATCCTTTTTGAGCTCTTCCAAGGCCTGAGCCCATCCGACATCCCCCTGGGGTGTCTGGTGTACCGAGGCCCCGCCCTCCACATCTTTCCCTGATGGCAAGAATATGTCCTCGTCATCATATCCGAAGGTTGGGATCATTTGCATCTGTTCAAAAAAACTCTCTATAGTCTTATTTTTCTTCCCTTTTCTATTCATTTTCCCAGCCCGTTGCTTGACTTCTGAGATTCCTGTCCACACCCGCCTAGATCCGCCCAGCTAGTGCTTGGAGTCTGAGATTCAAATGGGCTTTCTGAAGCAGGCGCTGAATGTGAGCTTTAGTTCTGGTGCTGGGGTGTGGGCAGGGCCGCCTCCCAGGCTCAACTCCCTCAGGGGCTTTATGCAGAGACCTTCAGAAATGGAGCAGGTAGGGGCAGGGCCGCCTCCCAGGCTCAGCTCCTTCAGGTGGTTTATGCAGAGACTTTCAGTAATGATCCTGCTTGCTGCTGGGGGAGTCCTGGGCCACCGCCGCTGCCTCCGCTGCTGCCCCCGCCTCTGCCTCCCCCGCTTCCTCCCGAGGGGGCCTGAGTCACAGAGACACCCCGCTCCCCTCTAGGCCAGCCTAGCCGTCTCTCTCACTGACCTGTAGCTTCTGTGGGTGGAGGGACCTTCCAGGCCGCTGGAGGTTTCGTCCCTGAAGCCTGCTTGGATCAGCTTCTCTGGGGCCGCGGCCAGGGCAGCGCTGGGGTGGGGTCTGCTTTCTGGGGCGTGACGGACCCTGGGGACGGCTCTCCAGGGCTCTCTGGAACGGAAATCTCTTCCACTATGTTTCTGCACACCCTGCAATGATCCAGAACTTCTGGGGAGCTCTTCTTATATTAAATCTATGGGCTGTGGGTTCGGAGCTCTCATACGTGCATCTTTCTACTCCGCCATCTTGACTCCACCCCCCGTAACAAGGATTTTAAAAGAAGCATTAGAGTAGTCTCCACTAAAATTCTATAGCCACACTATTATATGTTGGTGGCCTTGAGTTTTTGAAGGGTATTTCAGTGAAGGACAACCTTTGACAACTTCTACCAACCAGAAAAGGCAACATGTAAAAGATTATGTAAATGTTGTCTGAGGACAAAATACTTGTAAAAGGTCTGCAATCAGTACAGGTAGAAGACTTACCCATAATGATGAACAATAAATCTTTGAAATACTAGATTGTCATAAACTGCTGCTTTTCTCACAAATGGAAACTGTGTGGCACAATTAAGAGTACAGGCTTCATAAATGGAAGGTGTTTCAGTCATGTCTGACTCTCTGTGGACCTTTTTGGGATTTTCTTGGCGAAGATGGTTTGCTATTTCCTTCTCCACTTCATTTTATGGTTGAGAAACTGAGGCAAACAGGGTTAAGTGACTTGCCCAGCAACGCACAGGCAGTAAGTATCTGAGAACAGATTTGAACTCAGAGTGTCCTGACTCTAGGGCTTGAATGCTATCCACTTCACCTAGAATTGGAAGAGGGAGGTTCAAATTACATCTTTGATACATTCCTAAACTAATTTATATAGTCAATGCAATTCCAATTAAATTAGAAAAAAAATTTTAGTGAATTAGAAAAAAAATAGCAAAATTCATTTGGACAAACAAAAAGTCAAAAATATCAAAAGAAATAATAAAAAATGTAAAGGAAAGAGGTTTAGCAGTATCAGATCTTAAACTATCTCATAAGACAATAATTATTAAAAGTATCTGGTACTGGCTGAGAAATAGAAAGGCAGATCAATAGAATAGAGTACACTTAAAATTTCAGCAGCAAAAAAATATAGTAACCTTGTATTTGACAAGTGTAAAGACTTAAATTTTTGGAATAAAAATCCATTATTCAGTAAAAATTGCTGGGAAAATTGGAAGCAGTATGGCAGAATTTGGGTACAGACCAATATCTTATACCATTTACCAAGATAATGTCAAAAGAGATATAAGACCTAGGTAAAAAGAACCAGAAGTATATTAGAAGAATATGAAACATTACTTAAGAGACTTATGGACAGGTGAATAATTTATGAATAAATAAGAGATAGCTGAGAGAGTTATAAAAATGAATAATTTTGATTCATTAAATTAAAAAGATTTTAAACAAATGTAGCCAAGATCATAAGGAAAGCAGAAAATTGGGGGAAATTTTACAGAGAGTTTCTTAGATAAAGGTCTCATATCTCAAATACCTAAAGAACTTTGTCAAATCTATAAGAATGGGAGTCATCAGAGGATATAAACAGACATTGTTTTAATGAAGAAATCAAAACAATTTGTAGTTATATGAAAAAATTCTCTAAATCATTACTGATTAGAAAAATGCATATTAAAATAACCGTGAGATAGCATTTTACACCTATCAGACTGGCTGAAATGATTGAAGGGGAAAGCAATTAATCTTGATGCTGTCTTACCTAAGACAAATCATTTAACCTTTCTGGGTCCCAATTTCCTCATCCATCTCTAAAGTAAGGGAATTGTTATGTCCAAAGGGCTATAAAACTGCATACCCTTTGATCCAGCTATACTACTCTAGATCTATATCCCAAAGAGATCATTAAAAAAGGGAAAAGGACCCATGTGTACAAAACTATTTATAGCAGTTATTTTTGTGGTGGTGGAGAAATTAGAAATTGATTGTCAGTTGTGGAATGATTGAACAAGTTATGGTATATCAATGTAATGGAATACTGCTGTTCCATAAGAAGTGGTGAGTAGGAGGACTTCAGAAAAACCTGGAAAGATTTGTAAGAACTGATGCTGAGTGACGTAAGCAGAACCAGAAGAACACTACACAGAAATAGCAACATTATGCAATGACTGACTTGTTAGATCTAACTTTTCTAAGCAATGCAACAATTTAGGACAATTCCAAAAGACTCATGATGGAAAATGAGAACTGTGGAGTCTGAATGTAGACCAAAGCATACTATTTTCTCTTTGTGTATGTGTGTGTGTGTGTGTGTGTGTGTGTTTTCTTTCTCATGGGTTTCTGCTTTTGGTTCTGATTCTTCTTTACAACACGACCAATGTGGAAATATGTTTAATATGATCATACATGTGTAGCCTATAGCATGCTATCTTGGAGAGGGGCAATGGAGGGAGGAGGAAAAATCTAGAACTCAGAATCTTATAAAAGTGAATACTGGAAACTAAAAATAAATAAATTTTTAAAAATTGAAAAATAGCACAGTAAAACTAACCAACATATCAATGGTCATAAAATGTAAGCAATATGCCATAATATGGCATAAATTTTCACATACTGCTTACATATTTGGAATTTGGACTATTCTGAACTTCTTTTTAATCAAAAGTGTCTTCCAGTTTCTCCAATAGCTCTTGTAAAATAATAATAAAATCCTTTAAAAATAATAAAATAAAGGAATTAGACCAGATGACCTCTGAGGTCCCTACCACCTCTGTATGATCTGTTACTTATCCTTGCTCCCATCTTCTGTATAATGATGCAACTTCATCACTGCATGAATTCTTAGGACACTCATGGAACTGGGGAAATAAAGCTAGGATCTAAAGTTTTCCTTTGGTAAATGTGGGAATGGAAAATTTTTCTCCCTTTCTTGGCAATAATTAAACCTCTACCAGCCTATTGACCTGATGAACAAAATAGGAAAAATTTAATCTTTACAAGACAAATAAAAAAGGCTCAATTCAATAAAGAACCAGCATATAATTTAGTGCTCCTGGTTTGTTGGTTACTATTTTCCCCCTCCTTTTTTAATTCTACTGTTAATATAATCAGCTAGCACACTAGAGAACTGAAGTTGCCTAATGTAGAAATTTTAGGTATTTTATGTTAGGTGAAATACTCAGCTAAATGAGACAGAAACATTTTTGGTTTGAGGGGAAGAGGATCAGCTGTTATTTACGTCCTTTTGCTAGTGGAAACCTAAACTTAAAGATCAATCTATGCCTGTATAAAGTAATCTCTCTGGTAGCACATCTGCAGCTTTAAAGACATAATATTATCACTCTGTGTCTCAGTTGAAACCTAAAAAGTTTATATTCCATGGAGAAATCTTGAACCATTGCCATTTGAAGTAGGTTTAAAATTATCTACTGTCCTAACCTTGAAAGTAGTATTCGGCTTGTGGAATTGAGGTTTTTGTTTTGATTTGTTTTTAGGCAACGATTCAGAAAGTTTAAATGAAAACCTTTTATGAAAGCTAATTTGTTACACCAAAAGGAGTGCTCCATACTTACTTTTTATAAGTACAAACTTTTTTCATCTTCAGAGCATCACATGAAAATTGCTACATACCTACACAAATACTCCATCTATATTCATATGATGCCTGATATAGAAATAATATTTTTGCTTCTCCTTTTGTAGTTTTCCTTTTGTTTGCAAATGGATTTTTGCATTAAGAACTTTGGGGAAAAGCTCAAGGTGGGAGCTAGCACAAGGTTCATTATGGAGCTGTTCTGATGTGTTTCCATTTTGTTAAACTGAAGAAATATCATGCAATTATGTTATTAAAATTTATTAGTTTTATCACCTGGGACAATTATCCTATCCTTCAGCCTATTTAAATGGTGAACAAAAAATGTGAACACTACAGAACTCTGTGTATGTAGGGACCTTAAAGAAAGTGTATAGGGAAACAACTTGAGAATGTTAGCCCTTGGTAATGAAAGCATGCAATCATTCACTTGGTATATGGTTGAATCATTTTGTATAAGGAAGGAGAAAATAGGCTAGTGCAAGTATTTGTTTCTAAAAATAAGAATCAGCTAATCAATTTTCAGTAACAATTTGATTTATTTACGTAATAAGCTGGCTGACAATTTATGGCTTTACGACTAAGTCTCAACAACATGATGTGCTGCAACCATAAGCAGTTTGTTTAATACAAATAGCCTTTAATCTCATTGATGACCAATTAATCTATTTCTCACAGAAAGTTGAAGGAAAGCCTAGAAAAATGGCGAAGCAGAGCAGATTTCTTATTCTTTTTTTTTAAAACAAGTTCTGAAAGTGTTATTAGCCCATGGAGAATGTAATTAAAATCTAGTAAAAAGTCAAAGTAGTAAACTTTAAAAAGAATTGTAAAAGATGAAAACAGTAGCTCTAGTCAATGCGAGATCCTTCTGGCTTAAACTATCCCCAGAAAAGCACTTGAGACTTCATTTGGCCTTCAGAACACCTCTAGCTAGGTTTATTTCCTTGAATAATCCAAAATATAATGTGTTTGATCTTCTAGACCACAAGGAAATTGTATTACCCTTCTAAAATTTTTTCTCAGGCACTTTCTTGCCAGTTTTAGAAAAAAAAATGCTTTTCAAAGCAAAACAGAATAAAGCAAAACTTTTATGGGGGAAGAGGAAAAAAGGGAGGCAAAGATATATGGGAAAATTTGGATTTTGATTCATTGTAACCCTTCCCTAGGATACAATGGAAAATGAGAGAACACAGAGAGGAGGGAGAATTCCTAATAATGATGAAAATATTATTATCTTCTACTCACCTGGAATTTAAAACGTATAAAATGAAGACATGATTTCATTTGATTTTAAAAGAATATTTTAACTCCAACTATATTTTGGTGTTTTAATGATTTCACTTTAGCACATACTGAGGGTTATTCCTATATTAGGCCTCTTTCATGGGAAGAGGGCAGGGTGTGCCAGGCACTGTGCTCAGCACTTTTACAAATGCTACCTCATTTGATTCTCACTATAACCATGAAAGGTAGGTACTGTGATTGTTACCATCGTTCAGTTGAGGAAACTGGGGCAAATAAAATTTAAGTTACTTGCCCAAGGTCATACAACTTATGTCTTCCAGTATTCTCTCCTTTATGCCACTTACTTACCAATTATGCCACTTACGGTCATAATGTTGGTAGGAAATGTAATGTGTTTGAAGGTGATGAGTTTTGGAGTTCTCAGAGTAAAGCTAATTGGTATAATTTTGTTATAGTTTTAATTCTGTGACAATTTAAGCCATTATTCAAATAAATTCATTTCTACATTTATTAAGCACTTATTTAAATGCATGGTATGGGCTGTTCTTACAATCCAATGCTTTATTTGTAAAATTAGTTCATTCACAGCATCATGTAGTGTATTTGCATTTGGCATGGAATGTAGTTTTATGTTCACTGTCCTGCCCTAGGGTATTTTGGTTGACCTGTTCTATTTCATGCTTGGTTCAACAAGATATAAACTTGAAGAGAGCTTGTGATGGATTCCATTTCTCTCATTACATTAGGGTTATCATATTCTTGTGCTGTAATGTCATGATAGAAAAGGGATCCCTATATTAATTATTGGGAATGGTATTAAGAACAATCTTTAGTAAAATTCCTGCCATATAGGATAGGCTAGTTTTCCTAGGAAGAAAGGAAGGTGTAGGAAAAGAAAGGAGGATATAAAGAAAAAAGAAAGGAAGGGAGGAAGAAAGAAAAGAAGGGAGGAATACAGAAAAAGATGGAAGGAAGGAAGAAAGGAAGCACAAAAGGAAAAAAAGGAAGAAAGAAAACCTATCCTTGATCCTTCATTGGTGTAGGGGACTAAGGCTTGAACTGTGGATGCAGCTTCTTGCACACCTCAGTACAAAACAGAGTAATAGAAGAGGTCAAGGGATATTCAGGTTTGGCACCTTCTTCTGTTTCTGAGTAAGCATGCCAAACTGTACAAACATGGAGGCAAAAGAGCTGGGTCCAACATTCTGTCTATACTATTATTAAATGAAATTCTTTTAGTAAATGCCAAGCCATGTGCATCATTTCCTGCCACTCCCATGTGTGAACTATCGGATCAGCTAGTGTCAGTCCTGACCTAGAATAGGAGTCCCTAAGAAAAGAGGTAACTATCAGACCATATTGTTCCCTTTAATCTAATACAGTCAATAAATATTTATGAAGCACCTACTGTATGCTGGGGGGTATGTGGGTTGCTCAAGTAGGACTAGCACCCTTGGTGTGAGGGCTTGCTGAGCCCTTTTCAGAGCAGCTCATCCACCTCTGGTTTCCCCCTGATCCACTCAACTCTTACCTATGTCTCCAAGAAGCTGTAGAACTGTAGTATGTACAGCAGTCAGACTTTTGTAAAATCATCTCAGCAAATAGGCTAAACCAGGTTGAGAGTAACCAATAGACATCAGCAAATGAAAACTTCTGATAGAATGGTAGGATAAGAACAGTTTGTTCCAACAGCCATGAAAGTAGATGAAGTAGGCATTGTGGAGCATGTAGAGCTTGGTCGGACATTGAAGATGCCAAGATCACCCTCTGTATCCTAAGTTATCGCCAGCCATCTTGACTTTTGTCCTGCCACTTGACTTTGAAGATTCTGAAAAAGAAAGTAAGGCTGATGATTTTGTGCAACTCTGGCTCACTTAAATTTAATTCATCCGCAAGTCAAGACATCTCCAACAATGTCACTGGTCATCTTTGAAAACGAAAGACCAACAATAACTATATTCTGGGCAGTATACCAAATACTGGGGATATGGAGAAAGGTATAAGAAAGTCTCAGACCTCAAGGAGGTCACTACCTAAGGGAAGACATCGCATCAAGCTGAAAAGGACGGGGAGGGTAAAAATAGTCAGGAGAAATCATCGGAGGAGGTGTGGATTATATAACTGATTTCATTGCACAGAATGACATATTTCTGGAAATCATGAATGATGAGATGAGTTCCATGAATTCTTTCCTTAAATGGTGGAAGGTCAAGGAGAAGCTCTCCAGTGTCCAAGCAGAAGGAGGAAAGAACCCCAGGAACATATGGAACTGAGGAGGTGGGAGCCACTTCACATTGCCATTAGCAACAGCAGGAGATCACTTCTACTAATTCATTATGAGTTTAATACACTCCTCTCCCATGATCTGGGGTTGGAAGTATGCCATCGGGTGTATTGATAATTAAACTAGTTATAACTTAACCAACACAACTAACGTTTGTTAGCTGCCTTTGACATTGCGAACTTAAACAGAAATTTATTTCCGTCATAGGGCACCATAGAGAAGCAATATTGCATAGCAATTACGATCCAAGTATGATCTTAGATTCAGAAAGATCTGGGTGCAGGTTCTGCCTCTGACACAAATCTGTATGAATAAGAGCGTGCTGATCAAATTCTTAGCAGCCTAGGCCAGATATGTCAAACATGGATAGAACATAGGTAATGTTAATGTGTGGTTTTCTAAGTCAATATGTGGCTGCGCACATGCTTATGCATACTTTTGTGGCCCTCTTTGCTATTTGACGCCTAAGTAACTCCTTAAGAAATTAGATTAGAGATAAGTCGCTGACCTACAAACTTATATAGATCCTAAGTTTATACACCATGCTGCACTGATGAAGTAACATGTCTAGACAAGACAAAAACATTTTAAAAAAAAATTATGGTGGTTCGCTTCTGAATTGGGTACTCATTTTATATTTAAAATATTATGATGTTGGACTGATAGCCTAGGCTCATTATTTTCTCTATCACCTCATTTCTTGTTTCTTGGATGAGCCCTCACAAAAAGGTGAGTTCTCACTCCAGCTGTAGACTATTGATATAACCATTATTCCACCTACTTTTGTCTCTACTTCTCCAGCGGGCTGGAGGAAATGCTAGGAAATATTTTCTTAGTGCTTGGAAGTTTGGAAAGCACTGTACATAGATTACTCCAATTGAGACTCAGAACCCTGTTATCATCCCCTTTTGATAGATAAGGAAAAGGGAACTCAAAGAAGTTCAGTAATAGCACAACATACACATACAGGTTTTCAGTTTATTAACTAGTCCCCCTATCTCATTGGTCATACATAAATGATGAGACAGAAGATGAAGACATAGGCAAGAAAGGCATAGAGAAGATAGAATTGTGATCTACCGAAACCTTTGCTTCCTCCTCAAATCAAAATGAAACCCAAAATTTCTGCAACACCTTTTGACATTTCCACCTACTGCTCCAGGAGCCAATGGAAAAGTAGCATACAACTTCTTACTTTAGAGATTTGGGAGTTCTGCAGGAAATGCTCTCAAGAAGAGAACAGAGAGCAATGGTTTCTAGGCACTATCAACAACAGATTTTGAGTATGTCTGGAATAATAGGTTAGAGGATCACTGCCTTTGAAGGAGTCATTGATCACAGGAGCAAGAAAAGATTATAATAATCCTATAGAATAGGAACTATTCCGATTTAAAATGCATGATGGGGACAAAATAATTCAATTATTATGTCACTGAGCTATTTTCCTACAAGTCGGGGATATTTTATCATAGCCAGGAAAATAAGAATTTGAGCATGTGGGCCTAACTAAACAAATTGGTAAACATCAGTAACACTTTTGGGAGCAAGGATCTTAGAAGGGGGGAAATCATAGTATCCAGAGGGACCTTGAGCCAATAAGGAGCCAATAAGAGCCACCATACCAGATTAAAACCAAAGAAATTTCTTTGTTCATGGGCAAATCAATCTTAAAGCATAAATTTATGGAAGGCAAAATCAGTTAATTGTCATATAAATTTATTACAAGTGTCTAATAACATAAGAATGCAAATAAAAATCAAAGAAGATGTAAAAGTTTGTACTGGTTTTCTCAGTCAAGGTCTTCTCTTTTGTCCCTCTTTCATCTTTTTCCAAGTTATACTGAGAGACTGTTGCCAAAGAAAGGGATTGTGATTTAAACCTTGAAATGAAATTTTCTATTCTTTCATAGTCCTTTATTGAATGTAATTTTATTGCATTATGGTCAGAAAACATAAACTTAATATTTCTGAGTTTCTGCATTTGTTTGTGAGGTTTTTAATTAGCTAATACATGATCCATTTTTGTGAAAATGCCATGCATAGTTGAGGAAAAGGTAAACGTCTTTCTTTTCCCATTGAATTTTTTTCCCATTCACCATTTTCTAGAAGTTTATCATATCTAACTTTTCTAAAATTCTATTCATCATCTTAATTTATTTCTCATCTATCTTATGGTTAGATTTATCTAGGTCTCAGAGGGGTAAATTGAAGTCCCACTCTAGTAAATTTTAATTTTTCCTTCTCTAGCTCATTTGCTTCTTCCTTCAAGTATTTGAAATCTACACCTCTTAGTGCATATTTAGTAGTATTTTAGTTTACTGCCTGTGATTTATTGCTGTACAGTCGTATCAGTTGTATCTAACTCTTTGTGACCCCATTTGGGATTGTTTTGGCAACTCATGGACATCTTATACCAAGCTATTAATTCTCTTTTCATAATTTTCTTCTAGGTCTAATTGCCCCTCCCATTTTTCCTTCATTCCTATTTGATTTTTGAAATAATATTTTGTTCTCTAAAAAAAAATTCCTTGACTTCACCTCTGTGAGCCAAGATGGAGGAATAAGCAATAGGTCCCTCTCACTCTCCTTTTGACCTCTAAAGATCCAGAAGATATCACTGCAGGAAAATTCCTGAAACAGTGGAGCTAGCAGAAAAACGGAGTGGAGCACTCTATCAGCCTGGGAGACTTGAGGGATCAACAAGAAAGGTCCCTTTCACTCTGGTGGAAGGGGAGCGCATTCCAACACCAGAGGCATTCCAGCAAGTCAGCAGCAGGTTCCACCTCAACAAATCAGTGGGAGATCCTGAGGCATAAGGTGGTGGAGTAGGCAAGCATCAACACCAGGGCCCCCTCACTGTGTGTCTTGGCATAGCTAAGGGAATTGGCAAACTCCAGATCAAAGAACTACCATATGGTTTAGGAGCAGGCATCCCCCAGAAGTTTCACATACTTCAGCAGAGCTGTGGGAGGGCAAGTGGACTCCATCAGCGGAAACCTCATGTGCTTCAGTGCAGACCTGTCTGAAAAGGTATACTTCAACTGCCAGACCTCCACGTGCTTCAGCATAGCCACGATGAGCTGTTATCCAGGGGCTAGATCTCCCACCCCCACCCCATGAGCTTTAGTGTAGCCCTGGGGAAATGCATAAAAAACCTATGTCTCATCAGCACCCACAAGACACCACCACTAGGACCCAAGTTCAGAATCAGGTAAACTGCTAGACCCACACAGCCTCTAGATACCAGTACTGGAGGCTAGAGTAACCAGTGACTAGTCCCTTGGCCCCCAGGACAAGAAACTTGGGGCTGTAACCCCTGTGCTCCAGCAGGAGAGGTCAACTTTAAAAGCCAAGAATTAGGCAAACATCAAAAGCAAAAAAAGGAGAAATGGACACTGATTATAGATTCTTTTATTTAATTTTTTAATATAATTATTTTCAGTTTTCAACATTCACTTCCACAAGATTTTGAATTTCAGATTTTCTCCCCTTCTCTCCTCTCATCTCACCCCAGGACAGCTTGTACCCCAACCATGCCTTTGCCCAATCTTCCCTTCCTTATATCACCCCCCCATCTCCTGTCTTCCTCCCCTCTATTTTCCTGTAGGGCAAGATAGATTTCTATACTCCATTACCTATACATCTTATTTCCCAGTAGCATGCAAAAACAATTTTTAACATTCATTTTTAAAGCTTTGAGTTTCACATTCTCTCCCTTTCTCCCTTCCCACCCACCCTCATTGAGAAATCAAGCAATTTAATAGAATCATACATGTGCAGCCATGCAAAACACTTCCATAACAATCATGTTACAAAAGACTAACCACATTTCCCTCTATTCTGTCCTGCCCTCCATTTATTGTTTCTTTCCTCTTTTATGTGAGACAATTTACTACACTCTACCTCTCCCTTTTTTTTTCCTCCCAGTGAACTCTCAACATTTATTTATGCTTTTAAATATCTTCCTTTCATATTTGGCTCACCCTATGCTCTCTCTCTCTCTCTCTTTCTCTCTCCCTCTCTCTCCCCATGCACACACACATATATACAAATGTACCTACACATATATAATATACACCTATGTATATACACATACATACATATATACACATAAAGACACAGACACACACATGTGTGTGTATGTATACATATATGTATGTATGTGTGTGTATTTTCTCTAACTACCCTAATACTGAGAAAGGTCTCATAACTTACAAATATCATCTTTCCATGTAGGAATGTAAGCAGTTCAACTTTAATGAGTCCCTTATGACTACTCTTTCCTGTCTACTTTTTCCTATTTCTCTTTATTCTTGTATTTGAAAGCCAAATTTTCTATTCACCTCTGGTCTTTTCAACAAGAATGCTTGAAAGTCCTCTATTTCATTAAAACTCTATTTCATTTTCCCTGTGAAATATTACACTCAGTTTTGCTGGGGAGATGATTCTTGGTTTTAATACTAGCCCCTTTGATTTCTGGAAGATCATATTCCAATACATGGATCCCTTAGTGCCTTAGTGTAGAAGTTACTAAATCCTTTGTTGTCCTAATTGTGTTTCCACAATACTTGATTTTTTTTTTTCCTGACTACTGGTAATATTTTCTACTTCACCTGGGAACTGTGGTATTTGGGTGCAATATTCCTAGGAGTTTTCCTTTTGGGATCTCTTTCAAGAGGTGATCAGTGGATTCTTTCCATTTCTAATTTACCTTCTGGTTGTAGAATATCTTGGCAGTTTTCCATGATAATTTCTTGGAAGATGATAGCTAGTCTCTTTTTTTGATCATAGTTTTCAGGTACAGCAATACTTTTAAAATTGTCTCTCTTGGATCTATTTTTCAGGTCAGTTATTAGATATTTCTAATAAGATATTTCACATTATCTTTCTGTTTGTACATTCTTTTTGTTTTGTTTTATAATTTCTTGATTTATCATAAAGTTATTAGTTTTCATTTGTTCCACTCTAATTTTTTAAGGAATTATTTTTTTCAATGAGCTTTTGGATCTCCTTTTTCATTTGGCCAGTTCTGCTTTTTAAGGTATTCTTCTTCTCATTGCCTTTTTGGATCTCTTTTACCATTTGGGTTAGTCTATTTTTAAGGTGTTATTTTCTGCAGCATTTTTTGGGTCTCTTTAGGAAGCTATTGACTCATTTTTCATGATTTTCTTCCATTACTCTCATTCTTTTCCCAATTTTTCCTCTACTTCTCTTTGTTGTCTTTCAAAATCTTCTTTTTTGAGCTCCTCCATGGCTGAGATAATTTCATATTTTTCTTGGAGTCTTTGGATGTAGGAGCCTTGACCTTCTGTCTTCTTCCACTTGTATACTTTAATCTTCCTCATCATAAGAAAATACCTTTTCACCAAGGAAGTAACCTTCTATAGTTTCATTTTCCCCCTCTTTGGTCATTTTCTCAGTCAATTATTTGACTTTTGAGGTCTTTTGCTAAGTGGAGGTTGTACTGCCCCAAATTTCAGGGTTTTGTGCAGCTGTTTTCAGGATGATCTCTAAGGACCTGTAAATTCTCAGTTCCTCCAAAGTGGTATGATCAAAGGAGAGGTGTTTACTATTCTCCTCTCCTACCTTCTGGTCTATGCACAACTATAAGCATTCTTTTCTGCCCTGGAACTTTAAGTAGGATTCCCTCTCTGCAGCTACCACCAGCTCTGCCAAGGCAGTACTTGTCCTTTCTCCCTCATAGATTCTTTCAGTGGGAACAAGGAAGATAAAAACACAAATTCAGAAGAGTACAACATTGTCAATATACCCATATCTGAAACCTCAAAATGGAATGTGAACTGGTCTCAAGACCCAAAAGTCTTTTTAGAAGAGCTCAAGAAGAATTTTAAAAGTCAAAGGAGAGGTATAAGAAAAAATTGAAAAATGAAAGATATGCAAGAGAGAGTCAGCCAAGACTTGGAAAAGGAAGGACAAAAATTGACTGTTGGAAAACAATTCCTTAAAACATAAAATTGGTCAAATGGGAAAGAAGTATAATGAAGAAAACAGGTCCTTAAAAATTAGAATTGGTCAAATGGAAAAGGAGGCAAAAGGCTAAATGAAGAAAACAATTCATTAAAAATTAGAATTGGGCAATTTAAAGCTAATGGCTCTACAAGACATCAAGAATTAGTAAAACAAAAAATCAATGAAATGAAAAAAATGGAAGAACAATGTAAAATACCTCACGGGAAAAACAACTGACCTAGAAAATAGATTAAGGAGAGATTGTTTAAAAATTATTGCTCTACCTGAAAACCATGATAAAAAAAAAAGTGTGGACAGCATCTTTCAAGAAATTATCAAGGAAAAATGCCCTGAGGTGCTATTACCAGAGGGTAAAATAATCATTGAAAGAATTAACTTGCTCTTCTAAAGGAGAGTACAGCATAGAAAGTTTCTCTTGCAAATCAGCTAATACCTTTTTCTATTCGAGCTTTCTTTCACTTTTACATATAACTTGATATCTTGTTAACAATGTCCATTCTCTTCTACATGCTCTGCCATTTCTGTTGGTTCTACTGGTGTTCCCCAAAAACATCTTTCTAAGTCTCTAGGTTGTCCTTTCTGTTGGCTTGGTTCCCAGTTTTCCCGGAGCCCTGTGCCTTTAGCTCATTCTCTTGCTGGGGAGGAATAAAGTATATCATCCCACCCTGGGACATCCATTTCTTCCTCTGTGTCCTCTGCCTTTCTGTCTCCAAACAGAGGTCTGATATTTCCTAATCCCATCCTTGTCACCATTTGTAGAGCCAAAGTGATATTCACAGTATCTGCGGCAGCCATGAATATTCCAGTACAATTCTGAATCATGAAACACAACAGTCTCACCACGTAGAAGACAGAATCAAAACATTTAAGACATCAGAAAGACAAGTCCATCATAGTAACAAAAATCTATACACAATAACAATGCAGAGAACAACACCATCCCCAAACCTTTCCCTTGCTAGGCTTCCTGCAAACCAGCTCCATGAAATAAATCACAAGCAGTTGCCTTTAAATAAAATTACAAACAAGCTCTTTCAGTCACAGTAGCCAACTGCCTACTTGTCTGCATCTTTCCTAGCTCTGAGTAGACTCTGACCAATTTCCTCTCAGCTCTGCTCTATCTTTGCTTCTACCTGTTCCACACTTTCTGCTCCACCCCTTCCTGTTCCATCCATTCAGCAAACTCCTCTCACCACAGCTTCTGTGTAACTCAGACTTCCATGTGACTCAGGCAGGTCACATGGGCCTACTAATGAATGGAAAAGATATTCCCATTTAAATTACCATTGCACTGCTTTAGACATCAATACTTTACTTGTATCATAAAAGAAATTTTGTAAAATTCTTCCTTTACTTATTTATAAAAAATCATTTATATGATATTGAGGCTCATTGTTCCCTAAACATTTGGTAGAATCACTTGTAAATCCATCTGGTCCTGGAAATATTTTTATTAGGGAGCTCATTTATGGCTTGTCCAATCTGTCTTTCTAAGATAAGTTACTCATATCTTAATTGGAGTAGTTTATATCTTTGTAAAGATATCTTTGTAAAGATCTTTGTAAAGATCTTTGTAAAGATCTTTATCTTTGTAAAGATATCTTTGTAAAGATCTTTGTAAATAACATCCATTTCATTTAGATTTTCAGTCTTACTGGCATATAATTGGGAAAAATAACTAGTAATAGTTATTTTAATTTCAATAGTTTTAATTTCTTTGCTTTAATTTTCTTTAGTGGTGTATTCATCCTTTTTATTTTTGATACTAATAATAGTTTTTTTCTTTTGAAAAAAAGCAAAATTAACCAAAGTTCCAATTTTTTTTGTTCTTTTTTTTTTTTTTTTTTTTTTTTTTTTTTTTTTTTTTTACAAAAGCAGCTCTTAGTTTTATTTTTCACTTCAATTTTTTTTTTTACTTTCCTTTTTATTAATCTCTCCTTTGATTTTCAGGATTTCCATTTTGGTGTCTAATTGAAGATTTTTAAGTTTTTTCTTTTTCTATTTTAGTTACATGTCCAATTCATTGATCTACTCTTTCCATTCTTTTATTGATGATTTAGTGATATAAATTTTAGTGCTATAAATTAATTATATAATTATAATTAGTTCACATAATTATATATGTATAGAAAGTATGATTATAGATGCATATATAATTATACGTGTATATACACACAAAATTAGTTTAATAATACAATTTCCTGAAAGTATTCCATTAGCTGCATCCCACAAATTTTGACATGCTGTATCATTATCCTCTTTAATGAAATTATTGATGGTTTCTATAATTTGTTCTTTGACCCACTCATTCTTTTGAATTAACTAGTTTTATTTCTAATTAGTTTTTAATCTATACTTCCATTTCCCTTTGTTAAATGTAATTTTAATATACTATGGTCTGAACAGGTTGCATTTAATACTTTTGCTTTTCTGCATTTTGATGTGAGGGTCTTACACCTGAATAAAAGGTTACTTTTTCTGAAGTGTGAGGCTGAGAAAAAGGCATACATCTTTCTATTCCTAATCAATCTTATATCTAACTTTTCCAAGATTCTATTCATCTCCTTGACTTTTTTCTATTTATGCTTAGATTTATCTAGCTCCGAGAGGAGAAAACTGAGATCCTTCAATCCCTATTTCCTCCTATAATTCATTTAATTTTTCATTTAAGAATTTGGGTACTATGCCATTTGGTGCTTATATATTTAAATATTGACATTACTTCATTGCCTAGGTTTTCATTGAGCAAGATTTAGTTTTCCTTCTTACCTTTATAAATTATGTCTGTTTTTGCTTTTGCTTTGTCTGAAATCACCATTGCTTCTCTTGCATTTATAGCATAATAGATTCTGTTACAGATCCTTATTTTAATTCCACATATGTCTCTGTTTCAGTCATGTTTCTTGTAAAGAACATATTGTTGGATTCTAGTTTCTCATCAATCTGCCATCCTCTTCTGGGGATTTCATACCATTTATATTCACAATTGTGATCCCATTTTTCTCTGTTTATCCTTTTCTCTATTTTTTTTTACTCTGTCCCTCCTTTAAAGTCTGTTTTGTTTTTGACCATTGTCTTCTTTTATTTTCCCTTCCTTTTATCACTCCCATTTTCATTCATCCCCTTCCCCTCCTACTTCCATTTTAGGTAAGATACATTTCTATTACCAAATGAGTATGTACACACACACACACGCACACACATGCACACATACATACACATATACTTTTTAATCTATTTGAACCAATTTAGATGTAAGTGAAGTCCAAGCATTTTCTGCCCTTCCCTATGTCAACCTCCATTTTAAAAACTCTTCTTTGTATGTCTATTTTATGTAAGATAATTTTCACTCCTCTTCCTTCCCTCTGCTCCCAGGGCATCCTTCCTTCTTGCTTAGCCATTTTTGTTTTATATCATAATCAACTCACTCCTGAAACTTCTCTCTATTTAGAATTCTTCTAATTACCCTAATAATGATAAAATTCTTAGATGTTACATGGATCACTTTCCTCTACAGAAAGGCAAACAATTTAACCTTATTGAAAACCTTAGTACTTATCTTTCATTTTTATCTTTTTTATAATTCTATTGAATCTTGTATTTGAATATCAAATTTCCTATTCTACTCTGGTGTTTTCATCAGAAATGCTTGAAAGTTCTCTATTTCTTTAAGTATCCATCCTTTTCCATAAAGAATTATACATAGTTTCACTGAGTAGGTTATTCTTGGCTGTAGTCCCTGTTCTTTCACTTTCCAGAATATTGTATTCCAAATCCTCTGCTTCCTCAATGCACTAGCTGCTAAATCTTGTTTGAACCTGACAGTGGCTCCATGGTATTTGAATGGTTTCTTTCTCACTGCTTGAAGTATTTTGTCTTTCATCTGAGAACTTTGGAATTTGTCTATAATGTTCCTGGGAGTTTCCATTTTGGGATCTTTTATTAGGAAGTAATCAATAAATTCTTTAAATTTCTATTTTATCCTATGGTTTTAGAATATCAGAGTATTTTTTCCTTGATAATCTCTTGAAATAGCATGTCCAGCCTCTTTTTTGATTGTGACATTCAGGTAGTCCAATAATTCTTAAATTATCTTTCTTTGATCAATTTTCCAGATCAGCTGTTCTTCTAATGAGATCTTTCACAGTTTCTTCTTCTTTTTTTTTATTCTTTTGACTTTGTTTTATTGTTTCTTGATGTCTCATAGAGTCATGAGCTTCCATATTCTCAATCTAACTTTTAAGGAATTTGTTTTTGTTAGTCCTTTTCCATTGGCCAGTTTTGATTTTTAAGGAGTTATTTTCATTGATGAAGTTTTGCACCTCTTTTTCCATTTGGTCAATTTTGTTTTTAAAGTCTTATTTTCTTCAGTAATTTTTTGTGCCTCTTTTTACCAAGCTGTTAGTTTTCTTTGCATAATTTTCTTCCCTTGCTTTCATTTCTTTACCTATTTTTTTCTCTCCCATTATTATTTTTTAAAATAATTTTTTTCACTATTTTGTGAATTCTTGTTGGGCTTACATCCAATTCACATTTCTTTTCCTTTGAGGCTTTTCTTGTAGCTGTTTTGACTTCATTGTCTTCTTCTGGGTTTGTGTCTTGATTTTCCCTGTCACTACAATAACCTTTTCTTGTCAAAATTTTTTCTTGTTTTTTTGTCCATTATTTCTTGATTTTGAAATTTGTGTTAAAATTGTGCTCTGCTCCCAATGTTGGAAAGGTAGGTCCTTCAGACTTGTTTGCACTGCTGTCATCAGACCAGGCATTTGTGTATTTTTGGTGCCTCCAAGGGAGTATGATCTAGGCAGAGGTATGGTCATTGCTCTCTTGGTCTGCACTATAGTCTTTGCCAAGGAAGGACCCTTACTCCCTTTGTATCAGAAACAGTACTGTTCCTTAGAGTCCCTGATCCCTTAGAACTGGAGGTGACACTGTTTCTCAGGGTGCCTGATTCCTTTTGGCTGAAAGCAATACTGCTTTATAGGACTCCTGACTCCTCTTGACTGAAAATATACTCTGTCCTTAAACTGTGACACAAAAGTGAGTATTGGAAATGGATTTCCCTAACAGTTAGCAACCAAGGGCTAGTAAAAAGGTCTTCTGCAATCTCTTTCTGACCGTTTGCCATTTCTCTTTGTCTCTGGTATGAGTGCTCCCAAAAGTTGCTACCATTTCTTTGGCTAAAATCTAATGTCACCTAACCTCCACCCTCATGTCACAGATCTCTTTTTCTGACCTAAGTTGTGTAATAGTGTTCTGTGAGTGTCTCACTCTAACCTTTTGTTGACTCTGCTGTTCCAGACTTTGATTTGAGGCATTATTTTAAAATTGTTTATTGGGTAATGTTGGGAGAACTGAACTGAGTGCTTGCTTTACTCTGCCATCTTGGCTCTGTCCCCAAATGACACATGCTGATTGATTGGTTGGCCAAAGTTACAGAAGTAATAAGTTACAAATCAGGTCCTCTGACTCTAGATCTGGTTCTCTTCCTCCACCCCATACTGTTTCACTTTTCTGTTTTAATTAACACCATCTTAGACAAAATGTCACATAGACTCTTTCATGAGATTCTTAATGTGTCTCCCAACCTTCGGTATCTTATTATTTCAAACAAACCTTTGTATCACTGATGATTCTTCTCTATACACAGCCCCAATCATTTAACGATCCTGCTTAAAAACCTTTACTGGCTCTCTCTTGCCTACTAAATAAATGTTAGCACCTATAAATCAGGCATTCAGGTGAAGTGGAAAAAAGTCTGGGCTTGAAATCAAATGAAATTTGTGTTTATACTCCACCTCCAACACTTCTGTGCACATGTGGGCAAGACAAAAAACTCTCCCAGGCTCAGTTTACATAACTGCCAAACAGTCAGAATACATAATGCCCTCTACCTCACAGAGTCTTTCTGAAGATCAAATCAAAATATTTGCACAAACCAGTTCTACTGTGCCTATAATTTGATTGACTCATTTAATAAATACAGGGTATCCTCAAAGGCTTGGTACAGTTTCAAGCTTTTGGATATTCTGTATGTTTATTAAGAATTTTCTCTGAATAACTTCATAGCAAAATTGTCTTTTTAAAAGAGTCTTAGCTAATATGATTCCTTTTTATATTTGAGATGTTCCAGCCAAATAGGACTTTTCACCATTATGCAAACATATTCCTCATTTTATCTCCTTTATGTCTTTGGGCAAAATATTCACTGTTCTTGAAGTACTAATCTCCATCCTTTTCTGCTTATTGACATCTCATTATCCCTTAAGACCCATATCAAATATTTCTTATTCCAAGAGGGTTTTACTGACTCCCTCAGTAGAAAAAGATCTCTCCCTCCTGGGAATTGTCACGGTCCCTTTTTATACTCCTTTATGTACTTCTCATGTTATACTCTGTATTTGTTGTACAACTACAAATTATTTTTTTAGGTACCTAATGAATTTTGTGTCTACTCAATGAGTCAAATTATAGTTGGAATAGAGTTCTTTTGTCCCTGTGTGGCAGCAAAAGATATGGGATGAAAGGGGACGATAGCCCAAGGATGTAAATTTTCTAAAGTCTAATTGTATAAATGAATGCTGCCCTTGTCATTACTGGTCCACTGCCTATTCTCCTTGCAACCTGCTGTGCCACCCCTTCCATACTTTTCTCTCACACACGCTATCAAATTATGATACAAATTAAGCTAACAAAGAAAGATCATACTTTCTAGCAATTATCAACAAATGTTTTTACAACATAAAAGAACACAAAGGCAGGCATCTAAACAGTTCACTTTGAGGAAGTAACCTCTGGGGGAATTTGCAGAGACCAACACAATCTGACTATATGACAGAATAATGACCTCCAGGCCAAGGGGAACCAATAATAGAACATCTGGAGTTATTTTGACACAAAGGCGTACCATGGTCCATTAGAGATAGGCATGGGATTAAGAAAAGGATCTGGGAAAAGAGTCTGGACTATATAAGTAAAACTAACTGAAAATAGATATTGTCCTTCCTGATCATCTTGAGAAATCAGATTCCAGCCAGCAAAATGAATCATTAGACTAACAAAGCACTACATTTTGCTACTGTACCATGCTTCATGTCTCTACTGGCAAAATTAACTGGCATCAATCCAAGAATATCTATTTTCCTTTATATTTCAACTCAGTGTTGTGAAGTACTAATAATTACATGTCAAATTCCTTACCTTTTCCTGCATATTCCTTCTCACCTGATTACCAGGATTATAGGATTATAGGGTTTTGACCTAGAAGGGACCTTCTAAACCTCAAACAAATAGACTTAACTTCTCCCTTCATATTTTACAGATTGGCATACTGCTTGGAAGTTTCCAAAAATATTTATATATACCACCTTATTTGCCTGTCATTATATCACTGGGTGGTAGGTACCACAGCTACCATTATCCTCATTTGATAGACAAAAAAAGTGAGTTACAGAGAGTTTAAGTGATTTAGCCATTGTAGCAGTTAGGAAGGAACAGATGTAAGATTAGAAATCCAAGCCTATCTACCCAGTAATGTTGGCCCTTCTAATTGATCATATCATGATAAGATTATAGAGAGAGACCTTAAAGGAACCTTAGAGGTCATCTTGTCTATACATCACTGTTGTGTTTTGTTTGTTGATGATAAAATGGAAGAACCCAGTAATTAAGTGGGTTTCCATAGTCATATAGTTAGTAAATAGTAAAGGTAGGACTTAATCCCAGGTCCTTTTTATATTATATATATTATATTATGTTATATTATGTCATATTATATTATATTATATATCCCTCTTATATTAAAATACAATATTATTCCCACTCAAATGTGATAGATTAAGATGAAATTAAGACAAGATTAATATGGTAGACAAAGAATCAGACAGATTTGAAGTCAACTCAACTACCCAAGAGTAAAATCTATCAGGACATATAGATTGAACCAATAGATTGAACCAAAATAGCTCACTTCCCACTCTGCTGAGAGTGAAATGAGGGAAATACTAATGATTAAAGTTTGCAGATCTTATACTTCTACAAATGATTCGAATGTTAAAATTACTTCTTTCCCAATGCTCTTTTTCTCTATTAAGATATCACAGGAATAATATGTCCAAAGGAAAGAGGCATCTCCCTTTCTGAAAGTTGCTGGTATGAGTGTAATCTGTGTACCTAAGAGCTTTCTTCCTACTTTGCCCATAGGCACAGTGGGATATTATCGAAATGATTAAATTCATCCTACTGTCAAGTAATTGTGAGTGCAGTTTGTTAAATCGAATTGTGTGTGGGGGACACCAGTACTAAATTGTGAAATCCTGATTTTCTAATTTAATGCCAGAGGTTCATGGAAATGTACTGTAAAATATGAATATATTTTGATTGTTTTAGACATTTGGAGTCAAAGAGGGATGGTTTCACAGCATAAATGACTTTGATAAAGCCACTTTGCCTATGGTTGCTGAGTATTTTGTTTAGTTGTCATAAACAGAGAGATCTCCTTAATCCCCCTGTTTTCATTCAAACACCTGCAGCAATACATAGTCATAAAGCTCTTTTGTATCACATTATGCATCCTCCAGCTTGTTTTTATTAAAGGTCTATTGGAAGATTTCCACCCTCACCATATCCCCTTGGCAGTTAATTAAAATTCTTTTGTTATTAAGATGCATTACATGGACCTGTGACTTAGATGGTGTCAGACACTGTGTAGACTAGCTCTATGTGCTTTGAGCAACTAGTTTCAATTACTTTTTCCACAATTCCATACTTGCCATGACTAAAAAAATGCTGATACATCAATTAATGCAAATTATATAAATACTTCTATAATTTAGAGTTAAAAATGCTAGATTCAACTAAGGAGCTTTTTAGTCTCATGAGTTACAATCTAAAATGCAGGGCTCAATTTCCATTTACCTAACATTCCCCAGTAATAAAGACATGTCTATTGAAGACATCTGTTACAATTTGGTAACCTCTAATTTTAATGGAAAATCATAGAGTTCATTTCTGCAAGATTAGGGGTTATAGGCTAGGTCTTTAAGCTGGTTTGGCTTCCTTGCTATAATATTCTGCCAGCCAGATTAATGTATTCATGAAGGTTCCATAGACTTTATGTTTTAAGCAAAGCAACACCATTTCTCTATCTTGTCATTTTATCCCTTACCTGCTTGTGGATTTGTCATTGTCTGCTTTAATGGCACTAGACAATATCATTTTGTTTCACTTACGATTAGGAGGGGGGAAATCATCAAAATGAAAAGAGGAACCAGTGAGTAATTACACAGTTGAAAATATGCTCTGCCAAAGGACTATGTAGGAGGAGGGGAAAGACTGTCTATTCCAGAAAAGCCCCACTATATTCTGCCATTGGTAGCTGGGTCTTAGACTATTTTTTGTTTGGAGGAAAAAAAAAAATTACCTTCCCCTCCCCCAAGTTCTGCCCTCTTGAGCTGACAGCCTACAGATATTGCAAAGAATGCATCTGAGGGAACAATTATATCTGCCAACTTCAGCATTTGTAACAATGAAATCTCCTTTTTCCCCCTCTTCAAGCCTGAACTTCTGCATTCCTTTTGAATCTGAGCCTTAATGGTATTTATAACTCTCATGGGTATTTATTTTAGCTGAATATCCTATATTTGCTATGCCAAAGAAAATCCAGAGGAAGAAAAGACTACTGTCACTTTATTCATCCCTCGACAAAAAGCAACCAAGCCAGTAAATCACTAAATGGAACTCCCAACTTCATACGACATGCATGAATAATGCTGCAGTAGACTGCTCACTGGAAAGATTAGAATGAGTGAATAAAACCCTGTAAAAGTGTGCCTGTACTGTCCGGGCAGAGAACTCCATCAAAAGCAATTTCTCCCATTTGACAACCTGAGTACTTTGAAATGTTCTAACAGAAAGCAAAGAAATTTAATATCCTTACAACTTTTCCTTCAAAGAAAAGGAAAAAGCAGGATAGTCAATTTCACCTGACTTTTAATGTCATCAAAACCCTATCATCCTCACTACCTCTAGTTGCCCCTTTTGATGACTGTAGATAGAGAAAAAATAAAAGCAAAATTTCTGCTATTCAGAATGCTGTAGTTTCTGGAGCACTTCACTGAAAGACAAGAGATCTGGGTTTTAGTGCTAGCTCTCCCATTAATTAGTTGCTTGACCTTAAGCAAGTCATTTATTGCACCCCAACCTCAATTTCTCCTATAAACTGGGAAATAGATATTTTGTAAATTGATTATTTTTGTTGTAAAGTCTCTTTTTGGACAAGCCCCAGTTTTATTGGTAGGATAGAAAGTAATTATTTTGAAGCTATAGTTCCTGAGTTCCAAACCCAGATCATTTATTCACTACCTATGCGACCTAGGGTGAACCACTTAAAGTCTTTCTAGGTCTCTTCATCTATAAAAAGGAAGGGGGTTGGGCAGATGATGTATTCGTAAATCAGAATTCCCTCCCAATTTTTTTTTGAAATCTAAAATTCTAATAGTAATGCACACATTGACAAGAATTGGGCAATTCGTAGTGTAAATACTGTGCTTGCCCTTTGCTATGAGAAGATTCTGTTTCCTTCATAGGGTATAGTACAGTGTTGGAGAATAGAGAAGAAACATAGTACTCCCTCTACAATAACTGGACCTGGGGGCATAGAGCTCTAATCTTGTCCTCCCCTTCTCCCCCAAACCCCACTCCAAAACTACCTGAGAAGAAACAAAAAACCAAAAATATTTTAGCAGTATTCTAATCAGAAAGAGCACTGAACTTGGAGGTAGTGGTTGTGTGTTTGAATTCTGTTTTAGTATTTACTGCTTCTATGACTTTGGGTAATTCTCTTAAAATCTCTGGTTCTCAGTTTTGTTATGTGTCAAAAGAGATTGAATGGTATGACCTCTGAGATCTTTTCTAGTTTTGAATCTATGATGTATTTATGATCCTTAACCATAGGGCATAGGGCAGCTTTCCTTTCTAGGACTATGCCAAGGATTAAGGTCTCAAACCCCAGATTTGAGCAGACATCTGGTCATTTTCTATTTTCAGGGTATTTTCAAGTTATTTATCACATTCATTCAAGATGACTGAAAGGAATTGACTGACTGTGAGCTCTTTCTGAGTACCTGATCACCACATGTTCTCCATTCCAGATATCTAATCCTTTCTGGCTCAACTTTTTTTTCCCTGAAGTTTGGAGGATAAAATGATGCCCTGTTTTATTGTCATAGGGCCCCAGATAATAGTGACTCCTTAAGTGCTATCATTCTGATTCTACAATGTGACAATTCTATGCCTCTGCTTTCTCATGCTTATTAAGTTCATGTCCAACTTTGCTGTAGTCCTGATAATTCTGGCTGAATAAGATAAAATTTGGGACTATGGCTTTGCTGTCTTCAGACCCCCCTGGAGACCCAATTCTAACAAACTCTTCCCTAATCTAGGCTCCTTTTTTGATTTGTACACACAAGTACACACACACACATGCACACACACACACACATATGCATGTAGTACTAACAGAATCTTGGCTTTCTCCCAAATATACTTTATCCCTATTCACCTACTCTCGTACTCAGAGTCACAGTATCATAAAATGGAGGCCTTGTGAAGGATTTTAGAAGCCATCTCACCTAAACCACAACTGAAAAAAAAATATCCAATACATCATATTAAACAAATATTCTCTATTGAAGCCTTTGATAAAGGAAGAATTCCAAGGTGGCTAGTTTGTCTCTTAGATAATTCTTATTTTTAGACAGTTTTTACTCACATTAAGTTTAAATTTGGCTCTTTGTAACTTCCATACATTTCTCCCAGTTCTGGCCCTTGGGTCCAAACAGATTAAGTCTAATCCTTCTTCAACAAAATAGTAATATAATTTTAAAAGACAATTATCCTATCATGTCCTACCCCCAATCTTCCTTTTTCTAAACTAACATTTAAGGTCAAGTCAGTTAGCATTTGTAAATTGTGCTAAATATCGAGGATACAAAGAAAAGTGAAATATAATCCCTGCTCTCAAGAAGTCCAGTGAGAGAGACAAGATGGAAACAGCTATGTCCAAACAAGGTATATGCAGGAGATAATTAATAGAGAGAGGGAGTTTGCATTAAGGAAGCTTAAGAAAAGCTTTTTTACAGAAGGTTGGATTTTAACTGGAACTTGAAGTGAGCCAGGGAAGACAAAAGATAAAGATGAGAAGAGAGAGTATTATAAGCATGGAGAGAACCAATGAAAATACCCAGAGTCTCTTTCAATACTCTCAAGAGAGAAGATGGTGGAGTAGTAGTAAGTCACTACAACTCTTCCATTTTCATCTCCAAACAACTATAAAATCATGCCCCAAAACATATCCTGGATTGGCAGAACCAACAAAAAGACAGGGTAAAACTCTTTGAGCCCAAGAAACTTGGAAGATATTCAGGAAATGTCTGTCCTACTCAGGTAAAATTGGAGTTCAGTCCATGACAGGAAGCATTCCAGCAAGCTAGAAGTACCTCAGCAAACCGGTGGTAGATCCTGATCCCCAAAGTGGTGGAGTAGGCAAATGCCAATAACCAGAAGGCTCCCTTGCCTCTGCATAGGCATGGGAAGGGCAGATTTCAGCTCTGAGAATAGTCATATCCTTCATCATAGCCCCAGAAATATATTAACATGCCCCCCATCCTTAGTATACACCAGAAACCACCACTAGGATACCAGCTCACACCAGGTAAGCTGCCAGACCCCTATGGCCTCCAGCAATGGAAGCCACCCTCACCCTAAAATCCACCACAGTCCCAAGACAAAGATCCCCATAGGCCTCAAGGCAGCATCAGTGTAGCACCAGGTAAACACCCAGGGCCTGTAATCACTGGCACAAGAAGCCTGAGACAGTCCCTCTTCTACTTCAGGAACAGGGCTCAAATTTAAACAAAAGGAAAAAGGTAAAAAAAAAATGAGCAAAAAGTAGCAAAAAAATAATTGGGCCATAGGAAGTTGTTATGGTGACAGGGAAGACCAAGACACAAACTCATAAGAAGGCAATAGTGGAGAAATTGCTATGGACAAAACCCCCAAAGAAAAACAGGAAGTTGTTTCAAGTCCAGATGGAAGAGCTCAAAAAGGAGCTTCAAATCATGTAGAAGGGGTAGAATAAAAATTGGGAAAAGAAATTATAGTGATCAAGAGAATTATGAAAAAAGAGTTAATAGCTTGGAAAAAGAAAGCAACTACTTAAAAAGTAGAATTTGTCAAATGGAAAAAAGGAGATACAAAAATCCATTGAAGAAAATAATTCCTTAAAAAGTACTTAGAAAAGAAAGTACTAAATTAATTGAGGAAAACAACTGAGAAGTTAGAATTGGGGAAGTGGAAGCTAATGACTGTGTGAAATATCAAGAATAAGTCAAATAAATTCCAAAGAATAAAGAATTAGAAGAAAATGAAAACATACCTCAAAGGAAAAAAACAAATAAACAACTGACCTGGAAAACAGATCCAGAAAAGACAGTGTCAGAATCATTATGCCACCTAAAATACATAATCAAAAGAAGGGCCAGCCGGACAGCATATATTTTTTTTAAATAATTTTTATTTTTTTCACCAGTTACATGTCAAGACAATTTTTAGCCTTCATTTTTACAAGATTTAGAGTTCTAAATTTTTCTCCTTCCCTCTCTTACTTCCCATATTCTGAAAATGCTAAGTAGTTTGATATAGTTTAAACATGAACTATCATGTAAAAATATTTCCTTATTAGTCAGAGTTGTGAAAGAAAAAACAGATCAAAAGGAAAAAAAGAACATGAGAAAGAATCAAGTGAAAAAAATATTCCTTGATCTGCATTCAGAGTCCATCAGTTCTTTATCTGGACATGGATAGAATTTTACTGTGAGTCATTTATACCTATCTTAGATCACTGTGTTACTGAGAAGAGCTAAGTCATTTATGATTGATCATCACATAATATTATTGATACTGTGTACAATGATTTCATGGTTCTACTCATTTTACTTTTCATCAGTTCATACACATTTCCTCAGGTTTTTCTGCAATCTGCCTATTCAAATTTAATAGTATTCCATTACATTCATAAACCACAGCTTGTTCAGTCATGTTACAATTGATGGGCATTCCCTTGATTTCCAATATTTTTCCACAAAAAATGGCTGTTATCAATATTTTTGCATGTATAGTGCCTTTCCCCCTTTTTAATGATCTCTTTGGCATACAGATCCAATGGTGATATTTGCTGAAAGAAAGGGTATGCACAATTTGGTTGCCCTTCAGACAGTTTCAAATTGCTCTCCAGAATGGTTGGATCAGTTCACAATTCTACCAACTAGACCTTAGTTTTCTAATTTTCTCACATCTTCTTATCATTTTCCTGATTTGTCATATTAGCCAATCTGATAGGTTTGAGATGGTACCTGAGTTGTTTTAATCTGCATTTACCTAATCAGTAGCAGATTAGAGCACTTTTTCTTGTGACTATAGGTAGCTTTAATTTCTTCCTCTGAAAACTGATTTTAGTTGAATGCTGAGATTGGGAGTCAGACTGTAGAAAGTTTAAAAGAGAGTGAAAGGAAAGAAAGAGGGAGCATTTATTGCAGATGACCTTTCAGAGTTTAGCTATAAAAGGGAAGAGAGAGGTGGAAAGATAACTGGTGGGGAATGGATGGATTAAGCCAGGGGTTTTGGCTTAATGGACATGGACATTTTGGAGACAGTAAGGAAGCAACCAATAGACAAGAAGCTTGAAGATAAGTGAGCAAAGAGTAATGATGAAAGGGGAAGCATGCTGGAGAAGACAGCATGGAATGACATCACCTGTGAACATGTTAGGTTTTACCTTGGTAAGGGGGAACAGTCACCTCTTCAAGTGAGACAGGGGTGAAGGAAGAGATAGTAGTAAAAGGCATCTGAATCATAGTGTGAGATGATAGGGAGGAAGAAGAGAAAGCTCTTTATTTGCCAAGGCAAATGACTTCCTTTTTTTTCAGGAGAAGTAATTCTTACATGGAGTAATTTAGTAGCTTTTCACTATCCTTGTTTCCTTCATCTGTATGCTTCTCAACTTCTCAATGTCCTTTATAAATACATTATCTAGAACTAAATACAGTACTCCATATGTAATCTACGAACTACTCTGAAGCTCTTGACCTTAATGATCAAAGAAATACATCCCATGCCTTAACTCAGTAGTTGTTTTATGTGGATTATTAGAGTATTCCTCTCTTAATTTTATTAAAGATTACATTATAAGCAGATTTTAACTGCTGGGAACCCAGTTTCCAAATCACCATGTTGACTCCTTGAACAATCCACTAAACCCTCCCAATCTTTTCAGTTAAACTGCTACTTAGTTGTATCTACTCATACTGTACATGTAAAATTAATTTTTTGAATGTTGGACATAACCTATTCATCTTATTCAGCTCAGTACAGTTTTCTAGTCTATCAACCTTTTTCATGAATCTGACACTTTAATCCAGGTTTAATCCATGGAGTTACGTCAACATGGAAGCATGTCATGTTTTGGAATAATGTAGCAAAGTCCTGGGTGGTTCCTTAGTCTCATACCCATGATGGTTGCAGGTGAGAAGAGTGTTGTGTCAAATCTATTATCAGTTTCAGAGACTGAACCGGCAAAAGTGATCCACTCAATAACAGCTGTGGTGCCTTCCTCTGCCCTCTGCCTTACTTTCTCTTCCTTTCTTTTTCTTGAACATATGTGGCATATAGTGCTCTATTTCTGGACTTCTAATGACAGCTGGGGAGAGTATGCTTCTCATATCCCAGCAGAAATAGGGAATTGCTTATGGACATGGCAGTTTACCCATATGCCACTCTACATGAATTTCAGATTGGAATTCAATGACATAGTAGTCTCTTCTGCTTTATATTTCTTTTTTGAGTATAGGTGATCAAATACTGATTTTGTGACCAATATTTCTAGCCTTGGAGGAAACCTTGTTGACTGAAGATGTTGAGAATTGTATGATCCATTAGATGCTACTGGTGTACAGTGAGAGAGGACATCCACACCCACTATGGAAATTTCTGATATCCCAAATTGTATCCCAAATTCTCAGTATTTTTCTATGGACTTGAAGGTAGCTCACTCATTGTTCTCAGCATTGTGTAAACTCCTTTCAATGATGCACTCATAATACATTTTTTTGTGAAGGTTATCACCTTCCATAGTACTGAAATTCACATAAACAGATCATGGCATGCTTCTCCCAGATAATTTCTGCTTTGTGGATTGTAAAATGTCTGTCTACATTTGACTAGTATTAGTACAAAGAGCTAGTCCTCACTATATCAATGTAGTTTAGTTAGTGTAGGTAGGCAATATTGAAATAAAAAAATTACTTTACTCAAATAGAGAGATAGGCAAATACAAACAATGAGTTCCAGAGTCAGGAGGAAAACAAATTCATTGACTCATAAAACTGGAAGTTCTCATAAAACTCATAAAACCCCTAAAGATCATTGCTAATTCTTAGCATTTTACATATAAGGAATCAGTCTCTCCTAGTGTTTATGTAATTTATATAAAGTTACAGTCTCCTGAGTCTATGTCCTTTCCTTGCTAATATATATTTAGTGAATTTAGATTTGGTGAATTAGATTTCATCAGATGATATGATTATGTTTTACACAATTCATTGTGAAAGGCAACATGTTATGCCAGAAAGAATGGGAAACTTAGATTTGGGAAAGATCTTGGGTTTGAATTTCCAGAGAATTTAACTTCTCTTTCTAGAAAAGTGACTTTCATATTGGGGCATACATAGGGATACTGGAGCAATCAATTGGAAAATGGATCTTGCCCTACCTTTACTTCAATAGATCCTTATTAGCCGTATCCTAAACACAATTCCACCATTCCCTTTGCCTGTCATCATCTTCCACTACACCCCCTTTTACCACAATCAAACTACTACAAAAACTTCTGACTTTAATCATTTTGTGCCAGGTGCTGGTTGGCAGGGCACTTATAAATAAGTACTGTCAGCAATTGTACAGACCCTAATGGGAGATGTTTCTCCCACCTCCGCCAGTGTACATATGCCCTAGGCCATCCCTTTCTCCTCAGACCTCTCATCTCACAGCAGGGAAGAATATCCCTTGGCTTTCTGTTCAGAGACAGTTGCAAATAAGTAAAGACCTAGCCCTTTGTGGTTTCATTTAGCTAGAGAGACTGATTTTTCAGTATTGCAATTCACCTACATCGATCAGTTCAACTGAATAATTAATTACTAACAAATGATTATTGTTTACAAGTCCACCCTGTCCCCCTGTATCTTAACAGAGATTGGTGGAAAGCAATGAAGCATATTTTATTACATTGCTCTCACAAGAGAATGTAAAAAGAGTTATTTTAAAAGTTAATAAAATAAAATTACTATTTCAACTTAAAACTCCTTTTTATTTCTAAATTTATATTATATAAGGTATAATAATAGCATTACTTGCATAGAATTCATAAAAAAACAAATAAATACATATATTGAGAGTCTGGGCCAAAAAATTTTGTTGATAAATACACAGTCCAAAAAATTTTGAGACCCCTTTCCCAGGAGGTCAGATCTCCACATACTTTGAAAAGTTACTGTAGTTATTTGTTCTTTAAATGTATACTAGAATTAACTAAGAGATCCAAATAGATCAGAATTTCTCTTGGTCTATCTCCTCTCCCTGGTCTTTAGGAATTCATTTATAGATTACTAGTTTCTCTTTTAATTGAAATATAAGTTGTATTGACGCCTTTGTTTTCATGCCACACTTATTTTTAAGTGTATCACTGCCTTCTCTTCCTAATGACTCTTCTCTTGTAACAAAGAGGACAAACTAGCTCATATTCAAAAAGAAACAACCAATAATATATGCAAAGTTTCATACCCATAATCCTTTGTCTAATAGAAGGAGATACACTGCTTCATTTGTTCTCCAAGATTAATATACTTTATTTCTTCCTAGCTTAGTTATTAGGGCAATATTTGTCTAATTAAAGTATAGAGTTATTTCAACCTAAATTTTAAGAACAAATTGTGTGGAATTGATGGTATTATTCTTTAAAGTTTTGATGAAATTCATCTATATATCCATTGGGATATCCCTCCCTCCTGACCTTGGTAGTTCCTTGGTAATTTCCAGAATTTTCTTTTATTAAATGATAAAACATATGAGCCTAAATACTAAGCAAATCCACACAGTTAGCAATAAGGTTTCTGTTTTGCATTGTACTATAGCTTTAGAGTTGGACTGTTTTTTCTCTCATGTCTGTCCTTTGTTCTGATATGTGGCTTCATCTCCATGCAGCCAATGCATTTCCATGCACCTTGCCTGGATAATACTCAAAAGCTACTGAAGAAATATCATATTCTACCAATCACCGAAGAAATATTAGCACCTTCTCTGTTATAGGCACCATGTTAAGTTCTGATAACAGAAAAAAAAAAGTGAAACAGCACTTGTGCTAAAGGATATTGTGTTCTAATGAGAGTGAAATATTTATAAAATATAAATGACAAAATATTTATGCAATATAATATAAATATATATACAAATATATACATGTAATATATACAAAATTAATACATGATAATTTAAGAGGGAGGGGTCTTAGCATTCAGGAAATATCAGGAAAAGTTTCATGTTGAAAGTGGTGCTTGAGTTGACTTCTAAAGAAAATCAGGGATTCTGTGGCAAGGAGGTAAGGATAGAATGTACACCAAACATGGAACATCAATAGTGGAGATAAAGGGTTTGTGTGCAGTATAATAAATAAAGTAGTATAGCTGAACCATAGAGTACAAGAAAAGACCAGACAGGTGGGAATTGACTAAGTTGCAAAGGTATTTTAATAGTCTTTTCTAGTATGTATTTAGTCCTTGATGTATGAGACAAAAGAAAAATCCAAGAGACAGAGCTTCTAGGTGGTTAATAATCAATTTATTAATTAGATCAGTTGAGAATCAATAAATTGGTGTTCAGTGGTCTCTGTCAATAATCAAAGACAAAGCTGTGGAGACGACTTATTTTGACCACAAATATCACTTAAACATTTGGAAAATATCACTTAAACATTTTTGAAAAAGGAGGAGCCCCTGAGAGGTGAAAATCAACCCTGATTGGTGAACAATTAATGAGGAAGTGGACTTTCAAATGAAGAGCTGGACTGAAAGCCCTAAGCCCCTTCTGCTGAGAACCTGGCTTGATCAAGAGACTGAGTCTCCTTCAGCAATCTGGACAAGGGAATTCATGTCTACCTAGAAAACTTTGGTTGATTTTCTTCTTCATGAGCTGTTGTTCTAAGCTCCAGTGGTAGCGCAGGTATAAGGGCATAGACTTAATGCTTAAGGGCTGGAATACACCTAGGCTAAATTCTGCTTACATTCTAAACAGAAGGAAGGTCTTGTAGTTGAGTGGGGTCCTGTCCAAGATCTAGGAGCCTGTTTCTGGAGAATTTGGGCAATATTATCTATTAGCATAGACTGACAGGCAAAAGACTGACAGTCAAAGGTGGTCCCTCAATGAGGAAATGGAAAGGAAAAGCTTTAATCCTAATTTAGTAATTGGTTATTAGTATAATAGAAAATAATAATTTATCTCTTGTAATGGGGAAACACTGGAGTATTGAGTAGGGGCTTGAGTATGACTTAAGAAAATCATTTTGGTGGCTGTGTGGAAGATGAATTGGAATGTGAGGCTTGAGGTATGGAGAGTAATAAGTGGTTAATTAAAAATCAAGGCAATGGATGATGAGGACCTGAACTTGAATGATGGTTTTATGAATGGAGAGAAGAGGCCATATACAAGAAATGTTGTAGAGCTATAAATAAATAAATAAAACAATTTGTTAACCAAGTAGGCATATGGAGTGAGAATACCAAAACTGGGGTTATGAATCTGGTTGACTAGACTCATGGTGGCCTTAATAGCAATATGGAAGTTTGAAAGAATAGGGTTGGGGCTAAAGAAAAGTAATTGCATTTTGATATATTGAATCCAAGATGCCTGTGGGATATCAACTTTTAAAAGGCATTGAGAATGCACTATTAGAGTTCAAGAGAAAGACTAGAGCTGTATGTATAGATATGAAAATCATCGTTGAAGAGAATAATGGAACACATGGTAGTTGATTAGATCACTATGAGATACAATATATAGAGAAAGGAGGAAGCGGTACAAGACAGAATCTTTTTGAATAGCCATAATTACTGAGCATGGAATGGATGATGATTTGGCAAAGGAAGATGAGAAGAAGAAATCAGAAAAGTAGGAAGAGAACCAGGGGAAAGTAATGTCATGAAAATCCAGAGAGAAGAGAATATGCAGGAGGAGAGAGTGATCCACAGGATCCAGGGCTGCAGAGAGTTCAGTGAGGGTGAGGCCTGGAAATTTTATTGGGAAGAAAAGGAAAAGAAGGAGAGTTGTGGTTGTGGTGAACAGAGATTTGTGAATTGCAATAGCTTTGTTAAAAAAAAAAAGAATAAGAAATGCGTATGGGAATCCAGTTCTAGATGTCCAAAAGGTAGTTGGTGATGCAAGATTGAAGCTCTGGTGAGAGACAGGGGCAGAATATATATATGAGGATGCAGGGGTCTTGGTTAGTGGGCATGAGTTGAATGAATAACTGAGGAAAGGAGAATGAGAAAAATTTGTCAGACAGGTAGGAGAATCAGGAGGTGACAGTGTCATGAAAACCTGGAAAAGGGAGTAGTAGTATATAGGAGGGGATAATTAACACTATCAAAAGTTATAGGTGAGTTAAAAAAAGGATGAAAAATGAGAAAAGGGCAATAGATTTGGAAATTGGAGATCGTTAGTAGCTTTGGAAAGGAAAGTTTCAGTTAAATAAGGAGAATGGAAGCTAGATTATAGGGAGTTTAGTAGTGAGAGGATAGGAAGCATGAATATCCACTGTAGCTGACTTTCTTGAGGAGTTTAGCAGAGAAGGTTCATCTAGCACGGCATGCCTACATCAAAGAGAGTACAACGCACTATGAACAAAGCAGAATTGTGGTAGTGGTAGTGGTAGTGAAAGAAATGTGATATGTGCAAATTTAGAGCTATCTTCCTCCCAAATGGTCAGACAGGCAATTTGTGCCTAGCCTTTATTAGAGCCTATGAGCTCATGTTGGTCTGATCAGCCACAAGCAAACATACTGCACGTTGACCCTGAAATCATGATGTCATTTTGGTGCTCTTTGAGCATGAAGGACAAAAAAGAACAGTAAAGAAGGAGATGGAAGATTTTGGATGATAGCTGGTGGGGGTGACTGAATAAAGGGATAATTGTGTCTTTGTGATGGTGGAGACATGGGTATGTTTGTAGGTAGCAGGGAAGGATCTAATAGATAGCTTGGAGATTTGAGAGAACAAGGATGATAGGATTAATCTGCTGGAGAATATGGGAGGGTGTGGAATAGAAAGGTTTGTCTGAGAAAGGAGAAAGGCCATCAGAAATGAAAGTGAAGGAGACACTGAGGAAAGCTTTTAGCATGTTGTGAGATGAATGGGAGGGGATAAGAGGCAAATGCTTCAGTGAAGTATTAAGCAAAGTCCTCAGCTGAGAGGAGAGGAGAAAGGAGGTGCACTGGAAAATTTGAGAAGGCTCTAAAAGTTTTGGAATAATTATTTTTAGAGCTTGATGGTAAATCAGTTTAGGAGGTGAGTAGAATGCTTTGCTGTAGAGAAGGGCCAGATAAGATGATAGTGGAACTAATTAGTATGGCTTCATGATTTTCTCAAGCTCCATTCAGTATCATGTGTAGGAAAGTAAAGAAGGTAGATTGTGGGAGTAGCGCAGGTTTAGGGTTTGGCAAGGCATGTTCACTGCTAGGACAAAGGAGCAAAGAATTCACAGTGTAAAACAGTGTAAAGAACAGTGTAAAACTGAACTTGTTCACCAACGTATCGAGATTGGGCAGGGAGGATGATGTAACCAGGAAGCCAGGATATTGTGCAGTGACACATCTCTGCTCTCCTTTTTATACCTAAACACTTGGTCATCATTTAATTCCTCAAAATTGCTCTAATGTATTTAATTTTCTAACTTTCTCTTGCCTTTCATATTTGCATTTTAAAAATTCATCTATAATCTTTGAAACAGATATGCTCAATGAGCATTCATTCATTCAAAGTTTATTTTTTCCCTCTAGACCTATACTTCTTTTTTGCCGGTTATTCCTGGTTATAAGGCTTTTTCCTTTTGGCAGTACCATATTCCAAGATTTTCTTTTCTGTTTACCTAGCCTTGTTTAGTCCTGATTGTGGCTTCTTGGTATAAGAATTATAAATATTAATACCCTGTAGAACAACTAGCTTATTTTAAGTTTAGAAAGTATTATATAATGATACCTAAATTACCATCAATGCTTCCTCTTAAGTTTTAAAAAAATTTTTGTAGGTGAAAAATTCTGAGTTCAGTAATAATCACTCCAATTTCCTTTTGTAAAAGTTCCTAGGCAGAGGTTGACAATTTCTCTAAATTATATTTATATCCATCTCTACTTAACTCCTGTCTTCATTGTGTCTAGGTAAATTCAATTTCCTGGAGGCATCTGGATAATGAAATTACAAATTATATAATGTGTCTGTGAACAGATAGGTATCATGTATTGTAATAGGGTCAAGAGCTGACCTTTTCTAGGTATATTCCCTATGACTGGGTCCCCTCTCTGCAATGCTCATAGAGCCATTGTCTTTCCTAAATCTCCCCATTTTGTACAGCTCAGTCCTTCCTTTATTCTATGCTTGATCCATTCTCTCAAATCCAAAAGTTTCTAATGTCTTGAAGAAAGTTTTCTTTGATCTAGACTCTGTACTTTGGCTATTCCATTCTCAAGTGTTTTCAATCTAGGGTTTCTTTCAAGAGGAGGTGATTAAGATTCTTTTCATTTTTTCATACTTTCTAATAGATTTATAGAATTTTTTCAATTATTTCTTCAAATACTGTATCCAGGTTTTTGTTTAGTCAGATTTTCAGACTAGGTCAATGGTTTGTAATAATACCTTCCTTACATATTCTCCTAATTTTCAGTCTTTTTTTCTAATATTTCTTGTCTCAAATCATTGTTCCATTCTATTTACCATTGGGTCATTTAAACATGCATGGTATGTTTCCTCCAGAGAATCAGTCTTCTGCATCATCTTTTGCAGCATTTCTCTTTTCTTCTTTTGGAGTCCTTGTGATCAAGCTATTACTTTTCCTTGTCAGAAAATTAGTTATTCTCTTGGATTTCTCTTAACTTATAATCCATTTGCAGTCTGGATTCCATTCCCACTGTTGAAATTCTCACAGTGGTGCCTGGGACCAGGCCTTTTTCCTCTACTATAATTCCTAGCTTCTGTGTTCATTTTGTAATGGTCAAACATAGGAGCAAGACCTTGGTCATATCTCTGTCTCTTTCCCCATGTCCAATCATCAATTGAGAGTTGGTTCTATCTTCTATCACATACCTGAGAGGCTTTAACTTCATGTTGGAGATCACAGTGGCCTCAAATTACCTGAAATCTCTTTATCCCCATCACCACAAGCTTCTTCATTTCAAGCTGTCACCCATTGGGAATTGTCTGTATTTCTTGCCCTGATTCCAACAGAAGTGTTGATTTCAGACCTTTTTTGGGGGGAAGATAGAGGCATGCTTGCACTATCTGGCCTCTTCTTTCTATGCCCTGACCTATGGAAACTAAGCACATTCATGGTCACCTCCAGCTGCACCAAACCAAAGCTGAGACACCGTCGGTTTCACATACTGCCTCTTGGATATTAGACTGGCTTCCAGCCTCCCAAATTTCATTCACCTTTCAGGGATCACAAAGAAATCTTACTCTGTTCTTGTGCAGACCTAGACTGAATGAAAAAGTTTAATGGTGATTCCCTGGGGTCTTATTGGACATTCTTTCATTTGGTGCTCTTTTATATCTGAGTTGCTATATTAGGAGAGCTGGGTCTCACTAGAACATGGTCGTCTTAACTGACAGTGCTTCTCTTCTACCTAAAAATCTCAAAAACAAACACTGTTATCTAATAGCAAATTTATTTTGGACAGTGAAACCCTGGGTAGATTCTTTTTCAGTTGTGTGTGTGTGTGTGTGTGTGTGTTCATGTGTATACTAGATGATATCTTGTGTATTCACAAAATGAGGGACTGTTTCTCTCATTCTTATAAATGTTGCCAGGGGCTAACAAGCAATGAAGAGATAAAAAATATAATACACAAATTTTTCATCTGCAGTCAAAGAACCCTGCTGAGAATAAAGAAGTAAATCTCTAGTGAAGGAATAACCATTTCATTATGAATTTCTATCAGAAGAGTAAAAAAATATCCTGAGGGGAAAAAGAGCTATCTACCAATTGTATCATAGGAATAAAAAAAAAACCTCCACAAGAATTGTTCTGAGAAAGTGAAGAGATTCAAAACCTTGTTTTATGAGATTCTTTCAAAGGAACTGGATGTCAATATATTTGAAGAAGAAAAGACATAAGGTAATTTCTGTGTGCATATAAAAGTCTATTATATGGGAGAACACTTAGGTTTTTCTTTTGGACCTTTAGGAAAGAACTAGAAGAAATGATTGTAGGGAAATTTTTGTTTAAATATAGAGGGAAATAAACCTTTTCTTAACTGTCCTAAAGCAAAATAGGTTTCCTAGAAAGGTAGCGTGTGCCTCCATCATGAAGGTATTCCATCAGGGTCTGGATGACCATTTTTCAGGATGCTGTTAAGGTGTTTGAATACTGATTACAATAGTAATTATATTAGATGTTGGTCAATATGACTTTTAATGTCTTTAGAAAAGACTTTTTGAATTGAATTGAAATTCTAGGATTCTATTTACATTTTCCTTGAAGGAAAGTCACAACGATAATGTAAAAAACAAAATATAACAGAACTGCTTTTTTTCAAAGTAAACCAAAATCATTCTTTAATTTCAAAGAGTCTTCTTTAAAGACCTTGACAAAAAATTCAAAATTCCATAAATACTAATTGAAAGAAGCAGCACAAAGTCATAGAAAGAACCCTGAACTAGCATACAGGGGACCAAAGTCTTTATTTTGTCAGTAACCAGCCATGTAATTTTGGGCAGGTCATTTCAGATTCTTAGACTTCTGCTTCCTCATCAATAAAATAAGGAAGATGGAGTAGGATGCTCTCCAAGATTTGTTCTACCTCTCTTAACCCATGATTCTATAAGTCATGTACAGGTAGTATTTTTTTTTTTTAGAATGAAGTTTCTTTTTTCTTATCCTTTCCTATCCATGTCTCTTAAAAAGAAAATTGCTATAGTGAAACATAGCTTTAAAAAAATATAATCTAATATTCATTTGTCAATGGAGGAAGAAACTTTCAAATAGTTTTCCCTCACCCAAATATCCATATTACATTCATAAGCATTTATATTAGTGTTATTGAGAGTATTATAGTTTTCTTTGAGATACTGTGGCATAGTGGGTAGAGAGTCAGTTTCAGATTCAGGAAGACTTGGTTTCAAGTCCTGCTTGTGACATATTTACTGTATGACCATGGAAAAAATCACTAAACTTTTTTATTTCCCTGGAACTCTTCAAGGTTTTAAGTTGTAGAATTATTATTAGAATTTTCTGACTGAGGATTCCCTATAGCACAGAAATTATTGGTATTTGAGTAAGGTCAAAACTCCTTTTATATGTGCTACACATGTGTAGGTCATGAATCAGGTCCTGTTACCAGCACTGTGTAGCTATGATCTCCTACAAAATGTACCCTGGCTCCACTGCTAGACAGAATACAAGTCTAGATTGTCTAGCCATTGGTTGGATTCAATAGGGCATTTCTTATGACTTTTGTTTCATCATAAAACTGGGGAGAGAGAGGACTCTTCTTAAGATGGCAGAGTAGTTGGAAAAAAAATAGTTGAGCTGTCCCACAATAATTTCAGCAAGAACAGAAAAATAACAGCAAACTAAGAAATGATCTAGAAAGGAATCTATAGGAAGCACATTTTGCCGGTCCATGTCTGGACAAGAAGACATTCAGAAACCACAGATACCAAGAAAAGGATTTAAAAAAAAAATACTTGGCCAATAAGTATAGTGTAGAGAAACCTTTTAGCCCAGGAATCAGGCCAACCCGGATCAGTCTAGGGCATGAAGCTCTCTAATAGGTGCAGGAAGACTATATCACAGATCAGATCTGGCCAAGGACTCTTGGGTCATGGAGAGCAATGATCATGATATTCCTAGAAATTGCCTCTGGGCAGTCCATCTGGTTTACATCACTCTGGTACTGACCACACCTTCTCCAATGCTTCATGTGGTATTAAGGTCAATCACTCCTAAAGTCCTTGAATATACCAATAATTATAAAGACTCCAGCTAATACAAATTAATATCAAGTCCACACCATTTTCTCCACAAGTGCACAAATTCAAAGTACAAAATCAGGAAATAAAAATTGGAGACATAGAGAAGAGAATGGGAAGGAGAATATACAGTTTAATATAGAAGGTGCAAAGTCTTACACAACTAATAGTAAATGACTCCACAGGAACAGCAAAAAATCCTAGAACAAAACAAAGAATGATAAAAGAAAAAATGTAAAGTATCTCTAAAAATTTATCTTCCTTTTTATGCCTCTTGCTTTTTAAGAAGGCCTAAAATAATTTCCTGTCTTGCTTTTCTGTGTTTGCTTCTCTTCTCTTCTGTGCATTTTAAAATGATTCAATAGCCCTTTCTATTTCCTTTGGACATTGCTATTGCTAACTCACAAACTCTCTCTCTCTTCCTCTTTCCTTCCCTCCTTCTTTTTCTCTCTCCATCAAGAAAATCCCATTAAAAACAGAAAAAAGCTTTTAAATAAATAAACATAATTAAGAAAATTAAATCCAAAAGTAAAAAAATGAATTTCTCTTTTTTATCTTGCATCCATCACTTCTTTATAAGGAAATGGGTAATATACTGCATCCTAGATTCTTTGAAGATGTGATTGATCATTGCTTCACTGAGGGTTTTAAAGAATTCTTCTTTTAATTTCCCTTTCAGGTTCAGGAAATTTGTTTTACCTGTAAAATTTCTTAATGTTCTTCCCAATGTTGTTTTATTGGTATTATTATTCATTTCAACCTAAAGGTGTTTTTATCTTTCTAATTTTTTCCCTCTTTTGGGGGAGGGGATTTATTTCATAACTTGGACTTTTCTTGTTACTTATATTCATTTACATTTTTTGTTGCTTATGTTGTTTAAATTTGCAAAGTAAATAATCTGCTCATGTCTGTTTTTCCTGTATATGATTTCTTCAAGTATTTCCCCTTTATCGTGTGTTTTTGTTCCCCTCCCTCTTCATTTGTGGTTCAGCTCAAGTTTGTAGGACATGTTGTTTTAGACTTTTGCTTTTCAGGATAAGGTATTCCATTCTCTTTTGTTTCTGGTGTATATTGAATAGACTTGTGCTACTCAAATTTCCTTTCCTTTCTATGTGAAGTTCTTTCCCCATGAACTTACAGAATTTGTTGCTTGTAATTGGAATTGTTAAATTTAAGCACTATTTGTCTTGTAGTTTGTGACATAAGATTATTTTTTTTAATCCAGATGCAATCTGGAATATTCTGTCCATTGGTATTTGCTTTCTTGTTTAGAAGTTCTGACCATTTTCCTATATTAATTTTTGTGTTGTGGTATTTGACTTTATTTGATATGCTTTGTTCTTGGAGATCTGTAATTATTAAATCATTTCTATGTATTGTCTTTAAGATTAATGTGTAAAGATCACATGAAATTTTAACAATATTGCATTTCCTTCTCTTCTTCCAGATTATTTTTTGCTTTGGTGTATTTCTATTTCCAATCAGTTGTTATTTTGTTTCTTTGAAGAGACTCATCACATGAATTAAATGGTTTTTTCCCCACTATTTTGTGGTTTGTGTGGCCCACAAATTCTGCTTTCCCATTTCTTTTTTTTTTCTTTTGACATCTTAAGGATCATAATGCTATGGTTCTGTATTCTCTTAGGAATTGACAGAGTTTTCTGCTTCATTAGGTATTAGTTCCATTTATTTTGTCTTATAATATTTATTCAGATATATTTGGACTCATTTAGATCACTTGGATATCATCTTCCCTTATATTATTAACATCTTCCCTATTGATTTAATTTGCATGAGCTCAAGATTTCCAAATTGTTTTCATCTTTCTAAGAAATTTGATAATTTTGATTCTTTTGAACTTGTATTTCCCTATTATATATCTTCTGTTTTTTTTCTCTTTGACAGCAGATCCTTTAAGGGATGGATCTCAAAACTGGTTCAGTGTTTTCTCACACTGGGGAAATCAGTTTTGACTGTCTCAGTCACCTGAGAAAGTGACTTCAAGGAAGACAGGACTAGATCCACCTTGCCTACAGCCCCCTTTCCTGTTGCAATCCCACATACCTATTCCCTCTTTGTATTATTTCTTGGCTGTGGACTGCTACAGTATTGTGTCACAGGTACTCTTTCATTTCCCATGTTCTATTTTTGGAACGTGATGGGGAAAGTTGACATCTGTCGTTTCTTGTGATATAATGCTGGGTGACTTCAGAACAGTTGTTTGTAGAAACTGAGTAGGTCCTATAGCTCATGTCACTCAGTCCCACTGTGCTCCCTTATCAGAATATGGGGGCTCCTGAATGAGGTACAAAATGAGTACATCAGGAGTGAGGAATAGTTTTCTCTGTTGTTAACTCATCAGAGTATTTTCAATAGGTATCTTACCTGTGGAGATAGTGCAATTACTTTAACTCTTATGCATAATTCTTACCTTGAGGAGTTGCAAGGTCATGATGATTAGTTAAAATCACTCACTGTCAATCTTTTCAGTCAAAATTCAATGGATTCTTTGTCTCTTCCCTTACCCTTCAGTTTTCAATAGATCAGGATAGTCTTCATTTTTTTTTTTTTTTTTTTTACTAAAAGCTGTCATGCTTTGCAAAGAGTTCAATGAATCTTCAATTCCCTTTCCTTGATCTGTTTTCCTGGTTAGTTTTTTTAAATATCAGCTATTTTAAATTTTCTTTAGTTTTTTCTCAATATTTGATTTTATTCCACTTTTTATTCTCATGGAACCTTTGACTTCTTTTTTAGTCTAGTCTCAGGTCCTCCTGACTCCTGCACTGGTGCTCATCTGAGACACTTGACACTCACTAGCTGTGTGACTTTGGGCAAGTCACTTAATGTCAATTGCCTCATCCTGGGTCATCTCCAGTCATCCTGACGAATATCTGATCACTGGATTCACATGACTTTGGAAGAGAAGTGAGGCTGGTGACCTGCACAGCCCTTTCTCACTCAGAGTAAAGTCAAGTGCAGGTCATGTCATTATTTCTCTGATAGGATGATCTTCTTTGGCAACGAAGGATGAACACACACAATCTAGTCTAATTTTCAGGGAGTCTGTCGCCTAGGTTTGGTTTACCATTTTGTTATCTAAGTTATCTAGTCTCCTTCCACTTCTTTCATGTAGAGCTTTTATTTCAATCTTTGAAAGTGTTAGGCACTCTGATCATTGTGAATATTGATGATTCATTTAACATGTAGACTTATGATGAAGCATACTACTCTTCTCATAATGAGTAGAAATGGACTCAAAGTGCAGGATGAGAGATTATTTTTGGATAAAACAGATGCATATTTTTTCTTCACTGTATCTTAAAAATATTGCATTTTTTTATTTGAGGGAGAGATTTAAGGGGAGAAGGAGCTACTAATAGTGTTGCCAAAGAAAAAGAAAAAAAAGAGGTCATTGAAATGTTGAAAATGCAAACTTAAAGATGTTTTTAAGGAAACAGACAAATAGGACAGCTTTGAAAATAACATATTAAATGTGCTGTATACTCCAAAAAGCATTCTACATTAAATACAGATTTGAATTTTCACAATTTTGTTGTAAAAATAAAGCGAATAAAAAGGATAACTTTTTTGACTAGTAGATTCAGATAAAAAAAGCAGATATTGAGGTCTGATAGAGGACAGTGACTTTGCCTTCTTCACTTAGGTTTTGTTCTAACTCAGATTCATTATACTGGGAACTTGTTTCTTACTCAAGTGACCATACAGTTCCTCTATGATGTGTTAGGCAGAGCATCTCAAAATTTGGTTTTGAGAGCATAAAATTTTTATATGTAGATAAAAAGGAGTTATAAGGAATTTCTAACCCTAGGTCAATAGTCTAATTCAATATCTGATTTAAAATGCTAAAGGAAAAATAACATTAGACTTAATTTTCCTGGCTTTGCTTGGTTCCTCCTTAGCTGAAGAGAAAGAGGGAGGAAATAAGTATTTATTAAGTTCCTTTTATATGCTAGGTGCTTTATAAATGCTTTTCAATTTGATCTTCATCACAACCCTGGAAGGTAGGCACTATTATCTTCATTTTATAGGTAAGGAAGGAGAGGTAGATACAGGTTAAGCAACCACAAGATTAGAAAACTGCTATGTACTTAGCCGTAAGCGGAATGATGAGATCATCAGAGAACATTATCATCAATATTGGAGGAATGAATTTCCCTGTCCATGCATATGCCCTGCACATTTTCTACATTTCCCTCCAGCCATTTTGCCTGGCTTTGCCTCCAACATTATCTAATCCTGCCCTTATCCCCTTTCTCCAAAGATAAGTTCATTACCAAGAAACATCATCCATGGAGATTTCCTCAGCTTTGGTTCCCACCCCCTCATCTGTATCCTCAATTACTTCTACCCCTCTGATTGGAGACATAAAGAATAGAGTAAAAAAATTCCTTCCAAAGCCTCTTTCTATAGAGGGCTCAATTTCTAGTCATCTCTTCATTTCATACTGACTGCTCTTCTTGATTTTTAATCTAATGTATCTTCATGTCTCTGTTATGTCCATTCTCCCTTGCTCTTTACTTCCCTCATAATTAGATTGTAAACTTCTTGAGGTCAGGGATTCTTTCTTTTTCTAATTTCTGTCCCCTGTGCTTAGCACAGTGCCTGCCACATAAAAAGTGCATGATAAATGTGCGTTGTCAAATTGCTTGTTATATGAGCAGGGAGGCAGGGAGTATGAAACTGAAAATTTTTATTTTATTTTATTTTTTAATGTTTTACAATAATTTCCTTAAAGTTAAGATTTTATCCCCCCCACCCTTCCTCCACTACCCCCCTCCCTCCCCATGACAGCATACAATTTTGTATAGGTTCTACATATACTTTCTTATTGAGCACATTTTCACTATAGTCATGCTATGTAGTCACAGTAAAATAAATGGAAGAAATCATATAACAAATCAAAACATAATACACTGAAACCCACCCACACACAAACAAGATCTGCTACATTCTGCAAATGACTTCCATATTGCTTTCTCTGAGTGTGGAAGGCATTTTGCCTTAGAAGACCGACATTAGGATTTTTTTTTTCTCAGTAAGTTCTTGTGTTATTACAAAGTTCCAAGTCTACCAGAAAAAACTCTCGCACACTGTGGTCGTTGCTGTGCACAAAGTTCTCCTGGTTCTGCTCCTTTCACTCAGCATCAGGTCATATAAGTCCTTCCAGGCCTCCCTGAAGTCTTCTTGTTCATCATTTCTTATGGCACAATAGTACTCCATTACATTCATATACCATAATTTATTCAGCCATTCCCCAATTGATGGGCATCCCCTTGACTTCCAGTTTTTGGCAACTACAAAGAGTGCTGCTATAAATATTTTTGTACACGTGGGACCCTTTCCCGTTTTTATAATCTCTTGGGGATACAGTCCTAATAGCGATATTGCTGGGTCAAAGGGTATGCACAATTTTGTAGCCCTTTGGGCATATTTCCAAACCGTTCTCCAGAAGGGTTGGATGATCTCACAGCTCCACCAACAATGAATTAGTGTTCGAACTCTCCCACATCCTCTCCAGCATTTATCATTTTCTTGTTCTCTCATGTTTGCCAATCTTATAGGTGTGATGTGGTACCTCAGAGTTGTTTTGATTTGCATCTCTCTAATCAATAGTGATTTAGAGCACTTTTTCATATGATTATAGATATCTTTGATTTCTTCCCCTGAAAATTGCTTGTTCATATCCTTTGACCATTTATCAATTGGGGAGTGACTTGTATGGTTATATATTTGAGTCAGTTCTCTATATATTCTAGAAATGACGCCTTTATCCCCGAGCTTAGCCATAAAAATTTTTTTCCCAATTTACTACACCCCTCCAAATTTTAGTTGCATTGGGTTTGGTTGTGCAAAAACTTTTCAGTTTAAGGTAATCAAAATTATTCATCTTGCATTTAATAATGCTTTCTATCGTTTCTTAGAAAAAAATTCTTCCCCTCTCCATAAATCTGATAAATACACTATTCCTTGCTTCTCCAGTTTATTCATGGTATCAATCTTTATAGCTAAATCATGTACCCATTTGGACTTTATTCTTGTGTACGGTGTCAGGCATGGGTCTATGCCTAATTTCCGCCACACAGTTAACCAGTTTTCCCAGCGATTTTTGTCGAACAGTGAGTTCTTACCCCAGAAGCTGGGATCTTTGGGTTTATCAAACAGGAGGTTGCTATATTCCTTGCCTACTGTGTCTAGAGTGCCAAGTCTATTCCATTTGTCTACCCCTCTGTTTCTTAGCCAATACCCAGTGGTTTTGATAATTGCTGCTTTATAATACAATTTGAGGTCTGGTAGCGCTAGGCCACCTTCCCAAGCATTTCTTTTCATTAGTCCCTTTGATATTCTGGACCTTTTGTTTTTCCAAATGAATTTTGATATTATTTTATCCAGCTCTAGAAAATAATTATCTGATAGTTTAATTGGTATGGCACTAAATAAGTAAATTAATTTAGGTAGAATTGTCAATTTTATTATGTTAGCTCGGCCTACCCATGAACAACTGATGTTTTTCCACTTACTTAAATCTGACTTTATTTGTGCAAAAAGGGTCTTGTAATTGTGTTCATATAATCCCTGGGTTTGTTTTGGCAGGTAAACTCCTAAGTATTTTATAGTGTCTACTCTAGCTTTAAATGGGATTTCTCTTTCTATTTCTTGCTGTTGGACTTTGTTGCTAATATATAGGAATGCAGAAGATTTATGTGGGTTTATTTTGTAACCTGCAACTTTGCCAAAGTTGTTTATTATTTCAAGTAGTTTTTTACTTGAATCTCTGCGATTCTCTAAGTATATCATCATATCATCTGCAAAGAGTGATAACTTAGTTTCTTCTTTGGCTCTTTTTATTCCTTCAATTTCTTTATCTTGTGTAATTGCTACTACTAACATTTCTAGTACCATATTGAATAATAATGGTGATAACGGTCATCCTTGTTTCACCCCTGACCTTATTGGAAATGCATCTAGCTTATCCCCATTGCATATAATGCTTGCTGAAGGTTGTAGGTAGATACTACTTATTATTTTATGGAAAGTTCCCTTTATTCCTATGTTTTCCAGTGTTTTTAATAGGAATGGGTGTTGTATATTGTCGAAAGCTTTTTCTGCATCTATTGAGATAATCATGTGGTTTTTGTTAGTTTGTTGTTGATATGATCAATGATGCTAATAGTTTTCCTAATATTGAACCAGCCCTGCATTCCTGGTATGAAACCTACCTGGTCATAATGTATTATTCTCTTGATAAGATGCTGTATTCGTTTTGCTGAAATCTTGTTGAAAATTTTTGCATCTATATTCATTAGAGAAATTGGTCTATAATTTTCTTTTTCTGTTTTGTCTCTTCCGGGTTTGGGTATCAAAACCATATTTGTATCATAGAAAGAAATTGGGAGGACTCCTTCTTCCCCAATTTTCAAAAATAGTCTATATAGTATTGGAATGAACTGTTCTTTAAAGGTATTCACTTTTCACCACCTCCTCTTGCCACCTTCCCCTCCTTCTTTTAGCCCCCTCCCTTTGACTCCCCTTTACTCTTATTGCTTCTTTCCTCCCTTTTAGCCTCCCTCCCCTTTCTTCCCCCTTCCTCTTCTACTGCTTATAGAGCTAGTTAGGATTTTCTACTTAAGTTTATTGTTCCATCCTTTAAACAAATCTGATGAGAGTACCTCTCACACAATGCTCATCTCCCTCCCCTCTTTCCCTCTACTATGATTTTGTACTTCTTCTTGTGATGTAATTTGCCATTTTCTGCTTCCTCCTTTTCACACCTCCTATTAAAATCCCTTCTCATACTTAAATCATATTTTTTATCATGGTATCATTTACTTTATCCCCATTCCCCCTATGCTTATCCCTTTTATATTTCTTAATAGATGCACAGTTCTCAAGATAAACAGATATCACCTTCCCTTATAGGGAGGTAAACAATTTGCTCTAATTGAGTAGCAAGTTGTTCCCCCCCCCCCCCCCCCCCCCGTTTACCTTTTTATGATTCTCTTGAGACCTGCATTTGAAGATCGAATTGTCTATTAAGTTCTGGCGTTTTGGTCAGGAAACTCTGGAAGTCCCTTACTTCATTGAATGACTTTCTCCTTGCCTGAAATGTTATGCTGAACTTTGCTGGATAGTTGATCCTTGGTTGTAGTCCCAGCTCCTTTGCCTTACGGAATATTGGGTTCCAGTTCTTTCGATCTTTTAACGTAGAAGCTGCAAGGTCCTGTGTAATCCTGATTGTATCTCCTTGATATTTAAATTGTTTCTTTCTGGCTGCTTGTAATATTTTCTCCTTCACTTGATAGCTCTGGAATTTGGCAACTATATTTCTTGGGGTTTTGAGTTTGGGATCCCTTTCAGGAGGAGAACGGTGGATTCTTTTGATGACTACTTTGCCCTCTGAATCTAGTACTTCTGGGCAGTTTTCCTTGCTGATTTCCTGGAAGATAATGTCCAGGCTCCTTCCTCCATCCTGGGTTTCTGTAAGTTTTCTCTTCTGGATCTATTTTCCAGGTCAGTTGTTTTTCCAATTAGATATTTTACATTTTCTTCTATCTTTTCATTCTTTAGATTTTGTTTGACTGATTCTTGCTGTCTCATTGAGTCCTTTATTTCTACTTGCCCAATTCTAATCTTCATCAAATTGTTTTCTTCCGTTAACTTTTGTATCTCCTTTTCCATCTGCCCAATTTTTCCTCTTAGGAAGCTATTTTCTCCAGTTAATTTTTGTACTTCTTTTTCCATTTGCCCTTTTAGGAAGTTATTTTCTCCAGTTAATTTTTGAACTTCTTTTTCCATTTGTTCAATTTTCCTTTTCAAGGAGATGTTCTCATCAGTGAATTCTTTCTTAATAATTTTAAACTCATTGGCCAGTTTATCTTCTATTTCCTTCTTCAGCTGGTCCAGGAGAGCTGCTTGTACTTGCGAGTAGTTCATAGTCCCTTCTGAAGTTTCAGATGGAAGTACAGTCTCAGCTGTGACCTCTTTGGGGTTTGTGTTTTGGTCCTCATCCCCATGGAAAGATTCTATGGTTCTTTCGGCCCTCTGCTTTTTCCTGTTCATGATTTTGATTGAGTGTTATGGCTTCTGGTTCTTTCAGCAGAAGCTAGAGAACTTTTTGCTGAGCTGATGTGTGAAAAAGCTAAAAGCAGGTTTTTGTTTGGTGTTTCCCTGATCAGCCCTGGGTTTAGCTTGTTAAGTGTGGGAAAGGAGTGGTCTGGTCACAGGAGATCTCCTCAGCTGAACTGAGGCAAAGGCACTCTCAGGGGCAGGTAATCCCAGCTGCCCTATTGTCTTTCTGATTCCCCTGGACAGCTGAGACACGCCTAGATGCTAATGCCTGTTCCCACCCCTCCTGGGGCTCCTCTCCTGGCACTGAGGCGTGCCTGGGTCCTAGTACAAGTTTTCTCTGCCCTGGGTCCTCTGTCCTTCCGGTTTGCCTCTGCCACTGCAGGAGGAATCCCCCTTAGCTATTTTCCTCCTCTCAGGTGTTATGAGACTATTGGTCTCCTTCTTCTGTTTCTACTGATCTGGGATTTTTCTGGGGAAATATTTTATGGTTCTTTCACGGTCATGGACGGGGGAGGAGAGAGCATTTACTGATCACTGCACCATCCTGGCTCCTGGAAGTTCAAGTAGGTGACTTACTGAAATTTGATCTTCGGGCTGAAGGTCTCAGGAGCTGCTGCGCTGATATCTGGTGCTCTGCGGCTCTCACTGACTCGGGCAGCTTGTCTCCCACCCTGGGTTCTGCTCCTCTGGTTCCACACCCCACTCAGGTTTCTTGGATCTCTTCTGCTCCGCTGCGCTGGTCACGCTGCGCTGTGCGCTGTGGGCTCACCCCCGCGGAACAGATCCTTGCCGTGGACCTTCCAGTCCAACCTGAGCTCCGAATCCGTCACCGTCTGTCTCCCACTGGATTCCGCACCTCCAAAATTTGGTCAGATTCTCCTTTCAGAGGTACCTGGAGGAGTTTGTCTGAGAGCTTAGGTGAGTCCTTTCTCTCACTTCTCCATCTTGGCTCCCCTTAAAACTTTATATAGTTTTTGTGTCGTTTTAAGTTTTATATTGCTCAAAACTGGACTAAGACTTCTGAGACACTATACTGGCCAATCTTGGCCTGGAGAATACTACCCTTTTTAACAGAGCTAAGGGACAAAGAATGTTGAAATTTTTTTTTTTTAAATGAATGTTACAATTTTTTTTACAGATAATTAGAAAAAATAAAATATTATTCAAAAATGTGTATTGTCTTGTATCATACCTATACGTCTCTTTTTAATGTGTACTTCACAGTATGCCACAGTCATTTAGCTTCCATTGATATGCTCTTTCATATATCATCTGTATTATCTACATTTTTACCCTACATTTATGTTCCTCAATCATGTATTCTCTGCATATGTGCCTTCCTCCATTGGCAGGATAATAGCGTGGGGGTGTGTTCTCTTGTCACTTTATTTACTATGGAAACTGATTAAATTTTTTAAGCTAATGAATCCTCTGGCTAGCTAGCAAAGAGAAATACATCTTTCATGTATTTCATTTCTTTTGATGCATCTCAAGAACTATGGTTTTGAGTGTTTGCAACCCACAGAGTGCCTTAAGGTATCCTTGGGGTTCATAGGAAAATTCCAAAGGTGCTATAGAGATCACCTCCAAGTGCTTCAAACTTGACTCACCTGTCAGTCAGGGTTATAGACTACTCAGTAAGACTTGAATGACATTTTTATTTCATAACACTAAGCACTGAGTCTTTGATACTCAAGGGTCATCAGTCTATGCATGCACTGTCTTTTTGACTTTATCCAACCATATCATCTCACCTCTCCTTTCATAATATAATTCAAAGTCCACCTCATCCATGAAGCTTTAAAGAATAGGAAAAAAATCAACTACCTTCAACAGTAGTAGTTTGTAAAATTGCTGGGGAGTGAGTGTAGAATGAGCACATTTTTTTGAAAGCTGAGATGGAAGTTTATGGGGTGACTGAAAAGTGGAGATAAAAAAGGTTTAGAGATAGAATTATGACAGAAATTCAAATGATGACTTGTGTACAATCAGTCACAATAACAGAAACAGTTCTTGTGATTAACCTGCCCTTTTTCAATGAGTGTCTCTGGTAATCATGTTTGACTATTATGTGGTTCATACCTATGCATGAGTTGTTCAGTTCACTATGTTTTCCTTCTCCCATTTGAGGTAATTAATTGTCTTCATTGATCTAGATGAGATAGATCAGGTCAGGCATTACATATTACCATTTTTTAAATATAAGTTTTGACCTCAGGTTGAAATTGTTTAAATGCCAAGAAAAACCCAACATACAAAAATGTGTTGAAACAACTATATTCTTGGAGGCCATTCCCAGAATAGGATAGCACTTTAAGTTAATTCTGGTACAACTCATTCTCAGAAAGATTTCTTTGAGTGTATTCCCATAACATATGGATCAGAGTTTCCCTTTATTCCTCTGGCACTTCTAGCAAATGTTAGAAGCTGCTACATTCTTATCTTGTCTCTCATTAGTGAACAGTACTCAGTACTGTATTGTACAGAGTAGTTCTTGTTACTAGGTCCTCCGAGGATTTTTTGACATTCAAAATATTGTTCTACTACAATATCAGAGTCTTTTTCCTTATGTCAAATTTACAATATATAAATAACCAGTGAAAGTAATCTGATTCCTGGCCTGTTCATTTTTAAAGACAATTTTGTAGCACTTTTGAAAAGTAATATTAACCTGAGATATGCATCCTGATAAACCTTATACTAAGAAGGGAATATGCTTTAAAAAGCAAAATATTACTGTAAATATAGAGGTTGGTTTTTTCCAAACTGTTTACAATCATTAAACAGGTAACCATATTTCTTGGCTTAGTTTTAAAACCTACATTCAGAATGTGTACTACAGAGAATCTTAATCATTTACCTAATTTTGGGAGACTATCCCCTCCCTCAAGTCCCCACTGTCATTCTACAAAGGAATCACCAATGCTCAAGGATTCACTAGCACAACTCTTGAATTCCCTATGCAAATGTTTTCTTTGATTTTAATTAATGACAAAATGATCCTGAAATTTCTGGCAAGGATTATATAATTTAATTATAATTCTGTTTAACAAATCCTTATGTCAGACATCACAGGCCAGAGGCATTTCACCCCAATCGTTCCCCTCTTTTTGCACTTGTAATTGAATTACTGAATTAAATGATCTCTGAGATCCCTTACAGGTCAAACTGTCTATGAATCCATGATTATTTCATGAAGTGGGTGGACATAAGATGGAATCACAGTTATAGATGGCAAATAAAGTGCAGCACAACTTTCCTTTTGGAATTAGGATATTCTTTGTGTTGTAGTAAAAGTTTGTGCTTATAAATCATTTCTTTTTAGTGTTCATTGCTGTTTTGATTTTGGTGCTAGGATAACTAGATTTCCATTAAAAGAGAATACAGCTTAATCACATGGTCAACTTAATGTTGGATACCTTTAATTTTGTGAAAATTGCCACAATATGGGAATTTTGAACAAAAGAAAGACTTAGAGTCACAAACTCTAGTTGAATTCCATATAGAGCTATAACCAGAACGGAAGAAGTGGAAATTTTCCCTAGTGGCACTGAGATTTAGAGGCTACTGAGAGACATTTTATTCCTTCAACATATAAAGAAAACTGAGTTCAGCACTTTGTGTTAGAAAGAATGATTAATTTTAAAAATGAAAACCATTTGTGATCTTTCTTCTTGTTCTCCCCTACGTTTTGTACCCGTCCCTCCACATATCGAGAAATGACATGAGATCATTCCCCATACAGGATAATAGATCTTGCCTTGGGGTCATTTTCTATACAAGTCAAATGATTTTGCCTTAAAATTGAGGATGTATTTTGTGCTATTTGTCCCAAATATATTTTGTGCTACCTCTCCCAGGTGTCAGTGGTGTTCATTATTGAGTCTGATTATTGACTTTTAATAACACGTTCACTATTACCCACCTAAGCCAGTACCAGATAAAAATGGCTATTGGCTACTATACACGTATGTCTCATTTTACCTTTTACCACCTACTTTTTAGTCTTATATGAATATAGCAGAAGTTAATTCCTATTATTCTATCATTTGTTCTTAGAAAGGTAGCATATGCTTTTAAAGATAAACACAATCTGAAATTTATCAGCCTTTATTTTTCATAGTCATAATATATAAAACTCCCTAAAGACTAGTTTGACTCTGTCACTTTACATGAGATCTTTGAAGATTTTAACAACATTTAAAAATTACATTTCAGGGATGTGCAAAAGTGTTATTTCTATCACTTAGAGAGAAAAGACCACTTAAAGTGAATTAACGTTTCCTTTTGAGAGGAATACCACCTTGTAGATTATTCTGAACATGAAATAATAAGGGATTAAAATTTAATGATACCATTTTTAGAGTCTCTGGTGATCCATATGCAAAGATATTTCATGCTATGTTAACATCAGGAAGAATCGTATCTCTAGAATAATGCTTTAGAAATGAATCTAGAGAAGGTCTTGCCCTTTCATTGTTCCCAATTTATTCTAAATGCTACAAAAGGGAAGATGGTTAAATGGCCCTCCACAGTAGGTAGAAACAAGATCTGAAATCCACAGGCACCAGTTTCTAACAGTAATTTTTGATGATTACCAGACTGTTCAGGTCTTCTCTAATTACCATTTCCACTTCTATTTTTTTCTAACTTAAATTCACCATTTAAGGTTTTTTACTGGGCCTCAGATATATATTTTGAATGTTCATACAGTGTTTAAATAGATAACAAAAGGGAGATAAAGTCATCTTTAATTACTATGTGCTGGAAAAATTTACACTCTATAATCTTTCTTCAGTTGGTTCCAAAAAATTTTAGTCCTTTGGTATCACCTCCCCCCAATAAAAGAATATTAAACATTTGTCTTTTTTTTAACTCCTAGGAAAACACTCCTCCCATTATTAGGAATTACTTTTTGGTGTCTGGGGGTTCCAATACATAGTACTGGAGAGATCTCAGGGTTTTAAATCAGAGTACCTGAGTCCATATCCTTCCTCTGACTCTTACTTCTTTTGAAATTTTTCTAAAATTAATTTATTTTAAATATGAGTACTAGAATTTAAATATAAAATATGAAAAGAAAAAAAGTATTGCTATATGCATAGTAGAATATAAGAGAAGATTCAAAACATATAGCAATAAATTTCTGTTTCAGGAAAGCCTATACAATAAATACTAGACATTGTGTTCAAAGCTGTCCATCTTTTCTTTTCTTCTTTGTAAGCTTTCTTTTCTCCTTTGCCTTATTTTTTTCCTTCTTGCTTCCTCTCTTCCCCCAAGAATGGTACAATTAACTACAGATACACACATGCACACATGTACGTATATATGTACACATATACAAACATGTATGTGTTTATATACATACATTTACATACATATACTTAGGTATCTATAATCATATTCACACATAGACATATACATTCACCTGTAAGACCGTACTATATTTGTTTGTCCTCTGTTTCTCTGAGGATAGATAACATCTTCTTTCCTAAGTCCAAGTCTTTCCATATTTTTCGGAGTCTATTGATTTATCATTTTCTAAACCACAACAATATTTTCACCTTAAGCTGTCTAGTTATTTTAAATAGTCTAAAACAATATTGATTGACTGACATACTTTCCCTATTTTTCTCTTGATTAAATCTGGTAAACGAGCTTTAACTTTGTGATCATCCTTTTCTCCTAATAAATTCTACTCCTGATCTTTATTTGGTTTGTGTGTATCTCTTATTTTTTATCTCTTGTAATTACTCTAATTTATTTCTACCTGCTACCTTGCCCTCCCCTTTTTAACCTATCCCTCTCCAAATATTCCTTCCTCATCCTCTCCCCTTCCTTTCCCTTTACCCTCTTGTTTCCATCTGCATTTAGACTTTTATAGCCTTCCAAATGCATATGTTATTACCTCTTTATTTCATTCCCATTAATCTAGGCACCCTTCAAAATCATGTTCCTTTTCCTATTCCCTAACCCTTTTATTTTCTTATAAATTTAGACTTTTACTCCCTTCTGTGTATATATATGTATATATATGTGTGTATATATATATATATATATATATATATATATATATGTATTGTTCTTTTTAACCCAGAGCTGATATGACTAGGATACCCTCTAAAAATCCCTCCCTTATCCTCTTCCTCCTCCCAATCCCTTTAGCCTTTTATTTTTTCCTGAATTTAGAAGTCTTTCATATATATATATATATATATATATATATATATATATATATATATATATATATATGTGTGTGTGTGTGTGTGTGTGTGTGTGTGTGTGTGTGTGTGTGTGTGTGTGTGTGTATTGTTCCCTCTTTAACTCATTACCAATAAGAACAGATTTCCAGATCCACCAGCCTTCCTCCCCTATCTAATTCTTCTGTGTCAGTTTTTCCTCTTGCACCTCATTTGTATAATTGCCTATTTTACCTTTTCCTAAACAGTTTTATTTTATGGAATCACATCATATTCAGGTCTACCCAACTCTTTCTTTTGAACTACCCAATTACTAATAACAACCTTAGACATGCATTTTTCATTTCCACGTATAAAATGTAAATAGTCCATCCTTATAAAAGCCTTGCAATTAATCTTTGATGTGTACCTTTTATTTCATTTTGCTCTAGTGTGTCAAATTTCCATTAAGTTCAAGTTTTATTGCAAAAAAATTCCTGAATGTCTGGCAATTCATTGAATACCCCATTTTTTTTTTCATTTGGAGTTATGCTTAACTTTGTTGGGTATGATATTTTTAGCTGCAACACTAGTTCTTTTGCCCTTCAATGTATAATGTCCAAGACCTGTGGCGTTTTATGTTGCCACTGTTAATTCTCATGTCATTCTAAATGTAACTCTGCCATATTGAATTTTTTTTCTTATTTCTCCTAAGATTTTATTCTTGAGCTGCAGGTTTTTAGAATTTGACCATGATGTTCCTGGAGTTTTCCTTGTAGGATCTTTTCTAGGTGGTGATCAGTGAACTTGTTCTATTTCTACTTTCTCCTCTTGTTCTAATGCTTCAGGAAAATTAAAATACATGCATATATACATATATATATACATATATATGTATATATATTTATTTCTAATGTTATTGTACCAAGATTATTTTTCTGATTGTATAATTCAGGTAGTCCAATTATTCTCATGTCTTTTCTTCTTGATCTGTTCTCCAGATCATTTGTGTTTCTTATTTGATGTTTCACATTCTCTTCTATTTTTTCATTCTTTATATTCCATTTTGTTATTTCTTGGTCTCATAACTTTACTTGTTTCCCTTTGCCCAATTATTTTCACAATTTTCTTGTTTTTCTTGTTCTTTAAAAAAATCCTCAATCTCTTTCATTTGATTTTTAAAAGTCTTTTTAAAGTTCTATGGATTCTTTTTGGGAAGGTGACCATTTGATGTTACTCTTTGGGGTAGGAGAGGCTTTGTTTTCTTCAGTATCTTCTTCTGAAGATAGACTCCAGGAGGCAGACTCAAGATAGTGGAATACAGACAGGGACTTTCCTGGGCTCTCCTTCAAATACCTCCATACACCTTTAAAAATGACTCCAGACAAATTCTACGACAGTATAACCCACAAAAAGATGAAATGAAACAAATTTCCAGCCCAAGACAATTTGGAAGGTCAGCAAGAAAGGTCTGTGGCACCAGAATGAGAAAGAAGCATGGTACAATACAGGTTGCACCAGTGCAGACCCAGCCGCAACAAATCCAGAGCAGGCTTCAAGGCAGCTGAATCACTGGCAGCAGGATGGTTTTCAGACCTGTCAGCACACAGATGCCAATAACAACTTAGAAGGTCAACTGGAAAGGTCTGTCACATCTGAGTGAGAGTGGAGTATAGTCCAGCACAGGCATGGCCCCAGCAAACCAGGAGCAGGCCTTGGAATTGAATGAATTAGTAGCAGCAGTGGAAGAGTCCTATTTTAAAAAAGAGTTAAAAGCAATAGGCTGGGAAAATGAGCAACAATGGAAAAAATAAACCTCTGACTAGAGAAAGTTACTGTGGCGACAAGGGGTATGAAAACACACACTCAGAAGAAGACAACAAAGTGAAAACTCTTGCACCCAAAGCCTCCAAGAAAAATATGAATGAGTTTCAGGCCATGGAAGAGCTCAAAAAGGATTTTGAAAATTAAATAAAAGAAGTAGAGGAAAAACTGAGAAGGGAAATGAGAGTGATGCAAGAAAGTCATGAAGGAAACCCTGGTTTTCTCTATTTCCATAGTAACTCTCTATAGTTGGATTCTTTCTCCTTTGTTCATTTATTTTTCATTTGAAGCAGCTTCTTATTGTAATCATCTGTAGCCCTGGGGCATGGGGACTAGTGTCTCTGGCCTCAGATCCTTCATCGGTTCTGCCCTCTGTCCTGAAGCCCAAACCAAGAACTCTGTCCTCCTCCAAGTGCCCTCAGCCAGCGATGTCCCCACCCTGCTGTTTCTGCCGCCATGGTGCTTGTGCCGGTTCCTGCTCGGACGGGGCATCCCTCAGCAGCACAGCTGGGCCTGGCCTCCCTTATGAGCAGAAGTTCCCTCAGTTTTCTCCTTCTCAAACTCCTGATTCCTCACCCTATTTGGGAGGTAAAAATTCCTGTGACTAGGACTGAAGCTACCCCCAGCCCAGCTAGCCCCGGGTCTTGCCACTTATTGTTTCAGCTGAAGCAGGCAGGAGGTGTTTCTACTCCACAAGGACCAAGTCTTGGTCTTGGGATTTTGTTTTTCAGATTTTCTCTGGTTGTCCCAGGAGGACCACTGTTCTGTCTCAACTCTTCTTTATTTTTACCACTATATATTTTACATGTGCTACTTTCTCTTGTTTATGGGGGAATAGGGAGAGCTTGGAAATTATGACCCACTCTGCCACCTTATCGGAATTATTTCTCTCCTCTTACTTCCCATGAGACTTTCAAATGAGTCACTTCATGTAAACATGCTTCAGTTTTCTCATCTATAAAATGGGTGGGACTAGATTACTTCTTGTATCCTTTTCAGTTCTAAATGTATAATCTTTATAATTCTATGCAAAGAGGCAACTCCTTTCATCTCCTGCATCAAAATATAGCCTGAGAATCAGTTGTATCTATAATCTTGAGTCATGCTATCCTTTGTGCATTTGCTGCTGGTAAAATGGTCTAGAACCCTTTGAATAATCCAAAAGTATTTGTATGCAGAGGAGAAATAAAAATGAGGCCAGAGTTGTAGACTTTTCCTTTGTTTTAACTTGAGCCATGATCCCTTTTGGGGCTATAGTTGGAGGATGGACTATGACAAAGGGAGTTTTTCTTTCAAATGCAGAAGATCATAGGATAATAAGGGAGGAGGAGAAAGGAATAAGCATTTCTATAGTGCTTACCATGTACTAAGCACTTTTGCAAATTTATCATTTGCTCCTTATAATAACCTTGCAAGATAGGTTAAAATGGAAGTGATTCAGTTTCCTGGCATGGCACTGGTAGACTATTCATGTGTCACAGGCTTACAACAATGAGGTCAGCACAATGGCTCTGTAGACTTTCAATTTGGTAGTCAGTCTAACACTTCTTCTCTCCCATACTTTTCTTTGGGGCCTTCCAAACAGTGAGCTAGCTCTGGCAATGTATGCATCAACCTTGCTGTCAATGTGTACATCCCTGGAAAGTATACTGCCAAAGTAAGTGAACTTATCCACAGCATTCAAAACTTTTCCATTTGTTTTAATCGATGGTTCCATGTATGGATGGTGTGGTGGTGGCTGATGGAGCAGCTCTGTTTTTTTGGTGTTAATTATTAGGCCAAAATTAGCACAGACAGCAGAGAATTGATCCATGCAATTTGGCTGCATCTCAGCTTCAGAGGCTGCATTGAGTGCACAATCATCAGCAAGGAGAGAGTCATGCACCAACACTCCCTTCACTTTGGTCTTGGCTTGTAGCCTTTTCAAATTGAAGAACTTGCCATCAGTATGGTAATTGACCTTGATGCTGTGTTCATCCTCACTGAAAACATCTGACAATATACCTGAAAACATCATACTATAAAGCATGGGAGCAAGCACACAGCCCTGTTTCACTCCAGTAGTGACTGGGAAGGCACAAGAGCTTTGTCCACCATCCAGAACCTGGGCAAATATGCCATCATGAAATTGATGTACAGTATTGATGCACTTCTTTGGGCAAACAAATTTGACATACTTTTCTATAAGCCCTCGTGACTAACAGTATCAAAGGCCTTGGTCATGCCTACAAATGTTATGTACAGATCTCTGTTTGGCTCCTGGCATTTCTCCTGGAGTTGCCGGGCAGCAAACAACATATTGACTGTTCCTCAGCCCTTTCTGAAGCCACACTGGCTCTCAGGTATATGACCATCTTCCAGGTGAAGGATCAGCCTATTAATGAGGACTCTAGTAAGAATCTTGCCAGTAATGACTAAAGAGAGATTGTGAGTGTCAAAGGACAATCTATTCCCTTTACCTTTATAGAGATGGACAGTGGAGGCTTCCTTGAATCTTGGGGAATAATCTCTTCTTGTCATATAACCTGGAAAATTTCAGTCAGTTTTTGTGTGAGCAATGGCCCCCTTACTTTGTAAATCTCAACTGGAATAGAATCAGCACCAGGTGCTTTGCCACATAAAAGCAACCTAGTGGCACCGAAAACCTTTTTCAGTTGGAAGTTTAGCTAAGGAGGGATTGACTTCAACCTGACGTCAATGGCCTCAGTATTGATTGATGATGTACTGTTGAGAGCATTGAAACTGTTCAGTCCATCTCTTTTGGATAATGTCCTTATCAGTAAACATTGTGGCTTCATCAGCACTGAGAAAAGTTGTGATTCACCATAGGTTTTTGGTCCATAAATAGCTTTCAGGGAATCATAAAAGCACTTTGGATTGTGCCTATATTAGGAAGATTCTGCAGATCACCTGACTACATAAGGTACCAGACACTGAGGTCCTTACTTGGACTAAGTTGCCAAGCATTCATCTGTGCTTCAGAGAGTGAAACTCCAGTGGGCTGGCTATGTTGTTTAAATGCGAAAATGTATACTAGTCAAAAAGACTAATCTGTGGAGAACTCTCATGGGGCAGGAAATCAGAAAAGGTGATAACGGACAGTCTCAAGGTCTTTCTTAAGAACTTAGGAATTGAGTGTGTGACATGGTAGACACTGGCACAGGACCACACTGCATGGCATGCCCACATCAGAAAGGATGCTGTGCTCTATGAGCAAAGCGGAATTGAGACAGCTCAAAGGAAGTATAGGATGCAGATATTTTGAGTCTCCACGCCAAAGGTTCACATGGACTATCTGTGCCCAACCTGTGGTAGAACATTCTGAGCCCGCATTGGTCTGATCAGTCACAGCTGGGCACATTGAAACTTTGACTTTGTCATGATGATGACATTTTGGTTCTCTTCAAGAATGAAGGACAATAACTGACCAGCCAAGATAGGTGCTATTATCATTCTCATTTTATACTTGAAGAAACTGAGGCAGACAGAATTTGAGTGACTTGCAAAGAGTCACACAGCTACTAAGTATCTACACTGAAATTTGAACACAGGTCTTCCTGATTCCATCCAAGTTCTGTTATGTCACTAAGCTGCCTAAGAATGATTTTGTGAATAAAATCTTTTCACATATAAATGTTGGACTCAGAGTTAGGAAGAGCTATCTCAGATTCTTACTAGCTATGTTGGCAAGTCAAAACCTTTGTTTGCCTCAGTTTTCTATCTATGGATATTGATATATTTTTCTGTCTCTAAAGATATATTTATCTAGATACAGAGATAGATATTCATATATTGACTCATACATATATTACAATATATAATGTATATATACTACCATATAATGTAATAATACTATATACAATATGAAAATGCCCTGTATAATACCATCTGTCTCTACCAATATCGATATTTTTATAGAGATAAAGACAGAAATAGATGAGTATATCAACAGATACAGATATCTAAATATCTATCTCTAGAAAGATATCTCCATAGTTAGAGATAGATCTCTTCATGTATGTATACATATCATATACATGTATGTAGAGCCAGACCATTTAATGAGCACTTGCTAGGAGTTGTTCTAAATGCTAAGAATACAAGTACTATCAAAAAGAGTGACAGTTTCTTCCCTCCAAGTGTTTACATTACAATGTTGAAGATAATACATTCAAAAGCATCTAAAAAGAAGGAGGAGGAGGAGATACTCATACAGGGGCAAGGTAAATGTATTTCAGTAAGCACTCCAACATACACAGGGGGGGGCCTCCTATCACAGGTTCTTAAATCTGCATTTATAAAAGGAAAGGCAACTTTTGAGGGGTTAAAAATCACTTTAATCAAGCACATGTATCTTTCCTTTGCACAGACATCTGGGTTTTGAAAGCCAAGGGGCTCTTTAGTGACTTCTTCTATGGTGCATCTCAACTATTCAGTGGTGACTGAGCCACCTTAATTAGTGATAAGGAAACAATCCTAGAGAGATGGGTTGAACCATTCCATAACATTCTCAACAGACCGTCATCAATCAATGTTGAAGCTATTGGCTATGTCCCTCAGGTTGAAGTCAATCTCCCCTGCCCTGAGCTGAATTTAGAACTGAAAAAGAGGTTTTCAGTGTCATTAGGTTCCTCTCATGTGACAAAGCTCCTGGTGCTAAGTCTATTCCAGTCAAGGTTTACAAGGCAGGAATCTGAAGTTTTCCAGGTTACATAGCAAGAGATGCTTGTCCCTCAGGAGTTCCAGGATGCCTCCACTGTCCATCTCTGTAAATGTAACAGAAATAAATTGTCCTGTAACAATTACTAGAAAAGTCTCTGTCTTAGTCAATGCTGGCAAGATTCTTGCCAAATCCTTCCCTGATAAGCTGACCTTGGAAGACTGCCAATTATCTGAGAGCCAGTGTGGATTACAATGAACTGAAGAATGGTTTGATGTTTGAAGTCCAACAACTCCAGGAGAGATGCAAGGAGCAGAATGTTGTATACCATGTTCATCAGTCAGACCAAACCCTTTGATAGTCAGTCATGAGGGCTTATGGGAAATCATGGTAAAATGTGGTTGCCTGGAGAAGTTTGTCAGTATTGTATGTCAGTTCCATGACAGCATACTTGCATGGTTCTAACAGTGAACGATTATCTCATACTCTCCCAGTCACCAATGGAGAGAAGCAGAGCTGTGTGCTTGTTCTCATGCTTTATAGCATGATGTTTTCAGCAATTTTGTCAGCCTTTTTCAATGAGGACAAAAATAGCATCATAGTCAGCTTCTAAACTGATGGTAACTTATTTAACTTGAAAAGACCACAAGTCAAGACCAAAGTGGAGGGAGAATTTTGTTCATGGGCAATTATGCGCTCAGTACTGCCTCTGAGGCTGAGACCAAAACAACTTACAGCTAACAGATGAAATAGAGGTTTTCCATCAGTCAGCACCATTTCATCCACACCATCTGTTACAGAAAATGGAGAAATTTTGAATACTGTGGATAAGTTCACTTGCCTGGACAGTATAATTTCCAGGGATGTACACAAAGATGATGGGGTTGACGCGCTCATTGACAAAGCTAGCTCAGTGCTTGGGAGACTGAAAGAAAGTGTGAGAAAGAAGAGGTATTAGACTGGCTACCAAATGAAAAAGAGTCATTTGCTGACCTCATTGTTGTATGTCTGTGAAACCTGGTCAGTTTACAAGTGTCATGCCAGGAAAATAAATTACTTCCATTTGAATGGTCTTAGGAATGTTCTGAAGATCACCTGTCAAGATAAAGTGCTGGACACTGAGATCCTTTCTTGAGCTAAACTGTCAATCATTCAAACTACCATAGAGAGCACAACTCCGATGGACTAGCCATACTGTTTGAATGCCAAATGTATGTGTGCCTAAAAGACTGTTTTAAAAACTCACATAAGATAAGTGCTCATATGTGGGTTAGAGGAAGCAACACAAGGACATTCTCAGGGTCTCTCTGAAGAACTTTGGAATTGATTTCATGACATGGGAGATACTATCAAAGGATTACACAGCATGACACTCACACATCAAAGAAGACACAATGCTTTATGAGTGAAGAAGAATTGCAGTAGCTCAAAAGAAAAGTGAGATGGATAGATTTAGAGACATCTCCATTCCAAATGTTCATGTGGTCTATTTATGCCTGTCCTGTAGTTCTTGTTTAGTAGATCAGCCTCAGATCATACTGTACCTTGACTTCAACATAGTGAAGTCATTTTGATCCTCTTTGAGAACAAAGGACAATAACCAAGCTATTATGTTTTCATATAGATTCCCTAATAGAATGTAAGTTTCTTGGGGACAAAGACAATTCCTTCCTTCCTTCTTTCCTTCCTTCCTTCCTTCCTTCTTTCCTTCCTTCCTTCCTTCCTTCCTTCCTTCCTTCCTTCCTTCCTTCCTTCCTTCCTTCCTTCCTTCCTTCCTTCCTTCCTTCCTTCCTTCCTTCCTTCCTTCCTTCCTTCTTTCCTTCCTTCCTTCCTTCCTTCCTTCCTTCCTTCCTTCCTTCCTTCCTTCCTTCCTTCCTTCCTTCCTTCCTTCCTTCCTTCCTTCCTTCCTTCCTTCCCTCCTTCCTTCCTTCCTTTCTTCTTTTTATCAACATATAATTTATTTATTTTTCAGTTTTCAACATTCACTTCCACAAGAATTAGAATTCAAAATTTTCTGCCCATATCTTCCCACCCCCCACTCCAGGACATCATGCACTCATCCAACCCTTCTTCCAGTCTGTCCTACTTTCTATTATCCCCCTTCTTCCATTTCCCTCCCCTCTATTTTCCTGTAGGGCAAAATAGATTTCTATACTCCATTGCCTGTATAACTTATTTCCCAGTTGCATGCAAAAACAATTTTTTAACATCCATTATCAAAACTTTGAGTTCCATATTCTCTCCCTTCCCCCCTTCTCACCCATCCTCATCGAGAAAGCAAGCAATTCAATATAGGCCATACATGTGTGGTCATGTAAAACATTTCCATAGTAGTTATGTTGCAAAAGACTAACCACATTCCTTGATAATTTCTTGGAAGATATCTAGGCTCTTTTCTGATCATGATTTTCAGGTTGATCAATAATTTTTAAATTATCTCTCCTGGATCTATTTTTCATGTCAGTCATTTTAACAACAAGGTATTTCACATTATCTTCTATTTTTTTCATTCTTTTGGTTTTGCTTTATAATTTCTTAATTTCTCATAAAGTCATTAGCTTCCATCTGCTCCATTCTAAGTTTTAAAGAACTATTTTTTTTCAGTGAGCTTTTGGACATCTTTTTCCATTTGGTCCATTCCACCTTTTAAGGCATATTTCTCCTTATTGCCTTTTTGGACCTCTTATGCCATTTGGGTTATTCTATTTGTAAAGGTGTTATTTTCTTCAACATTTTTTGGGTCTTTAGCAAGCTGTTGACTAATTTTTCATGATTTTCTTCGTTTCTTTTCCCAGTTTTTCCTCCACTTCTCTTACTTGATTTTCAAAATCCTTTTGAACTCTTCCATGGCCTGACCCCACTACATATTTTTTTGGATGTAGGTGTCTTGACCTTGCTCTCTTCCTCCAGTTGAATCCTTTGGTCTTCCTCTGATTATATGCTTTACTGTTCCTCATCCAAAATAATGGAAGAGAATGCCTTTTCATCATGAAATAACCTTCTGTAGTCTATTTTTTTCCCTGTTTGGGAATTTTCCCAGTCAATTGCTTGACTTTTGAGTCCATTGTCAAGTGGAGGGTGTACTAACCTGGGCTTCAGACATTTTGTGCAGCTGTACTCTGAGAAATCTCTAGGGACTTTTAAGTTTTCAGTTTCTCCAAAGTGGCATAGCCAAGGTAGAGATGTTTATTCCTCTCCTGGCTTGTGCTCTGGTCTATGAGCAATCAAAAGCACTCTTTTCTGCCCTGGAACTGTAGGTGGGATTTCCTCTCCACAGCTGCCACTAACTTTGCCATGCCAGGCCTCCTCCTCAACTCAGGGCCTCTGTTCAGGATTGAGATCCAAATTAGCCTCTCAGTTCCCTGAGGGTCTATTGGCTGAGAGTTCTAGACATGGACACTGCTTTCCTAGTGACTGTAGCCATCCTGATGCTGGGATTGGGGCCCGGCAATACTCCCCTCTCACCCAGGTGAAAGAGCTTTCTCATTGACCTTTGAAGCTGTCTTGCATTTGTGGGTTGAGAAATCTGAAAACAGCAGCAGCTATCTGTGAGTTAGCAGTCTGAAGCCTGCTCCAGTCCTGTCTGTGCCAGTGCAGCCAATGCTGGACTCCACTCAGCTCTGAGTGTGATGCAATAGACCCTTCCTGTTGGCCTTCTAGGCTGTCTTGGGCTGGAAATCCACTTTACTCTGTCATTTTGTGACTTCTGCTGCTGTAGAATTTGTTTAGAGTCACTTTTACAGATATTTTAAGAGCTTTGTGGGGGAGAGTTTGAGAAGGTTTGTGTTTCTACACCACCATCTTGGCTATGCCCATCCTTCCTTCCTTCTTTCCTCCTTTCATTCTCTACATCTGCATGCCTACTATATATTATACAGTGCTTAGTACCCAGTAGTAATTTTAAAACACTTATTGAGTGAAATAAGAAATAACATTCGTATCTTAGGAGACAGAGTTTTAACAATGGCTGGATTCATTAACCTAGAGAAAGATGAATATAAATATAATTCCTAACAAAATAGTCACTAATTTCTTTCAGTGTAAATTATCATTATTCACTACAAATTTGCTTTTACTGGACTCTGTCAACTTGATGTCAGATTCTCAGCAGTTTTATCTGGGCTCATAAATACAACGGATCAAATCATTCTAAAATAGTATGGACTTTTTTTTCCCTCATCTTTACATTATCACTAGAATCAGTTTTCCATGATACTTAATCTTTGTTCAGTTTAAAAGAGGTGTTACTAAAGGAAAGCATCCATTTTAAGATGTATCTCTGTTAGCAATACAGAATTTGCTGAGAATATGGAAGCTTTGGGAAAAAAAAAACTGCTACAATGCTACTGCTAAGTTTTGACTTGACAAGTTAGACACTGAATATCCTTAGGGTATTTTACAGTGTTATATACCAACACATTTGAGATCTAGAAAGATGTTTATGTCAGTTGGTTTAGAGTACTAGCATGCTCCCAACTGGTGTGTTATTTTATATAAATTGTGCAGGCTTGCAGGTGTCGACATAATATTTATATATAGTCCTCTAACTCATCATATACACTGGTGTGGTTTGTTGCACCATCTGCTGAAAATATACATTTTATAGGTTTATAATAACGCTATCATGTAAATAGCCTGCCAAATTGCAAATATTGTTAAAATATACACCAAAGAGAGAAACATCAGACAGTGTTCAGTAATTCTGCAATCTTATACTCGTCTGCATTTAATTACTTTTTGTTCTTGCTCAGGTGTAGAGCAGGCTCATGTGAAAACTTGTGGCTGGAAATTTTCTGTAATTATGGTTTTATTATTTTAGTTTCATAGATTTAATCACAACAAGATGAAAGCCTTCATCTGAAAACAATGTTCTTTACCTGAAAAAAAGTGTTAATTACAACATAAATGATGTCAGTGAAAATATTGGAAGTTTTCAACTTTAATTAGGTCTGCCACAGAAGCAGATTTGTCATAAGGCCTGGCATTTTTCTGTTTTAATTCCTGTGTTGGGGTTTCATTCTAGTTGATCACACACAGAGAGTGAGAAAATGAACATGTCATTTGTTAAAAACATATTGTTTAAGGATGTACCCAAACTGAAATGAAATATTCATTCACAATACGTTACTGTGACAAAATATTTTGCACTCTCTTGAGTTCCAGTGATACGTATCTTTTTCTTACTCATTCTTTCATTTTCTTTCCTTTTCCTAAGATACGATGCAAATCTGACCCAACCTAGGGAAAAAAATAAATTTAAAGCACATTTATAGCTTCTTTCCTTCTGCATGTTATGTATCTTTGCTCAGTAATCTTGAAACTTGGAAACAATCCTAAAAGTGAGAGCAGGGTGCGGGGCAAGTTTCTTACGCTCATGGAATCACAAAAAACAAAACCTCAAATATGAAAAGCTGCACTCTGTCTGAAATAAGAGTGAATAAAATATTACAGATGATTCCTGGTGACATTTCTTAACTCAACTAAGTGAATGTTAAAAAGTACTCTCAGAGATGAATGACTCCAGATAAAATATCTAGTTAACCACAATTAAGATGATGAAAACCATTCTGAAAATCAATTTGAAAGTACAGTAGAAAAGTGACTGGCAGGCCCATAGCCTTTAATTTAGAGATCCCACTGCTTGCATAAGCATATATCCTAGGGGGATCAATAATAAAATGAGAGACCATATACACTAAAACATTTACAGCAGCAATTTGTGTTTTAGCAAAGGACTGGATACAAAGTAGATGTTATTGGTTGTTGAGTTGTTAAGTAAGTTGTTGCACAAGAATGCAATGGAACATGATGGCAGTTTAAGAAATAACGAGTACAGAGAGAAGTAAAAATAAATAAATTGATGCAAAGTGATATAAGCAAATCCAAGAAAATGATACAAAGCATAATTACGATAATGAAAATGGAAAAAGTTACCACAACAAAGTAATCAAAACTAAATGCTGTGAAAATAAATGTACCAAACCTGACTCTCAGGAAGAGACATGAGAAGACATTTCCTTTCCCTTCTTTGCAGGGGTTGGGGATTGTAGGTTTGAATGCTGAATATAATGTCAGGATATCTCTTCAATGTGTTAATTTTGCTAAACTGTTCTTACCACCATTTTGTTTGTTATAGAGGATGAATCTGGGAGAAGAGGAAAGGACATATTGGAAAATGGATGTGATGTAAAAGCAAAAATATAAGCAAAATAAGAAAAAGATAATACTATAGCAAAATACAATTTAAATATGCCAAAAGTAATAAAAATTTAAATAAAATAGTAATATTTAAAAGATGGCAAAACTTTTCTATTTGCCTATGTTTGCTCTCTTGTCCTTTTTCTAATGTGTGCCAGCTTTGCATAATAGATCCATCCCATTTTTTCCCCTCTTTCTGTTCCTGGAACTCTTCAAATTTCAACTTTCCTTTCTTTCTTATCTCACATTATACTTGAAAAGTTAGGTAGACAATGTTCTTGTTTTGTTGGTGGTTTGTATGCAGAATAGAAGGGATCATTTATTTGCATCACTGACAAGTATCAAGTAATTGCGGAAAAAGATTCCTACAATATCTGCATCTCATCTACCTAAAAAACAGGAGGGTTTTTGTTAGCCCACCCATTATCTTTTAGCTCATTGGTTTGTGTTTTGGGAACAACCTAAAGTTTAATGAAAAATTTGTGTTGCTCTCAAAAAGCAACTTTCAGTTCTATTCAACAAGCATCGATTTGACACGTCACAGGCAAAATACTCTTCTGGGCACTAGAGTTACAAAGATCCCCCCAAAAAGTTGCTGTTCTTGAAGATTTACCTTCATATTTATTTAAATTGCTGCCTCTTTGTTCTAATTACCTCTACGTATCTTTCACACTTTTTACTCAGTTTACTTTTCACATACCCGTGCTTTATAAGAAAAACAAAAAAAAAACCTCATAGAATCATAGATTGAGAACTGGAAGGTATTTCAAAGGCCACATAGTCCAATAACCGATTTAACATATAAGGATATTGACTCTCAGGGAGATTAAGTGAGTTGCCCAAGATCACATCAGTGCTAAGTAGAGTGGACCTTTGAAGTTAGACTGAAAATACAGTGCTCTTTCTCACTATACTGCATGCCTCAAACAAAAAATCTGCTGACCACATCTGAGTATATGTTAAATATTCTACATTGATAATCTCCTACCTCTGTAAAGAAGGGGAAAAAGAGTTTTCTTCCCATTCTCTTCCAGGTCCAAGCTTGGAAATCATAATTATAGAGCATTCAGTTTCACTTTATTTTTTTTTCCATTTATATTATTGTGATAATTATTTTTATGTTAATTTCTTGGTTCTATTTTCTTAACTGCAACCATACATATATCCTTCCATGTTTCACTGAATTGTTTATATTTGTCATTTGTTACAGTTCAGTAATTGTTTCAATTTAACCAGGTATCAAAATTTCTTTAGTTGCTCCAATTGATGGCCAGCTATTTCCACCTCTTTGCTACCATTTAAAGTGCTCAATTTTAGCACATGTGTAAGCATTTTTTTTTGTCTCTGACCTCTTTGCGGTACACGTCAATAGTAGGATCTGTGGATTGAAGATTATGGTCGTTTTAGTCATTATTTTGTGTATGTGTGTGTGTGTGTGTGTGTGTGTGTGTGCACACATGCATGTGAAATGCCATAATTGATTTCCAGGATTTGTTGGAGCAATTCACAGCAAGGTGGCTAACATTTACTTAAAATATTCATTTCTAAATATCTGCATGATTTTCAATATAAAGGGGACAAGAAAGAAAGGAAAAAAAAGTGGTTTCAGAAACCTGAAGTAGCTGCAGTCAGAGAAAAAAAATAATTTAGGTATTTTTTGTGGAATATAAAGAGAAGAAATAAAGGAAATTAGGGAAGCTCATATATCCCTACTGGGGTCAATAGGGTTCAAAAGTAAAAATGACCACCTCTTTGCTTGGAAGAATATATTTGCCCAAGTAAAATCATACCATGAATTACTTATTTTCTATTTCATTATTTTTACTTATATGAAAATCAAAGTAAATTTGATATATCTTTATCATCTCTATTTCTATCTCTATCTCTATTTTCATCTCTATCCCTCTGTATCTTACCTTCATGTCTATTGCCATCTATTTCTCTCTATATAGATATAATCATCTATATCTAAATCTCTGCCTATCTCTACCTCTTCCTCTATGCATATCTATGCCACCTATATATCTATCATCTATGTCTATATTTAATCTACATCCATTTAGAACCACCTAAAAGTTCATCTATGGAAATATATACAAGAATGAAACAAAACCATAAGGTAAGGCTAGGTGAAGCAATTTATTTAAAATGATGTTTTTGAATTAGTAGCATTCAAATAGTACTATTCAAATTAGCATTTGAATGCTTAAAGTTACCTACAGAGCTAAAAAAAAATAAAAACAAAGTGTCCGAGGAGATTATTAAAGATCATTAATTCCATTTTTTGGATGAGATAATTATATTCACTTTGGAATTTTAATGAACAGGAAAGGTTTTAGGTTATGGAGGAACTTCAACAGTTATGACACAACTCTTACCCAAAATATACCAAAGATTAATAGCTAGTTTATGGCAATAAATTATTCCTAATTTCAGAATATTTTGAAGATTATTAGTGAATATTTTTATTTTTCTCCCTACTTAGAAACCCAGGAATATTTTATGACTTTAGGTTAAGAATAATTTCTCAATTTCATTCAAGATTTTTCAGAGTATGAAACAGCTTATGAGCTTATCTATTCTTATTCCTGTATTGGCATATATGTACTTGTTGTTTCTACCATTAATAAAATTTAAGTTGCAAGAAGGCTGAGTTTCTCAGAATTTCCAATAGCATCTTTTCCTAATTAAGTATTTAATAAATAATGCTTATTGAAGAAATGAATTCTGACTTATAAAAGGAAATTTTTTATCATTTCTCTCCTTACTCCTACCTACCTCATATATAAAATAAGGCAGTTGAACTAAACAAACTCTAAGGTACCCTTCAGGTCTTAACTGGAAATAACTTGCATTAAATTTACTCAAATTTTCAGTTTCATATAAAATAATTTAGTTATAAACATAGTCTTTTGTCTAGTATTTTTGTTATTATTATTTGATTTATTATTCACTTTTTATTATTTTTCCCATTTATTTAAATTTTGAGTCCATTAGGTAATAGGTGCAGGAAATAGACAAGACTGTATTTGTCTGGATTAAATTGATTTGCTGCATCAGTAATAATTTTTCTACAAATGTAAAGCTAAAAGAACATCCATCAATCAAACATTTTGATGTAGGAAAAATATTAGTAAACTCAGCTGTTGAACTTAATTGGCTACTGTAAAGGTCACCCTTTGTCCAAACTAGGTTAGCTTGAAGCTCAGTAGAAACCATTTAGATTACCAACTGCCCAACTTGAATAACCTTTGATCATGACTTGATCAAAACTTGTTCAGATACAGCCTAGGAAAGAAGTTCTGCACTGTTTTCTTTGTTTCTATTAAGGTCAATTTTCCAAGACTGTCAGAATTATCAGAACTGTAACACTTTTTCAAGCAATGGCACAATGGATCAGCATGACAGTTGGTTCAACCATGACTTAAATTTTAAACCAGATCCTATCTGGTTATTTTGTATTGCTTTCTGCATTAACTAAATCAATAGTGATTTATTTCAGTTAAAATTACTTGTTTCAATAGTGTTCTATTAGGTGAATTCATATGGAAACAGTCTAAAGACACTCAGCCAGTTGGCACCAAATGTAATCACACTCTGTACTCCCAGGCTCATTCCTGCTCTAATACTCTTTGAGTCTATCATGTTTTAGAAAACAAGAAAGCATCTATATTACTGGGTCTAATCTTTCTTATAGAAGGCTCCCTCTATCCTAACCATATCCTCCTATTGCTTGGTACCCTTTTCTTTTGAAATCTTCCACTCCAGAAGCTGCCTAATCAGTTTTCAAGTCCTTGACTCTGCCCTCAGAATATCTTTCTCATTCCTGCCCTTCATTTTTTTTCTCTGACATTGCCATGACTCTGGGCCAAGCCCTCAACACCCCAGTCCTAGACTATTGCAACAGCCTACTACTTGATATTCCTGCTTCAAGTCTCTCCCTATTCCAATCCATCCTCCTTTCAGCTGACAAGTTGATGTTCCTAAAGCCCCACTTAGACCGTGCCACCCCTATAAAATTCTTGTAATCCCCTATTGCCTCTATGATAAAAATATAAAACTGCCTTATATTTGGAATAAAGATAAGATCATGGAAACAGTGAGAAAATAATGAAAAACAACCGAGAGGCTGATGATGGACAGTCTGTCTCCTGCATTTTGGCACCATGTAAATCATGACAGCTTCTTTCTGCAGTTATTCTCAGAGCCAACTTTTCATTGATAAACTAGGTGCTAAATTTTCAAAATGACCTAAACTCTGAAACTGTTTATTCATTAGCCCTAAGAGGGACAATGTGGAAGAAGATCTACTACCACTCAGAAAAAAAAATGAACTGCTCTTTCTTAATGATTTTACCCTAGGAGTGGTTGTCTGGAAAACGAGGTTTTTCTTTGAATATAAAGTCTCTGAGGAGATTCTTCTTCCTCAAAACATTCTTTATGGGCCTTCTTTAGATTAGTAATCAAACAGGGAATGTTAACCATAAACATATTAAACATTAAAAATTAACATTAATGAATTACTAATAGCTGCAATGCAACTGAAAATGCTCAGGAAAGATCAAACTGTTAGAATTCAAAAGGTGACTAGGATGTTTAGTCATTCAAATTAAATATACATTGACACTGTTTACTCATTTCTTCTTACATTGAAAGATAGATGCCCAAAATCCAGAACACCAGATATTTCTCTTCAGTTGGTGCAATCCATTTATGTGGTGCTAGTAGGACTATTCCTATCTGGAATATTATGACTGTACATACTTAGTACAAATAGTAAAACAGCAATCAATAAAAATTATGTGAGATCATGTTGGCTGCATTTATATAATCAAATATCAGAAATCATCAGTAAAAGTAATTTAGAAAGGGCAAATATGGACAAAAGGGTAAAAAGGAGGCCAAATTCGTTATCAGCACTTTATACCTCTTGCCCCATTTTTTATGTAATCAAGGTTCTTATGCCTCCCTCCACCTACTATGCACAACTTATTGTATTGTAACACTTAGGATTCCTACTCCTTCAACACATGCATGTACACATACAATATGAAGAAAGACCATGATTTATGGAAATAGCATCTAGGGTAGTTGAAGTTCGCACTAAATGTTTTAGCAACTTTAATAGTAAAACACCTAGAACTGCCTAGGATGCATCACATAGTTGGTGCTTTGGCAGTCATTTATGGGATTGAGCAAAAGGATTGTTGAATTAATTTAATTTAGGTTACAATTGAGGAAATGGAGGCAGAGGTTAAGTAACTTGCCCAGAGTGTCTGAGGGGAAAGCCTAATCACAGGATGGTTCTATGAATGTGGAGATATTTAGGAACTTATGCAAAGTGGGGAATTCTCAGAAGGGAAGAAATATATTAATAGTTTAATTGCTACTGCTGAATCTTTATGTGTTTTGCAATATTGTCTATTTTTTTTTAAAATATTTTTTGTGTGGTGTAATAAAGGTTGCACTGCAACCAATATTCACATTTAAGTACCTTGAGTACTTTTATAGGATTTGGAGGCCCCTTTTACCTAGGTCTGGGAAGAACTAAATGTGAGCTCCATTTGGATACTGTCCCAGAATAAAACCTAGTTGGGGATATAATAAGTCAAATTGTTTTCTGTAGTTCCCAGAATTGGACATGATCTATGTAAATCCATAATGCAGAGTGTTGGACCATATTTCACACGAATATTTTAATGCCAGAAAATTCTAGTTTCCATGGCATAGAAATATTTATTTTGTGATAGAGTTATATATGTATAACAACATCATGTAGGTATCAGTTTTTGAAACTTTGCTAAGATAAAGAATGCCTTTCTCTGGTACTTACATAAAGAGAGAGGAGTTCTCAGATCTGATTATTAATTGCATCATTTTGTTCCTTAATGAAGTAATAACGATCAATACATCAGTCCTCTATTTCTCTTATTCCTCCCTAGGATCCAGAGATGAATGAATGAATAAAAATTTTCACTCTTTCTCCCCCCCAAACACCTGTTTTTCTTTGACTTCTGATACAGAACTATTTCTGTGGTCTCCTTTGGTGACTGCTTTCTTCATGCCATGCATGAGAACATAAAAATTAAAGTATCTCTGGATTAATTTCTCACTAAAAATAGGATTGTTTTCATTCTGTAATGGTAATTTAGATGGGAAGCTCTTTCCCATTCATTAATAGACCCATGTGACCTAGTGACTCTTCAGAGCTGGGAAGGACAGAGGAAGCAGGCAGCTAAGTGTTTGTTTGTGGGAAGATTTGCTAAGAAGTGTAGACTTCTTGGTTACTATGATGGATTTCTTCATTTCTATGATGAATTTGATTTTCTGCTGTTGAGATATGGCTTTCTGGTGTCTGAATAAATGTTTTTTTTCTGCCTTCTATAGGGAGAATCTGTTATACTTTGTGTTCAGAGCTACACTTGCATCATCATAGTCACCATGGGTACTGTGAATATTGCCTTGGTGGTACACATTCATGTCCTGTCTGTCTAGGTGAAACTCTCGTTACCTTTAATTAATTAATTCTTGAGATCAGAAGATTTTGATATCAGATCTATGACGCTTGAGATCAGTTGAGATATAGTGCTTTTTCTCAATAATTAAGAAGAATTAAACTCAGGAATAGAATTCAATTTGACTTCAAAATTTATTACTCCTTTCAATGTAGGCTAAAGTCTTGTCATCATTTGAACAAGAAATTGACCACTTCAGTTGAGGTTGTATTACCCTGTAGATAGTAAAGTTTAGGATAACTAGATCTCAAGTTTAAAAACCTAGTTTTAAACTTCAAGCTTGTCATGATTTATTTTTTATGAGCATGTCCTATATTTTCAAATGACATCATTTTCAATAGTCAAAACTCTTATTGCTTGTATCCTTGATGGAGCTAAACATTAAGAAGAAAACATCTCATTCAATTGAATCACTATTGTATAGTGTAAATAAATATGATCTTTCTGTTGGAGACAATGGCATTAAATTACCAGGTAGCATTAGTCAAGTTATTTCTGCTTTCTGGCCCTCCTGTTTTCTTGGTTTTGAAGTAAAAAGCTTGAACTACAAAGCCTATTGCAGCTACAAAGTGCTAGTGCTGAGATTTATACAAAAACCTGAATAATTGAAGAGATCACTTGTGAAGAGTCAGGAAAAGGAGAGAAAATGGGGACTGATGGTGATTTCTGCTCAGAGTTAGGAAGAGATTTGTCAACCTGAGAACATCCATAGAGAGATCTGTTGTCTTTCCAGGGTAAGTCTAAGATATGGCAAAAAAAAAAACCTCTGAAGACTTATTAAAACAATTAATTATTAGTATTTTCATTGATTCATACAGGCAAAAAAATACTGAAAAAAGAAACCTTAAAAATATTGCTATAGATTATGAAGGCTGGGGAAAGAAATTGAAAAACGTAAGAATATGGTTGTGTTTTTCTCATTTTTAAAGATAAAAAATTAAAGAAAAGGAATGCAGGTTTGGGAGGAACTAATTTGGAAAATGAATAGCTGGATATGCTGTCTAAGAACTTATTTGGATTTCTGGACCACACTGTAGACAAGGTAGCCAACTAGTGAAGGATAAAGTGCTTCAAAAACACTAATATGCATATAGTTTTCTGGTGTTTTTTTGAATTTAGTCAAAACAGTTTTAAACTAAAAATGATAGGGAAGGGAAAAAATTGCTTATGTATATCTACCAAGCAAGATAGCACAGAGAGTAGTTACAGGGAAAGAATACCACTTACAATAATAAGAACTTTACATGAGACAAATTCTCCTTGCTTCAAAAAGACCCAAGTCTACGCAACAAATAAAAGAAATTCAAAAAGCTTAACAAGCAAATTTTAATTCATTGGGGAAATGAAATCTGTTGACTACAATGCATTTCTAGATGGTTATGTGTTATTTAAAAGAAATAGGATACATAAAAGGGGGTGAGGGAGGCATTAAACAGAAAATAGAAGCAAAAGCAGGTAACAGAGGATGACAATTAGAGCACTGCATGTTTCTATTAAAAGTCAGGAGTGCTAGAACTTAAAGTGAACCAGGACTGGCAAAAGAAATTAGAGATAAACGAAATATTGGCATTAGTTAAATCAGGAAAGAAACAAAAGGTCAAAGAAGCCATAGGACCACTGTATGGGGTAAATATGATTTTTGTAACTGACAGTGAGTGAGAACATTGTGATCAATTCTTTCGTGGTTTCTCTTTTCTCTACCAAAAAGAATGGCTTATGTACTGTAAGTGACAGAACAAAGAGGATAAAAAGAAAATTGATTCTATCATAAATCAGAAGGAAGTAAGACAGTAGCTACCTATTCCTGATATATTTAAGCCATTTAGCCCAGGTAATGTTTTCAGTTAATGAAAAAAGTGGTAGATATGATTGCTGAATTAATGTCAGTGATATTGGAAAGAACAGGGAAAATAGAAGAGGTGCTGTAGGACTGAGAAGAGTGAATGCTTCAGTCTAGGCCATCAAGCAAAGATTACAAATCTAGAGTAAGAGAAACATGTTTCAATTTCCTACTGTGTACCAGGTACTAAGTGCTGGGGATACAAATTTAAAAACAGAAAGACAGCCACTGCTCTCCAGATGTTTGCAATCCAATGCTAGAAGATAACACACAAAAGGAAACTGAAGAGGGGTGGGGGGAGATACCAGAGGCTACCTCTTGTGGGGGTCATGTTTTTATTTTGTTGCTCTCTCTGATAGGAGATGAGTTTGTTGCTCTGCTCTCCAACCCTCCAGTCCAAGGGGCAGAAGCAACTGAGGGTATTGATGAAGTGGAGTACTAAAGCTGAAGCAGTCATCATGATGAGTTTTCCATGATGATGATGATGATGATAATGATGATGGTAATGCTGATGGTACTGGAATCAAAATCAAGCAAAGTAGATGGTGGCAAAAACATGGAAAAAGCCAGTATGACTTCATTAAAAAGTGGTCCTGCCAAACAAACTCATTTTCTGTTTTGAAAAGGAAAGATTATTAAATGAGTTAACGAAACTAATAGAGTTTAGATTTGAGCAAAGCTTTAGCTAAATTATTTCAGATTATTTTCATGGAAAAGATGGAAAGAGGTGGATTAAATGATAATAATTATAGCTACTTGAAATTGGTTGAATGGCCATAATGGACTCATACTCTTATTTGGTCAGTTGTTTGTTTATTAAAGATTCAATCTGGACTCCAGTAGAGTGCTCTAAGGATTTATGCTTGGCCTTGAGTTTTCTTACATTTTTGCAAATGACTTGGAAAAAGGCATCAAGACATGGCAGATTTGCAGATTATAGAAAGCTGAGACAGTCAACACATTGAATGAACAGAGTCAATATCTGCCCCACCACTAAAAAAATTCTTGACAGGCTAGAGAATTTAGATCCAATTAGATAAAATTTAGTAGGGCTGAATTGAAAGTGATACATTTGGGCTAAAAAAATCGACTTCACAAGTACAAGGTGAGAATAACATGTAGTTCTTGTACAAAACAGAAGCAAAATCTTAGATTGTTAGTGGACTTTCAGCAAGAAATTAATGTGATTTGGAGGTGCATTAATTAACAAAGCCATAGTTTCCAAGAATAAGGATTGTGAAGGAAAAAGGCAGTCTTTTTACACTCTGTCTTGGTGTAGTGGAGTCTGAATAGGACCTGCTAAAAGTATATCAACATTCCATTTGTTTATCCTGATTCAAGGCAGAAAAGTACCCATTAGGTGGCATCATAGAGAAAATTTAATGATGTGAAACACAAAGGATGTAAAACAGAGGAAGGGGAAAAGTCCAAAATCATTTACCTCCTAGCCCCATAGGCTATGTTTTTTGACAGCTGTTCAAATGATCCCTGGATTGATGTGATATTTAGCATTTGAGGAATAAAGCAGTCTGTGGGAAGGGCAATCATCACTTTTTTTTTCTTTTTGACATAATGAGAACTTTGCCATTAACCTGGGCTACTGTCATAGGACTAAGGACTTAGCTCCTCGAGGGACAAAATTGGAAACATGGGACTTAGGAAACCAAGTCCAATTACCATTCCATGGGACTTTAATCATGTATCCTTGATCATTAATGTTCCTATATTTACAAGAATACAAGCCATTCCCTAATTGACATTTACTTATCTTAGGGACACTTAGGTGACTCAGGGATAGAATGACAGTACTGGGTCGGGAAATACATCTTCCTGAACTTAAATCTGGCCTCAGAAACTTAATAGCTATGTGACCCTGGGTAAGTAACTTTATCCTATTTGCCTCAGTTTCCTGAGCTGTAAAATGTGCTATAGAAGGAAGTAGCAAACCACTCCAATATTTTTGCCAAGAAAACCACAAATGGAGTTCCAAATTATCTCTCACCTTTCTTCCCCTGCCCCCTCTGAGATAGTAAGCATCTTGGTATGTTATATATTTTATTTACACACAGACACACACACACACACATGAATATAAAATCATGTAAAACATATTTTTGTATTAGTCATGTTGAGAAAGAAGACAAAATATTCCCCACAAAAAATAAAGAAAACAAGAAATGATATGCTTCAATCTGTATTCAAACTCCATCCAAATTGAATCCTTTGGGATTGTCTTGAATTGGATTTCTGAGAATAGCTTAGACATTCACAGTTAATCACTGTACAATATTGCATTTTCTGTGTAGCTTGTTCTGGTTCTGCTCATTTCACTTTGCATCAGTCCAAGTAAGTCTTTTCGGGTTTTTCTGAAATCATCCTGCTTGTCATTTTTTATAGTACAATAGTATTCCATTGCAAATATATACAACTTGTTCAGGTATTCCCAAGTGATGGACATTCCCTCAATTTCCAATTCTTTACCACCACAAAAAAATGCTATAAAAACATTTTTGAACAGATAAATCCTTTCCCCCTTTTCAAAAGAATCTCTTTGGAATGCAGACTAGTAGCAATATTACTGGATCAGAGGAGGTATGCACAGTTTTATAGCTATAAATTAGCTATAAATTTAGCTATAAATTCTGGCCTTTTTAAAAAGAAACCCAAGGGTTTTTTTTTTCTTTCTTCCCCTTCCAAAGAATGGAGGTTGAAATCCTAAATTTCCACTTCCTTTCTATTTAATGCTTCTTTCTTGTTGAATTAGTATAATATCCAGTCCAATCCCTTCATTTTATAGATGAGGAAACTGAGGCACAGGGAAGTGACTTGCCCATCCATCATTTTAATATACACTCTAAACCTTTTTGAAAATTAACTATCTTCAATTACATATATTTCAGAGCATCAGCATCTTCTCTATCATATTTTGTAGTGTTTTAATATGAATGTTATGTTAATCTGAATACTTTTGACCTGGAGTTCATTTAAAAGCTGCAATAAGATATTACTTCATTAACTAACTCATAAAGCAAAGCTGAATTCATCTTGTTATTTCATTAGGTGGAATTGTAAAGCTGTAAAAAGAGATTTAAAGAATGAGTCAACACAAATCCTTGCAGAAGAGAAGCATCAAAACATGAAATCATATCATAAAACAAACACACATACACATATTTATACTTTTTAGGACAATACTTCCATCTCTAAGTTCTTTGCCTCATTTCCCCCAGCATCTATACTGTTCTAGTTATTGTAGGTGCTTGATAAATGTTCAAAGAAAGAGATATCTCTGAGAGCTGGGATAGGTAGAAAAAACTTTTAGAAAAACAAAAGATTTGAATTTGTTCTTTAAGAAAGGATAGGTTTTGTGTGTGTGTGTGCGTGTGTGTGTGTGTGAGTTTTTCTCCTTCATTGCCGAAGAAGACTATACCATCAGAGAAATAATGACATGACTTGCACTTGACTGTTTTGAGTGAGGGAGGGTTGTGCAGGTCACCAGCCTCACTTCTCCTGCAGAGTCATCTGAATCCAGTGACCAGATATTCATCAGGATGACTGGAAATGACCCAAGATGAGGCAATTGGCGTTAAGTGACTTGCCCAAGGTCACACGTCTAGTGAGTGTCAAGTGTCTGAGGTGACATTTGAACTCAGGTCCTCCTGACTCCTGCATTTGTGCTCTATCCACTATACCACCTAGCTGCCCTGGGGTGGGGGGGGGGTAGGCTTTAGAAGAGTGGAGAAAGCAGCACATTTTTTCTGGAGTTGTATTTAAGAAATATTCTTGGGATTTTGAGTTCCAAGGTTTTCAAAAGCATACTTTTTTTTTTTGCAGGACAGCAATAATAATAACAAAATGAGATGATTCATGTTGAAAATATGTAGGAAAACCTGCAAGTAGCCTATGCTTTTACTTTTCTTCAGTCAATTTAATTGTGGACCTTTTAAATATATTTAAGAAGTATGTCATAATAAGGATTTCTTTGAGATATAGTTTAGGCTAGTCATGGGCTATAAGTGTCATCCAAATCTAAAATTCTGTGATTTTTGAGATTATCTTTAAGGCACCTATTCCTGGGGCAGAGAAGAAGAATATCCTCTATGAATTCTGGGCTAGTAGTATATAGAGTGAGGACTGGGATTCCTGTGAAGTGTAGTGACCTCAAGGGAGTCAAAGTTTGAACCTTTCAAGTGAAACCGGAAGGTGGGAAGACAGTTTGTATCTCACCCTCCCAGCAAAAGTGAGTTGTGGAGCTTGTCTCTAACCTATCTTTATCTCTTAACATTCTCCCACTGTCCCTGTCTATACTGCGCAAGTTTCCATCTTCCCATTTCTGGTTTGGAAGTTGTCCTTTCAGGGTAGGAGTTTAACAAGTGGCTCTGGGAAAACTTCCTAGGCTTTCTATACAGAGCATCTGTGGAAGATATTCTTCAAAGGTTAGGATCTATTCTCTGAGATAGTAACTAGTGAGTAAAGACTCCCCACCTCCCTTTTTTTATTTTGTAAGAAGCATAATAAATCTCATAGGATAATAGACAGATGGGTTATGACAGTATCACAAGCCCATTATATTATCATTCCCTTAAATTCACCTCTTTTCTAAATTTTCCTGTTTTCATCAAGGTACTACCTAACAACCTTGGTTTAATCTTTGACTCTTCCCTCTCCTTCACCCCATGTTTCAAATTTGTTTCCAAGTCTTGTCATTTCTAACTTCACGTATCTCTCTCTTACAATTTCTTTTCTTTATATTCACACAGTCATCACTTTAGTTCAAGAATTCATCACCTCTCACCAGGAAAATGCTGATAGACTCCTAATTAGCCACTCTGCCTCAAGTCTCTCTCTTCTCTCACTTATCCTCTACCCTCCTGTCAAAGGGATCTTCCTAAAACCTTTCACTTCCCTACTGAATGAACATCAGTGTTTCTCTAATGTTACTATATTTTTTCTTTATTACATACTTTTAAGGAATTCTTTATAATTATATAATTATAATTAGGTATATAATATATGTAAATAATTATATGTAATATATAATTAGTTACATATAATTATAATTAGTATTACAATGAATACATGTATATAATTTATAAATAAGCAAATACACACATTGTGGATATTTTCTTTTTATTTATGGAGTGCATAATCAAAAAGTTGGAAGACCACTTTTCTAGGTTACCAGTCTTCAACACTTTCTCCAAACTATGAAGCCGAAGAAATAATCTTAATTGTACTTAGTTAAATTTGGACTAGAAATGATGGGGTCCTTGGGTATGTGTACTTGGGCCCCAATTCTGAAATCACATTTCTCTTCAAAAATCACATTTCTCCCTAGCCTCAAAATACTCTCTCAGGCAGTTTCTCCCCAGCCCAAGGACACAGGCTGCCCTTGCAACAACCGTTATCTCCCTTCCTACTATAGTAGCCAGATGCACTTATAGAATTTATCAGTCTGAACCAGCTGTGTACTGACTGAATGAACTGTACACTGGGTCATAATGACATCATGTGTATCCTAGACTTGGACGTACCTATACTCCCTTACATTAATCTTGTCTAGCAAGATGAAAACAACCTGGTTTTTCTGAGTCAGCCCTGACCTCTGCTTGACTTAGTGATGTTTCAGGCTAAAACCACACCTCCAGGTAGCCCTGCCTTGGCTATTTCCCAATGAATTTTGGGTAAAATACCTGTGCAGTAGATACCAAAAGTGCATGTTCCTTTAAGAACTGACCACTCCTTAGCCACTCCCTAATCTCATCCCAAAACACCTAGTTAGCATATTTGGCACAAATGATACTGTAGAATATCCTATATAAACTTTCCCTGTACTGCTTTAAGGTTACAGGGTCCTTAAGAACTCTTGCCCGCTGAAAAGCATAATAAATCTTTACCTTGACATCAACAATGCTTGAGTTCGTGAATTCTTCTCCAGATGACCTTCCCCTGTTACTCTGGTCTTTGTGGGGGTCTCACACCTCCTTTCCAGCCTCTGTGAGAACTACCCACAGAATTACAAAACAATAAACAATCGATTTATTTTTAAGTAATTTGGATGTCTTTCTTTTGATTTGTTCAATTAAACTGGCAGTTAAAACACAATAATCAGTCTTGTAAATAAATGTGACTACAACTAAAATTTTAAGTTTTGTTAAATGAGCATTATTTTTTATACTTTTTAGGTTTATTTTAAGGACAAAATATAAAAAATATTATAAAATGTTTCACAAAGAATTATAAGGGAAAATACAGTATATTATGAAAATCAAACAATTAGCACAAAGGAATTGATTTCAGTGTTACATAAAAGTATATGTTTCTGCACAAGGAGGGAATAACTTCAGTTCTGATATGATTTGATCACTCTTTATACTGAATATGTATTACTGGAAATAGGTCACAGCAGGAAGACAGATTAAGGCAGTTTTAGGAAAACAGAAGCTGTAGCAACTAAAAAAAAATACATTTGCAATTACAATAAGTGAGTATAGCTGTCTCTTTTTCTTTGTTTACTCATAGCCTACTATAATGATCCTAATTTTTCCTCCTCTGTTCCAAATACAATTTTAACTCTTGCATCACCTGGTATCTCCCCAGCGGAGCTAATCTTTTCCTCTAAGTTTCCAATTAGAATAGTATTTATTAGGCAGTATTGTGAATATAATACAGTGCCAGATGCTATACAAAATTTGAAATCAGCTAAACAAAGGTCCCATTCAAAAAGACAATTGGGAGTTCTGACAATTTAAATGCAATGGACACATAAAATGATGACATAAACAAACATTGGAAAATCTATATCATTAAGACTGAACTCATATATGCAAAATGAAATGAAGACCTGAAGTAATTATGTTGACTGTTGAGGCCAACAATACTTACCCATAAAATATCTATAATTAAATGTTTCTTGAATTGAATCCAGATAATTGAAGCAAACGTCTTTTAGGGAGTGGGGGGCATGAATTAATGAATTATATAGATGATTATCTCTATTTCAGTTTTCTTGCAGCTGCTGCCTAGGAGAAAAAGAAAGTGGTAGGGTTAAAATTGTTTTCCTTTCTGCCTCCATTTGGTTTCTAAATGATTTATGTGAGTTTTCTTAGGGCGGATTACAAGGGAATTAGTAAAACAAGGTAAGAAGGGAATAGGACCAAAGTGAGTGGTAGAGTAGGGGGTCGAAGATAAAGGCTACATTCTTCCAGCATATTTGCATGTACTTCCATGTAGGTAAGATATGTGGGTTAGGTATGCATATTATATGTTACACGTGCAGATATTCCCTAGCATAGTTGTGATCTAACCTTTGTGAACCTTGGTGAACCTATGTCTAGTCATAAATGACTGGGAAACCCGTGCTGTGTGGTGATGGCAAATCTTCTGGTTGGCACTGAGGCACTGAATTAGAACTAAAATTTGCATACAAAAGAAATAATGTTACCCTTTCTTTGTCCTTCTTTTTTGTACCTTTTCCTTCCTTGTGGTGAACTGGGGAAGAACTACTGTGATCTGCCAGGTAAGGAATTTCAGTTGCTGTTCAATTTCTTCAGTTTGTTTCCTCTTTCTCAGTCATGTCCAAGTCTTCATGACTCCATCTGGGGTTTTCTTAGCAAAGATACAGGAGTGGTTTGCCATGTACACTTTACAGTTGAAGAAACTGAGACAAATAGGGTTAAGTGATTTGCCCAGGGTCATACAGTTAGCTAGTGTCTGAAACAGATTTGAACTGAGGAAAATGAGCTTTTCTGCCTCTAGGTCCAGCAGTCTATCCCCTGCAACAGTTAGCTGCCCCCAAAGATGGGGCTGAAGTTGCTCTATCTCCCACCCAGACACCATATATTTGTGAACATATGGCTCTTCTGTTTCTTTTGCATTTTTTGTTTTCTCGTCTTAAGTGAATTAGTTTCCAGAGATGCAATCAAACAAGTTATGATTTTTTGAACTCTGAAAGGTTGCAAGTGGCAACGAAAGTATTCCCTCAGAAGTCTTCTAATGGAGATAACAGCAAAGTCCACTAAAGACAATAGCTTAGTCACAATGGCCTACAGCAAAGGAAGCTTCTTTGGAAGGACAGTCACTTAAGGAAGGTGATAACTTGAGAGATCTGATGGGGAAAAATGTGACTATGCATTCTAGAAAGGCACTGGTCCTTATTGCTCAGCAGAGATCTATCTTGAAGTGTAATCTCATGAGGAATTCACAAAGGCAACAAAAGACTCACTGGGTCAGGAGTTTGGTATCCCTCAGTCCTTGTATCATTTAATGGAGTGCCCTACTACATTTGTATTTTAAGTTTGAGTTGACCCTCAGGACCTTTTGAATATTCAAGAGGAAAGAATGTCTTCTGGTTTGGTGTGTGTGTATGTGTGAAATATTGTTCTTGTTATACTTTCTCATTAAATACCCATTAGTGAAAGACATTTGACATTGGTTAGTTGATTTATATTGGGGAGCACATCAGGCAGGGACATTTTACTGAGAATATTAGAAATATCAGATCCTATTATTGTGATTGGGAAAATAATCAACCTTCCTCTATGGATGCAGGCAGTGGAAATGGTACTTGAGAGACTAGGTTCAGAGAAGATGTTAGAGATGGAAGAAGTATGTGAGGATAACTAGACACATATACAAAAAATTAGATTTGAAAGGGATCACCATCTAGTCCAAACCATATCCAAAAGGACTTTCCATTATAGCATATCAAACAAGTATCCATACAACCTCTGCTTTAAGAATTATGCTCAAGAAAACCCACCACCTCTCAAGGTGCATTTTTACAGCTCTAGTTGTTAGGAATATTTTTTCTTGTGTTAATAAGTGACCCCCAGGCCCATGAAAAGGCCTGAAATGAAATATCATCCAATATACTGATTAAATGCATTTATTGTCGAAGAAAAAGACTTACAGGGGAGTAGAGAGGTAGAAAGATTTCTTATCTGCTCAAAGGGGACAGAAAAGTTAAAATAATATAGTTTCTAGAGGCTTTTAGAAGGAGGTGAGCTGGGATTTAAGGGAAAAGACATCTGTAGATATGATAAGCCAGGGAGTAAGATATTTGGAAAGTCTTGAGTATGCAGTTTTTGCTCAAGGACACCTTGAGCCGTTCAAGGCTGGCCTGTCCTCTATAGGAATCTCCAACTTCATCAAGAATTAACTTTGCAAAGCATCAATGGTGTGTCAAACAGCTCTGGGCCTCAGAAATCCTTCTACATGGTTGGTTATTGTATAACTCTGTTGTCCTGCTCTTCTGTAAAGAAGGGAAGTTCAAGCATATAGTGTAGTCATTACAGAGCTCTTTTCCACACTTGACATCAAACCTAAATTTGATTCTTTTCAACTTCAACTCACTGCTCTGGATTCTGCCCTTTAGGGCCAAACCAAAAAAACAAAATGAAACAAAACAAAATGAAACTCTTCTACAATAGCTTCAAATACTTGAACTATTAAATCCTCTTTGAATCTTTTCAGACTAAATATTTTCATTTCCTTCTACTAATGCTCAGATAATAAAAACTTAAATTCCTTCACTATTCTGACAGTCCTCCTCTGGAAACCAATGTGGCTCCTTCTGGAAACCATGAAGTAGCTAAGTGGCACAGTTGATAGAGTTCTTGAGTTGGAGTCTAGAAGACTTGAGTTCAAATGTAGTCTCAGGCACCAGCTGTGTGACCGTGGGCAAGTTATTTAACTTATGTCTGCTTCAATTTCTTCAATGGTAAGATGGAGATAATAATAATAACATTTACCTCACAGTAGTTGTGAGAATCAAATGAGATAATACTTATAAAACACTTAGTATAGCACCTGCTGATAGCAGGTACTTAATAAAGACTTATTAATTTTCCTTCCTTTTTAATGCAGCCCACAATGACATTTGGATGCCACATCATGCAGATCACATCTTATTGAGAGTGTAGTTCATTAAAATCCCCACAACTTTTCACCCATAGTGCCCTTCCTTTTATCGTTGTAATATATCCCTTAGAGAACAAATCTAAATTAATTGGTCAACTCTTTATGGTGTGCTCACATTCAAGCAGCTCACATTTCCCCCTCTTTTTTGGAATTATTTATTTTTTTATTAGAGGGAATAGGCACCCTGGGAACAGGAAGGAATGTCAAAGTCAGTGTTCTGCTAAGTAGGAGAGAGCAATGACACCTTGTTCTGAAAAAAAGCACTGGGTGTCGTTCCTAAAATTTTATATTTATAAGAAATAAATTCATGATTATTCCATGGGGATGTTATTAAAACTGTAAAGGGAAATTCAGTACCAGATTACCAAGTTTCCTCAGTCCTACTTTAAAGAACCATTTGGCTCATTAAGAAGACTCTACACAAGGCAGACCATGGAGAGAAGGCACATCTAGAAGATCTCTTGGCAATACCTATGCATATTATTATGAGAAAGCTAAATGGCGACCCTTAGAGATTACTCTGAATTATCTCATGTAGTTACTGCCATACAATATAAAGTACTGAGGTGTGGAGACTTTTCTTTTGTAGTAATGGAAATGGAAGACTTCAGGAGTAATTAATTATGACAATTCCCCTTAAAACAGTTCTGTGTCACCTAGAAGGAAGGGAAGTTACAATTGGCAGCTCAAAGTAGACTACAGAGTTAAATAAAGTCATCAAAGTTCTAGACTCTCTCTGACCCTTCTTTATTTCTTTAAAAGAACAAAGTTGTGCCAAGATGGCAGAGTGAGAGTAACACAGGCTCCTTCAGATATCTCTAGAAAGAGAATCTGACCAAATTTTGGAGGGGCAGAATCCAATAGGAGACAGACTGTGGCAGATTCACAGGCCAGGACAGACTGGAGGGTCAACAGGAAAGTTCTGTTCCTTGGGGGTGGAGCATCAAACAGTGCACAGTGCAGCATGTTGTGCTGTGGCAGGGCTGAGCAGGAAGCGCTGGGCACTCAGAGGCAGCAACTGCACTGTGGAATCTCGAACGTATCAGCCTAGGATTGGAGTCCAGCAGAACTGAGCAAGTGAGAGCCAAGGAGCCCCAGGTATCTTCAGTGGCTACTCCTGAGAGTACCAGCTCACAGATTAAACATCTGTAAGTTACCTACTTGAACTTCCAGGAGCCACAATGATGTATTGATTGGTAAATGCTCTCTCCCCCTCCCCTTGTTGGCCTTGAAAGAATTATAAAATATTTCCCCAGAATAATCCTGGATCAGTGGGATCAGCAGAAGGGGCAAAGAGTCTCTTAGCATGTGAGGCTTGGAAAATAGCTAAGGAGGATTCCTCTTGCTGTGGCAGAAGACCAAAGATGTCCCAGACAGCCCCATCTCAGTGAAGCAGGAGGAGATCTGGAGTGTTAGGGAGGTGGAGCCTCACAATCACCAACACCAGGACACCAGGACAACAGTCGTACCTCAGCACCCCAGGGGAAATGAGAGGACACTAGATGGGAACACCAACCTCTGAACTTGCCTTTGCTCTAGCTCATCTGAGGACCTTCCATGGCCAGACCACCCCTTCCCCACTCTTAACAAGCTAACTCCAAGGTAAATCCTGGGAAACACTAAAAGGCTTCACCTGGCCTCTGCTTTCTCACACCAGCCTGCTCAGTACCAGGTTCTTTAGCTTCTAGCTAAAAGACCCAAAGGCCACAACACACAAAGCCCCATCATCATGAGTAAGCAGGAAAGCAGGAAAGAAAAGAAAATAGAATCTTTCTATGGGGACAAGGACCAAAACACAAATACCAAAAAGGTTAGCATTGAGATTGTACTCCCATCTGAAACTTCAGAAGGGATTATGAACTGGTTGCAAGTACAAAGAGCAGTCTTGGAAGAGCTGAAGAAGGATTTTAAAAGCCAAATCAGAGAAATAGAAGAAAAACTGGTCAATGATTTTAAAAGTATGAAAAAAGGAAAATTGGACAAATGGAAAAGGAAGCACAAAACCTAACTGGGAACATTGGACAAATGGGAAAGGAAGTACAAAAACTAACTGGAGAAAATAATTCCTTAAAAGGAATAAGTGGACAGATAGAAAAGTAGTTGCATAAGTTAACTGAAGAAAACAGTTTGATAAAATTTAGAACTGGGCAAGAAGTAGCAAATGACTCTATGAGACATCAAGAATTAGTCAAACAAAATCCAAAGAATGAAAAGATAGAAAAAGATGTAAAATATATAATTAGAAAAACAACTGACCTGGAAAATAGATCCAGGAGAAAAATTTAAGAATTATTGACCTATCAGAAAGCCAGGACAAAACAAAGAGCCTAGACAATATCTTCCAAGAAATCATGAAGGAAAACTGCTGAGAAGTCCTAGATCCAGAGGGTAAAATAGTCATCAAAAGAATCCACCATTCACCTCCTGAAAGGAATCACAAACTAAAAACACCAAGGAATGTCACTGTCAAATTCAAGCACTGTCAAGTGAAGGAGAAAATAATACAGCCAGCCAGAAAGAAATCATTCAAATATTGAGGAACTATAGTCAGATTACACAGGACCTTGAAGCTTCTAAATTAAAAGACTGAAGGAATTGGAATATGATATTCCATAAGGCAAAGAAGCTGACTACAACCAAGGACCAATTGCCCAGCAAATTTGAGCATATTTCAGGTAAGGAGATGGACATTCAGTTAAATAAGGGATTTCCAGACCTTCCTGATAAAAAAGTCAGAACTCAAGAGAAAAATTGATCTTCAAACATAAGTCTCAAGAGAGGCATAAAAAGGTAAACAGGTGGAAACAAAACCAAACTTTTTATTCAATGTGGGCAAACTGTTTATATCCCTGGAAGGGAAGATGATACTTGTTAATCTTGAGAATTGTATATTTATTATGAAATTTAAAAGGGATATACATAGATAGAGGGGATGGGTATAAAGTAAATTATGTGATGATAAAGATGTGATTTAAGGATGAGATGGGATTGTAACAGGAGATATAAAAAGAGGAAGCAGAAAACAGTAATCTACATCATAGGGAGAGGCACAAAATTATATTATTGTAGAGGGAAAGAGAGGAAGGAGATGAACATTGTTTGAGAGGCATTCTCATATGATTGGTTCAAGGAGGGAACAATAAACTTAAGTTTATAAAATTAACAGGCTTTATAGGCAGTAGAAGGGGAAGGTGGAAAGAAAGAGAAGTGGAAGCTAAAACGGAGCAAAGAAGTAGTAAGGGTAAAGGGGAGTAAAAGGAAGGGGGACTAAAAGAAGGAAGGGAAGACTATAGGAAGTGGTGGTCAAGAATTAAAACTCTATTGTGGAGGGAAAGGGAGAAGAGAGAGCTAAAAGCTCAAATGGTGGGAAAGAAGATGAAGGGAAAGACACAGGTAGTAATCATAACTGTGAATGTGAATGGGATGACCTCTCCCATAAAATGGAGACAGATTGCAGAATCCATAATCCAACAATATGTTATTTAAAGCAAAAATATTTGAAACAGGAGGCTACACATAGGGTAAAAGTAAAAGGTTGGAGCAGAATATATTGTGCTTCATCTGATGTAAAAAAAGCAGGGATAGCAATCCTAATCTCAGACAAAGCAAAAGCACAAATATAACTAATCAAAAGAAGTAAGGAAAGAAACTATATCTTGCTAAAAGGCACCACAGACAATGAAGCAATATCATAACTAAACATATGTGCTCCAAGTGGTATAGCATTCTAATTCTTAGAGGAGAAGTTAAGGGAGTTACAGGAAAAAATAGGTAGCAAAATTATACTGGTGGGGAACATTGACCTCCTCCTCTCTGAACTTAAATATCTAAGCTGAAAATAAACAAGAAAGAAGTTAAGGAGGTGAATAAAACTCTGGATAAGGTAGATATGATAGATATCTGGAGAAAATTGAGAGGATAGAAAGGAATGTCCCTTTCTCTCAGCAGCACATGGCACATACACAAAAACTGACCAAGTAGTAGGGCATAAAAACCTCACAATCCAGTGCAGAAAGGCAAAGATAGTCAAGGCACTCTTCTCAGATCATAATGCTCTAGAAGCTATTATATAATAAAAGGCCATGGAAAGATAGACCAAAAATTAATTGGAAACTAAATAATGTAATCCTAAAGGATGATTAAGTTAAACAACAAATCATAGAAACAATCAAAAACTTTATTCAAGAGAACAACAATAATGAGGCAATTTGCCAAATCTTATGGGATACTGCAAAAGCAGTTCTTAGGGGGAAGCTTTATATTTTTGAATGCTTACATGAATAAAATAGAGAAAGAGGAGATCAATAAATTGGATATGCAGCTGAAAAGGCTTGAAAAAGAACAAATTGAAAACCGCCAAGTTAATACCAAATTAAAAATACTGAAAATCAAAGGAGAGATTAATAAAATAGAAATTAAGAAAACTATTGAACTAATAAATAAAATTAAAAGTTGATTTTACTAAAAAAACAATAAAATTGATAAACCTTTAGTCAATTGGATTAAAAAAAGAGAGAAGAAAACCAAATTACCAATATCAAAAATGAAAAGGGTAAGCTCATCTTCAATGAGGAGGAAATTAAAACAATAATTAGAAATTACCTTGCCCAACTGTATGCCCATAAATTTGACAATCTAAATGAGATGGATGATTATTTTAAAAAATATAAATTGCTCAGATTAAGAGAAGAGGAAGTTGAATACTTAAATAATACCATCTCAGAAAAAGAAATTGAAGAAACTATCAATGAACTCCCTAGGAAAAAATCTCCAGGGACGTATGGAATTATAAGTGAATTCTATCAAACATTTAAAGTACCCTTAATTCGAAAACTACATAGACTATTTGGGAAAATTGGTGAAGGAGTCCTCCCAAATTCTTTTTATGATACAAATATGGTTTTGATACCTAAACCAGAAAGAGACAAAACAGAGAAAGAAAATTATAGATGCAAAAATTTAAATAAGATTTTAACAAAAAGAATCCAGTAACTTATCATGAGAATAATACATTATGATAAAGTAGGATTTATACCAGGACTGCAAAGCTAGTTCAATATTAGGAAAACTATTAGCATTATTGATCATATCAACAACAAAACTATCAGAAATCGCATGATTTTGTCAATAGTTGCAGAAAAAGCTTTTGATAAAATGCAACACTGATAACACTGGAGAACATGAAGTAAGTGTAACTTTCCATAAAGAATAACCAGTATCTACCTAAGATCAAAGGTGAAACAAGGATGTCCTTTATCCCCACTATTCATTCAATATGGTACTAGAAATGTTAACTGTAGCAATAAGAGAAGAAAAAGAAATTGAAGGAATTAGTAAAGGCAAAAAAGAAGCTAAGTCATCACTCTTTGCAGATAATATGATGATATACTTAGAGAATCCCAGAGATTCAAGTGAAAAATACTTGAAATAATAAACAACTTTGTCAAAGTTGTAGGTTACAAAATAAGCCCACACAAATCTTCTACATTTCTATATATCAGTAACAAAGCCCAACAGTAAGAGATAGAAAGAAAAATCCCGTTTAAAGCCAAAGTAGACACTGTAAAATATTTGGGAGTCTACCTGCCAAAAAAAATCCAGAGACCATATGAATACAATTACAAAACACTTTTCACACAAATAAAGTCAGATCTAAGTAAGTGGAAAAACATCAGTTGTTTATGGGTAGACTGAGCCAATATAATAAAAATGGCAATTCTACCTAAATTAATTAATTTATTCAGTACTATACTAATCAAACAATCAGATAATTTTTCTAGAGCTAGAAAAAATAGTATCAAAATTTGTCTGGAAGAACAAAAGGTCCAGAATATCAAGGGAATTAATGAAAAGAAATACTAGGGAAGGTGGCCTAGCTCTGCCAGATCTCAAATTATATTATAAAGCAACAATTATCAAAACCACTTGGTACTGGCTAAGAAACAGAATGGTAGACCAGTAGAATATGTTAGGTACTCAAGACACTAATCAATGAATATAGAAATCTACAGTTTGATTCTGAGATAAGAACTCACTGTTTGACAAAAACTCCTGGGAAAACTGGATAACAGTGTGATGGAAACTAGGCATAGATGAAAACCTGACACCCTACACAAGAATAATGTCCAAATGGATATGTGATCTAGGTGTAAGATTGGTAGTATACATATTTTAGTGGAGCAAGGAATAGTATGTTTATCAGATTTATAGAGAAGGGAAGAATTTTTGACTAAAGAGATAGAAAGCATTATGAAGTGCAAAATTGATAGTTTTGATTACATTGAACTGAAAGTTTTTACACAACTAAATCCAATGCAATCAAGATTAGGAGGGAAGCAGAAAACTGGGAAAGATTTTTTGCAACTAGTGTCTGTGATAAAGGCCTCATTTCTAAAATATATAGAGAACCGAGCCAAATGTGCAGGAATGCAAGTCAGTCCCCAAGTGATAAATGGTCAAAGAATATAAACAGGAAGTTTTCAGAGGAAGAAATTAAAGCTGTTTCGTCATATGAAAATATGCTCTAAATCACTATTAATTAGAGAGAAGCAAATCAAAACAAATCTGAGATACCACATCACACCTTTCAGATTGGCTAACATAACAAAACAGGAAGATGATAAATGTTGGAGATGTGGGAGAGTTAGAACACTTATTCATTGTTGGTGGAGCTGTGAGCCAATCCAACCATGCTGGAGAGCAATTTGGAACTATGCTACAAAAATGTGCATACATTTTGACCCAGCAATAGAGCTTCTAGGACTGCATCCCCAAGAGATCATAAAAATGGGAAAGGGTCCCACATGTACAAAAATATTTATAGCTGCTCTCTTTGTGGTGGCCAAAAACTGGGAATCAAGGGAATGCCCATCCATTGGGAAATGGCTGAGCAAATTGCGGTATATGAATGTAATGGAATACTATTGTGCTATAAGAAATGATGAACAGGAAGACTTCAGAGAGGCCTGGAAAAACTTATATGATCTGATACTGAGTGAAAGGAGTAGAACCAGGAGAATTTTGTACATGGCAACAACCACACTGTGTGAGGAATTTTTCTGGTAGACTTAGTACCTCATTGAAATGCAAAGACTTCAATAATTATTGAAATGCAAAGACTTCGATAATTCCCAATGACCTCTTTAGCAAAATGCCTTCCACATCCAGGGAAACAACTATGGAGTTCGATGGCAGAATGAAGCAGATCATTTTCTTTTTTGTGATTTTTTTTCATGATTTCTCCCATTCATTTTAATTCTTCTGTGTAACATGACTAAGGCGAAAGAGTATTTAATACATGAATGAATGTGTAGAACCTATTATATATGAATGTGTAGAACCTATCAGGGAAGGAATTGGGAGGTAGGGAGGAAGAGGGGGAGGGAGAGGAAAAATCTAAAATATATGGAAGTGATTGTAGAGATCTGAAAACAAATACAAAAAAAAAATCCCAAAAGTACTTAGTTGTTTTGGCCCCCAATGCCCTCATCCCCTCAAAGGATACATTCTGAAAAAGTATTTCAGCTCTCTTTCAATTGCTAGGCTTTTTTTGCTCTGGAATAGTTCCAATAACTACTTCCCAGAAAGGATTAGGGAGACCAAAGGTCTGGTATTATTAGGTAGACCCCTGTTTTCTAATAGAACAGGAAATTTGGAAACTATTGCTGTATTACTGTGATTGGTGTTTTGGAAGAAAGAGTAATGTGGTCTTAATTATGAGTCCTTAAGTGGAGGCAAAACATAGTCTTTAGCTCATGTGAAAGAAGGTAGACTATCGATACCCAAGAATCTAAGGGGGAAAAGACTTGATATTATTATTCTGATGAGACTTTTAAGGGAGGAGAAGTTTTGGTAGTTGGGTCAGGTTACATTGAGTAACGGTGGTGAAGGGGGAACTTTGATATTGTCCTAGCTCCAAGGATAGGTTGTATAAGCTTGTAACCTCTTAGCCACTCACTAGAGATAATGCATGATGAAAGAAAGTTGATAGTGATAGAATTATCTATATAGTGTACAGGAGTAGTTCACACTTGTTTTCACAACCACCTCACATCAAGAGGAGAATTCTCTAAGTGTCCTGAAGGTATCATTATCTGCCCTATGTCTCTGATGCTCCTGGTGCGGCTGTAGCTCATCGTTACCACTTTACGTTAAGAGACCCACAACCACCAAGTCTGGAGACTTGGTCTATGCAAAGAAGAGAGGAGAAGTCTAGGAGTTCTGGCTTTGGTTCTGTCTACATTTTTCTTTTTTCTCATTTTGGTAAGTCCTGGGGTGCCCCACAAATAATTGTGATGATCCTTTCTCTAAAAAAGTTTCCCCCTTTTCCCTCTTAGTACTGCCCATGCCAAGGGTATAGAGAGCCCCAGTAATCTCCTAAAAGCATTTAAGTGGTGGAAGATGCCCTAGAAAATCCTTAGTACCAAATCTAGCCCATATTTCCCTACAACAGAGGTTAGAGCTGTACCTCCTTCCTTCTTGCAACTGGGATTAATTTTCCTTAAAGGAGATAAATAAATAAATACCTGTAAAGTCTTAGAGACTTGATTGGTTTCTGCTTTTCTGACACAGTCTCATATTCACTTAAAAGTGTAAAATGTCTCAATCACATGGAGTTGGGGCCTCTTTAGCTAGTGGATTTTTGTGGAACATTTGAGTCACCGTAATCTGTCCTCAGATTTACATCTGGAATAGAGAAGGAACATGTCTATAAAAGCTAAGCAACACTGTATCTTTATCGCAAACCCTTGCTATGTCAGCATTATCCCATTGTTCAGTGTCTTATGAATACCTCAATTTGTCCCAAAATCAAACCTCTCAAGACTTAAGGCCTTCTTGGAATACTTTCTTAAAAAACAGAACTCCTATCTATTATGTTATTACATCATTCCACCAAGTCTCAGTGATAAATATGAGGTCAAATGCGCCTTCTTGTATTAGATCCTCCATTACAGTTATTTGAGGCCTTGGATTTTACTACCACTTCCTTTGTTGAAGTTGGTGTATTGGGAAGATCTCTCAAATGCTATTTTTTTCCTCCTTCATTGTGGCTATTCTTTATGGTATCTAACTTGATGAATATACAAAAACTGTTTTCTTCTTTTTGCATTTTCTTTAGTATAAAGCCTTCTTACATACATTTGTACAATGCTTCATAAATCAATTCTTTACCTACCTTTGAAAGATGAAGATAGTAGAAAACAAGCTAGCCACTGTGCAAGGATACCCTGGGTTCAAATCTTGCCTTTGTCTGAACTTGGCTGTGTAACTCTGGACAAGCCACTTAACCTCCAAATGTTCCAGGCAATTCTCTCAGGCTTTAAGGTACAGACATCAATCTGTATTGATAGTGTTTCCTTACCAGAAGTTTGCTTGCAACTATTGTTATTATTCTGCCCTATCTTCTTCTTCCCCTATTTCCTCATTGAATTTGGTGTACTTCTATACTAACTTTTCAATGTTTGCTTGGAGATTCATCTGATGCCCATTCCTCCCATGTCCTATTTTATATTTATGTACTTTTTCTCAATGAATCCCAAATAAAAGAAATACTAAGCTCCCCCCTCTTTTTCCTCCTTTATGTTAGTGCATTTCTTGTATATTTCTTTCTCTTTCCTCTCCTAAAACTCAGCATAGAATCAATCCTTAAAAAAATTCTCTAAATACACCTTGGGGACATTAAGGTTATGAAGATAACCTATTAGTTATTTCTAATTTATCAATTTATCAAATAAATTTCCCGATTTCTTAAACATATTTTCTAGATTTCTCTTGAATTTGGTATTTACATTTCAAAGTTCCTACTCTTCTATAGTCTTTTCTTCTTGAAAATTTTCTGCTTCTCCCATAGCACTTACTTGTTATGCCAAATAAATGGAAAAAAGCCTCAGTTTTCTGAGGTCTAAAATCAAACAATACTTTAAAGGTAGTTTCTCTCCATGAATGGTAAAAAGATTAGTGAGTTAATGCTAATAGATTCCACATAAAACAGTGATTTAACAATGAAGTTGTTAAATATAAAACATATTCAACATTTTTATTACCCTGTTCCAAATTTCACATCTTGGACAAAAAGATTGAGTTTCACTTTTAATTGTTTTGAATATTAGTAGAACTAACTTGATTTCTGTCCTCTCAGGCTTTTCCTTTTTCTGAGTTATTTATATACAATATCCTTAGTCAAAGGGTAATGCTAATATTGACATCTTATAGATAATTTCTTCTATTTTATCTTTCTTTTAAAAAGGAAAACGAGGACATTGCTGTGTATTAAAATAAGTTATCAAGGTGGATGATATGCTAAGGATCTATAATTTCCTGTCATTGGAAATCACTTCTACCTATCTGAGACTGATGACCATCCAAGATGGTGGAATAGGAGGAAGTACAGCCCAGTTCCTCCTCAGAACTGCTCCACAAAAATCTAGAAAAATGTACAAGACTTTATCCTGATCAGTAAGTTCAAGAAAAGTTCAATGATTTGTTTATCCAGCCCAGGTCAGCACGGAGAGTCAGAAAGAAAGGTCCATAGATATTTAGGATGCTACATTGTAGAGCATTTCAGACCCTACACTGAACTTGGTTATTAGAAGAGGGCCTGGAGCTGAGTAATAAATCAGACAGAGATCCTGGATGGAGCAGAACAGTCTGAAGTTGTGCCGAACAATTGCCAACAGTTATTTGTACCCTAGAGCTGAGTTACAGCTCCAATGTGGACTGAGAAAGGAACCTGTGCTTAGGTGCAGCAAGGGATTGTTACAGGCTGAGGCTGTGTATTGGGCAAAAAGCAGGAACAAAATGAGCAGCAGCTGTTTGGCTCTTACCCTGAAAGTAGAGTTGGGTCTCAGATCTAGCCTCCAGCCCAGTCTGAAACCTGTAGAGATATAGCCATTCCAGGGAGCCCAGACAAACAGCGACTGTCTAGTTCTGTCACTCTGAGCCTTTTGAGCCTAATAGATAGCTGATGATGACTGAGTCTAGTAGTAGTCTTTTGGAGCTCAAAGTTATATTGCTCAGCTCTAAAGCTGCTTCAGGAACTTACAAAGCTCAACGCAGGAGGGTAGCCATCAAACCACTTTCAGGGAACTGAAGGCTTTTAGGTCCCTTAGTTCCTTGAATTACATAATAGTCAATATTCTGAGAAAGCAGGAACAGTAATTGAGAGAAAATAGGACCAGGTGTGTCCCAGGCATTCCCACCAGAAGTGTGCAGACCTTGAACTTAATACGAAGTTCAAAGTCAACAAGTAAAGCTAAAATAATGGGCAAACACACAAAGAAAAAGAATCCCGCCACAAATAATCACATTTTTTATGGTGATAGGGATGCCCAAGGCACAAAACCAGAAGATGCCTCCAAAACAACTCTAAGGAAAGGTTCCAAGAAAAATATAGCTTGGGCATAAGTCCACCAGTGTCATTACACTTATCTATGACTTGATAGAGAAATGTTGGAGAATTGCCTCAGTTGTATAAAGGTAGATGGGGTGTGTTGGAGTCAGCTCAAACAAGCTCTCAAGAGTAGATTGTCAAATTTTCTTCAATGTGAGAATTTCCACTTTGGAAACACTACAAATCAGAGCCTGCATTACAGCTTTGATAACACTTTAGAGAGGTTCCCAAAGTGGGTGATAGCACCCCCTGGGGGTGTTAGAAGATACATGTGTGGGGGGCAGTAATAGCCTCTGGTGCAATTGTGAGGTATTGAATAAAAACAAGGGGGTGCTGGAAATAAAAGGAAATAAGATAAAATTTTGAAAAATATTCATTCTTCTTTCATCTGCTGTGCAACAGAGTTAAAGTTGTAGTAATTTCATTACTTTCTCAATAAATACACAAAATGCAAGTTATAACTAATCAGTGGTCAAGTCTGCTGACGGGTCTTTAGAAGCAAATATTGGCAGGCCAGTGTGTTTTGCATTGTGAGGAAATTCAGCATCCATCCGTCAGCAGGAATATGTGCATATAATGACTTGTTTACAATATGATGCTGTAGGGTTACATTACACAATATTGCATCATCAAAATTTCAATGCAGGAGAAAAACACAAATTTGCAATAAGTTATTAAATTTAAGATACATCATTTTAAAAAATCATATTTTTGTAATGATGCAGATTTTTAAAAAAAGTTAAAGGGTTAAAGAAAGTCGATTTCTAGGGGAGCACTCAGTATCTCAGTATTTTTTTTTTGAAAAGAAGGCAGCAAGCCAAATAAGTTTAAGAACTTCTGACTGTTGAATTAAGAAAATGATAGAGAAAATATTAATAATATAAATTCAACTTAAAAGTGTGTCATGAGTACATTTTTTTCTGAAAAGCTGGTTGTTAAACAGTTTCCAGTTTACTCTACATAAAGGGTAAATGATTTACCCATGATAATACTGCTAGTAAATGTCAGAAGGAAGACTCAAGTCCATGTTTTCCTGAGTCCCAGCTCAGTACACTAGCTAATATGTCTTCTACTTCTCGCTCTAATAGAAACTAATACCACATACAAAGAGAGCTACAAAAGTGTAACAATGATTATAACAAACACTAACAGATGTGATAATGTAATTTCCTGGAGCATTGAGATGTTATGTGACTTGCCTAAGGTCACACAATTGGTATGAGCTAGAGATGAAACTTCAATCCAAGTCTTCCAGACTCCAAGGCCATCTATTTACTCACTACATCAATCTTCCTCTGAGAAATGATCAGCCTATAGCATTGTCAACAAAACCATTTTAGTCATCTTAATCTTGGGTAGGGTTGACCAAATGATCCAGAAACAATAATATTTCTGAAACTAGATAAAGAGATCTCAAATACTGAGTTATACTAAGGAGTTTTTTACATTTTGAAAGGAATGACTATACTTAACCAAAACCAAATTATTGCTAATAGCATCCTGTTGGAGATATGTGATGAAAGGGTCTTACCTCCTCTCTGTTTCAGAGTAGGCACATAGTCTCCATTTCCTGTCATCATGAAATAGAATTTTAGAGTGTTGAGTTAAAATTATGTCTTTATACTAAAGAGGTAGTATCATTCCCTCAGTTCTATCCTTTCTACTGGCCAGGAGATGTAAAAACTGTTCTTTGATCTGTGGAAGATAGATAGGTGCTCTCTCCCCCACTCAAAAAACAGGATGGCTTTTGAATATATGGCCTCTTAATTAAATCTTTGTCAGAAAGGGGACTGCCTTCTATACATACCTTACATCCTTTTGTGTTCCAAAAGGCAGTTAGTTTCGTTTCCCCATCCTTGGCACTCGAGTTGTGGGATATAAACTTGATGGCAATATCAAAATCAGCCAAGGCAATGGCAGATTGACTGAAAAGAAATAGATTACGCATTGAAAAAGAAACTACTAGAAAAACATAAGCCAACTTGGCTGTTCTCAAGTGAGGTGAAATATAAAATAGCTAGTGAGAAACCTGATTGGAGATGTTTCAAGGAGGCTTATATACTTGTCTTTCAACTGATTGTAATTATTCTGTAGTTCTTTTTTTTTTTTTTTTTGCTTAACATTACCTTTCTGAGTAGAATCAGAATTGGTTTTCCTATCCTGATTCATGTTTGTGCTCTGGGTACCTCCCTCTTCCCACAATCTTGTCAGGGAGAGTCCCTTTGTCTAGGGCCCAAATTAGAGTTATTACTTCAGGAATCTGAGGTGAGGGAAGAATTGAAGTCTTACAAGCATAATTATCCTACTGAGGAGCCAGACAACCCTAGATTAATGAATCCAGGGCAAATCATGAAGACAGGTAATGGACAAGGATTGGTGGAAGGTTGTCAGCCTTGTGACCTCAGTCTAGCAGTGCCTGATTAACTACTCTACTATACTAATGGAATTTTAGACACATAGTTGAGTCAGCAAACCTTTCTTCCTATCCTTCAAGTTATTCCATTTAGATGACAATCCACATGCAAAAACTGACATACACTTGACAGGAAAAAGACATCAACTGTTTCATGACAACCTAAAGCTACGTCTTCACATCTTTAAGTAAAGGGGCAATTTGGTGATCTGGATTATTTAATTAACTATATCTAAAATTAAGTTTTTGGTCTCAATTATCATACTTTGTTATTTAAATAGCATAAATTATATGGAAAATTACAAAATCTTCCCTCTTAACTGAGGCAGTCCACACAGTTATTAACCAGCTCTTCTTCATTTAGAATGTGTTGACATAGTGTTAGGGCCTGTCTTTTACAATGCAACAGATGGTGAGCCACAACATAAATGATGTGGTCTTTTCTAGTTTCACTGTTCTTGATCAATCAGGGCCAATCTTATATTTGATAATGCTAAAGAAGGTAATTCGATAATAGAATAATATATGCTGAGGGATAATGGCAAGACTTTTGACTCAAAATACTTCCCCCACAGATGCCATCATTAGAAAATAACAAATTATGATCAGTTGTTAGCACAACATTCAAAAGAAAAGAGGAGAAATTTTAAAGCCTTCAAGAAAATGCAATGTGTGTGTGTGTGTGTGCGTGCGTGCGTGTGTGTGTGTGTGTGTGTGTAAACTTTTTAGTTTTGGAGTCAGGGAATTAGGGTTCAAATCCCACTTCAACTCTGTATTACATATGTGATATGAGGCAAATCATTTAGTTTTTCTAGGACTTAGTTTCTTTACTTGCATGACAATGTTAGACTAGGTGACCTTTAAAGATTCTCTTAGCTCTAATCTTTGATGCTATAATTGGTCATTTCTTATTGATTACTTTCTGCTTCTATGAGCTCATACTGACATTGTTTCTCTACTTATTGTTTTGTATTCCATGAGAGAAAGCAATTGTTTAATTAATCAAGTCTCTGCTTTCTAAAGGAGACAGCATAATCTGTTTTGATTTCTTTTTTTTCCTGCAGAAAAGCACAAATGAATGGTATTTTCCCTGCTCTCAATTTCTATTTGTACATTTCAAACCATGCTAAGTGAGAAGGAGCACTTAACTGCACTACCAAATGGAAGCTAGAGCCTGAGGAAATGTGGTCTCATTTACATGCATCTTATGATGCCTTTTGTAAGATGTTTGACTTTGCACTTTTTCTTGGTAGCAAATGGGAACAGAATAAGTGTAGTGTGCAGAATTCAGTTGACAGTTTAAAGAGCTTAACAGCATTTTTAGTCCTTTTTTATGCAATACATTCCTACAATGTAAATTTTAAGACATACTATCTCTGATGTTTTAGGGAGAAATATTTATAGAATTCAAGATTTCAGAGAAATAAAGGTAATAGTAAAATAAAGATCCAGAATATAGTAAAATAATTTTATAGGTTAATTTAGTCCATAGTCTAAATTATTATCACAACTATTTCAATAATTCAGTAGTATGGCTATTTGGTAATGTAAAGAACCTTTAGGTCTATTGAAGACCATTCACCCAAAGGGGAAAATATACTTCATGGCCACAAAATTAGAAATCAAATTGATTGACTTGTTTTAAAGATAGAAGTTGAAGGCATTATCTTAGAAAATTAAGAACTAGAAATATATATTCAGTGTATAATTACAAATGGCAAATATACTCTTTTGGCTGACAAAGGAACAAGAATTAAGAAGAAAAATGAACAGGGAATAAGTCACTAAGAATGAGAGATTATTAATGCTGATAATTTTGACTTGATTCTTTGTTTTTCCAAAGGTTTAAAGTATTAGAATTAGTGATTAGAAACTACCTAAATCTAAAACAAGATCAGTTACCTAAAAAATAAATGGACAAAATACCTGATGTCTAAATGACAAAAGTAGTACTTAGGTCTTTTAAAATGAAAAGAAAAATGGACTTCAAAGAAATTAACCCAAATACTCATAGCCTTGCAAGCGATCAACCCATTATTTTTACCCAAATAAAAAAAAGAATGGCTAGAACTATATTGTCCAGAAACAGTTGAAATTCAGAAAATGCTTTAAGGTTTTCAAAAGTCTATATAGACATTATTTTACTTGATCTTCACCAAAACTCTATAATAAAGGTATTATAGACCATTATATAAATAACGTACATTTTACAGATTTTGCAAATAACAAGCTTAAGGCACAGAGTGCTTAAATGACCTGTGTGTGGTCAAATAGTTGATAATTAACAAAGATGAGAGTTCAACCCATGTCTTCCAAACTCTGTCCAGTGCTGTTGCATGTCTTGCGTGTCTTGTATGTCCTGGCTAAAGATTATATATATATATATATATATATATATATATATATATATATATATATATATATATATAATTCTGAAAAGGATCATTTAGTGAGCCTTTACCATAAAAATATAGAGAGAACAGTGTGAATTTAGACAATCCAGGTTTAAGTAGCATGTATCATAGATCATTTCATATCCCTTCCCTTTTTTATAAACAATTTCTATTACTGGAAGTGGTATAAACAGTAAGATTTAGACAAAATTTGCTTAAAATTCTGGATAAAGATCAAGTAGAAATTTTTCTTTTAGCTCTAGTTGAACTCACTATTTTAAAAGGTGATATATAGTGCTAGAAAAACTAAAGTCCATATGAAGTTTTCAAAAATTAAGGTAACGAAATTTAATTCAGTAAAATGAGCAGCTCCTACTGCAAGGAATTTTTCTAGGAACATCAGAAAAAGCAAAGAAAACTAAGACATGTTCCCAAGGATCTTGAAATATATTTGGGAGACATGCCATATGCATATTTTGGAGTTAACTGACAATATAAGATAGTATATGTGGTGTGGTGAATAACTGGTGCATAAAAATGGTGCTATTGGAGCTCAGAGGAAAAGTCTCCTTCCAAATGGGTTGGGATGGTCATGGAAGAGTCCATAGAAGAAATGGGTGGCATTTATTTTTTAACTAATATTTTAGTTGTCAACATTCACTTTTATAAGATTTTGAGTTCTAAATATCCTTCCCTCCAGTCTCATTTCCCCAAGACAGCAAGTAATTTGACATAGGCTATATGTCCTTGATCATACTAAGCATATTTCCACATTAGTCATGTGAAAAGCAATCAGAACAAAAGGGAAAAACCATGAGAAAGAAAAAAACAACAGCAACGAAAGAAAATATTATGCTTTAATCTACATTTCAGACTCCATAGTTCTTTCTCTGAATGTGGACAGCATTTTCCATCATGAATCTTTTGGAACTGTCTTACATCATTGCATTGCCGAGGAGAGGTAAGTCTAACAAAATGGGTCATCGCACAATGTGTCTGTGACTGTGTACAATACTCTTCTGGTTCTGTTTACTTTGCTCAATATCAGTTCATGCAAATCTTTCTATGTTTTTCTGAAATTTTCCTGCTTACCATTTCTTATGGAACAATAGTATTCCATTACATTCATATACCATAGCTTGTTTAGCTGTCCCCCAATTGATGGGCATCCCCTCAATTTCCAATTCTTTTCCACCACAAAAAGACTTCCTACAAATATTTTTGTACATGTGGGTCTTATTCCACTTTTTATGATTCCTTTGGGTTGAGTGATATTGCTGGATCAAAGGGTGTGCAGAGTTTTATATCTTGAAAGGGTGGATTGGATTCTGACACAGTGCTTAAGAATGAGGGATGCAGAGACATTCCATACCTTTGTGGATCTTAAATACAAGATGCAGTTACATATATTTTGAGAATTTTGAATACTGTTCACTTCAAGTCAAATGGTATTTAATGTTCTTGATCCCATCATTTTCTGTCATCTCCAGAAGTTTGTTTCTTTGATCAATCCCTCTCTTTCCTTTCAGTATTAATTTTCTCTCTAATTAGCAACTCTTTCCCTACAGCCTATAATCATGTTCATACACTTCCCTTCCTTGGGAAAAAACAAAACAAAACACAACCCTGCTCTTCACAGTGACACTACCCTACCCACCATAACTCTCCTTCCTTTTGAGGTAGGGTGGTGTGATAGAACTTTGAAGAAACACGCATTTATAGTAACAGTCAATTTTTTTTAATTTTTTTTTTTTACTTAACCATTCTTGTTATAGGGGAGGGCTTCTATCTGAGAAGGGAGTCAAATTGTGGCAAGTCAAAGTTATAGGGGAACAAAAGGAAAAGTAAGGAGAGAGCACTGGTGAAACATTAAGAATATAAAAAAAGAGTAGAGGAAGTTCAGAAGGGACATGGACAAGCAGAGAAATTTTGTTCTTTTCCTATTATGCTATACACTTAGAAGCTATGCCCCTATAAAACCAATGTCCAATTTCTTATTTGTCTTTTGTGTTCTTTGTGTATTGAAGTGTTCCTATTTGTTAATCCTCTAGGATGGTATCTACAATGATGTAAATAGCTAATAGTCTTTGAGCCCATAATGTTCAAAATTCTCTTAATTTTTATGATGTTTTGTGCTCAAGATTTTTCAAAGGTATAGAAAATTTCTGCTTTTTACCTAATTCCTTATTCTAAAACAATGTACATTTCTCAGACATTATTGTGTCTAGTATACAGAAAACCTTGCAAAATGACACATGGTCTCTTATCCCAAGTAAGGGGGATGTGGAAAGGGAGGTAGAGAGAGGAAGAGAGACAGAGACAGAGAGAGAGAGACAGAGAGAGACAGAGAGAGAGAGAGAGAGAGAGAGAGAGAGAGAGAGAGAGAGAGAGAGAGAGAGAGAGAACAAGTACGCTGAACTTTGAGTTAGGAGAAAAGGAGAAACTTGGCTTAATATTCTGCTTCTAACTTACTAGTTGTATGATTATGGGCAAGTCATTTAATCTCTCTTAACTTTTGGTTCTTAATATGTTAAATGGAAATATTATTACTGACCTCTCATATGACTACCCCTTTTTGATTGCTTGATTAAATGAGATAATATTTGTAAAATGCTTTATAAACCTTAAACTATTTTATAAATTGTCAGTGATTATTATTTCCATCACTAAATTAAAAGAAAAAGCTGTACATTTTGTCTTAAATAAACCATGCCTTAAACTCAAATTACTGGCTCTCATAATTTGGCCAACAATAGACCCTAAGCCAAGCTTCTCTTGGTCATTGTTTGGACTCTGGTGACTCAATGTGAGTGTAAGTAGCATTGTTTCTGTTTTGGCCAGAAATCCTGAGGGCCTTCCCCTCCCAGAATGATTTTTTTGACTAGGTAAAAGTAGCCATTCTTTGCCACTTCTCTTACCTAGGCTTAATCACTGAATGGGTGTTGGCTCAGATAAACTGAGACCTGGGAAAGACCTCAGCTTAAAAGGTCAAGGTCTCTCACTTCATCCAGTGTCCTAATCAGCATCTTGTCACTGGAAACCAAGAAGGGTACAGAAGAGAGAGTGACTTTGCATAGCCCTGACTCAGTTAAATCCAATTCACTTGCAAGTTGTGACATCACCTTCCTGATGTCATGGTCCTCTCTGAGATCACAGGACAAACAACTACCTTCATACTTCAAAAGCCCTTGCAATATGACTTCTGTTCTGAACATTCCTCTGCAAACGCTGTCCTATGTTATGTCAGGGTATTGGGAGACCCCTTGTTTCCCAGAGCTAAGGCCCAGCAAGTAGTCTATGCCCTGAACTTGGTATAACAACCCTTTGTACACTAGATGATCTCACTCTCTGGCAAAGTGTATTGCTTTGACCAGTACCAGGTGTTCACTGAGGGAGTTACAATTTTCTTATTTAGATTTGTTGGAGCTCCTCCTATTTCCCAGGGACCTGAGAACGAACCTGCAGTACCTTCAGGCTATCCATCAAAATCTCCTGATGTTAACAATTCCTGAATTCCTGTGCTTGTGTAACTGAACCAGATACTTTACTCCTGTTCCCACCACACTAGTTCTAGATCTGTATCCCACTGAATAATCACAAATCTCAGCTACCCTTAAGATTTAAGATAATCAATTAAAGAACTGTTCCCACAAGACTCAGGAACGTCTGCATTGTCCATGCATGAGCCTGCCGTGGGAACTATTAAGAATGGTTGTGTTGTGGACCAGCCTATGTGGTTTTTCTATGCATATGAGGCCTGCCTCTGCCCTGGCATGTTAAGCAGTCCTTCTGTGGGGAGAAAAAAGGGAGTGGACTTCTGTTTGCAAACACGTTACTCACTCTGAAATTAATTAAACTTCTGTTTAATCCCTAACACACCTGTCTTTGGCCTGCTCTGCTCAGCTCTGGCCATTTCCAGGTTAGAGGTCAGTCTGGTTGACAGCTACAATCTCTTAACTGCTAAATCCTATCATTTTCTCTCAATCTTTTTCTTATTTGATTTCTCTGAAGTTTTTGACACCGTTGATCGCTCACTCTTCCTGGAAATTATTTTCTCCTTTGGTTCCATCACCCTCCTCTCCTAGTTCATTTTGCTGTCTGAGCTCTCTACAGTCTGCCTGATTAGGGCATCTTTAATCTATTGCTCTGTTTTTATGTATATCCCCCAAGGCTCTGACCTGGGTTCTTTTCTTTCTCTCAATCTCTTCCTTGGTGATTTGATCATTTCTCATGCATTCAATGACAGTCTCAATTCAGATGACTACCAAATCCACGTTTTCTCTCCCCTAGACTCAATTCCTACATCCCCAACTGTATTCTAGAAAGCTCCACTTGTGCATTCCATAATCATTTTAAAATTAATATTCAAATTGGAATTCATTTTTGCCCCTTATCTCTCCCCTGCTTCTCTCCTGAAATTTGCTTTTTTCATGAAGGCTCCTTGATTTTTCTTATGGCACCAACATCTTCCTAGTCACTCAGTGTGATAATTTCATAGTGTGGGAAGTAAGAGAGTTCTGTTGTTCACATTCCTAGGTGATAGGGGTTGTGACTGAGCACGGAGAGGTTAGAGGTCAGAAACTAAAGCACAGGCCCAAGGAGTTGTGTGAGGAAGGGCCTATCAGAGAAGAGAACATGAAGTTACATGGCCAGGGGACAGTATCATGGGAAATCCAAAGTTCAGAATTCTATAAGGGTCCTGCCTCATCCTGATCTGGTTATGGTCCTTCCAGTGGACCTGCTGGAAGCCACCCATTCCTTCAGGGGAAGGAACATAGGCCTTCCCTACTTTCACCTCCATTTTAAATGAATTTTTCTTAATACCATTTTTGTGTGTCAAGTTCGTCTCTAACAATAGGAATTCTTGAATTACCCCCTCTTTCACTCCTATGAATGTTCTGGAGGTATCTCAAACTAGCTCTGGAGAGCTGATTTCATTGTAAGCATTTATACCTCAGAAATCAGCAAACACAAAAAATAAGGGCCTGATTTATTGCTCTTTTCTTGTCTAGACTTAAGAAAGTGGTGGAAATAATTTTAATAATGCAGATTAAAGGAGTGTTGTGCTTACATTTCCTGCCAGAGAATCTGTTATTAAACATTTATCACTACTCTTACTCACTTTCTTCCCTCAGTTAAGATTAAATCACTTAAGAAGGCTTGTGGAATGGGAGCACAGGACCTCTCCTCTTATTAGTATCCACCTATTCTAAAGACTTCTTGATTAGTCTCCCTACTTCCAGTTTCTCCCTGTTCCAATCCACCCTCCACATAGCTCCCAAAATAGTTTCTCTAAAGTACAACCTGACCAAGCTGCTTTCTTGTCTTTGGGATATTTCCATTCTTTTAGAATGAGATAAGAACAACTTGGGCTTGATCTCCGTAGACCTTGCTTCTACCTACCTTCAAAGCTCATTTCGTACCATTTTCCCAGTTCTCCATAATCATCCTGACCCATAGTGACCACTATTTAGATTGTTAAGGATGGACCAGCTTGAAATAATCCCTCTCACAGTAAGGGAGCATAGCAGAGGTGAGTTGACATTAAATACTGAGGAGTCTATAAAGTGATAGGATGGGGAGCTTGGACATCTCCAGTTAGCTAGGCTACAGACATTCCCCCTTCCAACACCTTTTCTCTGACTTTAAACACCAAGCCTACACATAGAAATTCAATTTGGATAGATTCTAAGACACTCTTTTTCACCCACTAATTGACTTCTTTGATGCTGAAAGCATTACTAGGCTTCATTCAACAAAAGCAAATTTCCTTAAAATGTTAATCTTATAATGAGTTTAGGGATGGAAATCCAACTTTGCATTTTTGGATTTAGAGCACAATGCACTTGCACATATCATAACTAAAACACACATTTGAGATGGCTTAAAGGCATACAATGAAAATATGCGATTAATGCAAGAGGTGCTCTTTACAGTGGTAGAGTGAACAAGACCAGAGCAGTATCTAGTAGGATAACAGCTTCTCCACAAACTTGTGCATGTTTCTCTCTCTTTATTTTCCTTTACTGTGCATGGCTATTATCAACCTGATTTTTTAAATGAAAACAATCAATGCAACAAAATGAAGGTCTTTAATCAGGGCAAGTAAGTTGTAGGATGTCATACAGCAAGTACTGGGGAACCCAAGGAGGAAGCTGAGAACAGGGTTTATATAGGGTACTAAGGCAGAGAGAACAACTAGGTTGCAGGTGGGAGGGGTTAGGCATCTCATTGTTTCATATGCTAAGTTATTTTACATCATCCTCAAAAGTCCATAAAGAAAGGAATCTCTGGAGGGGAGAGTTTGGAAGATAGACAAATAATTAGAGGCTGGAAGTGACAATGTCTGTTCAGTCCTGGACAATTCATTGGTTTGGAATGAGACCAGGTCAACTTCCCTTAGGTCTTAATTAGTTGTGTTTGTCACTGCTAATGTGTTTGGTTGACAACATGAAAGTGAAAATGAGGTTGCTAATAAAATCACCAAAATGCTGGAAGTTGTGAAAGTTAAACTGTGGAATGTTGAATGTAGATTCTAGTTTCTTTTTTTATCTTAAATCCTTGGTATATAAGGGAAAGCATGGTACATAGTAAATGCCTGATAAATGTTTATTCAATTTAATTGCTGAAGTTAACTAAATTTTAAGGTTTTTTAAAAAATAGTAACTAATTCACTTTCAGTAATAGAAAGAGGGAAACAAGCATTTACAAAGCACACACAATGTCTCAGGCACTGTGCTAAACACTGGAGATACAAATAGAAGCAAAGAGAAAAACAGTCTCTGCTCTCAAGGAAATTTCATATCAACACAAAGACAACACATAAAATGGAACTTGAAAAGCATGGGGACTAGAAAGAGGAAAGAAGCTATGCTGATTGTTTGGAAATCCCCAAAGCCAAAAACAGGCCTAGGAAAGGAATGAAGGCTGGCTGGTTCTGGGCCCCTCCAGATATTGGAGACTTTAGAAGAAATTCACCATTGGAAGAAGGAGCTAGGTTTGTGGAGGGATATTTTAGGATAAATAGGTCATGGAGATGATAAACTGTTCCAGAGAAAGGAGGTCTCAGGTATTCCAGGGTGAGCCATCAACAGAAGACACATGGTTTTGAAGTCTTAACTAGTTAGGAATGAGACTAGGAGGGGAATAAAGACAGATTAGTGTAGGCTTTCTCCATACAATGGAACTCACCCATGAGTAAAGAGCAGCAGATCTTTTGAAGAGATTGGGTAGTAGATTATTCCTGGGCAAGACAATACACCAATCAGTCATATTTATTAAGTACCTACTTCCTAAGCACTGGGGATACAAGAAAAGTCAATAGACAGTCCCTGCTCTCCAGGAGCTCACAGTCTAATGGGGGAGGTAACAAGCAAAAAATTATGTAGAGATAAGATAAGAGGATAAATGGGAAATAATTAACATAGAGAAGGTTATAGCATTAAGGCAAGATGAGGAAAGGGTTCCTGTAGAAGATAGGATTTTACCTGGGTCTTGAAGGATCCAGGCAAGTCAGGAGGCAGAGGTGAGGAGGAGAGAATTCTGGGTAAGGGTGACAATCACTGAAAATGCTCAAAGTCAAGTGATGGGATGTCATGTTCAAGAAACACCAAAGAGACCAGTGTAACAATGGAAATGTCAAAGAGCAGTAGAATAAGTTATCAAGGGTTTTAAAATCCAAACAATAGATTTTCTACTTGATTCTGGAGATGACAAACAGTCATTGGTGTTTATTAAATATGGAGTGAGGGGAGATGACATGATCAGCCTTGTGTCTTTTAGAAAAATCACTTTGACTGCTGAGCAGATGAGCAAACTTTGGGAAGGGAGACCAACCAGTCAGTTAATGCTGTAGTCCAAATTTGAAGCTATGAAAATCGGTGCCAGAATGATGGCAAGAGAAGGCCTCAGGAGCTGCAGAAAATTCAAGAATGAACCAGTAATAGAAGCAACCAGTCTGAAGTCCATAAGGACAGAGAGAGCCAGGAGAGGAATGAAGGTAGGCTAGCCAAGGGCAGTTAGGAGACACATAAGATAGATCATTGCGTTTGGAATCAGGAAGGCTCATCTTCATGAGTTTAAATCTGGCCCTAGACCCATACTAGCAGTGGGACCCAGACTGAGTTATGTAACCCTATTTGCCTCAGCTTCCTCATTTATAAAATGAGCTGAAGGAGGAAACAACAAAACTTTCCAGCATCTCAGTCAAGAAAACTCCAATCTGGGTAATGAAGAGTTGGGCTGAACGACAACAGAGCAGGTGAAACCATTCCACAAAATGGAAACTCCAGAAGAAATTCAATAGGAGAAGAGAAGGTAGCAAAGGGAGGTAAGGAAAGAGTTCCTGTAGAAGATACAATTTCAGCTAAGTCTAGTCACAAGACAGAGGTGAAGAGGGAGAGAATTCCGGGTAAGGGTGACAGTCACTGAAAATGCTCAAAGTCAAGAGATGGGATGTCATGTTCAAGAAACATCGAGGAGGCCAGTGTAACAATGGAAAGGTGAAAGGGCAGTGGAATATGTTATAAAGGATACCCACCATAGGGATGGTAGGCTGCTCCAGTACCTGAGGCGCTGAGAGAAGTTCCAAGATGAGCCAGCAGGAAAGAAGTCATGATTCTGAAATTCAGAAAGTCAGGGACAGGGCTGGCTATCTCTCTCAGAGTTCTGGGGATACTCCTGATGGATTAGGGGTTTCTTTCTAATGCTGTCAACTCAAGTCTCCATTCTGATGTGTTATATTCAATACCGTATCTCCTAGCATCAATTTGTATCTCTTTAATGCGTTGATCCCGATGATTCAAGTCCCATTCTCAATTTAACCAGTTGATTTCCTCTTCATTATTGACTAACCAGTTAACATCACTTAGCCATTTAAAAAAGGATATTTACTAATAGGATATAGCAAAATCAAAAGTACAAAAATACATTGCCCCCTCTGCACTGTAGTCCTCGGGATGTGCTTACACCTAAATTTGTACCCTACAAACTTTCTTCTTCTTACGACTGAATTCTCTTCTAGATCAGATATCTCCACTGGAACAATTGCACCCTTGCTTGGATATAAGTTGCCAATACTATCTCCTATGGAGTAGCAGTTCACTGACACTAGGGAGTTCAAAGACTCATCCTCACACCTCATAGGCTGCCATAAGGAAAGAGAAGTTGAGTTCCTCCCAGCCTTTTGTATGCACACTCAGTTCCAGCTCAATAACTTAAAAGGTTTTCCTTTCCTTTCATTGGGAAAGAATTTTTGTGTTAAAGGTAGGCTTCCCCACACCACCCCTCCCACACACATACAATAACAAGACCCTACTGTTGTATTTAGTTAAACAAAAATGTACATGGATTTTACTATGGGTGCCAAGAAACGAATTATTGGGGATGTATGACCAGTTTGAGGAAATTATCTTAAGTATTTATATAGATTTATAAACCTTGTGGGTAGTACAAAAAATATTTGTTAACCTTTGCAAATTGTGAGTTGTGAAAAAAGTAATTCCGGCCAAAGTGGCAGAGTAGAAAGACTCACGTATGCTAGCTCCGAACCCACAGCCCATATATTTCCTGCAAAAAGAACTCCCCAAAAATTCTGGAGCACTGCAAGGTGTGCAGAAACACAGTGGAAAAGACTTCCATCCAGAGAGACCTGGAGAGCTCTCCCCAGGGGTCCATCGTGCTCCAGACAGTGGAGGACACCCCTGTGCTGCCCTGGCTGCACGGACCCAGAGAAGCAGATCCGAGCAGGCTTCAGGGACGAAATCTCTGGTGGTTGGGAAGGTCCTTCTGCCCACAGACGCTACAGGTCAGTTAGAGAGACTTCTGGGCTGGCCGAGAGGGGAGCGGGGTATCTCCATGACTCGGGTCCCCTCGGGAGGCAGTGGCAGAGGCAGTGGCGGCCAGAGACTCCCCGAGCAGGCAGGAGCTCCATTACTGAAGGTCTCCGCATAAACCCCCTGAGGGAACTGAGCCTGGGAGATGGCCCTGCCCCCACCTGCTCCATTACTGAAGGACTGTGCATAAAGCCCCTGAGGGAACTGAGTCTGGGAGGTGGCCCTGCCCCCACCTGCTCCATTACTGAAGGTCTCTGCATAAAGCCCCTGAGGGAACTGAGCCTGGGAGGTGGCCCTGCCCCCACCTGCTCCATTACTGAAGGTCTCTGCATAAAGCCCCTGAGGGAACTGAGCCTGGGAGGTGGCCCTGCCCCCACCTGAGCACCAGAACTTAAGCTCACATTGAATAGCAGCCGTGTCAGCCACAGAAAGCCCATTTGAATGTCAGACCCCAAATACTAGCTGGTCGGATCTAGGTGGGGGTGAACAGGAATATCAGAAGTCAAGTAACTGACTGGGAAAATGCCCAGAAAAGGGAAGAAAAATAAGACTATAGAAAGCTACTTTCATGTTGTACAGATGTTCCCACCTTTCAATTCTGATGATGAGGAAAAATTCTTACCATTAGGGAAAGATGTGGAGGTCAGGGCTTCTGTATCTCAGACATCCCAGGGGGATGTCCGGTGGGCTCAGGCCATGGAAGAGCTCAAAAAGAATTTTGAAAATCAAGTTAGACAGGTGGAGGAAAAACTAGGAAGAGAAATGAGAGAGATGCAAGAAAAGCATGAAAAACAGGTCAATACCTTGCTAAAGGAGACCCAAAAAAATGCTGAAGAAAATAACACCTTGAAAAATAGGCTAACTCAATTGGCAAAGGAGGTTCAAAAAGCCAATGAGGAGAAGAATGTTTTCAAAAGCAGAATTAGCCAAATGGAAAAAGAGGTTCAAAAGCTCACTGAAGAGAATAGTTCTCTCAAAATTAGAATGGAACAGATGGAGTCTAATGACTTTCTGAGAAACCAAGAAATCACAAAATAAAACCGAAGGAATGAAAAAATGGAAGAGAATGTGAAATATCTCATGGGAAAAACAACTGACCTGGAAAATAGATCCAGGAGAGACAATTTAAAAGTTATGGGACTACCTGAAAGTCATGATCAAAAAAAGAGCCTAGACGTCATCTTCCATGAAATTATCGAGGAAAACTGCCCTGATATTCTACAACCAGAGGCCAAAATAAGTATTGAAAGAATCCATTGATTACCACCTGAAAGAGATCCAAAAAGAGAAACTTCTAGGAACATTATGGCCAAATTCCAGAGTTCCCAGGTCAAGGAGAAAATCTTGCAAGCAGCTAGAAAGAAACAATTCCAGTATTGTGGAAATACAATCAGGATAACACAAGATCTTGCAGCTTCTACATTAAGGGATCGAAGGGCATGGAATAGGATATTCCAGAAGTCAAAGGAACTAGGACTCAAACCAAGAATCACCTACCCAGCAAAACTGAGTATAATACTTCAGGGGAAAATATGGATTTTCAATGAAACAGAGGACTTTCAAGCATTCTTGATGAAAAGACCAGAGCTGAAAAGAAAATTTGACTTTCAAACACAAGAATGAGAAGAAGCATGAAAAAGTAAACAGCAAAGAGAAGTCATAAGGGATTTACCAAAAGTGAACTGTTTACATTCTTACATGGAAAGACAATATTTGCAACTCTTAAAACTTTTCAGTATCTGGGTAGTTGGTGGGACCACACACAGATGTACACACACAAGCACACACACATACATACATGCATGCACATACAGAGACAGAGAGCACAGAATGAATTGAATAGGATGGGACCATATCTTAAAAGAAATTACGGCAAATGGTGAGAGAGAAATGTAGTGGGAGGAAAGAGGGTGAAATGGAATAGGGTAAATTATATCTCATTCAAGAGGCAAGCAGGAGACTTTTAGTGGAGGGAAAAAGATGAGAGCTGAGAAAAAAACAAGAAATTTACCCTCATCACATTCGACTAAAGAAAGGAATAAAATGCACACTCATTTTGGTATGAAAACCAATCTTACAATACAGGAAAGTGGGGGAGAAGGAGATAAGCAAGGGGGGGGGGATGATGGACGGGAGGGAAATGGGAGGAGGGAGCAATTTGAAGTCAACACTCGGGGAGGGACAGGATCAAAAGACAGAAGAGAAACAATGAGGGGCAGGATAGGATGGAGGGTAATTCAGTTAGTCTTACACAACATGACTATCATGGAAGTCATTTGCAAAACTACACAGATATGGCCCATATTGAATTGCCTGCCTTCCCAAAGGAAATGGGTGGGGATGGAGAGATGGGGAGAATTTGGAACTCAAAGTTTTAGGAACAAGTGTTGAGTATTGTTCTTGCTACTAGGAAATAAGAAATCCAGTCAATGGGGAATAGAAACTCATCTGGCCCTACAGGACAAAAGAGAAGATGGGGTAAGAGAAGGGAGGGATGATAGAAGGGAGGGCAGATTGGTGATAGGGAAAATTAGATTGCTTGGTGTATTGGGGTAGGGGGAGTGGATAAAAGGGGAGAAAAGTTGGAACCCCAAATTTTGTGAAAATGAATGTAAAAAGTTAAATAAATAAATTTACATTAAAAAAAGAATAAAGTACTTTCTAGATAGGTAAGTGATATTTATTTCTTTGCTTATCAGATAAAGAGTGGTAAAAGCACATGATTTGATTATAAATCTTCATAGTGTAGTTGTGGAAAAGTTGACACTGCAAAGTAATGTTTTCTCCGTTTTCAGATCCTATACAAAATGGATATTAAATGTGGACGTTTTGGAATACTTACTTGAATAGAAGTTAATTTAAGGGAATTAAAAATGTCACAGAAATCAAGATCAGACCTCTGATAAAAGAATCTAGGTCAGGAAGATCTTTTGAATATATGTTATTTGTGATTTCCACAAACATGGATTAGGTAGACAATGTCCCGTTGTAAACATGGTAAATAGTACAGTGTTTGATTAATAATAAAACTGCAACTGTAAGAGTAAGGATGAAAATTGATGAGAATATGGAAAGAAGTCTGGTAGAAGTTATTTTATGCCATAATAAGTTACATATGTTTACATGACCTAAATATAAAGGACCATGCCATGGATAAATTAGAGGAAAACAGCTAGAAACTAGAAACTAAGGAGATGCCATCAACTGAATAAAATAGTTTCTTGGAATACAAGGGCTATAAGATACCATAAATAAGATGGATTCAGAGAAACCTGTGAAGATTTATATGAAGTAAGAAGAACCAGGAGAATAATTTATATGTGACCATAACATTGTAAAGCAAAACAATTTTGTGAAATTTAAGAATTCTGCTCCATGCCAGGCCTAGACATCACTCCAGAAACCAAAAGGTGAAGCAAACTTAACACCTTGTGACACAGAAGTTATAGGTTAGAAGTGAAGAATGATACACACACACATTTTTGGAAATAATTATTATGTGTTTTTATTTTGCCCAATTAAGTTTATTTATTACTATGGGAGAGCTTTTATTTATTTATTTAGGTATTTGTTTGCTTGTGAGGAAGAAGAGGAATCGTAAAAATAGTGCCAGAAAAAGTCCCAAAGATTAAAAAAGCATCAGTGAAACATTTTGCATAGATGGGACAAGATGAGAATTCTGAAGGAGATACGGACAAGTAGGACAGCCTTGGAATTCATGAGTTAGAATTAATAATATATTTTTAAAAGCTAGCACTATATAATGAGATTAGTGGTCTTTTACACAACCCTCTTTTCCTGTTCTTTGTATATGGAAATGTTCATGTTTGTAATGTTTGTCAAGTTCATGATAAAAATAAACATTAAATGAAAAGAAAAAAAGTTAGATAATGAAATCATATGATCTATTTCAACCAATTCAAAAGATTATAAGTGGAAATGTACTTTGAGAAACCTATAATTTGGGTTTATATTCAAGGATTTTTCTAAGGGTGCACTGCAGTGTATGAATTAGGAGAAACACATCTGGAAAGAATTGTGGCAGAGACCAAAAAGTCCCTATGTTAAAAAAAAAAAAAAAAGAAAGATTGTATAGCTCCAGTCTGGGTGGCCCAGGCACTCTGCTAACAATACCATCTATTCTGGGATAAATTGATGCCATTATAATGTCTGAACAAAAAAGGAAGAAAGATGAAAAAAATACAAATGCTTGTAGTTATGCAAAATGATGAGCCAGATGCATTTGTGAAGTTCAATGATGTAGGCACATGAAATAGTTATTGAAAATAAATACAATATAACTATCCCATAATAAAATTTTTATTGAATGACTATTTCCCCAACTACAATACAGGAAACCATGTAGACCTGCAGAGGAATAGGTTTGAGGAAAAATGCACAGAAAATTCATTCTTATAGTACTTGTGTTCTCAGTTGAAATTTTGTTTGAGAATAACTGCTTTTTATAACAGTTAATTTGAAACACAATATCAAATTCTCAGTTCAAACACATTATCACTAGTTCACTATCCCCTTAAGTAAAAAAGAAAGTATGGGAGGGGGAAAAATTTGGTACAAGTATATTAACTGAAAGGTCAGAGAGGGTCAAAAGATAGTTGAACAAAAAGTCCAGACGGTAACTGATTTGTATGTGGTTTAACAGGAGGCATCATTTTGATGTTGGATTATCTCCCTTGGAATGGTTAATGGGATGGAAATTGCATATAATATTTCTTTGCATCAATAAAAAAAACAACTCAACAATGAAGTCTAGGACAAAAAAATAGACAGCTTGGATGTAATAAAAGAAATACTTTGACAGATGAGCTGAACATCACGTACGACCAAAGGAGAAAGATATACTGTATATAAAGAAGCTTCCCTTCCGGCACTAATGGGCTATGGTCCTAGAACTAGAATCACCTAATCTATATGCTATTTTGATTCATGATGGAGATATTTACAGAAGGAATGACCCTTCCATGCCTGTTTTCTAAGTCAAGTTTTCACTTGGAACTGGATCAAATTATTTGGCACATGACTGGAGAAGACTGAATCAAGGCAATAAAGAAATGAAAGAGGACTTTTAGCATCCAGAGTCTGAGAAACAGCATACAAAGATACTGGATACTGAAAAGGCTGCTGATAATAGAGTCGCCCAATAGAGAGAAACAACCTTCACTTCAGGGCATCCAAAAGGTCAAAAATGGCAACCCTAGCTCTTCAACATCTTGATTTATAAATGACTGAATATAATAGACTAATAAAAAAAGAATTGAAATGAGTCTATTGGGATATGTAACTGGATGATTATTCTCCCCTTTTCTCTTTCTTAAAGAATGGGCCAGATAATGACACGTTGCAATTTGTGTCAATGTTGTAATTTCCATTTATATTCAGGGTACTGCTTTCCAACATGTCTCACTCTTAAAGTACTCCTTTCCTTTTTTCACCAACAAAATAAAACAAAGACAAAAATAAGTCTGTGTTGTAAATTTGCAGTAATCATTGCTCTGCCAGATTTCTTTACTTAAAAGGAAGCCAGACATAGAGAACATGAGTAGTAACAGTGACCATTATAAAGTTATCTGTTCACATGTTGTTTTCCCTAAGATTCTTATGTACGCCCTTGCTTAAAAGCATAGCCAGAGAACTGGCATTGAAATGGCACTTGAGGGGCACCGGTTACCTTGACTTCATTTTGTATTTCTGTTTCATTGAATGATACTTGACTTTCTTTACTATATAAATAAGAAGAGTCTTATTTCTGAGTGATAATGGAAAGATGGAAGGAGGCACCATTCAACAACACAATATCTAACACTCCTATTCACCTTTAATACTTTTCTCTTTCTGTCTACCCAATGCTTCCTAAGCACTGGGGGTAATGGCTTACACTCTTGCTTTAAGGTGTTGGTCATTGTTTGTACTAAATTACAACTTAGTTTTCCCTGCGATGACATAGACCATATAACAATAGCAGTTTTATAGACAGAAGCCCACTCTTCTAAAAACAACTCAGATAATGAACCATGTGAAGGTTTTGCTTTGGGATTTCTCTCCTTCCAGCTGCCTTGGAAAGAGGGGAATTTGGCCTTTATAAAGAGCTAACATAATAAAGAGAATCAAAGCTGAGAATGGGAATTCAATCAGCTCTACTGAGGAGTCAAAGGTCAGAACAAAAGACCATTTGGCTTGCCAACCTATTTCCGTCTGATGTTTCAGGCTTCCTGCTGCATTCTTGTTGATCTCCTCATTTTCCCTGTAGCTACTCAACATCATCAGCTCTGGCTTTCCCAGTGGGTCTCTTTTTTCTTTGCAAACGAGCAGAACAGCCCCTCTGTGCTAATCTGCCTCAAGCAGAAAAGGATCTCTGCCTGACTCCTATCTCCCCTACAATATGAAGTTGTAATGAGGTATAGTTTCCCTGTAACTGTCTTCTACACAAGGCAATGATGTTCCCCACCCCCTTCTTTTTCAACACTACATTTACATTGAAATTATTTGCATATTGAATTGTGGGAGTTTTATAACCAAGTTTTCTGCTGACACAAACTGCTTTTAATTCTTAAAGCAGTGAGATTATATTTACTTATGGACATTTTCCAGGGAATTTTGAAATCAAGAATACAGTTTTTAAAATAGAGCTAATGACACTCTCTTCTGGTGGAATTTGACTGTGGGATGAAATCCTTACTTTGGACATAATGAGTATTTCACTTCATGTGATTTACTGCATTGCTGAGGCTTCTAATAAATCATTAATGTGACTTTTACTTGGCCAAATTCTTTCTATGATTTTTATGATCAAAGAATATATCTCTAACTATATTTAGGTTTATGTGGCTGCTCTTAAGTCATGTCTGACTCTTTGTGACCCTAATTTGGGATTTTCTTGGCAAAGATATTGGAGTGGTTTGCCGTTCCACTAATGCTATAGATGAGGAAACTGAGGCAAAGTTAAGTGACTTGCCCAAAGTCACATGGCTATAAGTGTCTGAAGCCAAATTTAAAATCAGAAAGATGAGTCTTTCTGATTCCAGGCAAGACACTCTAGGCATTGTGCCACTGCCCCATTTAGACATTTAAGTGGCATTTATTATATGTAAACCTTTATAGTACGAAGGGCTTCTGATTAATATAGGCAGTTATAGTTTTCCCACAAGAGATCAAGGAGGTTGTCCTTGGCATATGGCTGATTTAGAGAGTAGGTTTAACCATTGGTTATTGCTTCTTTATTACCTAAGGCATAAAAATTTCAGACCCTGTGGGATGATGCAGTGGAAGATTATTACGCATGATTATTGTGACTCCATGGGAGTTAATATGTTTGTGGGCACTTTTTACTACCTCTCTTCTGGTTATTCTGGATCAGCTTTTGGATCAATTTTCAAAGTTGTTTGAAGTTGACTGAATCTTTCTACTGAGCTAAAGGTCCCTGAATTCTCCTTCGTTTTACCACACTTCCTGATGGCATTGATAACCATCACCCTATTGACTGGACTAACCGAGACCATGGAAGCAGAGGACCTAGATTAGGTGGTGGTTCATATTAAGTTCAAGTGACAGGAAATCAACCCTAAGACTATCAAGGTCTAATCTTCTCAATTAAAGTATTTTAGCATTAGGAATTTTTTTTATAATAATTTATTGAAATGAGTCCTGCCATATTCTAAAAAGGAAACTCAGAGGTTTGTTGATATCAGGGTTCAGGAGAGCTAATATTTCCAATCTGGGTATTTTAAAAATAATTTTTATTTTTTTATATTTCCAAATTTGAAAAAAACTATAAAAAAATCATTCCCATATATGAAGAAAAAAAGGATTTTATAACTCTTTTGGCTTTGGATTTGGAACTTAGTGGATGAATGTTATATAAGAACTAAGTTAAACTATGAACACAGTCTCCCCTCTCTTCAACAGATACTGAGGCTGCATAGAAAGGACTATGGCTCTGAGGTGTTGGTAGGAACATGTTTGCATGTTTGAGCTATACTTTTGAAATATATATTCCTTTGTAAAATCTAATATAATTATGAAGTAGTTAAATGATACCGAGGCACTTAAACCACCAAAACAGAATTGGAGGGGACTCTAGTCGGCTGCAGAGATGAGAGACCATCTAACCCCCTGGGGCAGGAAAAAAGAATCCCTGGTGGAGTGGATCAGAATTCTTAAATATTTCATAGTTGTTTGTCTTTCTACTGTAGTCATTGCACATATGATTCTCCTAGTTTATTTACTTTATTCTGTTCACACTATCCTACAAATCCACACCTATGTACTAGGAACAGTTTACACATATGGAAGATACATGTAGAGAACATATATGACCAGGGCATACACACAGGAATGCAGACACATAGGAAACATTTCTAGCAAGAGAATATACCTGCAGAGGCATCTACTGCCTCCTATGCTATGGGTACATTGTAATATTATCTCTTAAGGCACAATAATATTCTGTTATATTTCTTTACTAGAATTTATTCTGATATTTTTCAGATGATTGGTATGTTTACATATCAGTTCTTTGCTACAATAAAAATGCTATTATAAATATGTTTGCACATATGTCTGTTCCCTCTCATTTATCTCTCTTACATTATCACTAACATATATGTGAGTCATAGTGTTTGCATGTTTTATTGACTTTTTGGTTATAGTTTCAAATTGCTTTCCAGAATTGCTGAACTACTTCATAGCTCAACCAACCATACAATACTGCTCCTGTCCTTCCAGTTCTTCATTAATGATTGTAATTTTACTTTTTTTGTCATTGTTGCCAATCTAATAATTATGAAGTGGAGAAATAGATTGGTTTTAGTTTGAAGTTTTCTTGTTTTTAGTTATTCTAATGTTTTCTCAGAGCGTTGGTAGGCTTGAACTTTTTGCTTGGAGACTTACTGTTCATTTCCTTTGACTTATTGTTCATTTGCTATAGAATGATTCTCGTTCTTATATATTTGAAATGAGTTCTATGCAAAATGATTCTCAAAGCTAACTTTCCCACCCTGCCGCAGTCAGTCATCTTCTGAAAAGCTCTTCAGAAGGACAATACTGATAATGAGATTGCACTAGAAGGGTGGAGACAGATTATTTGCCTAGATAGCCAGGGTTGGCAGTGGTTTGGTATGGTTGGGGGTTGTTGCTGTTGCCGTTGTGTTTGTCCTCCATTTTCCAGAGAAATGATGACACGACTTGCACTTGACTTTGCTTTGAGTGAGGGAGCAGGTCACCAGCCTCACTTCTCCTCCAGAGCCCTATGAATCCAGTGACCTGATATTCATCAGGATGAGTGGACATGACCCAGGATGCAATGAGGGGAGACCCTGGCCTTTTAGACAAAGGCCTTTTCAGGTACTCATTTAAAGGGAAATAATACCCATTCAGTGAATAAGCCTCTTTAAAAAGTAAAAATTTTAAAAATCAGGGGGATGGCTCCTTTAATAGAAAAGAAAAAAATAGATAAATAACACTGGAAGGGGCAGAAACCTCAGGATTATTGTTCTGAAGAGAAACTGTTACTATTGACATTCACTCTGAGTCAGGAGGGGCCAAAACAACCATTGAGTGAAGGTTGGACAGAGACTCTTCCTTGTTCAGTCCATGGGCTTCAGAGTGCGTGAGGTCTAAGGTTTTAGGGGAGATGAGAAAGAAGGAAAAGAAAGGGAAGGGAAGGGAAGGGAAGAAAAAGAAAGGAAAAAGGAAAGAAAAAAGAAAATAAAGGGAAAGGGAAAGAAGGTAAAGTAAGATAAGGAAAGGAAAGGAAAAAGGAAAGAAAAGAAAAGCAAAGAAAAAGGAAAGGAAGGGAAAAGAAAAGAAAGAAAAGGGAAGGAAAAAGGAAAGGGAAACAAAAGAATTCTAGCCAATGTACGCCAAATTAATTGGGTAGCTTCTGGCCATCAAAATTTGCCTTCTTCTTTTAGAGGGGAAGGAAAGGGAGAGGGCTCTGAGTTGCCCAGCTAGCTGGGTTCCCATTTAGACAGTTGAGTGTGCTCATAGATTGTGTTTCTCTTCTATTTTCGAAGAGGATCATGACATTAAAGAAATGACATGACTTGCAGTTGACTTTGTTTTGAGTGAGGGAAGGCTATGCAGGGTCATCAGCCTCACATCTCCTCCTGAGCCATCTGGAGTAGCCATCTGACTACTTTTTCATAGTTGGAGGGGTGATCTGATAGAAGTATTTCCACGGTCCAGAGGTGGGTTGATATCAGCCCCTGTTAAAAAGGTATCATACCAGGATTAAATGATCTAAGTCATGTACTGAAGGCCCTCATTTTAATGTAGCCCACCTCCTAATCTTTTGACCAATCAGAGTTGTTGGACAGCCCTTGGAACCACCTATTCTTCAAAGGGCATATAACTCTGTTTAACCAAATCCCAAATTGAACTAGTATTGGATTGGCTCCCTTCCAGGGGCCCAGTTCTGGTCTGTAACTCCCATGCAAAGCATATTGCCAGCTTGTAAGAGAAATAAAAGTGGAAGCCTGACCTAAACCATTTGTCTCTTTCTTAGAACAAACAGTTCCCATATATTCTGGATACTAGACATTTATCAGAGAAATTCTATGCAAAGGTCTTTTTCCAGTTAACAATTTCCCTTCTTATTTTAATTGCATTGATGATGTTGGTGCAGAAATGTTTCAATATCATATAATGATAAGAAACAATTTTTTCTCCTCTTTTCCTCTTTATCTTTTGTGTGAATCAGTCACAACTAGTTTTACTGGTATGGCCATGCTCCCCAGGATGCGTATATGCCAAAGCTTATCTGACTCAAATATTGCATTCCCTTTTCCCCTCATGCCCCGCCTCTTGTTTGCTATGACATAGTTTGAGTTAAGTTTGAGCTAAGTTTCTCTTTGATTCCTCATTTTTTATTGGGTAATTCAGAGAGTGCTCTAATTTCAGTGACTTACATTATCCCATGGTTTTGGCTTGTGGGTAGGGGGTTGTGTCCTGTTAGTACCATATAAGCCTTGTCTAAAATTTTGTATCAGTGTGAACCTTGAGTAGTTTTCAGTAGCTTTGGATCAGAGTGCTCATTCTGATATATGTCTGAATTACTAGTCTGCCTATGAAGCTGGGGACAATGGCTACCATTCATCCATGTTTCTCCTTGTTGGAATCCATCTTCCCATAACTCCCATCCCTTTTTGGCTGTGTTAGTCTTCATGATTATCTCCCTCCCTTTTCACATTGCATCTTGTTTGGTCAAAAATTGTATACTCATCCATATTTTCCAAGATACATACTTCCCTTCTCCTCTAATTTATTTATTTTGTGACTTTTTAATATCTAGCTGATATATACATTTGGAACTTTCTGTGATATATGGCTTAAATTTAATTTCTACTTTTAACCACTTGAATACATATTTTTATGTGCTTTTTGTAAACAACATATTGTTGATTTTTATTTTAATCTATTTTATTCTCATGTTTTATGGGCAAGTTTATTACATTCATGTTCACATTTATAAGTGACAATTATGTATTTCTCTCTATCATATCCAATCTTTTTACACCACTTCCATTTTTATGGAAAAGAAAGTAGTGCCAGAGTAGGATTATGCTCAGCTTTGGTGATGTGTAATTGGCACAATATCATTCCACTTGAGTTTTGCTACCCTTTTTTTCTTTACCTAGACCCTTAGCACTGGATTTTTCTCCCTTTTCTTCTTTTTGATCATACCATTTCAAAACACCATTTGAGGTTGGAGTTAATTTTGTTTGTGATAATTCACTTTCTAACTATCCTCCCTCTTAAATTCTTCCTTTCCCTACCCTTCCCCTAAGTGTCCTCAGTCAGAACTCTGTAGTTACCTGTCCCTGACTGAAACGCTGCTGTGGTCTTCCATCACTTCTGGGTTTGTTCATCTTAGGAGTTCCTTGTTCAAGTCACTGTCCCTTCCTTATTCCAGAAGGCTTCCTGAGTTTTGAGTCTATCTGTGTGTGACTTCTCTGGCAGGAACAGTCCTCATTGTCTACAGATTCTAGTTGTCTTTCTATGCAGTTCTGGGCAAAATAAAGTAGCAGGCTGATGTTTCTCTTGGGATTTCTTGTCATTGTTTAGTCTCCTGTTTGTTCCAGATTGTTGCTAAAATAAAAATGGGAGAATTTGTGCGTTGGTATCACCTTTCCTAAGACCATCATAGTCAGATCTTTGAGCCCCTTTTTTAAGGGAATGCGAATGTTCAGACAAGAAATTTTCCAAAAGACTTTGTTTACATATAAACAAGTGAACAAAAGTTCTCTTGGTTTCCAATATATCACTGTCTAGCTATTTGAAGCAACTTTGTTTGAACCTGTCCAATGGAATTCCTTTATTTGTTTCATAACACTAAGGTGTTGAACCATGCCTTAATGTCTGTTTGTATAGGACCCAACTACTGAGTTGGTTCCCACACAAAGGACTTAATTTTACTTAAAGTATTGTTTGTGGAAGAGAAATATGCTTCTAGAGAGGTTTTACCTGATGCCCAGAAAATTGGCAAAGAGACAAAGAGAAGAGTCATCCTTGGAGAGAATATGGAAAGTCACAAATATTAAAATATTGTTGGTGGAGTTATGCATAGGTCCAACCATTCTAAATTCATATAATTTAGAATTATGTGAAAGAAATGACTAAAATATCCATATCCTTTGACCCAGGAATTTGACATACCCTGAGAAGGTCAGTAAGAAGAAAAAAAGAAAAGCTTTCCCTTTGGCAACAAATTATTTATAACAGCCATCTTTCTATTACCAAAAAACTGGACAGTGAATAGATGCCTATCAATTGAAGAAAAACTAAAATTGTGTTGGCTTAATGTAATATTGGTATGCACATACATACACACATATGTGCTGTCAATTTCCCAGAGCTGCAGTGTTAGAACTGAGGCCATTTTGGGGATGAAGAATATATAGTTAATATACTTTTTCAACAGGGGCTGATAGAGTTTCATCACCATTTCATCTCTAGGCTAAGGAAATGCCTCTTCTATCAGACTGCCCCCAGGATTTAGGGCTATCTATGCACAAGAATCTATCTCCACCTAAGTCTGACGAGAACACAGTGGGCCTTCTATACCTTAGATTAAATTATTTGCCACTTTGGGTTGGGGTTTGACCAGGGTAAGGAAAGTCAATGTAATCTCATTATCAGAAATGTCCTTCTGAAGAAAAACTGAACTTAAAGGCAGGACTTTGAAGGAAGGGCTGTGAGAAACTCTGAATCTTCAGGATAATGGTTATTAAAGATGATTTTTTCACACTACACATATATGTGCTCATACACAATACATATATACATAAATGTGTATGCACATAGACATGTACATGGACCTTGATATATACATACCTGAATATATGTTTGCTGATGGATATTTAACTTCAGGTTTTTTTTCAATGTCAGGACAACTCCATAAAATAACTTATTTCCTCTAAAAGAAGGATATGCATTAGTGTATAAAGAAGAATAAAGCAGAGGCCATTAATAGTGATGCAGAAATATAAAGTCCAAGTGGAAAATACATTTATATCATTCAAACACTTGCTCATCCATGAACTGAATGCCTGTGATTTTATTGTTGGAGGCCAAGTCACAATAATGGAAGTGCTTGACGAGATTTCGAATTGTTAGAGCTGGTGCAGATGTGAAAGAATTCACTTAGACCTTCTCTGTAGCGATTGGAAGCTTTATTGATACAAAAGCAGAGGGCCTGAGATTTAGCAAGGAGCTAAACAAAGGCACTGATGTAGGAGAAGAACCAGACTTATATAGGAAGGTTTTAGGGTTTCTTATGAGACTTGGAGATTTAGGGACAAGATAAGTCTTGTAAGATAAGGACAGAGAGTGAATGACATAACATAAGGGAGACAAGGGAATCCCATGACCCATGATGGAGGGAGACAAGGAATTTTATGGTCCAGGATAAGGGGAAGGTTTTTGGTATTTCAAGATAAAGAGAGACTTTAGGGAGCCAGGGAAAGAGCAACTCAACCCTTAGGGCTTCTTTGTATCAAGAGATATTAGGCACCATTAGAGGATAAATCAGGGAAAGAGCAACTCAACATTTAGGACACCTTTGTATCCACACCATTTTCCCATTCAACCACTAGATGGAAAGGAGGGGAGGGGAGAAGGTTGTTGTCCTCAGTAGCTGCTTCCTGCTGAACAGGGACAAAGAGATCAATTAAGGGGCCAAGAATAGGTTGGAGAGGAGTGGTTATATATATATATATATATATATATATATATATATATATATATATATATATATACACACACACACACACATATGTATATATACATATATATGTGTATATATACATACCTATATGAATAGAGAATATATGTGTATAAATATACATACATATATACACATTACACACACATGCACACACACACACACCAAACCCATAAAACAGGACATAATGACTGAAAGTGGTTCAAGTTAATAACTTCACCCTTTACCCTAGAAGGATTTGATTCCCATTTGTCCATAGGCCTTAGAAAATCCCACTTTAACTCTCCTTGTAAAATGTGCTACCAACTGAGTCCAGGGTGGAAAAAACCAAACCACTCAGGGACATCGAGAGTAGAGGTTGGCATCCTAAAAGTTGAAAGTGGAATTTCTACAGGCAAGAAGACACAAAGTGAACTAGGAGGTTAAACAAGCACCGACCAAATATAAAAATGATTAATAACACGGTCAGAATTGGGGAAAGAAGAGAGACAAAACAGACCTCCAGGAGGAAACAGGGGGAGATATCAGACTAGAGTGGATGCCTGTGATATCCTTTGAGCATCCATTCAGGGTGTTCAGGGAATGGGGGTGGGGAGGAGCTCTGGGGAGTAAGTATCCTGGGAAAGATAGTGACACACCCATCAACCATGCACTCTGCTCTGTCCTGAAGAGTTCCCTATTTGAATTAAGGAGTTTGCCTTCCAGGCCCAAGGAAGCAGGTCTAAATCCAGGCACAAGGTGGGAATCAGGAATCAGAAGGATAGAAATAGGAGTGGTTCAAGGTGGGGTCCAGAACACAGGCATGTTCCAGTGGTGAGGGACTTCAATGCATAGTCTTCTTTGTTCACTTTACTGGCTAATCATGCCCTGCATCTTATCTCACATCTCACATGCTACCTCCTGCTTGCTTCTCTGTCTCAGAACTCCTGTCTGCCTCACCATTCACCCAAATGCTTTTGGGAGATGGGTAAAGGAACTGTCCCTGTCTGAGTAAGGTGGAGGAGGAGAGTAAAATGAGACTGAAGCAGCTTCCAGGGGATGAGGAGAATGTAGAACAGGCATCCTCATTGCCCAGCCATCGGCAGGTGGACATCCCGGTAGTCTAGGAGACACAAATCTGACAGACAAGTTCAATAGGCAGGGCCCAAACAGAAGGAACGTTAAAAGTGATGTCAGAATAGAGGAAAAACAAAGAAACCAAGAGCCTCATGTATTATTATTTACTTATACGTGATTTTCTGATCTTATTATTTTCTCCAAAGTTTCCATTCTGATTTCAATTCTTTTAGGAGGATCAGATGTTATTAAGTATTCAACTTTACACATGTAAGTATGAGTAGCAACACTTTGCAGGTACAAGTTTTCTACCCTTGAGTTCAATAGTTATACAGATGAATTGACTTATAAGAGACTGACTTTTACTCCAGTTACCATAAAAGACTTGGGAGTATCCATAATTAATTAATTCCAAAACTGCATATCAATAAGTTGCTTATCCATTAATATAAAAATATTCCATGTTACTTCCCTCTATGAAAATGCACATATTTTTTTTCCCTCAAACTGAAGATGTTTCTGATCTAGTTTTAGTAATTAATAGAGTACCAGCTAGGTCTCTCAATCAGTCGTACCAATATCCAATTATTCTAACATCATTTTGAAACATTCAAGGACCTTATTCCATGCAGACATATATCTAAGAATAGGCAGATGACTAGATCAGCTACACATTTACTAAGTTGTTTAAGATATAAAAAGGAATTTAATTGTAGGCTGAAGAGCTCAGATCTTAAACACATACTTTAATACAGTATCAGAGATTTATTTCAGCCTTAGTCTATGGGAAGATGATTCAACCTTGTGTTTGTTTCTTTTGTTCACAAACTTCTTTTCCCTTTGTCTGATTATTTCTATATCATTCAGAAAGAGTGTTCTATTCCAGGGATTTAATCTTTCACATGGATATACTAATTTAATCAACTGGGATATAGAAAAATTACCCATTCAGATTGACCACTTACCTTGATTAAAGAAATTTGCCACAAAAAGGCAAAACAAGGACTTGAGTAGATAAAACATCAGAGGTTTGCAAACACATAGTATCAATTCCACCTCACAGCCCAGCTCAGGAATAGTCAGGTGGGAAACATTCCTTTTCAAAGGAACACAACAGTGAAACTGAGCCAGGAGGATCCCATCCTAGGCAGAGGCTAGGATTTCCTTTCAGCTTTTCTACAGGAAGATCTATCTCCACCTGTAACAGTCACATTTTCTCTGAGTAGCTTGTGGCATTTCTTTCAGATGATGGATTACTGACTATTGATTATTGATAGGTTTTTCTGATCCATCAGATACCTAAAAACATAGTTCATTATAATCCCAAAAGGTTTTTTTAACCTCAAATGGCAAGTTACACTAATCAAGAATTTACCAGGACTGACAATCTAAAACTTTAAATTTGTACTTGTGCAAAAGTCAATTACTTTTTGTAGATCATTACCATATATTTTCAAATTCTCACCAAAACAAGTTCCTTCTTCAGGAACTCCATGACCCAGACAAGCTTCCTAGAGCTGCTGGTGCTTGACTTTTTGACTAACTCTGAGGATTTTTCCTCTCCACATATATACACACAGTAATGAACTACCAGATTTAGGTTTTAGCATTAAAATTATAACCAGCAAACTTAAAATTTTCATAAGTGATAACCAAACAATAAATTTTAGACAACATCAATTTCATTTCCAGATCATATAAAAATTATTGATAGAAGGATGAACTGTCTTACCAGGAGCAGATGACTGACTGGCTTCTTTATCTTGACCCATCCCCCTTCACATTCTCTCCAGGTTCAACTGTGCACTGAACATTTCTTTGTAAAAAGTATTTCACTTTAAAAAAAACAAACTTGTAGTTTTTAATCTGATAGTGTAAATGTTAATCAAACAATATCTACATAATAAGAGAAATTGTTTTTCCAACAACATAGGTAATATAATCATTAACCAAATTATGTAATATAAGAAAACTTAGAAATATAACCATACTACAAGTAATAATCATGTATTCAAAACTTGAAACTGAACCAATTAATTATCCATTAAGTTACCACAACTTCATCGGATGAGCAAATCAAATCTGGATTCATAATTACTAGTGATAACATTTTAATTTCTAAGGTCCAATACTCTTAGTACTTTAAACAAAAATATTATTATCCATAAATTCACATTTTTTGATTAACCTAGGGGCAACTCTCAGGGGAAGCCCCATTGAATCTAGCTGCAAGGATCTGATGGCCAGCAGGCCAGGAGAGAAGGGTAATCCTGCAGTAATGGTAATGAGGATAGGGAGTATTGAGGTGCAGAGGGAAGGGAGCTACCCACAGTTTTCCTGATTCCCCAGGGATGAGAGTATTGAGAGAATTGGATTTATCTTTCCAGATAGGGCTTTGGAAGGTGTATCCAAGTCCATGGCCACCAAATGCTGGACTTAGAATCTGAAAGTTTCGGGACAAGTGTGCAACAGCTTTGTAAATGTCTGCTCTAATGGGACCTGACAGGTCAGGCCCCCAAAGCACCTGTAAGCCTTCCTAAGTGCTTGGAAGTGATACTAACTGCAGGGAGAGAAAGGGTTAGGGAGAGAGGCTTACAAAGATTCTTGTCTTGACTGGACAGGGGATGTAGTTCATTGTCTCTTTTACCTTTGAGACTTATCAGACTAGAAAATGCTTATCCTATTGGGAAGGAGAAGAAAAGGATAGGGAGAGAGGGAAAGCTTACAGCTAGGCAATTTTTGCAGGCTCAGAGGCCTATAGGGCACAGAGTCTCAAACTAGGGAGCAGGAACCCCTAAGGAAAATCAGGCACAGATGCCCACCTACCCACTTCCCAAAATCCCACAGGGAAAGGGAAGGAACAATACAGGTTAAATCAGGGTGCAAGGGAAATAATACAGGAAAAAAAGCCCATTCAAGCAGAGCAAGGTGCCTTTTCTTTAAGTTTTAGAGACCAAATTTCTCACTAAGCTTTTTTTGTTTAGAAGTCCCCTTCACAAATTACTTTTCTAGATTATATTGAGGTCAGGCCAAGTTACAACGGAACACTAGTTGCTTTTCTTTAAGATCTCCCTGAATTTCCCTCCCAGTAGTCTCTCAGCAGCTTCTGGCCATTTGTCCCAGCACACTGGGCTAGAGAGGAGAAAAAAAATGTGATCTTATAGGAGGGTCCACAGTCTGACTGACTGCTCAGAAGTCAGTGAAGCTTCAGACAATATTGGTAGTGTCTGGACCCTTCAAGGGTCTCGCTGCTGGGTGGGCAGTAGCAGCAGAAAGTTCTGGTCAAGAGAACAAAGAAAAAGGTGCTGACATGTTTATCCCAGTGGCTAGAAGGTCACTAAAGTCCAATTAATATTTGAATTCCCTGTACCAAGCCACCAAAATGATGAGTTTTAGAATTTTTAGAGCTGGTGCAGAGGGGAAAGAATTCACTTAGACCTTCTCTGCAATTCCTGGGAGCTTTATTGATGCAAAAGCAAGGAGCTAAACAAAGGCACCGATATAGAAGAACCAGACTTATGTAGGATGGTTTTAGGGTTTCTTATGGGACTTGGAGATTTAGGAACAAGATAAGTTTTGTAAGATAAAGACAGAGGATAAGAAAAGGGAGACAAGGGAATCCCATGACCCAGAATGGGCAGAGACAAGGAATTTTATGGTCCAGGATAAAGGAAAGTTTTATGATATTTCAAGATAAAGAGAAACTTTAGTGCACTAGAGAAAGAGCAACTCAACTCCTAGGGCACCTTTGTATTGAGACTGTTGGGAACCTTTAGAGGATAAACCAGGGAAAGGGCAACTCAACCTTTAGGGCATCTTTGTATCCACATCACACTAAAGCTCCATACATTCTGGAGGAATAGACAGTCCTGGGCAGGATTTTCTTATTAAATTTTGTCCTGTATGGCTGCTATCCAGTAAGAAGGTATTATGGCCTGTGTCATGGCACACAGTCATTTTAGTTATTCCTGACCCTTCATGACCCATTTAAGGATTTCTCGGCAAAAATACTGGAGTGGTTTGCCATTCCTTCTCCAATTTATTTTATAGTTGAGGAAACTGAGGCAAACAGGATGAAGTGACATGCCCAAGGTCACATAGTTAGTAAGTATCTGAGGCTAGATTTAACCTCAGGTCTTCCTGACTCCAGATGGTGAGCTCTATCTACTGTACCACCAGACTGCTCCATGATGCCTTCACTGCAACAATTAATAATCATAGCCAGCATTTATACAACACTTTAAGGGTTTCAAAGTGCTTTACGTATGCTATCTTATTTAATTATCAGAAGATACCTGTGAGATGGGTGATATTATCTAGGAGTTTAAGTGACTTGCTCAATATCACACAATTAGTATCTGAGGCACTAGTGTTCAGCGTGCCTACTCTGTATTTGAAATTGTAGTTCAATGTTAGTATACAAATGATTGGCATATTTTACATAAAAGAATTTCAATAAATAGAACACTATTTACATAATAAAATTTCAAGAAATAAAGACATTATATTCAACAAGTACTCAGGAAGTGGAATATAATTTTAATGGTAGAAAGGTGTATCCACCTGTTGTAGATCGGCAATTCCTTTGTATTTTGAAACTATTCTCTTCATGGTTACCACTATTCTCTAAATTGCCAGATCTAATGGCCTCTTTTTGAATTTCATCTCAAGTCTTCCACAGTCTTTGACACTGCTTTCTCCTGGACACTGCCTTCACCTGACTACTCTCTGCTTTCTAAATTTTCATGAGATTACATTCTGCTCTCTCTTGCTTCTCCTTCTAACTATTTGACTATTCGAAGTCAGGTTCACTAATGAGGGGTAATCCCTAAAGGTTTTGCCCTGGGGCCTCCTCTCTTGTTAGTCTATATTTTCTTGGTTTGTAATTTCAACAGTTCCCATGGGTCTAGAGAATATCTCTGTGAAGATGATTCTCAGATTTATTTAATTAAGTTCTAACCTTTCTCATAAATTCTAGTTTCTCATCATGACCTGCATGTTGGACATTTTGAACTGGATGCCTAGTCTCAAAATCACCAAGTCCAAAAGAGAGCAAAGGATCCCTACAGATTTTCTCCACTTCTAAACTTCTCTGGACAATAATATCACCATTGTCCCAGTTGCTCATAGCCTTGATGTCACTCCTCACTTGAACTTATCCCACAAATACAATCTGTTGTCAAGTCTTATTTTTTCTACCTTTGCATCATTTGTCATATATGCCTCCTCTCCTTCTTGTTATTCAGTTATTAAAGTCATGTCTAATTCTTTGTGACCCCATTTAGGATTTTCTTGGCAAAGATACTGGAATGATTTGCCATTTCCATCTCCAGCTCATTTCACGGATGAGGAAATGGAGGCAAACGGGTTGAAGTGACTTGACAAGGGTCACGTAGAGAATGAATATTTGAGGATGGATTTGAATCCAGGAAGATGAGAATTCCTGACTTTAGGTCCATTACTCTGCCTACTAAGCCACCTAGATGCCCTACCAGTTTGGTTCAGGTCCTTATCACCTTATGTCTAGATTAGAGTAGTAGCTTTTTCATCAGTCTCTGTGCCTCAAGAGTTTTCTCACTCCACTCAGTGACCAAATTTATTTTTCTGAATTTCATTCGTAACCATTTAATGCTCCTTCTCCCTCTTTTGCCTCAATTCATTGACTCCTTCTTAAATAGAGGAACAAATATAAAATCTTCCATTTTGATTTTCAGATTCTTCAGAACCTGGTCCCTTCCCACTTTTCTGGTCTTATTACACTTTATTCCCCTATACATATATTCTAGTGATACTAACCTTGTCATTGTTCTTTACACACAGTACTCCATCTCCGGTCTCTAAGACTTTGTACAGGCTGCTCCCAAAGCCAAGAATATTCTTTCTCCTCATTTTAACCATCTGATTTCCATGAATGTTTTCAGGACTCAGCTCAAATCTTATCTTCTGCAAGTGGCTTTTTTGGGGTCCTTATCTGAACCTCTTCCCCAGTATACACACAGTTAGGGCCTTCCCTCTGATACTACCTCCCACTTACTTATGCAGGTGTTTATGTATATTTTATTTGCATATATATATATATATATCACATATTTTGTATTCACATAATAGTTTTCATGCTAACTCCCTGATTAGAATGAGATTAGAATGTGAACTCTTTGAGAGAAAACCCCCATTAGCTTTCTTTCTATTAGCACAGTACCTGGCACATAGTAAGTGCTTGGTAAATGTTTACTGACTTACTGACTGACTTACCGAGTTGCCTGACTTTAATGAAAGGTTTAGTAACTTGTCAGGGATATAATAGCTAGTATATGTAAAAGGTAGGGCTTAAAAATGGTTATTCCTTCCTACAAGGCTTTCTAAGTAAGCTACCTCTCAAGGAAATAAATAGATGATTTATTTTTTGTCCATAATTCCTTCCATAGTAAAAGCACTGGGCTTGAAGTCAAAGATCTTGGTTTGAATCACTGCTCAGTGACTTTCTACAGCACCTGTGTTGTTTAGGCAAATCACTTAAGCTTTTTACATGTCAGTTTCTTCAAATGTAAAAGCAAAAGAGTTGAAATAGATGATCTTAGAGGTGCCTTCCAACTTAAATATATGATTCTGTGATCCTCTGAATGTTTATCAATTTAAGATAGATTAAAAATAGGTAAAATTAAAATTTAATTCTATTAAAAATAGAAAAAAATAGGTAGACACTAGAAATGCATATCTACTCTTCCTTTCCTTCCTTAGTTTCCTTTGTTTTCCTCTGCCCATGCTTTCTCTCCAAATAGTCTTAAATTTTCTCCTCTTTATACATGCCCATTGAAACTCCTCACCATGTTTTTCATAATTTTCCCCTTTCACTTGAAAAATTTATTTCCCTTTTTTCTGCCTGTGATGTTTTATGTTTTACAAAATTTGAATAAGACCTCAGTAGGTTCTGCCCTATTTCAGCAGTTTCAGGGTAATCAGAATGCCTGAGAAAAGCCTCCTTTATTCCTGCTATTTGCAGTCTGCAAGATACATTCTTGATGACAGTTCCACAAATCAGAAATAAGTACTATGGTTTGCATCATTCATTCCTTCTTTTTCCTCCTTCAACAGATCTATTTAAATTGAGTGCACAATATTATGTTGAACTAGACATTATGAAGGCAGATTTCAAAAGCAGTTATGCACGATTCCTGGCATTCATGAAGTACAAATATTTAGATAAATTGTATATACATATATGTGTGTATGTGTATACAAAAGACAATTTGAAAATAATATGCACAGTACAATTTAAGAATATATGTAACTTAAAGATCACTTAATTGAGGGCTAGCATGATATAATAAGCAGAGCACCACAGTTGGAGAGAGGAAGTTAAAATGTCCACTTTTAACTTACTAGATTTCTTGCTATGGTAAAATCACTTAACTTTTTTGGACTTCAATGTCCATGCCCATAAAATGAGATAATAATACTAGCGGTATTTATTTATAGACTTATTGGGAAGTTTAAATGATATATTATTTTCAAAATATTCTGCAAACTTTAAACATCCATATAAATTTTATTATTATTATTTTTTTTACAAAAGAATTAGAAACAGGTTCACATGATATATATAGAGAGAGATAGTCTTGTAAGTATGAAGACCTGGCTTCAAGTCTGACTTCTTATAAATACTGTCTATGTAACCTTGGGCAAATCATTGAATTCTAGGCAATTTTCAATTGTTCTAGGCAATTTTCAAAGACTTAAAGTAAGAGAAAGTGCATACCTACCTTTTAAAAAGAAGTTTCCTCATGCTGGATGGAGCTCCATTTTTTGATGTAATCACAAGTTCCAACCTTATACTCTACCTTTTTTTTATTATTACTACCAATTATAGAAAAAGTGTTCAGTGGAAAACAAGGGAACAATCATCATTGGATTAAATTACTGTAAAAAAAAAATTCCTGAAACACTAGGTGCTTTGAACAATAAAAACACAATTGAGACAGTTTTGGGGCACAGCCCAGTTACATTCCAGTAGGGGAGTATGCGAATAATTGAAACAGAAAAAAAATAACCAGATAAATAGTAAGTACCCAAGAAAAATATAAGGTTATGAGAGTTTCAAAATGGGAAAAGTCACTTTTATTTGGGAAGATTTAGGAAGAATTCATGGAAGATGCTTCATTTAACTAGACTTGATAAATGACCATAAATTTAACACGTAAAGACGAAAAGTTGTGAGGATATCTTAGCTATGAGATATGATATTCTAGATTTAAAGGATATGAGAAAGGAGATCAAAGCTAGAAGAAATGCATTTGGAGAAAAAAGAGCACTTCAGTTTAGTGTAGAGTACTTGGGACACATAGTATGAGGCAAGCTTTCAGAATTTTAAAATACTTTTACTGAGGTTCAAGTAGTCTGGACAACTGAGATTTAATGAGAATTTTTGGATTTCTGCAAAATGAAAATTGTTATCTATTATTGTTTTACAGGTTGTATTAGATGGGGGAACCACTGGAAATGGAGTGATGCTAGATGACATGCATCTTATGTTGAAGGAAATGATAAAACATCAATAGAGAATAATTGCAATAGTTCCCATTTATGTAGCATTTTAAAGTTTATTAAGTGCTTTGGTTATAACAGGTCTGGAAGGTATATTGTGAGGACAGGTATTATTATTTCTGTTTTATAGATGAGAAAGCTATAACACAAATATAAAATAGTTTATCCAACATCACACATCTAGCATGTGAAGAAAAAGTTTTCATTTGAGAACATTCTAGAACTCACATAGAACTGTATGAGGAAATGTACAGAGAAGAGAATGAACAAATTTTATAAAAAATGTTAAAGAGAAAAGCCTTATTAAGATGGAAGGTCCAAAAGAGACATTAGTGGGGTGAGGGCAGAGAGAAACAAAAGGGAAAAGAGTCAATATCATATCGCGCTTACATACTTAAAATATAAATACAATTTACATTTCAATGATAGTTGCATATGTTTATATAATTTCCATGAAACTATATAACATGCTTCCCTTGTCAAAGACTGTTAACCTATTTCTATTTTCTAGGAGTTCCAACGTTTCTTCAATATTTGAATGACTTGTGGTTGTCTTGACCAATGGATTAAGATAATTTCATAATTAATTAGAGTTATTTCCACCAACTAAATTGTTCCCTTGCAATGTAAACATCTTTCTGTCAAGATTTTAGCCCTTCTGATTGATTCCTAGAAAATCTAACAACTAATTGAGGTGAATTTGTTAGACATACTACATATTTCCAAAAAATTCCAAGGTAATGTATATCAATTCCATCTTCTTACAAATAAACACATTTTTCTCCCAGTTTATAATGAAAAAATTTACGTACATTTAGAATACTAAAAATTTAGAACCAGGATTTAAAAAGTCATCTTATTTGGCACTCTTTCAGTCACCAACATGCAGAAATGTGTGTGTGTATGTGTGTGTATACATGCATATATACATATATAGACACACATATATATGCTTGTGTGTACGCACATAATGTATATGTACACATGTATGTATAATTATACATGTAGGGTTCAGATTATGTTTTTATTTCTACTGTTTATCCTAAAAATATATCAATTCTCTTGAGACTATGCTAAATGCAATTGATTTAGGCACATGTCCTACCTGTCCAACTTCTTTTGAATGTTGTTTTTTTCTCTAAAGGGAATAATGTTTTATAATCATTTGATATTTGACATATGTAATATGACTAAAAACTAAAGTAATGAGGTAATGAAAACAAGAATTACAGTTTTCATAGAATTTTCATAGAATATGAGAGCTGGAGAACAGCTATTCAATTTACTGGTGAGGAAATAAAGGACCAGAAAAAAATGACGCAATGGGAGTTATTTGCCACCCTTCGCATCTCTTCTCTTGTTCTCCCTCCTTAGTCATGCCCTGCTCTGAAAGTGACCCTGGACCTCTCCCCCAGAAAGTGGCTTGGCTTGTATAGTACGAAGAGGAGAGCCCTATGAGTTTCTGCTTCTCCTGTCTCTGGGGGCACCCCACAGCCCACTCCAAAGTGTTGGCACAGACTATGACCTGTACAGTGCCTATGATTATACAATACTAGCCAGGGAGAAAGCCCTTGTGAACACAAACATTCAGATGTCTTTCCCTCTTGGGAGTTATGGTAGAGTTGCTCCACATTCTGGCTTGGCTTCAAAGCATTTTATAGATGTGGGAGCCGGTGTCATAGATGAGGATTATGGAGCAAATGTTGGTGTTGTACTATTTAACTTTGACAAACATTTGAAATGAAAAAGAATAACTGGTTTGCACAGTTGATTTGTGAACAGGTTTTTCATCAGGAACTTGACCAAGAATAAGGCTTTGATGACACTGAACAAGGAGCAGGAGGTTTTGGTTAGACTAGTTACAATTAAATTATATAAAGAGTAGATATAGCAGCTTTCCCCCTACAACAGTTAATAAAATGTATTTCCACTTTCAAAAAAGAAATGACTCAATTAAGTAGGACCTTTTTTTTTGATGCTAGATTTGATAACAACTACATTTCTTTCTTATTATACAGGTTGACCAAGGGAATTAATAAACCACCCAAATATCTAATCAATTAATCAATCAACAGGTTTAATTATGTTTCAGCAAAACTTTTAGGGAAGTCTTTCATGTTATCCTTCTAGAGAAGATGGAGAAATGAGGATTATGCAAGACAATAATTTAGGTGGAAATGGATCTGCTGGAATGACTGCATCCAAAGAGTCGTCATATTCAATGTTAACTTGAATAAAGGTCTTCAGTGGCATCCTCTAAGTAACTCTATTTGACCATGTACCATTAAAAATTTTTCTTATCAATGACTTGGAAAAAGGAACAGTTATGTATACAATAAATTTGTAGATAATATAAACCTGGAAGGGATAACTAAAACATGAGATGACAATGTCACATTTCTAAAGATCTTGGCAAGCTCCAAAATTCAGCTGAATTCAATGAGATAAAATTGAATAAAGAGAGATGTAAAAACTTATATGTGAGTTAAAATACTCAACCATATAAATACAGTATGACTCAGGTGTGATTTGATGGAAGTTCTGAAAAATATGTGGGTTTGGCGAACTCAAAATCTACATTGTAGATAATAATCTACATTGGGATATGCTAGCACCCTTTGCTCCCCCAAAACCCTCCACCACACCTAATGTGACTTTCAAATTTCAAAGAGACCCTGGAGCAGCTCTGTCAGAAAGCAGATCTCAGGAAATCTCACCCCAATTTTCACCTCACAGCCTCAAGAAATTCCACCTAAGGAGCTTTTACCTTGCAGTTGTGAGAACTTTCAGCTTTCATCTAAGGAACAGCAGATGACTGAGTGAGGGAAGATTCTTCCCATTGCCAACTGTTTCTGGAAGCCTGGCATACATGTACTGATCAGACATGATCCTGGGCTGTGGCTGTGGGTAAAGAAGAGTGAACACAAGTGTGGTGCTGCAGGGAGCAAGCACATTTTTGGGACAGTATGGCTGGGGCTTAGGGGAGGAAAAGATGAGTCACTGATGTGCAGCCCCCAGATAGAATTTATAAAATTACTGTAAAGAGGATCTGATATCTAGGGCAACATTATCCACAAGTTGGGGTTAAAATAAAAATAAAAATGAATAAGCAAAGGAAAAAGAACCGGACCATAGCCAGCTATGAAATTCTGGGTTCATATTCAGAGGAAAATAGAAGAGTTAAAAAAAACCACTGCTACTCCAAAGAATAACATCAGATGGTCACAAGCCCCAAAAGTACTCTTGTAAGAACTTAAAAAGGAATTCAAATTCAAATGATAGATCAAGGAAAAAAATAGAAAAAAGAACAAAAGCAATCCAAGAAAACTATGAAACAAGTTAGTCAACTGGAAAAAGAGATACAAAATCTTAAGGAGGAAAATAACTCCTTGAAAACTAAAGTTGGGGAAGTGTAATCAAATAATATTATTAGACAGCAAGAAATAGTAAAAATAGAAGAAATAGAAGAGAGTATGAAGCTTCTCATTAGGAAAAAAAATAACTTATCTAGAGAACAGATTGAGGAAAGACCATATAAGCATTGTTGGAGTCACCTGAAAGTTTTGATAAAAAACATCTGTATACAATCTTACAAGAAACTGTTAGGAAAATTTTCCTGAAGAAGAAGAGGATAAAATAGAAATAGAAAAAAATCTGCCATTCACCACCTAAAAGAGATGTCAGGAAGAAACTTACAGGAATGTTATGCTAAGTTTCACAACTCCCAGTTTATGGAGAAATGTTAATAGGACCAAGAAAAAAATAGATACTGTAGGAAAAGAGTCAGGATTTCACAAGACTTATCAGCTTTTACAGTAAAAGACCACAGGTCTTGAAACATTATATTTTGAGGAGCAAAGGGGCTGAGGTTGAGTCCAAGAATAATTTGCCCAGCAAAGCAGAATATAATCCTGAATGAAAAAAAATGAGCATTTAATGAACTGAAAGATGTTCAGGTATTTGTAGTAAAAAAACAAACAAACAAAAAACCCCCAAAACAACAAAAAACATAACTCTATGGAAAGTCTGACATAAAAGATCTAGAAGAAATATAAAGAAACATTAAAAACTAATTATGTCACTCATTAAGGCCAAACTTATGAAATATGAAAATGTTAATAGTATAGTTAAAACTGTCATAATTACTAAGGTAGTTTGAAAGAAAACTAATGACTGAGTTGTGTACGATGGGGTGATTTAAAAAGCAAAATTGGGAGTAAAGAGATAAAAAAAGGAATTACTTCATAAAAATGAAGTGAGAAGGGAAAAAGAAACCTAATATAGAGGAAGCAGGTGGAGGTGGAGGGCTGGTAATGTTGGGACTTTATTCTTATTTCAGTTGAAGAGGAAATGTGTACATCTGGAGAGGTTTAGAAGTCATTTGAACATGCAATGAGGTGAGAAATCTGGGTGTTAGGTTGGGGGAGGGACTTTTAGAACAGAGTATTGATTAAGAGGGTAAAAGGAGAAGATGTGGAGAGATTTTTAGTAAGGTGCATAAAATAAAGAATAAAAGGGAAAGGGAAGAAGATAAAGCAACAGGGATAGGATAAAAAGAAGGCTGAGAAGAGAAATGGTGAGTAAAAATAATCTGGAGAGAAATTTACAGCTAGTTATTATAATTTGGGATGTGAATGGGATAAACTCACCCATAATATGAAAATGGATAGAAAAATAGATAAAAATAGAATTCAGCGATGTTGTTTACAAGAAACACATTTAGGAATGAGAGATGCACACAGAGCTAAAATAGAGGGTTGGAGTAGAATTTACTATGTTTCAGTTAATGCAAAAAGGCAGGAGTAGGAATTATAAACTCAGACAAAGTTATGGCTAAAAGTAGATTTAATTAAAAGACATAAACAGGCTAACTACATTTTGATAAAATGTATCATAGACAGTGAAACACTATAAATACTCTATGCATCAGATACTATAGCATATACATTTTAAAAAGAAAAGTTAAATGAATAACAAGTGGAGATATAGTAGTATTATAATAGTAGGGGACTTTAATTTTTCTGTCTCAGAACTAGGTAAATGTAATAAAAACATAAATGACAAAGAAATTAAGGAAGTAACACAATTTTAGATAAGCTAGACATGAGAGATATCTGGAGAAAACTGAATGGAAATGGAAAGGAATACACTTCTTTCTCAGTGGTTCATATTACTTTACAAAGAGTAACCACATATTAGCACATAAAAAATTTTATAGTTAACAAAAAAAATTAGAAATATTCAAAGTATGCTTTTCAGACAATAATGAAACAAAATTATATTTAATAAAGGATCACACATCATAGATTTAAAATTAATTGGAGATTTAACAACTTAGTCTTTGAAAAAAAAGAGTGGGTTAAAGAATATATTATAGAAAAAAATCAGCAATATCACTAAAGAGAATGACAATAATTAGATATTGCAAAAGTGATGAGATACAGTAAAAGCAATGATTATAGGAAAATTTATATCTCTGAATGCATGCACCATTAAAATAGAGAAAAATCAGACTGATGAATTGGGTAGGCAATTAAAAAAACTAGAAAAGAACAAACTAAAAATCCCTAATTCAGTATTAAATTGGAAATCCTGAAAAGTAAAAGTAAAATTAAAAAAAAAGAGAAAAACTTATTGGATTAATAAATAAAACTAGGGATTTTATAAAAAAACAAAGAAAACAGATAAACTATTGGTTAATTTGATTTAAAAAAGAGAAGAAAATCAAATCATGAGAATCAAAAATAAAAAGAGTGAATATGCCACTAAAGAAAGTAAAGTTAAAACAATTTAAATGAGGTATTTTATGCAATTATATACCAATAAATTTAGCAATTAAAATGAAATGAAAGAATATTTACAAAAAATATAAATTACATTGATCATCTGAAGAGGAAACAGATTACTGAAATAGACCTTTTTTTTTTTTTTTTTAAGAAATTGAACAGGAGGCATGACCTGAGCAGACCTTGGGGAGACTGAATCTCTCACACCTGTGGCAGTTTCCAGACTTCAGGACTCCAAAACGCCTGAGGACAAATTGGAAGGTGAGTGGGAGGTGGGGGAGGAAGTCTATGGGACCAGTGTGGGAGAGTTGAGTGGCCTGGCCCCAGCCCCAGGGTAGTTGAGGAGAAAGGGAACTGAGAATCCCAAAGCAGCCTCAGCAGCAGCAGGGGCAGAGACAGAAATTGTTTCTGGAGTTCTAAGCTCACAGACTGTGCAGGAATCAAATATCTGACAATATACCCCTCAACCTACTGGAAGCAGAGATCTACCTTGACAAAGAGCTCAAAAGCCAAGTAAATGGTTGGGGAAATGAACAAAAACTAGAAAAAGAATGAGACTAGAATCTTACTTTGGTGACAAAGAAGACCAAAGCTTGCAAATAGAAGAAAACAAAGTCAAAGCTCCTTCATCAAAAATCTTCAAGAAAAATATGAATGGGTCTCAGGCCATGGAGGAGTGCAAAAAAGATTTTGAAAATCAAGTAAGAAAAGTAGAGCAAAAATTGGGAAGAGAAATGAGGGTGATGCAAGAAAATCATGAAAAATGAGCCAACTGTTTGCTAAAGAAGACCCCCCAAAATGCTGGAGAAAATAACACTTTAAAAAATAGACTAACTAAAATGGCAAAAAAAAAAAAAAAATATGCCAATTTGGAGAAGAATGCCATAAAAAGAAGAATTGACCAGATGGAAAAGGAAACCCAAAAGCTCACTGAAAAACATGATTCCTTAAAGATTAGAATGGAACAGATGGAAAATAATTATTTTTTTGAAAAAAATCAAGAAATTAAAAAAATAAAACCAAAAGAATGGAAAAAGAGGAGACAGTGTGAAATGTCTCATTGGAAAAGCAACTGACCTGGAAAATAGATCCAAGAGTGACAATTTTAAAATTATGGAACTACCTGAATGCCATGATCAAAAAAAGAGCCTAGATATCATCTTTCATGAAATTATCAAGGAAAACTGCCCTGATATTCTGGAACCAAATGGTACAATAAATATTGAAAGAAACCACCGATCATATCCTAAAAGAGATCTGAAAAAATAAAAAACTCCTAGGAATTTTGTAGCCAAATTCCAGAATTTCCAGGTCAAGGAGAAAATATTGCAAGCAGCCAGAAATAAACAATTCAAGTATTGTGGAAATACAATCAGGATAACACAAGATCTAGCGGCTTCTACATTAAGGGATCAAAGGGCTTGGAATATAATAGTCCAGACTTCAAAGGAGCTAGGATTAAAACCAAGAATCACCAACCCAGCAAAAGTGATTATAATACTTCAGAGGAAAAAATGGTCGTTCAATGAAATAGAGGCCTTTTAAGCATTCTTGATGAAAAGACCAGACCTGAATAGAAAATCTGTCTTTCAAACACAAGAATCAACAGAAGCATAAAAAAGAAAACATGAAAGAGAAATCATAAGGACTTACTAAAGTTGAGCTGTTTGCATTCCTACATGAAAAGATAATATATGTAACTCTTGTGACTTTTCTCAGTATTTAGGTAAGTGGAGGGATTATATACATATAGACACAGGGCACAGGGTGAGCTGAATGGGAAAGAATGATATCTAAAAAAATAAAATTAAGTAGTGAGAGAGGCATATATTGGGAGGAGAGAGAGAAATGAAATGGGGCAAATTATCTCTCATAAAAGAAGCAAGAAAAAGATTTTGAATGGAGAAGAAAAGGGGAGAGATGAGAAGGAAAAAGTGAAGCTTACTCTCATTACATTTGGCTCAAGGAGAGAATAGTATGCACCCTCCATTTGATATGAAAAAAATCTGTCTTTCAATACAGGAAAGCAGAGGGGAATGGGGTATAGAAATCTATCTTGCCCTACAAGGAAATAGAGGAGATGGGGATATGGGAAGGGAGGGGTGTGATAGAAGGGAGGGCAGATAAGGAGAAGGGGGAATCAGAATGCATTGTGTCTTTGGGTGGGGAGAGGGAAGAGATGGGGAAAAATTTGGAACTCAAAATCTTGTGGAAATGAATGCTGAAAAGTAAAAATAAATTAATTCAAAAAAAGAGAATCTCTGGAGAAAGACTTCAGAGTATACTATAAAAAAAAAAAATTGACCAGGATATAAATGAACTTCCTAAGAGAAAATCTCCAAGGCTAGATGGATTTACAAGTGAATTCTATTAAACAATTTAAGATCAACTAATTCCAATATTAAATTATTTGGAAATATAGGTAAAGAAGGGATCCAATCAAACTCCTTTTATACAACAGATATGATTCTGATACCTAAGGCAGGTTGAGTAAAAACAGAAAGAAAATTATAGACTAATTTCATTAATAAATATGGATGCAAAAATTCTAAGTAAAATACTAAAAGATTACAACAATTTTGTAATATAACAAAAATTTTTATTTATATCAAGTGAGATTTTTATCAGCAATGCAGAAATCATTTAATATAAGGAGTTCAGTATTCCTCAATCAAGAAAAGTTTTTTTTATAGAAAAAGTAGATTTTTATCAGTAAAAATAAAAACAAAACAACTTTTCCCAATCTTCAGTATTCTAATGCTTTACTATCTTGCCCATGACAAGTCTTTTACTTTTTTTCTTTTCTACATAGCATATGGTTAGCTACTAGTATTCTTTACTGGCGCTCTTGTTCTTCTAATTTCCAACTTCCAACTTCAAAAAATCTGTAGAGGAAACTCTTCAATTGCTAGATCCCTCTAAAAGTCTTTGTATATTTTCTGAAGATAAATTAGACTATTTCTCAGCAATTTGTCACTTCTTAAGAGTTTTTTTTCTTTTCCACTGTCTTTTCTTTTTCACTTCGATGCAACAGATTCTAATTCATTATGTGCCTGAATGACACTTGAAATGTTTAAGTTCCTCAAACCCAATAGACACATAAAATCTCTAAAAGTCATTGAAAGTCAGTCTTAAAGTACTGCAATTTTTGCACATTTTGTTGGATTAAGCAATGTTTATCCTTAAAAAATACAGAAACAATACAACAAAAGAAAGCAAAGATTAACACATGTGGCATTAAATCTACACATAACTAACAAAGACATATTTCAGCTTAATCATGTTTCATTTCTTGGCCAAATGTTTTATCATGAGAGTCATTAGAAGCATACACATACACACACACGGACACATACACATTGCTCTCACAAAATGAAATTATACCAAAATTATTGTTTGTCCTAAGTTTTTTGCATACCATTGTAACAAGGAAATGCAAAATGACAAATTGTTAGAGGGAATAAGCATTTATATAACATCTATGAAGTTCCAGGCACCATGCTTAATGGTTTACAAATATTACCTAATTTGTTTATCATAACAACTCGCCAAAGTAGGTGATGCTACTATGCTCCTTTTACAGTTGAGAAAACTGAGGAAACAGAGGTTAAGTGAGGTTGTGCTTGAAGCTAAATTTGAACTAAAGTCTTCCTGATTCTAGGACCAGTCCTCTTTCCACTGTGCCACTTAGCTCCTGGTAAGGGTACTCTAACTTGAGTTAATCAGTGTTCCTTTTTATTGTCCCAATAAGCATTATTATGAACCTGATTAAAGTCTTTATAAAACTAGTGAGTGTTTTTCTTCTCATCAACTTCTTTGACCACTTCAGCTCCTTATCAATAATGTACAACACAATATTGTAATGTATGTTCAGTTGAAGGTATAAGGAATTTCCCCAAAAAGTGTCAGAGTAGATGTAACTTTTTTTGTCTCAAGAAAGGTGATTGGGAATTTCTCATATACCTTTTCTAACAGATGACCTGTGTTCTTGTAAGTGACTTGTATCTTTCCCACAGTGAGGACCCAGGAACAAATCACTTAATATGGAAATCTTTAAATATCAGCAATTTTTTGTTTGTTCTGCTGTTAATGAGATTTTTCTTTTGGATTGCCAACTTTCATCTTATGTGTATTTCATTACTACTGTATTTCTTTTTGTGTACCTACACTGAATCAATTTTTGTACTGAGATGCCATTACTTACACAAATATTTCATAAATCTATTAGACAACATTCATTTTCTATAGGGAAAAATACCAAACTGTTTCCAGCAAAACAATTTTAAAATACAGAAATAGCATAAAGAAAAAATACATAAAAAAAGGATAGTTTTATTTCTTTATTTTTGTAACTGACTCCACTATGATTTTATTAAGTGCAATTAAGGGGTAAGAGTAAAATATTCTGACCTTTACATAAAAGTATTAGTTAGTAGAAAGTCTTCCTTAGCTAGTAAAACAAAAAAGTAAAAAACAAAAAGTATATATATATATATGCATGTATATGTGAATAAACTATTTAAGATAAAAAGGACCTATTCAAAGTTGAAAACAGAGCAAGAACTTGCTAAGCAAAAGAATATTTTCATCTTGTGCTCATAAATGCTACTATGTTTAGTGATCTGAATGGTGCACCAAATTATAAATTATTCATTGCATCCTCACTTTCCCTAAGCCAGTATTGAATGCACTCCTTTGTGATCTCATTTTTTTTCTTTTCATGTTTCCTTGTGCAACCCAAATCAATTCCTTCTATCGAAGTGAAAATCTCATTGAGGCTCAGTTCAAATGATTAATTTGCTTCACCAAAAATGTCTTTTAGATAAATACTGCATTTATTTTTTGCTCTGTTTCCCACACTGACTCTAGTTATAATCTATAATAAAACTAGTCCTTGTTGTAGTATAATTCCCATTTTATCAAATTCTTTTCTTAGTTTCCCAGGAATTTTCAAAAACAAGCATGTTTACTCAAGATTATGCAAACAGCACATCTTTTTGGACACTGTCTCCAGTTCAGTCAGGTAAAAATCTAGCTAGAGGGGAGTATTGTGCCTTTACTGTGGTGTTTACAAAGAAGAGACATATTTTCTAGGTAATTTAATATTTTACTAATAATGCCAGGATTTGTGAAAGGATGCTCATTTGGTCATCTCTCTCTTATTTCAAAGATAATCACGGTAGTGGGTTCACAGCTTATGTTCTTTTGGAAGAGGAGTATTCAAAAGATGGTACTCAACTCTGATTGGTTATCAATGAGAGGGAATGAATATTATAATGAGGAGCTGGACCTGAATTTTGATTATGTCATCCACTTCTTAGTTCGCCCAAGCACTGGACAGTATATTCAAAGAATTTATTCTCTACCAAGACTGAGCAGAATACAATAGCTACCCTATCTGAATGGAGTCTTCATAGAGGAGTAGGTTAGCTTTTAGGGACTGAGGTCTTGAAATGAGTATTAAGCAAAGGGGGATACCTGAAGTTTTCCAAATGTTGATTATTGATAATCACTTCTCTCATTCACTATTTTGATTCTATTGAGAGACATGACCTCCTAAATCACTAACTGATATTATAAACAGTTCATCAAGAGGTTCTAACTGTGGGGCATATGTACTTCGACAGAATCAAAGAACATTATGACAAAAATCAAAGGGGGTAATGCTTTTTGATAAGTAGACCTTACAGAAAAAATGCTAAGAAGGAAAAAATACAACACTAGAATAAAACTGTCACCCCTCTGGTTTTTTGGAAACATCTGACTTAGCTCTCTGATTTGGGTGTGGTCTCAGAGCAGTTCTTCAACTCAAAGTCTACAGCAAATTCTCAGTAACTGCTACCATTTCTAACATTCATATTTGACCCCTCAAGCACAACAATATGAAGGAATAATCCAATAAGTCAGGTTTGTTGAAGTAGTCATTTTATCACTCAGTGATCACAGGGTGACTTTTGCTGTCTCAGATTTTTTTAATGAATTGAGATATAACATAAACATAACATCCTCATGATGTACCAATTCTAATATTTTTTTCCTACTTGAAAAGAAAATTTAACCAGTTCTGCTTTATTTCAATTAGTAGAAAGCTTTCTAGGAGAGAAATATAAATCCTGATGCAGTTTTCTGAAAGAATAATTGTGTTTATAACCAAATCTTTTAATTGTGAACAGATAAGAAAAAATACTTGATGTAACATATTTGCTATCTAAGTAAGAAAATTATTGCTTCAATATGAATTTCAAAGAAATATTATAATTCAAAACAATGCTTCTTTACTGATAATTTTTTTTGTAATGTGATATATTCAGTCATATTTTGGTTATGTCCAACTTCTCGTGACCCTACTTGGTTTTGGTTTTTGGCAAAAATACTGGAGTTACCGTTTCCTTCTGCTGCTCTTTAGTCTACCTGAGTCAAAATTTGAACTCAAGTAGATGAATCTTCTGATTCTAGACCTATTGCTCTATCCACTGTTCCACCCAGCTGTGCAGTGCAAATAATAGTAGACCTAAAATCTGGAAGCCCTGAATTCAAATCCATGTTCAGATATTTACTAGTTGTGTGACCTGGCAAGGTCATGTAACCTCTGATGGATTCAATTTCTTCAACTGCAAATTGAAATCGTAATAGTACCTGTCTCACAAGGTTGGTATGTACACCAGATTTGATAATATTTTTAAAATCACTTCATCCAGTGCCTGGAACATGGTAAGTACTTAATAAATTCTTATTCTTTTTCCTTCCTATGTATGTAAGTTAATGGATGTGGTATGATATTTACCTACACCCTATATATGTATACCCAGTGAAATGCACAGGGCCTGTGAATAATTTTGCATGAGAATGTAGCAGATAGCATGGAATTTCCTCTTTTCTTATTTTTCTGGGAAGCCAGTAACGATAGAAGGGAGGGCAAATGACAGCAAGGGGGTAATTAGAAGTAAACACTTTTAGGGAGGGATAAGGTCAAAATAGAGAATAGAAAAAAATGGGGGGTAGGATAGGATGGAGGGAAATATAGTTAATTTTTCACAACATGAATATTATTGAAGTCTTTAGTAAAACTACACATACATAGCCTGTATTGAATTGCTTACCTTCCCAGTGGGGATGGGTGCAGAGGGAAGAAGGGAGAGAAGTATGAACTCAAAGTTTTAGGAACGAATGTTGAGAATTGTTTTTGCATATAGCTGGGAAATAAGAAATACAGAGGTATAGTAATCTATCTTGCCCTACTAGAAAAGAGAGAAGATGGGGATAAGGGAAGGGAGGGTGTGATAGAAGGGAGGGCAGATTGGGGGAAGGGGTAATCACAATGTTTTGGGGTGGGGGAGGGGAGAGATGGAGAGAAAATTTGAAACCCAAAATCTTATGGAAATGAATATTGAAACCTAAAAGTAAATAAAGAAATTTAAAAAAATGCAAAGTTGTCCACAATCTTTTAATTGCAGCAACTGATTTTCTTTTTTCAGTCCTCATGCATTCTGATGTGAATGCTGTATTTGACACAACTGGTCAAGTTCTCCTCCTACTTACCTCCTCCTTTCTGGTTTTTTTTCTTCCTGCTTCTACCAATATGAGCAATCTCTTCTACTGGGTCATTGTATTCTCTGGAAGTACTGAAGGAGATGTTTGCATCAATATTTTTAAAGTAAAAATTCCTTTGTAAAAGCTACTCAGTGGTATGTGGTTAAATGGAACTGAGGTTCTAGTTACTAGTCTCTACAGTGGGAAGAAGGGTCACAGCCAGAATGAGTCCTGGCACACTCAAAGGGAAATGTAGCTGGTCTGTTCTTAAGAGAGTGGGGTCAGAACCAACACATTAGACATACAAGAGAGTTTAAGCTTTTTCAGCTTGATTCCAGGAAAGTAATGGGTAGAAATTATGGAGAAGGCAATTTTTCTTAGATTCTAGAAAATGCTTTCACATAATTTTAACTCTTCAAAAGTAGAAAGGGCTGCCTCAGGAAGTAGGAAGCTGCTCATGACATATCTTCAAGTGGGCTGGCTTGTCAGGTATGCTGTAGATGGTTTTTGGTTTTGCTTAGTTAGAGTGATCTCTGAAATTTCCTTAAACTCAGTCTCAATAGTTTGGTGAGAGGGTAGCAATAGTTCAATACCACTAGGATTGTGGTTAACAATCCTGTCATTGTGGGAACGTTTCTAGCTTGTTTATGTTTTTAGTTTAACTTTTTTTCTAGAATGCATCTGATCCAATACTTACAGTCTATAACCACACTCACCTGCCTATGCAAGTCTCTGCAGAAAAGGAGTCATCATGCTGTCATCATGATGTGTGTAAATATCACATGAAGTTGAACTCTCTGCCTAGCACAAAGATATCATTTTCTAAAGACAAAAAGCCTGACCCACACTTATCCAGATTTTTTTAAAAAGTTAAAGGAAACCGAAGACTTTAGAAAATTTACAGTTTCAGAGAATTTTGATGTGAAACACATGCAAGACTTTTTTCTTGATTAGACACATGATTTATATGGAAACTGAAATAGGGTCCCATCTTCGTGCCTCTTTTCTGACTCTTTTTAAAGACACATTTATTCAGCATCATGATCAGATTATTACATTTAGCAATCAGTAGCATAGGTGCCAAAAATCTAAATTAAAACCTTTTGTTGGAGTGCTTTACACTTTCCACAGAACAGAAACTAAAATAACCTGTTATATAATTAGTCACAAATTCAGGCCCGGTGTTTTTTACCCATACACAAAAAGGGTTGTCTAAAACATGTCTTCTTGTAATAGCTGGGCCCTGAGACCACTGTGCTTGGCTGGGTTCACCACTCTGTTGTAATCTGTAGCTTCCCTGTCATTTCTCTGACTCTTCTCTCTCACTAAGCTTTGTTCCCTAATAGTAGTTAAAATTTTTTGCCATCACTACTCCTGCACATAGAGATAGGATGGATGAGTAAAACCATGTAATATCATAACATTATTATGATATAGGAGACTTCTGTGCTGAAAGTGGTAAGCAGGCTTAATTTCATGGCTTGGAAAAATGTTGCCACCCATTATAAGGGTCTGAGCTCATGCCTCCAAAATTTCCTTCCTTCATGGGACCAAAGTTTAAACACTGATTGTTGTAGTCAGAACCATTGCAGCTTCCACCAACTCAGAAGATTTTTCCATCACTACTAAATGTATTGTAGTCATCTCGACTCCCATCATATCCTCTACCACCATGACTGCTACGAAAACCACCACGACCCCTGAAGTTCCTATTATGGCCAATTTTATAATTGTCAACAATGCTATCTCCATGGCCACCACCAAGGTTTCCAGAACCACTTCGACCTCTTTGACTAGATGAAGGACTGACCATTTCTTGCTTAGAAAAAGCTTTTCTTAATTCACAGTGGTGGCTATTCACAGTATAGCATTTCTGAATGGCAATATTGTCCAAATAATCATGATTATCAAAAGTAACAAAAAACAAAACCCTTCTTTTTGTTTCAGTCATAATTTCAATCACTTCAATTTTTTCACATTTTTCAAAATAGTCTCTTAAGTGATGCTTCCCAGTTTCTTCCTTAATGCCATCCATAAAGAACTTTTTCACATTTAAGTGGGTGTCTAGGCTTTGAGATTCCTCTCCAGAAACAACTCTCTTTGATCCAACGACTCTGCCATTAACTTTGTGAGGTCTTGCACTCAGGGTTGCATGTATCTCTTCCACTGTGACATAGGTAACAAAACCAAACACCTTGGAGCATTTGGTATTTGGAGCCTGTCTGGAAGTGTGCCCCATTGTTCCAAATGACTCTTTAGACTCTTGTTCATCCACTGGAAGCTTCCAAAGCTGCTCAGACTCCTTGGGGTACTCTGACTTTGACATGGCAAGTGTGGTAGCAGAGGCTTTAGCAATTCTTCTCCAGCAGTGTTGAGGACAGAAAGCGAAACTTCCCTTTTTTGCTTAAATGAGTCAATATATTACTCATCCAACTAAAAGTCCCATGGTGAGGAGCACTGTAGTAATCACCCAGTAAAATCATAAATTAAATTGGCAATGGGGTCCTGAATTTCAGTGTCATTCTTTGTTGAGTAGTGATAGGATGGATGAGGAAATCCATGTAATATCATAACATTATTATGATTTGGAAGACTTCTGTGCTGAAATTGGCAAGCAGGCTTAACTTGGTGGAACACATTTATTCTTGGGGAGAGATTGAATTTGGGTAAATGAAAGTCTTGAAATAGTTACAATAAAAGGATTTCTACAAGTAGACTGACTTGACTAGAAAGAGTCATGAGTAGGAATATTTTTGCCTAGGATAGGCAACGTCAAGTATTGGAATAATACCAGGGCAGAGAACATTCTGACAATGACCACAGTCACACCTGGAGAGAAGTCATGAAGACCCTTGCCTGAACCTGGAGGGGAATAGGACCAGGCAGCCCAGAGGAGATCATGAAATGAAGCATAAGAATGGAGGTTGATATAGGTAGAAAGCCTGGGGAAGAATGCACCCCCATTCAGATGTTGGTGACATATACTAAAACCCTATTTTCCCTACACTATTTATAGCTCTGAGTAGGAAAATTCTGGAGAAAGATACTTCTTAACTGTATTAGAAAGAAAAGAGGCAATGCAGAAGAGCAAAAGAAAAGATGACTACTAAAGCAATATCCTGACAGTGAATTTTACATGACTGAAAGAGTGGTATATTTTTTAGTGCCCTGTAAATTTCACTGTCCTGGAGCAAAATTTAGTACCACTCTGGAGAGTAGTGTCACAAATGCTTGCAGGAAAACAAAATGTATTTTGACTAAGTAAATTGTAGCTCTCTGGCAATAAAAGTGTTAAGGAACTTTAAAGTGAATGTAATTTATTTTAAATTCAGTAGAAAGCATCTTATTCTATTTCCAATTGTTTTGTTACTGAACTTGATGATATATAATTTTGATTTTTAAAAAGGAAGAAATAATCAGGTTACTTTATATGCCAAATTTGTTCTTATTTGGTTGCTATGACAATCTGTCTTCCATGGTTATTTTTTCCCTTTTGTGAGTTTATCTCTTTTTGATATTATAGAAACAGTTTTCCTAGGTAAAGAGCTTGATTTCCTCATACTTACAAGAATTTTAAAAAATAAAATAAACTTCAGCATTCCAAGCTGTCTGTTATTTTTTAATAAAGATTTAAAATGAAAAATTTGGATTTTTGTGTGTAAAAGATATAAAAAAGAGAAACTTGAGGAAATTCCAAATTGATTTATTTCCATATTATAATACTAACCATATGCTCAGGAAGTGCTTTGTGCACAGACAGAATATTTACTTTTGTTTTTCCTCCACATTTTTGGTCTTTCGAGTTGTTTTAGACCAGACAGTTGCAACATAATTCATTACTTGTGTTTCATTGGAGACAGTTTCATAGTGAGAATACTCAATGAAGTGGAGAACTGGATCTCTTCCTACTTCTATCAATTAGCTGTATTACTTGGAACTAGCTGCTTAGCCTTCTTAAGTTTCTGTTTTCTCATATTAAAAAAAAAATTAGATCACTAATCTCCTTCTGCATCTGTCTCTGTGTCTGTGCCTGTCTCTGTCTGTCTCTGTCTGTCTGTCTCTCTCTGTCTGTCACTGTTTCCCTCTCTCCCCTTCCCCACTGCAATCTTTTTTTCGCTGTCTCTATCCCCAAGTCCTTTTCTGTCTATCTCTATCTTTGTCTCTTCCTCTTCTCCCTCCCTCCCTCATTTGCTCTCTACTTCCTTTGGTATAGAGAACTTTTGGTAAGTTGGAAAACTATCTTTATGGGGAAGACTAATCTTCCTGCTGTCCTGTAATTTAAAAGTTGAGGTAGGTGGTGACAGAAATTAAATGACTTGTCCGGGTTCAAGTAGGTATTTTTGAATTTAAGTGCTTTCTTTATACATCATCAAGTTTTCCACCTGTTTGTTTCCTTTTCCTCTTCCCAAGGTGAGAATTATCAGAAATAGTTGATAACACTATTTTTTAAATTCCATCATTTGATACTTACTTATTTAGCTTCTTCTATTGAGCAACATTTCTATATTTAACTAAATTAAACAAAATGTTTTGACAAATACTGCATTATATTATAATTTGACATCTGCATATGCTATTCCCTTCCAATTGTTCCCTTTTTCATTGTTTTCTTGCTATTCTAGCTCTTTTACTCTTGTAAATATGTAGTTATTATTTATTTAGCTTGATGTGTGGTGTAATACTGAATTTTCCTTCAGCTACTTAAGTTTTAAGTAATTTCTTTACAAGGTATTGATGCAACATAAGAATAAGCATTCTTTGGTAGATTGCTCTCCATATATTTTTATGCTTTTTGTAGTTCCAAAAGGGATTTTGTGTGCTGTTACTATTTTTTATAGTTTGTTATTGTTATGTAGAAATGTCATTGATTTTTGTAGGTTTATGTTTTTAGCTTATAACTTTACTGATGCCATTAATTTTATCAAATAATTTCTTTGCCAATTCCCTAGGATTTTCTAAGTAAACTCTCCTTTCATCAAAAAATGGGGATTTTTTTTCCTCCTCACTATCTTTATGCCTTCATTTCCCCCTCCTTTTATGGCTATTGCTAGCATTTCTAGAACTATGATAGTTGGAAAATAATTTGCTTTTTTCTTTATTGGGAAAGTTTTTTTGTCTAGTCCTAATGTAAATGATGTGTGCTTTTCAACCAGTCAATCAACATTTGTTAAGTGCCTACTTTGTGCCCTGCACTGTGCTGTGCTGTTGTTGTTTCTCCTTCCTTCTTGAAGAAGCCCATGACAAGCAAGAGAATTGGATTTAAGTGAGGGAGGGTTGAGCAAAATCACCAGCTTCACTTTCTCCTCTGGAGCAACCTGGATTCAGTGACAAGATATAGATCAGGGCAACCAGAGACGGTCCTGGATGCACTGGGAGACCTTGATCTTTTTAAGCTAAGGTCTTTAACAGGTCTCAGTTTGATGAAAGCAGTGCCCATTCAGTGATTAAGGCTAGGTTAGAGGTACTAGAGATACAAAGAAAGACATAAGATATTATCCACCCTCAAGGAACTCACAATCAAAGGGGGAAGACAATAGATAAAAAGAAAGTGAAAATGGGCAAGAGAAAAGAGAACACAGAGAAGAGAGAAAGTAGTAATATAACTGAAGGATGAAGTTTTTCAACCATATAGGAAATTATGCTCTAGCTCCCTAGGAACCCTACTTTAAATAGAGAATCTACAAGGAGTTCCCTGAGATCCATCTTTTTGGTTTAGATAGAAAGATATTTTAAAATCATATTTGTAGAGTTTTTTTAAAGCATAAATGATTTTTCTTTGTGAAATTACTTTCTGCACCATTAAGATAATCGTATGCATTTTTACGTTTTTGTCATGATTAATTATACTGATGCTTACGCTATATTGGACTATACATGTAGGAAATATATAAATTCAACTTTGTTATAATAATGTCTTGGATAAACTCTTTTAACATGTTTGAAAGGATTTTATTTTAAAATTTTGAAACTTTACCATTATATTGGTCTGTAGTTTTTCTTTGCTTTTTCTGTGTCTGGTTTAGGTATTTATAAAACAGATGCTTTCTTTCTATATTTTTTAGACTAAATTGGGTAATGTGTGTACTAATTCTTCTTTCAAAGTTTGCAAGCATTCTCTAATAAATCCATTAGGACTTTACCACATTTACAATTCATTTTTAGCTAGTTCTTATTCCTTTTCTGAAATTGTATTCCTTAAGATCTCTGCATGGTGGTATGTTGATTTGAACATTTTATATTTTTGAAAATGGCATCATTTCTCTTGTGTTCTTAGTTGTGTTGGCATATATTTGTACATTATAGATTCTGATAATTCTTTTCCTCTTGGGTTTACTCATTTCTTTGTTGTTAATTTGCTTTTCTACTCTTTCTTTTAAATCTTATGCTTAAAGTTTATCAATAGTGTGTGTTGTTCAAGAAGCTTATAATTTTCTTATTTTTCTAGTTTTTGATTTAGCATGTACCTCTAATTTTCAACAAGACCACTTTTGTGCTCATTTTATTGCTTATTTTTAGTTTGCTAGAATCCTAGTTTTACAAATAGTCAATTAATTAGCCATTGCTTTCAATTTTCCAAAGATTTTAGGGATAAAATTTTCTTTTGAGGTCCAATTTAGTTATATATCAGAAATTCTGTTTAGGTGTTTCATCTTACTTTTTTCCCAGTTATTAATTATTTCAATTATATCTTCTTTTATCTACTAAATATTTAAAATTTCATGATTGAGTTTTCATTTAGCTTTGTTTCTTTTGATTGTGCTCTCTTAATTGAATAGTTTCTTACTTTTTATGATCGGTGATATGTTTGTATGTGTGTGTGTTTCTGTCTTTTCACATTTATTTGAAATTTCTTTGAGTCCTACTGTATAGTCCATTTCTATACAAGTAAGTTGGCAGGTTAGGAAACACTTATATACTTCAGTAGTCTCATCTGTAAGGCACCCTATATCTTTCAAGTCTAAATTTTCCTGGAGTGTTAGAACAAGATGGGAAAAAATGCACCAATCTCTACCTGAGAGAGATTCTGAAAGGAAAATCTATAGGAATATAAGTCAAATTCTAAAACTCCCAGTTCAAGGATGAAATGGTATAAGTAACAAGAAAAAAAATTAAATATGTTGCTACAGCAATTTGAATCTCACAAGATCTAGCAGTAGCTATACTAAAAGACCATAAGGAACACCAAATACTGAAGAGCAAAATAACCGGGGTTGTGGCTGAAAGTATTATACCCCACAAAGTCAGCATAATCCTGAAAGGAAAAATATGGATATTTAATGAATTGTCAGACTTTTGGGATTTTGTTAAAAAAATACACCTGAACTTAATGGATATATAATTGATACAAAAGGTCTAAGAGAAATATAATTATATGTTTAAGATTCTTATTAGTAATTGGGTAGTTCATAAGAAAGACTGTGGTAGACCTAAGTCTGATAACATTTTAAAAAATTAAACCATTTAGGAACAGGGAAAAAGAGTAATTATTTTATATAAATGAGATCTGAGAAGAACTGTCACAGAGTAATTAGATGATAGAGGATGGTTGATTGTCCTGGAATCCTACTTTCATCAGGAATGGGTTTAAAAGAGTAGAATTAAATAAAAGTCTTCTAAATTCAGAAATAAATAAAAAGCTAAGGGGATAGGGAGGGGAAAGAGGATCAGAAAGAGATTTCTAGAGGGAAGGGTGAGGGATTAGGATAAGGGTTGGTAATAGAAAAGTGTTTAAATTAACAGGAATTGGAGGATAAGGGAAGGTTCAATGGAGGAGGAGGGTAGGTTAAGCAATAGGACAGCAAGGTAGCAGGTAGAAGGAAAGAAGGAGTCACCAAGTCACCAAGGGATATAAGAGCTACATACAAACATAAAATAAAGATCAGGAGTAGAATTTATTAGGAGATAAAAGGGGATAGTAACTTAACTTTGCTGACAAAGTTAAAACTTTACTTAATCAAAGATTTAATCAAAAGAGAAAAATAGGGAAGCTATATTATATGCCAGCTATATTGATCAATATTATTTTAAACTAATTAAAATAGCAAGTCATTATAAAGATATAATGCTGCTGTGTGCAGGAGATGATGAACTGGTGGACTTAGAAAAATATGGAAAAACTCATACTTATGAAGGAAGAAGTTATACACCCTCAGAGAAACAGAAGATATGTATAGTATGGTCTTGCATAGATGCATGTGAATGTATGTGTCTATATATGAATATGATTATAGATATCTAAGTATGTTTTTGTAAGTATATGTATATATGTGTATATGCTTGTATTTCTTTGTGTATATAGGTCTGTTGATATGTGTATATCTATGTGTATGTATGAGTACATACATGTATACTGTAAAGTATGTATATATGTATATGCATATGAATATATCTGTTTTTAATTGTACCTTCTTGGGGAAGGGGAAGGGAGGAAAATGAAGTAAAAAGTGTATAGCAGAGAACAAAAAAAAAACTTACAAGGTAACAAAGAAAAGATGAACAGCTCTGAACACAATGAGTAATATTTATTATATTTGGCCTTCTTGAAATGGAAATTTATTTCTGTATATTTTGAATCCTCTATTGAGTTCTTTTCACATGGCAATGCTTTTTTTCTTCTTTTTTCTTTTGAATTTAAGTTTTAAGATTATAATATATTTGTTTTTCTTTAAAAAAGAATAAAAATACATTTCCTCCCATTTATTCAATTTTACACTTTCACTTTATTTTTTTCTGTTGGATTTATCCAACATGAACAAAGAGACATTAAGATATTTTCTTGTTATTGTGTTACTATCTGGATGACATTTTAATATTAGAGTCTTCTTTTTGTTTGTTATCAACAATTTATCTTACTTACAACTTGTTTATACACAATTGTTTTCATATTGTCTCTTCTATTAGACTGTGAGATCTTAGAGGGCAGGAACTATCTTTTATCTTTTTGTTAAATCTCAAGCATAGTACAAAGGGTACAATATGTGGCAAATAGCAGGCATTTAATAAATTTGAGTATTTTTTTCATTTTTTATTTTTTCTAACTTGGAACATACAAACATTGTCCATTTTTCCTTTATGTATAATACATTATCTCTGTTTACATTGTAATTTAAGAATTTTTTTCGTTTTATGCCATGATCACATTTTGCTTTAACCTCTCATTTTTTACTCCGTGTACCTTTGCTTATTATGTGTACTTATTTGAAGGATAAATTGTAGATTTTTTTTTAACTTTTCTAATCGGTCACTCTCATTTTATGAGATTGCATAACCCATTCAAATTTAACTTATGATCATTATGTTTATGTTATCTATTTTTGTCACTATTTTTTTCTCTATTTTAGAATCCTTCTTCTCTTCCTCTTTTATTTCAGCACTTTATTCCTGTAACTAATTTTTTTTTACATCTACATTAAAGGAACCCAATTACAAAAGACTCCCTCCACACCATCTTCAGTATCTCCCTGCTATTTGTCAACCTGTTCCTCAGTTTTGGAATTTGGTTTGACTTAATGATTTCTTTTTCTTGTTTATTTTATTTACTTATCCGATTTTTTCCATCTTTTCCCCCTTTCTTTATAAACTCTCAGTTAACTGGTTAATTCAAAATCTCCCATCTGTCCTTCCCAAATTTTGTTAAGCATTTTTTTATACTTTTCCTAAAAAAGGACTTTTTATATTACTCCACTTTTCTTCCCTTTCTGACTATCCTAAACTTTTATTCTTTTCTTCATAGTCCATTTATACCTTTTTTATTCTCTTTGTGATTCTCATGAAACTAAAAATTCTGAAACATTAAATTTGAGTACCTTCCTATAGGCAATTGCTTTGAAATTGAAATATGCTTTTTTAAAATTTGTCCCCTTGTCCCTTTTTTCTCCTCTTGTGCCTCATTCTTAGAATTATCATTTCCTGAGGGAAGTAAAGAAGAAACATTGCCCATGTTAGAAATTTCCCTTTGTCCCTAATCGTCCGTTCCATATCTATTGCTCTGCCTACCTGGTGAAACTTTGCCTTACAGTTTCTCTTCTGGGTCTTTTTCTTCCAAACCTTCTAGATGTTAGGTGCACCAGGTTCTACAATTTCCCTTATACTGAGGCAGGATATTACCCATGGAAGGACAACAATTTTTTAGAAGAATTGATCCTCTTTTGTACCAACTCACTACAGGCTAGACATGTATAAAATCTCCATTTGCCATTACAGGAGATCTCTTCCCTTATGGAAATCCTCTTCACTGGGATACCCTCCATCTCCTGGTTTTAGATCTTTGTCTTTCCCCCCTATTTCAATGACTTCCTTTGTCATTGTTCTGATTTTCCTATAGTCCTCCTTTTTCTGAGACATTACAGGAGTTAACTTCCTTAATTGTTCACTTTGTGCCTTCCTAGTTTGCAATTAAATGACACAAAATGCATTTACTTGCTTTGGGGGGAAGAATCTTGTGAAGTTCATTAGTTCATATTATTTTAGGATTCCTTGTGACTTCTGTCTCTTTAAATTCTGCTTTCTTCTTTATCTCCTGAGATACTTTAACAAATAAATCTCTTGGTGATCCCTTTGTTATTCTGGTTGCAATTTTTAAGTGAACAAGAGCCTTTCTCTTTCTGTTTCTTCTTTTTAATAATCTCAAATAAAGGTTCTTGGTTCATTTTTTTAGTTTTTTAGTTCACTATTTATTCATCATTTAGTTCATTATTCATTCTTTGCTGGTTGTATTTATTTATGTAGGGTCACACAGCTAATAAGTGTATGAGGCTGGATTTGAACTCATTAAAATGAGTCTTCTTACTTCAGACCCAGCTCTCTATCCACTCCACCATGTAGCTGCAAATTTGTTTTACGTAGAAGTGCATAGAATGATCCACTTGCACAAAGTGAAAACCGTTTGTATTTGAAATTAGGTGTTCATGACTCGGAGACTAACTTCTTTATCTACCACTCCATACTACCTTTCCTACATGAATATATGTATACACAGTTGTGTACAGTACAAACAAAAGTGTTCATATATATAGTAAGGTATATATTGGTGTGCATTTGTATGTATATGTGTGTGTGTTTGTATTGCTCAGCAAACTTGTTCTTCTTGGGGATAGGGAGGATATGAGAAAGGACAGTGAAGTGGGGGGAGGGAGAAGGAAAAGCATCACCATTGTTGCAGCCACAATATCTCCTCTTAAACCCAGGCATACCTAACACAACCCACTGATGTGATTGCAACATCAGAGTGAGCCTGCTAACTTCCAGAGATCTCTCTCTTCCTCACTAATTTTTAAGAGGTACCACATATGAACTGTTGTATTCCTTCACCTCTTCAATTAAAATAAATATTCCCCCACTTAGTCTCCAATGTCACACCTTTCCACTAGGTTTACCCTTCAGGTCCAGGAGGGAAAGTCATCATTGTAGCTTTAGAATTCACTGTTGCACTTCATCTTTGGTCATACCAAACCTAAGGATTCTATTTCTGGCAGCAGGACTTCAGTCCCAGTGTGCATTTCTTTTTGATAAAGAAAGATAAGAGTTACACACACACACACACACACACACACGTATCTTCGCCTGACCAAATAAAATCACTAAATTTTATGATCTTAAGCCACTGTTAATCACAATAGCATTGGAAAATCTGACACTATTAACTATTTTTGTTCAGGACATACCCTTTGTTGGAGTAACAGAATTGTGCTGGAACATGTTAGATATGGGAACAGAAGCTTTAACAACACCTGCTGTTGCTGTGAACAAAGCACAATTGCATTTATATAGCAGTTTTCATCACAGGATATTGGTTAGGTTCAAAGGGGACCTCAGAGCTCCTATTCACAACCTGTTAGAATGCTTCTTTTCAAAGCTCAGCATGCAACTCACCTACACTCAATGTCACATAGACCACCTTCCATTTTCAATCCCAGAAGGGCCATAAAAGGCAAATTTCTATGTTACATGTCAAAAACCTTTTTGCTCACAGCAAATGGGAGAGCTAGTCTGAGATAATCACATCTGGAAAGAAATAGTGTGAGACTTGTATGATATGGGGGTATGACTGAACACACACAAAAAAAGACTTTCCTTTCTAAAGATTTTTGAAAGTTTTTATCCAGTTAATATGAGAATAAATAGGCATGCAAACAATGCAGAGTTATTTGAAAGGAACATGTAAACATTACTATGGATATGCTATATATTTTTTAAAAATATGACAGCCACCAGAAAAAAAATTATTTTCTTTACCTAATCATTTGAACTTCCTTACAAGCATCTCCAATGGAAGACTGAATGGATTATTGTTTCTTTATATTTTTTGCCTTGTTAAAGTAGTTCTATCTGGTAAGTGTACCTATTTCTAATTCCCAATCATCACCTCCATTAAACTCATCTCAGAAATGTCTCAATATACCCCATATATATATGACAATATTGTATAAAATGCAACCTGACAAGAGTATTTGAAATTGATCAAAACTGCACTGTATGAACCAATGTGATTTGTGGTAGGTATCTGCAGTAGGATTTTCATATTTTGTCTTTTCATGTCAGCACTGGAAAATGAAGTTGAGGGTTTAGACCAGGGGTATGGGGAACCTGAGGCATGATAACTACATGTAGCCCTTTAGGTCCTCAGATGTGTCCCTTTGACTGAATCCAAACTTCATAGAACAAGTTCTGTCATGTTCTTCGCTTCCATGACACCATATATCCACCTCATTTTTCTCCTTTTGTCTTCTTTCTTTTCCAGCATCAGGGTCTTTTAAAATGAGTCTTGTGGCCACTTTATTTAAATTTGAGTATTTGAACTTCCAAATAGTATTGTGAATTAATTTCTTTAAGTATTGACTGATTTGATCTTGATCTTCCAGAGGACTCTTACAAGTCTTCTCCACCACCGTAATTCTAAAGTGTTGATTCTGCAGCTCTCAACTTTTCTTATATTCTATCTCTCACCACCACACATTGTTACTGGAAAAACCATAAGTATGAGGACCTTTATCATTAAGGTGATATATCTGCTTATAGTATGCTGTCTAGATTTCCCATAGCTTTTCTTCGGAGGAACAAGTATCATTTAATTTCATGACTGTAACTGTGTTCAAGATATAGAATCTGCCTCTGCTTTGTTTTCTTCACCCTCTATTTGCCAGGAAGTGATGGTGCCAGTTGCCATGATTTTAGCTTTTTTTTAACGTTAAGCTTCAAGTTGGCTTTTCCACATTCCTCTTTTACGTTCATCAAAAGGCTTCTTAATTATCCTTCACTTTATGTCATCAGAGTGGTACCATTTGCATATCTGAGGTTGTTGATATTTCTCTTGGCAACCTTAATTCTTGCTTTTGATTTGTCCAACCTGGCATTGCATGATGTACTCTGTATATAAGTTGAATAGATAAGGTGACAATATACAACTTTATCATACTTCTTTTCTAATCTTAAGCTAATCAGTTGTACCATGTTCAGCTCTAACTGATGCTTCTTGGCCGATATACAAGTTCCTCAGGAAAAAAATAAGAAGATCTGGTACTCTCATCTCATTGATGACTTGCCCCATTTTTGCTGTGATCCACACAGCCAAAGGCTTTAGTGTAATCAGTGAAGCAGAAACAGGTGTTTTTCTTGAGCTCCCTTACTTTCTCCAAAATCCAATGAATGTTGACAATTTGATTGTCACTCCTTAAAACAATATTTTTTCCCTTCAGTGATCAGTGCAAGACACATAAAGGTCAGACAAGACATATATGGCCCCTTTAAACTTCATATGATGAGTTTCCCATCAATCACTTTCTTGCCCAGCCCTTCATTTTTCCAATAATATTTTTCTTCTTCCTATATATTTACTCTTTCATAGTACACATTATCTATGTACACCTAGACCTGACAAACAGAAGTTTGTTAAAAGGACTAGTACAAGTCCATTCATAACTCTGGAAAAATAAGTCAAAGCACATATGCCATTATTAATTTCAGGTTTAATGATGATGACAGCAACAGCCTAGGGAATTTCATAATTTGTAACATAGTTTCCTTGTAGTAGTCATGTGAGATAGTATATCTATGAATATCCTCATTTTACAAAGGAGAAAATTGTTAAATTTTTTTTTTAAGTTCCATCTTTTATGAAGAGTCTTTCCACATTTCCCTTAATGGTACTCCCCTTTCCCAGTTGATTGTCTCTTCTGTGTGTCTATGTATTTGTATATTGTTTTACATAGCTATTTTCGTATGTCTCCCACCATTACATAGTGAGCTCCTTGAGGGCAGAGATTGTCTTGGGCAGTTCTTTGTTTCCCCAGTACTTAGCACAGTATTTGGCACACAGAAAATGCTAAACACTTGTTGACTGGCTGGTATCTTTTTATTCATTCATAAATAAATCTGTATGATAGACTAGAAAGATAAAACTGATCATATCTTGAATAGGTACTTCTCTCATTTATATTTTTCTCTATTTTCTTGTATTTTTCTCATGAAATTCCCTTTAAAAATGGGCTCCAGGTCAGCAAGTAAAAGCTAACTGATTGGTGCTTAGATTATTCTGGGCTGTGGCATCAACAATGGGAAAAATGAATTAACACAAACAAAAGTGAGTCAAACATAGCTGGAGAAAATAATGAAACTGTGCTGAATGGATCAACTACAAATATGTAATTTATACTAGATTCTTATTGCATCAAAGCAATCTTTTTATATCTCTACTTGAGTCACCACACCATTCACTGAAATGGCTTTTCCAAAACTTTGCATCCCTCCTCAAGCCTCCCATAGCTCCCCTTTTGTACACTTCTCAGCTGAAAACCTTGCCTCATATTCATTGACAAAATTGAAGACATTTTCCTGAAACTTCATTTTCATTTGTCCTCCTCAACTTGGATGATCCAGATGCCTTTGTATACTATTTCTGCCTTTATCTCTGTACTGCATAAAGACATGGCACTTTTCCTTTGCCAAAGCAAGCTTCATATGCGCTCAATGGATCCTTTTCAATCATACCTTCTCTAGAAGATTGCCCACTCTGTCACCTAAACTTACTCATTTATTTTTAATATCTCTTTATTTACTGGTTGCTTTCTTGCATTACCATTTCTTCTTCATCCTCAAACAACCCTCACCTGATCTATCTATGCCCATAGTATGTTGTTCTTTTCCTTCTTTTTGTAACTAACCTCCTTGAGAAGGTATACTGATAAAGAATTTTTGCTTATTGTTAGCATAATTTTGCTTCTTAATGAAAAGATCTTTCTCATCCATTAATAGGTCCATGTGACCTGCTTAAGTCACGTAAAAACCTGAGTCACATGAGTTTAAGTTACGTAGAACAGGAAGGGAGTGGGTAAGGAGGAGTGGAGCAGGAAGGGTGGGATAGAAAGAAGCAGAGCTGGAGCAAAGCTGCGAGGAAATTGGTCAGAGTTTAGTCAAAGCTAAGTAGGTGCAGGCAGCTAGCTAGCATGAGTGGAAGAGCTGGTTTGTGATTTTGTTTAGCAGAGATGATTTGTGGGAAGCCTAGTAGGGGGAAGACTTGGGAATGGTGTTCTCTGCATTGTTATTGGGTATAGCTTTTTGTTACTCTGATGCATTTAGCTTTCTGGTGGCTGAATAAATATTTTGGTTCTGCTTTCCATGTGGAGAGTCTGTTGTATTTTGCTATTCAGAATTGTACCGGGATATTCATGGCCACAGTAGACTCTGTGAATATCGCATTGGTGCTCCAAATGGTGATGAGGATGGATCATGAAATATCATACTTCTATTTGGAGACAGAAAGGCAGAGGAAACAGAGGAAGAAATGGATGTCTCAGAGTGCTAGGATTTGATTTATACCTCCTTGGCAAGAGAATGGACAAGGGCACAGGGCTTTGTGAAAACTGGGAACCAAGACTACAGAAGGGACAACCCAGAGACTTGGAATGATGTTTGTAGGAAATATCAACAGAACCAGGGAAAGAAACGAGTAGAGGTGTGTAGAAGAGAATGGACATTGTTAACAAGATATCAAATTATATGTAAAAGCAGAGAGAAGTTGCTGCAGGAGAAAGCTCAAATGGAAAAGGAGTTAGCTGATTTGCAAGAGAAATTTTCTATGCAGAACTCTTCTTTAGGAAAGGAAACTAAAAAAGTATCAGGTGCTGGGAGAAAAAACTGTTATTTGTCTGGCTCACAGGAGGAGAAAGGTTAACAATAAGAAAGTGAAGGCAGCCTTTGCACAGGCTGGGCTTGATTCTGGCCTGAACACAGGCCAGGAGGACGTGTGGGAGGAGAAGGAAACAAGTGAGGGGACTGGGGTTTGACCAGTACAAAGAAGGAAGCAGGAGTATCAGGGGACCTCCACAATGTTTAGGGAGGTAATTTAGGATTTTACTCAGCAGGAGGTCATGGATATTTTGAGTTGGTTCACCCAAAGGGTGAGAATCAGTGAAAAAGATGAAGTTCCTCGAGAGAAGAGTAAATAGCCAGTGGATTCAAAGTCAAAAGAAATGGACAAGAAAATAATTGTTTACTGCTCTATTGAAAGGGCTAGATTTTGGAAGAATAGATGATGTTGCAACTAATGAACTATGTAAAATGTATCGAAGAAAAAGCCTTGATATTGAACTGAGCAGGGAGGTAAACCCTGACAGAGCCTCCTGAAACATTGCATCTAAGTTCATCACACCTACAGGAAGAATGAGGGTTGGCCAGGCCTTAGAACAGATTAAACAGTGTACCTCTAGCCGGAATGATGATCCTGGGACTGCACAATAGTGAATGAGACTGTGATGGTGGGGTCATGGACTCCAGAAGCCTGGCTGATGCCATATCTAGCCTGCTTCTGGTTACTGTCTCCTTTTTTCTTTTTGAATTTTTGTCTGTCCACCTTGTTTGTCAGATTTGTTTTCTGCAGGTTTGGTACCCTCCATCTATCAGATGCCTGATTGCTTAAGGGGGATGTCACCCCTTGTCCACGACCATGATATGTCATACCTGGACCTGACGTTAAGTTCTGGATGCCAGCTAAAGAACTGATCCCTTGAATGGGACCTCTTGGAGCAGGGACTACTCTACATCCAATCTCAGCAGGAAGTAGGTATGGAGGAAGAGAAACTTTCACCTTACCCCAAGATTTTTGGTCCCATTCATTCAAGGGGGAAATGGATGGGGTGCTTTAGCTCAGGCCCACCCTAACATATTGTTTTATGTGCTCATTTTATGTGATTGCTGTTATACTGTTGCAAAGTTCTGTTGACACCAGTTTCCCAAGATACTGTTTCATATGCTTATTTTCTATTGTCACTGTTAAAGTTCTATTGATATCAGTTGCCTCATTGACCTATGTAATGTTTAAGAAAGATTTTGGGGCCAAATGTATTGATAATGCATTTTTGCCTACTGTTAATATAATTTTGTGTCTTAATGGGAAAATTTTCCTCATCCATTAATAGGCCCAAGTGACCTGCTAAAGTCTCATGGAAGCCTGAGTCACATAGAACAGGAAGGGGTGTAGCAGGAAGGGTGGAATAGGAAGAAGCTCGAGCAGAACTGAGAAACTGGAAATTGATAAGAGTCTAGTCAGAGCTAGGAAGGATGCAGGCAGCTGGCTAGCATGAGTGAAAAAGCTTGTTCGTGATTTTGTTTAAGGGGATCTTCTTGTGACTTGTTTGCTGGAACTTGTTTGTGGGAAGCCTAGCAGGGGGAAGACTTGGGGCTGGTGTTCTCTGCATTGTTATTGTGTATAAATTTTTGTTGCTATGATGGATTGGGCTTTCTGGTGTCCAAATAAACATTTTGGTTTCTCCATGTGGAGAGTCTGTTATATTTCACTGTTTAGAATTGTGCTGGGATATTCCTGGCTGCTGTGTGTGCCTTGTATATCATATTGGTGCTACAGAAAGCTCTACAAAAAATAAATCCCTCTCCTTTTCTTCTCATGTTCTTCTTAAATCTTTAAAATCTGCATCATTTGCTCTCTCCAAAGAGAACTTCCTTAAGTTTACTATATCTTCATCCAGGACATGCTTACCAACTGTGGGTGTCCCATAGGGCTCTGTCTTGTACCCTCTTCTCTTTTGCTCTGATGCTATTTCTTGTGGTAATCTTTGCTCAAACAGATTTAATTAATTACCATCTCTGAGCTGAAGAATTTCACATCTGCTTATTCAACCTCAACCTCTCTGCTGACAACTTCAGATGCTTATAAGACATCTTGAATCATGTGTCTCATAGATATCTTAAATTCCTCCTTCCCCAAACTGAACTTGTGTTTCCCTTAAACACTCTCCTCTCCCTAACTTCCTTATTACTATCAAGGCTCCTCTCAGACTTAAAACATAGGTGATATTTTTTACTCCTCACTCTCTCTCACTCTTCCCACTCTCCATATCTGCTCCACACCTAAGGCCAGTTCATCTCAATTTCTTAACATTTAATATAATTCCTTCTCTAGAGACTAGTAAAATATTTAAAGAAAAGACATCTTTGGGGTTAACCAACAAAAAAAGAAGGTACATCCTTCCTTTCCTGGCTGCACTTCTGTCTCTCTGGACTTTCAACACCATGGCATAAAAATTCACCCTGAAAATTCATTCCAAAACTGGACTTCATAAATTGCTCTTGCCACCTCTTCTCTCTAATTGGCAAGGTCCTCCAAGATTGCCATTTAAAGATCATGTTGCTGTTCCTGTCCAGGCTGCACTCTTCACACTTTCACTACAATGTTCCCGCTATGGGCACCTTAATATTTGCCCACCCCATCTCCACTTTTCAAAGCTCCCTTTTATGTGCTCTCTCCTCTCATTAGAATATAAGCTCTTAGAGGGCAGGGACTTTCTTTCTGCTTGCATTTGTATTCTCACAGGTTAGCATAGAACCTGGCATATAATAAACATTTAAATTACTATTTAGTTGAAGTGACTATGTAGATTTTCTTTTGAACCTCAATCTTCCACTATAGGCTTGTTTGCTCGTGAAGTGTCCCCACTTACTATATATGTACAGCTCTAAGGAAAAAAGGATGGAAAGAAGGAAAGAAAGAAGGAGGAAAAGAAATTGGTAAGTTAAATAAAACTCCAAAATAAAGAGAAGTTTTGACAAATAAGACAGCAGTGTGCTGAGTTGGGACAAAGAGAGCCTGTAGGAGTAGAGTTCCATTGAAGTATATTAAGTCAAACCAGTCATAGGTTAAAAGTTCTGATATAAAAGAGAAGAATGAAACAAAGATAAATTTTAAATTAAGGGATAAAAAAGAAGAAGAGACAAAAAAATCTAAATTGGATAATTGTAGAAGTTAATTGATGGAACAATTTAACAAAGCAAAAGTGAGAGTTTGGATAAGAAAAGCAAATGTAACAATTTATTACCTGTCATAAATATTGAACAAGCAAAGATACAAAAAAAAAGGTACAAACGATAAGAAGCAGCGAGGGGGCAGGAAGCCAGGAAGACCTGTGTTCAATCAGGCCTGACACTTACAAACTCAGTGACTCTGGGCAAATCATTTAACCAGTGTCTGTCTCAGTTTCCACATCTGGAAAATGGGCAAAGTAATAGTGCCTACTTCACAAGATTGCTGTGAGGATAAAGTGAAATACTATTTGTAAAGTGTTTTATGAAGTACAAAATTTAAAGTGCTATATAAATGATAATTCTTACTATCAAGTGAGTCTTAAAAAGAATTAATTACTGTGATGCTGTCAGATACAGAAAAAATAAAAAAATCACTTTATAAACATAGATAAAGGAGGAAATTACATTATGCTTAAAGGAACAATAGGAATCAACTAGTATCAATAGAAACAAGAGTCACAAGGACAAATGAAATGGATTTCAAAAAGACATAGGTAGAGTAACATCATAATGGTAGAAAAAATAGATCAGAAACAATGTTCTTCAATGGTTCTTTCTTTCTTTATTTATTTATAAAATATTTCATGTAAAGGTTCCACCAGTTTGCCTTTGAAGTATATGCATCAGTAGCGTATGGGACCATTTTTGGAACTTTTATTTTAGATTTTTCTTTCTATAGTGTGACTATAAATGATGACCAGTCCAATAGTTACAGGATGTCTTTTCCATTAAAAGGAAAGATTTATTCAAATGTTTACTTTTGAAAGCATAAAGAATGATACAAGTGCATCACATTTTTCTTCTTACTGTTGTTAAACCCATCCTTGTCCTTCTGCTTCAAGAATCTTTCCTGCACAGTATCTTATATAATCTGGAGCCACAAATATGCAGTGAAATACAAAATCCCTGTTTTAAAGGATGAGACTTCTAGTTCTTTGCTTCCAATCACTTTCAATTCTGGGGCTGCTGGGGGTTAAAGGAATGAAGGTAAGTTAAAAAAACACAACCAAGACTTCTATGGCTGAGGTAAAGAAGGACTGCAAGCTGGGAACAGGCAAAGGAGTCCCCTGAACCCATGGAAGATTCTTGGAGTCAATAGCAGTCAAAATGGAGTCTCAAAGATAGTCCAAAGGAAGGAGAAAAGGAAATGAGAGACTGAAACAAGGCAGTAAGGTGAAAAGCAGTATAAAATTGTGAGGAATTGGAAGGCAAAGTTACGAAGTAAATAAAACCTGTCGGAACAGTAAGAACCAGTCAGTCACCAATATGGAGAACGAGGCAAAAGTGACAGAGGTAATCAAGAAAAACATAAGCCACAAGAAAGAACAGTCTGTGAGAGTACCACTGAGGAAGTCAGGATTCAGGAACTCAAACCAGCAGTATGGGCAACAGGCATAACCACCTAGTCATGATTTGGCAATAGATTCAAGTTATCAATAGTAAGGAGAACTTCATACTAATATCACATTAAGTCTTAGAATGATGTTTATAAATGTCCTACTGAGCCAGAAACTATGTTGTGGGCATTCCAGATCCTTCCAATTATAGTGGGTAGATAACTGAGACTGATTAGAAAAAAGAAGGGAAGGAAAAGGAGACTGAAAGATTTTGATAATATCCATGGCCACAATTTCTATCATGGCCATTTTTACATCTACTGGTTCCATGGGAAAGTAAAAGTCAGAATTAAGTGGTATGAGAATGAACATTTAGGCTATGGATCATTTGGTCTGGTCCCAAGATACAAATCATTGTAGGATTCTGGGTTTTCCCCAGATACCAGGCATAGTATTTTTCCTGTACTTGAGTAACCTCTGGCTCCATACTCATGTTTCTAAGAATGTACCTCTGTTCTTTCTCCTCTCCTTCAGATATTCATGATGCTTAATGCAATAATATATACAGTCATAATAGGAAAAAATAAATGCACTTCCTCCTCCTAAAAATATACTTAATATTACTTCAGTAAAAAAGTGAAAAGGAAAAAAAAGAGGAGGGAGGGAGAGTTATTTTGAATGTTTTGAAATAACATCTTAAATTGAAATAAAAACAAAAAAGTCACTAAAATGTATAATTTGTTTGTCATTCATAATCAGTTAAGAGTCAGTATGGGATGGATAGAGTACAGGATTTTTAGTCAAGAAGACTCCAAATTCAAATCCTGCCTCTGGTCCTTACTAATTGTTTTACTGTGCATAAAGATTTAATTTCTGTGGGCCTCAGACAACTCTAAGACAGTTTTCAGGAGATGAAACTTAAGTTATCTATAGTCATGTGAAAAAATGTACCAAATTACTAATGATTAGATAAATGATAAATGAAAGCAATTACATGGTTCCACCATGTATCCATCAAATTGGCAAAGATGATGAAAAAAGTAAAGAACAAATGTGGTTTGAATTACATGTGATGAGATATCACATATAATTGCTGGAAAGGCTGTGGGGAAAATAGGCATATTATTGTACTACTGGTAGAACTGTGAATAGGTATAGCCAGTCTAGAAAGCAATTAGGAATTCGAAACCACATGTATATCAGTGTTAGTTCTATACTCAAAAGATATCAAAGAAAGAAGAAAAAATGTCTTATTTGTAAAATTGTATTTATAACAACTTATTTTTATGTTGTTGCACAAACAATCTCCCAACTCTGAAAACTAAGGAAATGCCCATTAACTGGAAAACAGTCAACAAATTACATCACATAAATGTGATAGGATGTGATTTCAAAGAGACCCACAAAGACTTGTAAGAACTGAAACAGAGGATATAAGTAGAACTAGAACTAGAACAGTTTATACCAGAACATCAATATTATAAAGATGTTCAACTTTGAAGACTTTTATAAACTAATGAAAAATACAAGCAAGAATTAGAAGAACAATATACATACATACATATGTATATATATGTGTATATATATATATATATATATATACACTATGATAACACTACTAAGACAAAAAAACTTTGAAAGTTTGTAGCAATTCAGAGTAATACAATTTCAGAGGACCTGTGCTACCTACATCCTGATAGAACTGTGATGGATTCAATGAGCAGAATAAGAAATGTTTTTGGACATGTCCAACGATGGCCTTATTTTGAGTATATGTACACATACATACATATGTACATACACATACATATATATATATACACACAAATTTGAAAATCTACTACGCAAACTTGCTATTTCATTCAAATATACAAAAAAATTATCATGTAAATTTCTTTTTTTCTTTCCTACTCCCCCACCTCCTGCCATGGAGATGGCTACCATTAGACAGAAATAGGTATGCACACACATATGCTCACATACACACCCATGAAATTATGCTATACATACTTCTATTCATCAGTTCTTTTTCTGGATGCCTATGTTGTCTTTTTTTTCACATATTCTTTATGGTTAATTTGGTTATTTCAAATAGTCTAAATAACTTATTCACTCAAAGTTTTCCTTAAGACACTATTGCTGTTATTATAAACAATGTTTTCATTTTTCTCTTTATTATTTTGTGCAAGTCTTTTCAGGTTTTTCTAAGATCTTTGAGCTCATCATTTCTTATAGCACAGTAATATTCCATCACAATCATACATCACAACTTGATCAGTAATTTCCCAATTGATGGACATCCCTGCAATTTCCAATTATTTGCTACCACAAAGACAGCTATTGAAAACATTTTAGAATTACATTGGTTCTTTTCCTTTTCTCTAATCATTTTTGGAAATAGACCTAGTGATATTGGTAGGTCAATGGATATAGGCAGTTTTATAACTCTTTGGGCATAATTCCATAGTGCTCTCCAAAATGGTTGGAGTTATTTGCAATTCCACCAATAATGACTTAGTGTTTCAATTTTTCCACATCCCTCCCAACATTTGTCACTTTCCCCTTTCATCATTTCAGTCAATCTGATAGTTGTAAAAAGACACCTAAAGGTTATTTTAACATGAATTTCCTTAATCAATAATAATTTAGAGCATTTTAGGGAATATTTCTTTTTTTTTAAATGGATCAAAGGGGACAATTAATAGAAAAAAGATTCCCATTAATTAAGAAAAAATTTGAACTTAAAAAAAATATTTACTCTGTTATACATGGGCTGTGATCTCCATAGGAGGGGAGAATTAACCTCACTGAGATTGTAAAGTATAAAAAAAGAAACTTTATCAAGCTTTAAGCATGATATCATATCTTTGAACTCTGCTAGAAATTATTATTATGAATCCACATTTCTATACTTTATCCTATTTTTTTAAAATCTAAGAACATTTCACAGTTACATCCTTAGAGAGAGTATTTCATGCTCTGTTACCTCATGAAAAATATATGCATCTGCTCTGTGTCTGAGAATTGTGCTTTCACAACTTTCCCATGCTACTACCTGATATGGTGTCATACATAAATCACACCAACAACATTGAGATGTGAGCATTTGCAGTTAAAGCCACCTGTCACATTGCAATGTCCCAATGTCAGACAAGTAATGTGCTCATAGTGTCATTTGTCAGTTCTCAGAAATTCCTCAGAAAGATCTGGTTGCTCCATAAATCATTCAATAGTGCTATAGTACATTTTCATAATGAAGTAAAAACATTACAATTTCATTGATATCAGTAAGTATGGAAGTTATTTTATTGGGATTTGATTTTTAAAATAATGCAGATCTAATTACTTTACTGATTCCTTGTCCTGGCAGGACAGTAGAATGCGCTGAAAGTAGGAGAGAGTACTCATTAAAAAAAAAATCAGGAGGTTTGTAGGCCACCATAATTTGATAGATATTTTAGAGAACTAGTCTAACTTAGCAGTGAAATTTCTTGTTACCTAGGATGAATATAAAAATATGACATATAGGTAACATTTTAGACCAGTATTCCTAAATATGCATAAATAACAATTATTATAAAGAAATAGAAAATACATAGTTCAAAAGAAGAAGACTTTTAAGAAATTATGACTCAAAGGGTAGACTCAACAACTTGGGGGAGATCCTGCAACATATTAATAGTAAAAAAAATTACATTTCTATGGAAGTTACAAAAAATATAAATTATTTTTCTTATAACAACCCTGTGAGACAGGTTGTGCCAGTATTACTCCCTTTTATAAGTAAGGCAAGTGAGATTCTGTAGTATAAGTGGCAGATCAAGAAATCAAATGGAGGCCCCATATTACAAGTCTGATATTCCAAGTTCAGTGAATTTTCTAATGTGAACTGGCAAAAAATTCAGTTGTCCCCTTCTCTCACCATGCCACAATACTTCTCAAAAAAAAGAAGCAAGAAAAAGAAAAAGAGAAAGAAAGAAGAAAGGAAGTAAGGAAACAAAGAAATTAGGGATAATACTTGGTAAAATTAAGTCCAATATTTGTCCGGAAATTTACATTTTTAAAACTATTGATTGAACTGCTTTTGTGAAAATCAGATGAGAAAATGTCGAAATTTCTGGTGTTGAATGGAAATTTCTGGCAGTTCAACATTTGACTGCTTTGCTACTCTTACTCACTTAGGATATAAAAAATGATTGACATGATATTGAGTTACCCTAAGCCTCTTCAAGAAGTACAAAAAGAAAAGAAAGGAAGAGGAAGGAAAAGAAAAGATAAAGGAAAGGAAAGGTAAATGGAATGGAATGGGGACAAGAAGGCAGAGGGAAACAGAAAGGGAAAGGAAGAGGAAAGGGAGGTAAAGGGATAGAGAAATAAAGGGGAAAGGGAGGGAAAGGAGTATGCTCTATGCCCTAATTATACCTTCAGTATTCCAGGGTCCCTGCATGAAATATTACAATACCCTTTGTCAGAATCTTAACTTATTCTAAAGATCCATCTCTAGCTTCACATTCATTACAAACTAGTTGCAAATATATGTATATATATATATATATATATATATATGTGTGTGTGTGTGTGTGTGTGTATACCTACATACAGACAGACATATGTACATACATATTTCTCATTAGAAACTCTCCAAATGCATTTTGATTGAAATTGTTTTAACATCTTAAAATTCTGGACTCATTTTAACACAATATTGAATGTCTGAAACCCAGTAGACTCCACTATATAATGTTTATTCTTATTTTTATTTGTATATACCACAGGGCAAAAATTACATTTTCAAAAAATAATAGCAACTTCCCATAATAAATTCAGGAAGGGGCATACTCTGTACATTGAGTGGTAGTTCTGTCCTCTAACAACAGAATTTGCAAGAAGTTCTGTATTTTAATGTCAATATGAAGTTATTTAGAATTATTTCTCTCTTTTTTTTGTTCAAGGTTATAGGCACATATGGTGCTAACTCCAATTTGCTCTTAAACATGGTTTTCAAAATTTAATCAGTAAGATAAATATGTTTTAATTTATAGATATCTTCTTTTTGAAGAGTAGTTGCTAACATAAGAGTTTTGCTGTAATGTGGATATCATTTTAAAGAAAGCTTCATCCCTAATAACTTATTCATGTAAGATCTATTGTATCAAAGTTTTCATATTAGTGTTTTTCTACTGAATTGCATATAGTTGAAGGCATATGTGTACTTCTACTGGTGCAGTGATAAATTTGAGACAATGATTTAAAAAGGCTGATGGGATTTTTGGAATGTCCTTTATGTATAGTTAGTATAATTGCCATGAATTTGGCCAGGTGTAGCTAAATGATATTTCAGGGAAAAAAACTAATAACAAAGCTTTTACACAGTAATTTCCTGGGTAAGGTTCAACAAAATGAAAACTCATCAGAAACCCTGCTGGGATTCCATCAGCAAGCATTTATTTGTAGTCACGGGTACACCTGCTTTCATAGTAATAATCCACCAGTGAGTTAAGTCACTATGCCAATGCAAATTAGCTTTATTTTGAATCAACACTGGATTCTAGAAGACAAGCTAACCAGAAAAATGAATCGTCACTAGATAGATATAAGAGACTCGAAAGATTTAGATGAGTGTTGACTATTTCTATTTTTGCTTCAGAATGCGTCTGTGAAAACCTTGCATTTCTGAGTTCCTACTATTTGCAGCCTGTATTTGTAGTACATTCTTTGCTTTACTAGTGTATTAGGATTCAGCAGTAGGAGTTATATTATCCCATTTTCCTCCAACGAGATCCTATAAATCTTAAATTAGGAGATTTCTAAATGCTCTTTTGTAAAAGTACCCTTTGAGAACAGGCAGAATGATTGCCTACTGGATGAATTTCCTATCAACTCCCTGTGTAGTAGCAAATATACTTGGGAGGGTCCAATAAATGACCTGCCTATATCGTCTTTATGTGCAAACAGAATAACAGAATCACAGAATTGGATGAGAACTCAGAACTCACCTAGTTGGATGGATATATGGATAAGAATTTTCTCAACAACAAATACAAGTGGTTTTCTCACCTTTTCTAGAAGTCCTTTAGAGAGGCACTGTCTGATGCATACTGTTTGCTGTGATGGGCGGCTAGATGGAGCAATGAATAGAGTGCCAGACCTGGAGTCAGGAAGACTTCTTCCTGAGTTCACATCTGGCCTCAGACACCTACTAGCTGTGTCATCCTCGGTAAATCACTTAACCCTATTTGCCTCAGTTTCTTCGTCTGTAAAATGACATGGAAAAAGAAATAGCAAAACTCTCCAGTATCTTAGACAAGAAAACCTCACTTGATATCAGGAAGAGTCAGAAATGATTAAAAATAACTAAATTGAATCACCTATGAGAGCATTTTCCATTTCTGTAATTGTTAGGAAGTTATTCCTAGAATCAGGCCTTCATTTGTCTCTTTGCAATGCTTTGGTCCTAGTTCTACATTCTGGAGTCAAGCATAATGTGTCTTCTGCTGACAGATTTTTTTTTTAACTTTCAGACAATTATCTGATTTATATGATCATTGATTGAAAACAGGAAGGGACCTTAAAGTCATAGGATTCATCTCCCACATTTTATAGATGAAGGAACAGGAGTGCAGAGAGATTCAATAACATGCCTAGAGTTAAGTACTTAGTATGTTTCTGGGACTGCATTCAAACCTAGCTCTTCCTGTTCATGAGCTTAGGACTCTATCCATTATTTCAGTTAGCTAACTATGTTCTTCCTTAATATTCATCCCTTCTGCTAACCATCCCACTTTCTTTTAAATGATTTTCATATGGTATGATTATGGCACTCTAGACACTTTCTATTTTGGCAATACTTTTCCTAAAATGTGTTGGAAAAATTTTACTCAGTCTATATGTACTGACTTCCATATCTCATCACTATATGTCTTAATTTTTATACCATTTTTAAAGCTTCTATGTAGTACAATCTTGATTCATCGAGATCCAATCAATATAGCCACTATATGTTTCTCAGATTAACTGCTTTCAGATTAACACATTTCCTCCATCTTGTCTTTATAAAAAGTTGACTTTTTGAACACAAATGTAAGACTTTACCTTTTACTCAATTAAATTTCATCTGGCTTTATTTGACCTATATTCCTAGCCTTTTAGTACTGAGAACTTTTTTGGATTCTGAGTCTGATCTTAAGTGTATTAGCTATTTCTCCCAGCAAGGGTGTACTATAAATGTTTAACAACCAATTCTACAGGGAAAAATAAACATATATGACATATTTCTAAATTTAATCTTAATTCTTAATACCTTCTCAGCTACTTTCTTAACACTAGAAAATCAACCAAGCAATAAGTCAATCTGTGGTACAAATTGTTCTGTTAGAAAATTAACGATTAGCTCTCAAGAGCGTGGAATGAGTCGACTCCAGCACACCACTGCTTTGTAGCTTTGTGTAGTCTACAAATGTAATATAAATAGCTCCTTTCACTTGCTCTCTAAATTCTAAATTTCCTTCAAGGCTTAGCTCAGGTGCCATATCCTATATGAGGCCTTACCAGAGGATCCCAAATGCCCAAATTTTGAAACTTCCCTTCAAAATCATCTTGTATATACTTTGCTATATATCCATATGTACATATATTGCTTCCTCTGGCTAGACTGTTAACTCCTCAAGAACAGAAATTATTGAGACTTTCTGGAGTCAAGATGGTGGAATAAGCAGTAAATTGCTGTAACTCTCCCACATTCACCTCCAAACAACCATGAAGTAGCCACCCCAGAACAAATCCTGGAACAGCAGAGCAGGCAGAAAGACTGTGTGGTCTTTCAACCCAGGAGACTTGGAAGATCTACAAGAAAGGTCAATCGCAAGCCAGTGGGAGATCTGAGCCCCAGTGTGGTGGAGCAGGCCAGCACCAATACCACATGCCTTGGTGTAGCCGGAGCAACCAGCAGACTTCAGTTCTGAGAAACACCATGTGCTTTAGTATAGTCTTAATTGGGCAAACATTGTCCAAGAGATCTTCATGTGTTCAGTACCGCCCAGGGCAAACAAACATTCTCCAAGAGCCAGACCTCCATATGCTTCAGTGCAAACCCAGGGAAACATAGAAAAAGTCCACCTGACCTCAGCACACAGCAGACACCACCACTAGCACCCCAGTTGAGCATCGGGGAAGCTGCCAGATCCCTACAGCCTCTAACAATGCCAGTCACCTCCCAGTCTCGTTCATTCAACACAGTACCAGCAATGAGGGTCCCTGGGTGCCTGCAGCACTAGGTAAAGAGCCAGGGCCTGCAGTGCTGGCACCAGAAGGCTGAGAAAGAGCTCTTTAATCATGGGAACGGTGATTAAATTTAAAAGAAAGGAAATATAACCAAAAAATGAGCAAACACCAACAAAAAGAATCTGACCATTGAAAGTTATTATGGTGACAAGAAAGTTCAAGACTCAATCTCAGAAGATAACAATGTCAAAACATCTGTGACAAAAATCTCAAAAATAAATAGCAAGTGATCTCATACCTGGAAAGAGCTCATAGAATCACGCAAAAAGGAGCTTAAAAGTTATATGAATTTGTTTTTTTGTCAGTCTTAGCCAGGACTGTAGCCTAGAGGCCACATGCAGCTCTCTAGGTCCTCAAGTACAGCTCTTTGACTAAATCTGAATATCACAGAACAAATCCCCTTAATAAAAGGATTTGTTCTGTAAAACTTGGACTCAGTCAAAAGGCTGCACCCAAGGATCTAGAAGGCCACATGTGGCCTTGAGGCCTCAGGTTCTCCACCCTTGATCCTGACCCATTAATGACACCTTTTGGTCAGGTCAACTAATGTTGAGGTCACCAAACATATCTATAATCTAGATTACATCTCTTATTTTACACACACACACACACACACACACACAAACACATAGACATGAACACACACAGAAACATACAGATACATACACACCATGCAAGGTTTTAATTTTTCTTCAGTTGCTTTGTTAATATGTTTATAATATAACAATTTCCTACTCTACTCATTTAGTATTTCAATAAAGAAATGTAATTAGTTTGACGTGACTTGCTCTTGTGTTTTGTTTTTTAACAACAAGGTAATTTATATCATTTAGCTGTTATATCTTTTATTTGTCTTTATTTATGTCACATTCATTTGCAGTTATATAGCAACCTAACTCATGCAGGAACTTTCCTGGTAACAGAGAAAAATTGGGAATAAAAAACAGATCAGTGCAGTGACCAATATCTAAAACTACATGCAACTTTCTTCTTGCATATTCCTACCTGACAAAGGGAGGGGAGAAAAGGGAGAAATCCTTTTCTTTATCATATCTAAGTCCAAGATTGGTCTTTATAATTACACAGTAGTTGATTTCATTGTAGTTTTCTCTAGCGTTCCTCTCCAGTGTCAGCTTATTATGAACCTAAATGTTCCTAATACTTTTTGGAACTTTTGGTCATAGTCAAAGCAGTAAAAGGCTAAAAAGTTCTACAAATACCTTCCGATTGTGATATTGGATATGAGTTGCATTTAACCACCTTTAATTCCATTAAACTTAAACTTTAAATAAACTTGTTTCCACAAATAAAATCCACAGGGAATTTATTAAGCAGTCCTCTCTGGTTTATAGGCAGTCTCTCCATATTCTCTAATACTCTTGACTCTGTTTTATCAGTCAGTCAACAAAAACTATTTGCTGGAAATTGTGAAAAGCGTTAGGGTTACAGCGGACAGAAACACAGTATTGAATCTCAAGGAATTCATATTCTAATGGAAGGAGAACATGAAAATAACTACACACACATACATATATACATACATATGCAGTATATATACATATTTAGTACATATACATATGATTTATACATACATATACATTGACATGATACACACACAATATTTATGTACACAAACAAGATAGAATAGAAACTTGAACTAGCCTTAAGAGTTAAATCAATCTGGACATTTAAGGTTTAGATTACATTTTCCCTTCCCAGTGGGTGGAGAGGCTTGAATTATCTCAATAACTGTTTCAACTCTTCATTTTGCCCTTGGCTATAATATAGGCAAAGTGAAATAGAATGTTGAGAAATCATCTGGTGAATTTGTCCCAATTGAGGAAATACAAGCCCTCAAACTTGGTTTTTATTTTTCTTCTTCTCAATTACAGGGTGTGGTTGTTTTTTTTTTTTTAACTGGATGATCAAGATAATTGTTTCCTCATGTCTTTACTTCATTCATTTTTGAAGACAGTAAAGTGAATAAATCTGTAAATTTAATTAAACAAAAATGTAACTGTGAAATTAAAAAAAAACAACTTAAGGTATCAGTAAACTGAACACCCATTAATTCAAGTACATTAAAATTATTTAATATGTAATATATTTCACTGTGGCATTAATTAAACATGAGCTCAAGATAGATTGCAAGTGACTCAAAGTTATGAGGTTATAGGTTAAGCCTTTCAGCACTGAGCAACCAGTTCGAATCTGATCTAAGCAAGTGATAGAGAAAAGCTTCTGTTATATGATATTGGTCTGATGACTCATGTCAAATGAATTAGTAATCTCAGCTCTATTTCTGGTAGACAGGTGTCCAAAGACAATTGCCTTTGATAGCTTTTCCAAGAAAACTAAGAATCTAAAGAACATGAAGAGGGAACCACCTTCCCCGAAATGTTCAACTCTCAAGGTTTGTTGTTCCTTAGAAAGAAAGCATACTGTTCAAGCTATGCTTTATATAGCCATATGCCTAGCCCATAAAACTTCTTTGAGAATAAAAGGGATCAGGGTGGGCTTAATAAGGCCTGGAAAGAAGGCCAAATGAGAATCAGATGATCAACTTAAAGGAATTAAATATCTTCTGCTTCTCACTGCTTTGCTTTTTTCTCTTTGGTTGTCATGGGACTATTTTGTTATTTTTGTGGATGAGACACTACATATATTTGCTACAAGAAGATATATATACCCTACTTAATTAGACAGAGTTAGACAGAGTAGTGTGACTGGGTAAGAGAATAGAAATTAGCTAACATTAGTAATTCTAGAAAGAAAAAAAATTAAATTTTGTGGTCATACTATTTTTGAAAATCATTTGTGAGACTATGATATTCTAAACTCAAACAATATGTACTTTGAAAAAAGATTAATTTAATTTATTTGGATTAATTATATACTTGGATATATATTTAATGTATTTCCAAAACTATGTGGGGTATGTTGAAACCTACTCTTGGGGTAATATGTAGTCTACTTAGTGTGTTTTCTGGTCTATTACTTGAAGTAGGAAGTAGTGGGAGACTGGGATCCAAAGGTTACAGTGAAAATTCCTTAGCTATTCAGTTAGAAAACTTGGGTTCAAGGATCAGCTCTTTATTTCACTTTATATACTAGCTTTACTTCTTGGAACATTACTTTCCTCATCTATAAAATGATGGAACTGGATTTAATGTACTTTGCCCTGCATGATTTTATGAGCCTTTGGACATAGTTTCCCCCTGCTCTACATAATGGTTGAATAAGTTCACAACTCCACCACCAGTGTATTAATATCTGAATTTTCCCCCATCTCCTCCAACATTCTCCTTTTCCATCCTAACAGCCACTCTAATAGGTAAGAGTTAGTACCTCAGACTGTTTCAACTTGCCTTTCTCCAATAATAGTGATGTAGAGCATTTTCTCAACTGTCTATAGACAGATTTGATAACTTTATCTGAAAACTGTTCATATTTTAGCAACTGGAAAATGGTTCTTATTCTTGTAAATTTGACTCATTTCTCTACATATTTGGCAGATGAGGGCTTTATCAGAGAAACTTGCTTCAAAAATTTTTTTTGCCATTACAATTGCTAACTGTATTTCCCTCCACCCTGTTTATTCTATTCTTGGTCTCCTTTCACCGTCTCCCTCCTCACAGGTGTTTTGCTTCTGAGTACCACTTAGTCCAATCCACTCACTCTTCTACGAACATCCTTCCCCTTCTATTATCCTTTTCTCCTCCAACTTTCCTGTAGGGTGAGATAGAGTTCTACACCCAGTTCAGTGTATATGCTATTCTCTCTTTGAGCCAATTCTGATGAGAGTGAAGTTCAAGCATTTCCTGCCACTTCCACCATCTTCCCCTCCACTGTAGAAGTTCTTTCACGCCACTTTTATGTCAGATAATTTACTCCATTCTACCTCTCCATTTCCTTTTCTCCTAGTTCATTTTGCTTCCTTATCACTTAATTTTACTCTTAAGATTTCAGTCCATCATATTCAACTCATATCTATGTCTTATGTCCACATATACTGCTTATAACTCCCCTAATAATGAAAAAGTTTTTATGAGTTACAAGTACCATGTTCCCACGTAAGAATATAAATAGTTTAACCTTATCAGGTGCCTTATTATTTCCTTTTTCTATTTACTGTTTTATACTTCTTTTGAATCTTGTGTTTGAAAGTCAGATTTTCTATTCAACTCTGGTCTTTTCAACAGGAATGCTTGAAAATCCCCAATTTCATTGAATGTCCATCTGTCAGCCCCCTGAAAGATTATACTCAGTTTTGATGAGTAAGTAATTATTGGTTGTAATCCTAGTTCCTTTGACCCCAGAATATCATATTCCAAGCCCTCCAATCCTTTAATATAGAAGCTGCTAAATTTTGTGTTATCATTACTGTAGCTCCATGATGCTGGAATTATTTCTTTCTGGCCACTTTAAATATTTTCTCCTTGACCTGGGAGTTCCAGAATTTGACAATAATATTTCAGGGAGTTTTCAGTTTGGGATGACTTTCAGGAGGTGAGCAGTGGATTCTTTTAATTTCCATTTTACTCTCTAGTTCTAGAATATCAGGACAGTTTTCCTTGATAATTTCTTGAAAGATGATGAGTAGCCTCTTTTTTAAAAATCATGAACTTCAGGAAATCTGATAATTTTATGATTACCTCTCCTGAATCTATTTTCTAGGTCATTCATTTTTCCAATGAGATATTTCACATTGTCTTGTATTTTTTCATTCTTTTGCTTTTGTTTTATGGTTTCTCAGTGTCTCATAGTAGTTTTCATTTGCTCAATTCCAATTTTTAAGGATTTATTTTCTTCAGTGAGGTTTTTTATCTCCTTTTCCATTTGATCAATTATATTTTACCAATGTATTCTTTTCTTTTTTTAAAATTTCCAGTGTGAAAATTTATTTTTTAAACATAAAAGAAAAGACATTATAAGCTTAAATATAAAATTAAAACAATTAAAAAAGAAAAAAACATGTCTTGTGCATAGCTGTACATAGGAGAGGATTCAGAATATATAGCAATGACTTATTTCAAAAAAGACTATATATTAAAGACTGTAGGTTATGTAGAAAGGCTTCTGTCTTTTCTGGGCTTTCTTGCAGGTTTTCTTTTGTTCTCTACTTTATACATTTTACTTTGTTCTTTTTTCCCCTGTCCTCTCCCCTTCCCATCACCTAAGGTCACAACTGAGTATAAATATATATATATATATATATATATATATATATATATATATATATATATATATATATACACACACACATATATATGTACACACATATGTGTGTATTCATATGTACATACATGTGTAGCTATATACAGATACATACATAAACATGTACTTTCCTTAAGAGATTCAACCCCTAATCTTTTTATGTTTGTGCATATCTCTCTTTTCCTACCTCTCCAAATCCTCTACTTTACTTCTCCCTGCTACCTTGCCTCCTGTTACTTAATTCACCCACACTCCATCTATCCCTTCCTTAACCTCTCATTCTCCTAACTATACACTCCTTTGTTCCTTTGATCTATTTTGTCCCCCTCCCTTATCCTCCCATTCTCCTAAATCTAAAGACCCTTTCACATCCCCTTTTTAACCTATTTCCTCCCCCTCCCTCCTAAAGATGCCTCCTTTATGCTCCCCCTCCATATTCCCTTAAAGTTTTATTTCTTTCTAAATTTAGAATACTTTTATACTCTTCTAGATCTATATGTATTTCCCCCTCTTAAACCCATTTACAATCAAGGTAGGTTTCCAGAACTAACAGTCCTCCTCCATCTGATGCCTTTGTATTCCTTCTGCACCTCATTTGTATAAGATAATTACTCTTTTAGCTGTTCTTGAATGATTTTACTTTTTGAAGTCACATCTTACTCAGGTCTACCCCAGTCTTTTTAACAAGCTACCTAATTAGTAGTAACAATCTTAGACATAGGATTTACATTTTCCATACATAAAAGGTAAACATTCTATACTTACTTAGTGCCTTGTAATTGTTCATTGATATGTACTTCATATTTCTCTTAGCTCTTGTACATCAAATCTTCTTTTGAGTTCAGTTTTTTTTTTTAACAGAATCATGAAAGTTTGATGAAGTGCCATTTTTTTTCATGGAGAATTATGCTTAGCTTTGCTGGGTATGATATTTTTAGCCAGAAGCTCAATTCTTTTGCTCTTCAGTATATAGTGTTCCAAGACATGTGATCTTTTAGTGTTGCCAATGCTAGGGCTTGTGTGATTCTAATTGTGGTACCATCATATGTATGTTGCTATTTTGTTGTTGCTCTTTATATTTTGTTGTTGATTTGGGGATTTCAGAATTTAACTATAATATTTCTGTGAGTTTTTCTCATAGGATTTCTTTCTGGTGGTGATTGGTAAATTTTTTCTATTTCTACTCTCCCCTCTTGTTCTAATGCTTCAGAACAATTTTCTTTATTTCTTATATTATTATATCAGTTTTTTTATCAGAACTTTCAGGTAGCTCAATTAGTCTTATGTTTTTCTTCTTGATCTGTTTTCTAGATCCATTGATTTTCTTATGAGATGTTTCACATTTTCTTCTAGCTTTTCATTCTTCATATACATATACCTATATATATATATATATATATATATATATATATATATATATATATATGTATGTATGTGTGTGTGTGTGTGTGTGTGTGTGTGTGTGTTTCTTCATCTCATAATTTTACTGGATTCCTTTTGCCCAGTTCTGATGTTCAAGAAGTCGTTTTCTTCCTTAAGATTCTGGACATCCTTTCTAATTGGATGACTTTCTTGTTCTAATCTAGTTTTTCTTGTATTGTTCTTATTTTTCTTTTTAATTTTTCCTCCATCTCTCTCATTTGATTTTTAATTTTTTTAGAGATCTTCAATGAATTCTTTGTGGGCATGTGACCATTTGACATTACTCTTTGCAATAGAAGAGGGTGTCTTTGCTTCAGTGTCCTCCTCTGAAGATGAACCCTCGATCTTCTGTATTTTTTCTCTTTCGCCTGTGCATTTTGTGTGTGTGTGTGTGTGTGTGTGTGTGTGTGTTTGGTAATAATTTAGTTTGTATAATCATCTCTAGTCCTGGGTTATGGGGCATGTTGTCTCTAGCCTCTCATCCTTTTCTTGTCTCCCCTCTAGCCTTGAACTCAAGCCTCCTGTAAATGCCCACAGTCAGCAGTGTCCCCGCCCCACTGATTCTTCTCTCACCTGGTGTGTGATGGCTCCTTTTTGATTCCATCACTCTTTTCAGAACAGCTGGCCTGGTGTTCCTTATTAGCAGAGGCTCCCTAGATCTTCCCCAGGTCAGATACCCAACTCCTGTAACTGACTCCAGTGGGCAAAAGTTCTTATGTCTGGGGCTGATGCAGCCTCTCAAATGAACTAACTCCAGATCTTGACAGTTGTTTTATGAAAGTGGACCCTAGCCTGGCAGTGTTTACTCTAATGGGGAGGAAATGTCATCCTAAGATTTTTCTTAAGGCCTTTTCCAATTGTCTCAAGAGGATCTTTGTTTTGCCCCTACTTTTATTTTTTTTCCGCACAGTTCTATGTTTTCCCAGAGGCACGATTTTTTTCTCTTTTGTGGAGGAAAATCTTGAGAATTTGAAATTTTCTGACTTACTTCATCAGAATCCTTTCTGTGAGTGTTTGTGTTTTTTGTGCCTCCTTTACTGAGCTATTGACTGATTTTTCATCATTTTCTTGTATGACCCTCATTTCTCTTCTCATTTTCCCCTCTGTTTCTCTTATTTGACTTTCAAGATCATTTTGGAGCTCTTCCATGGCTTGAGACCAATTCATATTTTTCTTGGAGACTTTGGATGTAGGAGATTTGGCTTTACTATCTTCTTCTGAAAATGTGTTTTGATCTTTCTTGTCACCATAGCAACTTACTATGGTCAGAATTTTTTTTATGTTGTTTGCTCATTTTCCTATTTCTTCACTTTTAACTGTTTGTTAAAATAGGGCTCTGCTTCTATGACAGAGGACACAGTAGCCCAAGGTTCAGGGGTGTTGTGAAGTTATTTTCAGAGATACTTCTAGGGACCTTTAAGTTTTCAGTTCTTTCAAGGTTGTATGATCTAAGGAGACATGTGCTGACTACCCTTTTGACCTATGGTCTGGTCAGTGAGTGGTCACAAGCACACTTTTCTGCCCAGGAACTGTGAGGATGTTCACTGTCAAGCTCTGATGTGCTAGTGAAGTGGTTTTTCTGATCCCATATGGGACTGTGTAACTGCATGTGGGGTTCATGAAAAGTTTGGCAACAGTAAAATGTTTCTGAACACTCAAAGACCAAAATTAATTCAAAATGTAACACATAATGAATCCAAGGAACTTCTGTCAGTGCTTGTCTATGTTGCATCATGTGACTTCACTGTAACCTTGGTTCTAAACACACATGTGCATTTTGCACTGTGTATGCTGTCATGCCATGCAGCAATGAGAAACACAGCCAGAAATGCCTTGGCTCAGACTTGAGACTTTTGTATGCTATGAATTGCAGTGTTTTTACTGTACATACAAAGTTTTCTGCACTTAGAGAAACACAGTAATTTAATCATAGAAAACAGAGACTTTTAATGTTTTCCTGCTGTCATTCCTCAGAATAAAAGCATCTAATTAATTTATTTTGGGATCGTATTGTGTTAGAGTGCTTTATTTTTAAAATTGCTGTCATCTCCAACTTTTGTAAAAAAGTGTTTAATTAAAGACAAAAGCCCTTTAATAATACTTCTCCACCACCACCGTTGTACATGTATGTGTGAGCATCAAATTTTTAAACGAAGCACAAAGAAATGTATTTTCGTACACTAAGCCAGTATTTATATGAGGCATTATTTAGCAATATTTATTTATACTTTAGGACAAAAATATTTTTGATTATTGATAAGTGGCTAAATTTAGACAGAAGTGTTAAAAATACTGATGACAATGTATCCTTACTACCAGGTTGTAGTACACCTAAATCAACAAGAAAAAGAAAATATGTCAAATCATTTTTACAATATGGATTTACTTCTAATAATGATGATGGTGTGGGAAAAAACCTCTTTGCTTAATTTGTAATGACGTTTTGGCTGCAGAGAGCATGAAACCAGTTAAACCAAAACATTTTAATATCAAGCATGCAGCACACTGTAATAATAAACCACAGGAATATTTTGAATGACTTTAAAAATCTTCAAATAAAGAAAAACAATGTTTGTCAATGAAAAATAATTACTTGCTTCTTATAAAGTTTCTTATTTTTTTACAAAAACTAAAAAGCGCCACAAGATTGGAGAAAATCTCATATTACCTGCTGCTATTAAGATATCTGAAATAGTTTGTGGAAAAGAAGTATAAGGATGAAATTCATAAAATTCCTTTACTGAAAGATGCTGTTTTCAAAAGCATATCTAAAATCAGTAATAATCAATTCCAGCAGCGTATTACCTCATTAAAGGCAACCCAAAGTTTGGAATTCAGTTAGATGAAACAACTGATATTTCTAACGTGGTACAGTTATTACTTTCTGTAAGATATATTCATGAATATAGCATCCATAAAAAACTGTTGTTTTGTCACCCTTTGGAAGGGTACACTAGAGGGGAATATGTAAGTGTACATATATATATGTATATATGTGTGTGTATGTACATATATACACGTATCTTAAAATCAGTGAAGTTTTTCACAAATGAAAGTTTACAGTGGAAAAATTGCATTGGTGTCTGTATAGATGGTTGTGGAGCAATGACGGGCAAGAATGTTGGATCTATAGAAAAAGTTAAAGCTGGTGACAATGAACATATCACTTTTACTTGCTTCATGATCCATTGGGAGGCACACATAGACAAAAAAAAAATTACTCAAGTTAGATGTTGGGCTTCTTGATACTATCAAAATCATTAACTTCATTGAAAGCTGTGTCCTTAACAGTCATTTGTTTTCAAAGCCTTGGAAAGAGATGGACTCCAATCACAAAAGCTTATTATACATATAGAGGTAAGGTGGCTCTCAAGAGTGTGAAGTTTAAATAGATTATTGAAATTGAAAGTTGAAGTTATTATATTTTTGACTGAGCAGAAATGCAATTTTGTGAATTTTTTCATAATGATTTATGGCTTTCAAGAGCATGTTATTTATCAGATATTTTTGAAAAACTCAATGATTTAAGCATATCATTTGGAGGAAAATTTTTAATATTTTTATGTTAAAAGATAAAATTGCAAGTTTTCTCCACAAGTTAACATATGGAAGAATAGAGTGGAAAATGGTTTTCTAGAAATGTTTACAGTTACCAATGATTTTATAATTGAAAACAATCTTCCCAAAGATTTAATTGAAAGAGTTATAATTGATCATCTGAAGTGCCTGGAGACACAATTTCAGAAATACTTCCCTTCAAATTTTTGTTCTTAAAAAATCTAAATTGGGTTCATAAACTATACTCAATTTAAATAAAACATGTGAGTCATCTGCCATTAAAAGTTCAAGAGGAATTTGCTGAGTTATCTAGCAACACAGGTTTAAAACTTGAGTTTCCTAGAAAATCGTTAAGTGAATTTTGACTTGAGATTTGGATAGAATTTCCAACAATTTCTGAAATGACCCTAAACATACTTCTGCCATTTTGTACTATGTATTTATGTGAAATGGCATAATCAGCATTGCTGATTATAAAATCAAAATATTAATCAACTCTGAAAACCTTGAAGATGCTCTATGTCCTGCAGTATCAAATATTCTGCCAAGATTTAATTTTTATGCAAAAATAAACAAGCACATCTATCTCATTAGCATGCAAATTTGCTTTTTCTTTAATAAATGGTAGTTTTATACATACATATGTGTATAGATATTAAATATATCAAGGTTTTAAATTTACTTTATCATTAACAGTAAATGTTTGATTTGTATACCTATTTTATATACCTATATAATTGGAGTTACCTAAAAATTTCTTGGGCAAAATGGAGTCGCAAATGGAATAAAGTTTAAGAAACCCTGCATTAGTGCTCTTGAGGATTGAGAAAAGGTCATAGAATCTGAAAATAAAGCTACAACCAGGACTGTGACCCCAATCTGTGTACAGGAGAAACAGAGTCCTGCCCTCAGTGCCAGGAAAGAGACCTCTATAATCTCCTTCTGACTCCCTTACTGTCTGTGGACTGAGAGCTTCAGAAACAACAACTGGTGATGTTGATTTGGTCATGCTCAAAGTCTGAACCAGATTTGCTGGGGCCCAGTCTCTACTGGCAGGGCATTCACTGGACTGCATTCTACTCTCACCCTGGTACAATAGGCATTTCCAGTTGAACTTCCAAGTTGTTTTGGTGTGGAACATTGTTTCATTGCATCCTTTTGTGGGTTCTGTCACTCTAAAATTTGTTTTAGAGCATTATTTTAGGTAATTTAATTGGCATTTAATGCCAGTCCATCACTTTTGGAGGGGTTTTGGGGAGAGCTCAGGTGAATCCCTGTCTTCTCTCAGCTATCTTGGCTCCAATCCTATATGGAATGACTTTTAAGTAGGTCATGTAGGGGGAATTCATGAGTAATATTTTTATTAGTACAACCCCACAAGGTAACATAGAACTTCTGGTTGTGGCTGTACCCTTAGAGACTAAACTCTTGACTAGGAGTTGAGGGAGTAGCCCAGTGGAGTTGTTAGACTTGCCAAGATCTGTTCATCCTTAAAAAATAAATCATTAGCCCTTCTATGCCCTAAAGCTATCTCCAATATATCATTATTCCTTTCATAAGCGAATTCCTCAAGAAAGTTGTGTCTTCACTGCCTCTGCTTCCTCTTCTCTCACAGTTCTTAACCTCTTGCAATCTGATTTTTGACCATACCATTAAATTGAAAAAGGCTTCTTTAAGGTTACCACTCTTTATTTCCAGATTCTATGATCTTTTCTCAGTCCCCACACTTCTTGACTTCCCTGCAGCATTTGATATTATTGACTACTCTCTTCCCCTGGTTACTCTCTCTAGTCTGGGTTTTTGTGACACTACTTTGCCTTAATTTTCCTTTGGCCCAGTTTTTAATCTGTCCAGCAAATTCTTTTCATTCTTCTTTTTCTGAACATCATTTACATTCCACCTATGAATATGGGTATACCCCGAGGACCTGTCCATAGACCCTCTTGTCTTCTACTTAGCACAATCTTGGTGTTCTCTTTGAGTCCTATGTTTGCAACAATTATCTTTACAAAGATGATCCCCAGATCTGTAATTCCAAATCTAATCTTTTCTCTAGAGCTTAAATTTTATACCACCAACCATCATTTGGTAGTTGACATTTCAAGATAGATATCCCATAATCATATCAAACAGAATCCATTATGTTTCCCTCAAAATCAAACTATCTTCCTATTTCTCTTGTTTCTGTCATGAGTGTCACTATGCTTCTCTTAACCCATATTTGTAACATAGGTGTCCTCCTTGATTCTTTTGTCTTTTTAATATGTGTCACTCTCCATCTCGCTAGTCCATCTATTGACAAATGTGTTGATTTTATTCAGGAGTATGCTGTAAATGTGTAAGAATTAGCCCTCTGGGTAAAAAATGTATGTGTGACACACTTTTAAGTTTAATCTACATATTAACTATTTTTCTTTTACTTTCTGAAATCTCAAAATGAGCAAAATGATAAATAAGTCCTTGATTTGTAACATTTGCAAATTTGTCTGCTATAAATGCTTACACTGAAAATTTAACAGTCAGTTCTTATGAGCTGTCTACAGAACACCCCAATCATATCTATACAGTCATATCACTCCCTCTCTCCCTAGTCTGAGAAGTCCTTATCATTTCTCAGTTGTATTATTGCAATAGCCTCCTAATTGGTTTCTCTACCTCAAAATTTAATCTTTCATATACCATTATACTGTTATTGCTAAAGTTCACATCTGACCATATCATTCCACTATGCAAGATGCTTCAGTTGTGTCCTATCACCTCCAAAATAAAATATAAATTCCTCTGTTTAGCATTTAAAGTTTTTTACTATCTGATACTAACCTATCTTTCCAAAGTTATTGCATGTTAATCCCCTTCACACATCCTGTGGTCCATCCAAATTGACCTACTTGCTACCCTTGACATAAACCATTGCATCTCCCGTGTTTACAACATAATCATTCAACAAGTATTAAATCCCTATATAGGCAAGGAATATCCCATATATGAGGGATACAAGTATCTAGAATGAAACAATATCTAATTGTGTTTAGCTTGCATTCTTTTCAAGAAATGTACTTCTTTCTCATCTCTACTTCTTGGATTGTTAAGCCTCTTTTGGAAAGTTCAGTTCAGTCACTACCTTTCCTCATCTTCCTGGTTCCTAGTGCCTCCTTCACAAATTTGCCTTATGTTTGCTTCACATATATTTTGTTTCTACTTGCATGCATGCATCCATTCCCAAATTGAATGGAAAGTTCTGTCAGGGTTTTGTTGTTCAGTATTTCAGTTATGTCTTCATGACCCTGTGGTCCATAGCATGCCAGGCCCTTCTGTTCTCCACCGTCTCTGGAAGTCTGTCCAAGTAACGCTGTCCATGGGGTTTTCTCGGCAAGGACATTGGAGGAGGTTGCTATTTTCTTCTTCAGTGGGTCACCTTTTGTCATAACACTACTTTTATCTGTCTATCTTGGATATCCCTGTATGGCATAGCTCATAGTTTCATACAAACCCTTCCACTATGACAAGGCAGTGATCCAGGAGGGACAGGGACCATTATATTTTAGCTTTTTTATCCCCAGAGTCTAGCACAGTGCCTGGCACATACTAGTCATGATAAATGTTTTACGACTAGTTGATAACGATATTCATATTACCTACCCAGCAGGCTTGGGAAGGCCTGCACAATCTATAGCCAGGCAAGGAATTTCAGGTGTTTCATGAAAACTACATTTTTTCACAGGCTGGGAAGTGCTTGGGGGAAAAGTGCACTGAAAATTAGGGACTCCACTAATTGTTGATATAGGATCAAGTGAGGTGATATATGTAAAGTGCTTTTTAAAGTTAAAATCTATATCATTATCCGTTATTTCTGTGTGGTTATTTGACATAACAGACATTATTTGGGGTACATATGATGACAAAAAGAAGTAGGTCATGTGTACACAGAAGAACAACCATAGTACTATATTTGAATCAAAATTTTAAACCAAGAGAAAAGTCTCCAATGTATTGGATAGATATTCCTTAGACCATTAATGAAAGGACATGGGAAGGATTTGCAGAGGAATAGAAGGCATAGGTTGGGTTGTGGCATCCATGTTCCTCATAGAAGAAAATAGTAATATGTGGATTAGATTACTGATTTATGAATTATCAAAGTAAACATTATTATTAAAACTCATCTCCTATCTTCTATTAAGTAATTATTCTGCTATGTAACTCAGCTAATTTGATGAACTAAGTAAAGTTAAGGTGTTAATGCCAGATCAAGGAATCATTTATTAAGCCCTTATGGTGTGCCAAGCATTATGCTAAGCTAGGTATACAGAGAAAGATTAAAAAAAAAAGACAGTAATAGCCCTGCTCTCAAGAAGCTTATAATTTAATGGAGGAGACAACATTAAATTAAAGAGGGACATACAAGAAACATGCAGAGCAGAAGAATGGGAACTTTAGATAGAAAGCTTCCAGTGTCTGGGAGAACTTGTAATGGCCTTTTGCCAAATGTGGTATTTTACCTGAATCTTAAAGGAGGCCAAGGATTTACAGAGGCAAACATGAGGACAAAGAGTATCTCAGACCAGGAGAGAGTCAGTGCAAAGCATAGAGAGAGGAGAAAACTATCACATTTTTGAAACAGTAATTAGAATGATATCAATAAAATATAAAATATATGAAGGGAAGTCAAATGTGAGTATACTACAAATGAAGGAAGTGCTAGGTTGTAAAGAGCCTTCATTGTCGGTAAGAGGACTTCATTTTGATGCTGGAGGCAAAAGTGAGTCACTGGGGTTCACTGAATAGAAGAGTTAAATGATCATACATACAATTTAGGACAATCACTTTTCCAGCTCTGTGAAGGATAGATCATAGCGGGGAGATGTTTTCTCCTAGAAAAAGCCAACCTCTCCATATACCTCTGATTTTCTCCTCTCATGTTCAGACACATTGACCACCCCCCCCCCTTCCCACCTCCCCACTTCCATATCTCCATAGTCATTTGGTCATTTGAATATTCAGTCTCTCCTCATCTACTGGCTCCTCCTTTGCTGCCTACAAATATAACCATTTCTCCTTCATCCTCAGAAAAAACTTTCACTTAATCTAGCCATTCTTTCTATTCTAGATGCCCCTACTTACTTACCTCTCATTCTCTTCTAAATCTTCTGCATTATGGCCTACAGTCTCATCATTCCACTGGAACTATGCCTTCCAAATTACCAAAAATCTCAATTGCCAGTTTCAGTGGCACACTCTGCCCCCACATCATCATTCCTTTTGACCTGTATGCATCATTTGACACTGTTGGTCACCTTTTCACCCTCTGTATTCTCCTAATTCTTCTACTACTGCTATTTAACCAGCCTTCTTGTCTGGATCTGTGTCCATTTCTTCTCCACTAAGTATAGGTGTACACAAGGTCTCTGTCTTAGACCCTTTTCTTTTCTGTATGGTATCTTATGGCTTCAATTATCATCTCTGTGCTAAAGATTTCCTCATCTTTATATATAAAATCCTAGTTTTTTGATGATCTTTGCCATACTTCTAGCACCAAGGCTCATAGCCTGAGTGTGATCCTTAACCCCTCAATTGCACTCATCTCATGTATTCAATATTTTGCTGCCTCTTGTTTCTACCTCCATAACTTCCCTACTCAAAGGAGAAAATATTGAAAACTTTGCCCTTTGAAAATCTTAAAATTCTTTTTAGTGCTATAAACTACAATGAAGGAAAAGATAGGAAGAATTATATGAGAATAGTTTGCGATGAGGAGAAAAAGCAGGCAAAGGAACACTTTATGAACAGTTTCGATTGATTTTGGACAAACATAAAATATGGCCTAAACTGAGAAAATTAGGAGGAGGAAGCAACAAAGTATATCTTGAATAGCTCTTTAGTGAATGGGATAGAGACTCAATTAGATAGGAGTGGAAGGAATGTCATGATGACATGATGGCCCATTAGATCAGATAACATAAAATTTTAGTGCACTCCATCTGTCTTCTCATCACAATCCTAATTCATTCATGCCCTTTCACTTTGGGCAACTCTTCCTAATATTTTCCCATAAATCTTTCCACATGTAGAGAAGTTTTCCTCCGGATGTTTTGACAGTACATGGATTCTAGTTGAATAGAGCTAGTAGAACTCTACCTCTAGGAGAGCTGGTTCATTCCTTGCATTTGTCATATAACCCATCCACCTGCTTTTCTGATTATAAAACTGAAAGGCTATGCTAAACAAGAATTTCCATTTTATTCACAGGACTTTAATGCTTTAACCTAAAGGAGTGAATAATTTGGTACAAATACTGTGCTAGATGCAGTAAGTTCTTTTCTAGTATCCTACAAATCATACCACATAGATGTTTGCCTATATGTAAGCATCACCCTGTATATAGTTGTAAAAATAAAAAAAATATATATGTGGTTCCAAAGTACCAGAGAACAATAAGACAATGTGTGTGCAGAAAAAATGGTTTTGTCATATAGATTAGAGATTTGTCTGTGTAACAAAAGCTTTGAATAGGAAAATTGTATTACTAGAATATTTCAGTACCTAGATTGCAAGGTAAAAATGTTAGAAATTAGAAACTTATTTTGCTAGAAATGTTTCTTAACTATTTATAGCTTTACTATATGACATATACTCAAATGGAATATTCTCTCTGTCTCTCTCTGTCAGTCTCTCTGTCTGTCTGTCTCTCTCTCTGTCTCTCTCTCTCTCTCTCTAGATATATATATAATAGAACCCAATGAGCTTTATTGCCTATAATATTATTATATTCTTTCTTCTAGAATGAATTCATGTGCCTATGTGTATTACAGAGAAATTTATAGAAAAATTAATCATCCATGTCAATTTTTATGTATCCAATTTTATATATCCAATGCCAATTTTTATATAAAATACATGTGTGTATATATGTATTTGTGTGTATATGTGCATATATAAAAATAATGAATCTTGGAGACCTGCCACTCCCATTGACTCCTCCCTAAATCTCTGATCTAATTGTGATTATACCTAGCAAAGCAGAGGAACATATAAAGCCAACCCACATTCAACGATGGTGTACTGGAAAACAGTACACTAGTAACTATATATATACACATACACACACACATATATATATATATATACACACATTATATATGCATATATGTATATATATATATACATATATAGTAACTATAGCTGAAGTCATCTGTCAAAAGCTTTCTCCTCAAATACCCAGACCTTACTCAAACTCTGATCACTTGCTAAGCTAAAATGATATCAAGCCCCATCACAAGATACCAGATATCAAAAAATGATAGTATCTTGAATCACAGATTTTTAAAGGATCTTAGAAAATATCTAGTCTCAATAATATCTAAAGCAGGGATCTTGTGCTTCCCAGAGTTGAAAATCTAGTCTTTCTCTGAAGACCTTTGGGAAAGGGAAACTCTTCTTCCAGAGGTAACTCGTTTCATTTTCACAATTCTAATTGTTTTTTCCTTATACCGTGCTGCGCTACATCACTTTGTAAAGCTATGTCTAGTGATTCTAATTTTGCTCTGCTGAACCAATTTTGACCAAATTCAGTCGACCTTCCATCAGATGTTTAAAGGTTACAATCATTGCCATGTCTCAATCATCTGTTGTCCAAATTAAACCTTTTTTTTCTAATCCTTGTATGGAGAGGCATTATGTATAACACTTTCTTTTACTCCGCAGCTTACACTGGTGCTGATGGTGCATTTCCCATCTCGGTGGGTGTAATGTTGAGGCACTTCACTAATGTCCTTGTTCTCTTATCAATGCTCTCGAGTTTCTTGATGCCTTCCCTAATATATGTTTCCCACAGTGACTATAACAATGTAAACAAAAAGGACAACCACATTAAAACTTGAACACCGCACCCCAAAGCATTAACCATCTTTATGTTATCAGAACCATTCCATCTGTTTCTTTATTCAAGTCAATGATTAAAATATTTAATCTAAAGGGAGATGAAGAAAATGAGGTGGCTATTATAGACCAGCCTTTTGGAAAGATCTTTTGTAAAATGTAAAGAGTGAGAAGGGAAAGTGAACAAGGGGAGGGATAGAGGGAACAAGTATTTATGAAGTGCCAACTATGTGTCATGCACTGTGTTGAACATTTTACATATATCTCATTTTATCCTGACAAAAACCCTGGAAAGTCGGTGCTATTATGATTTCCAATTGACTGTTGAGGAAACTGAAGTAGACAGAAATGAAATGACTTGTCCAGGGTAACACAGCTAGTAAGATCAGATTTGAACTCAAATCTCCTTGACTCTAGGACCAGCTCTTATCTACTATGACTCCTACTTGCATCTAAGGAGGCAGGAGAAAATATCTCTGAAATCTGTCAAGCATATTTGAATATATATTGGAATTTATTCCATTTATGATTATCATCCTTCTTGTAACTGCTAGTGTAGCTGTTGATAATGAAGTTGAAGCATGCATTGCCAGAGCTAGCTGTAATGCCAATGCAGCCACTATGAATATGCATGCATATTTCCAGGGTAAATTCACAAAATGTAATAAAGTCACTTCCCCAAGGCAAAACCAAAATATTCATTTGAGGCATCATTAGAATACCAGGAAGTAAGATTTATCAATAATCCAGGGAGTGCTGACATCTTAAACCTTCTTTCTGACCTCCCCACCAAAACAAGTTTCCCTAGACAAATTCCTCCCTCTTCCCACTCACAGCTTGCTTCTCTCTCTCTCTCTCTCTCTCTCTCTCTCTTCTTCTCTTTCTCTCGTCCTTGAACAAGCTTTTCCTAGTCTGAACTCCATGTGACCTAGGGTCCATGTGACCCAGGCTCCATGTGATCACATGCTCCATGTGTTTGGCCTATTAATGGGTGGCAAAGATCTTTCATGTCCATTACACAGGCCTGTGGGCCTATAATCTGCATAGCACTATAAAAGGGATAACACAAAATAAACACATAAAACATTATCTTCAGGTGGGGACTTGGGCATAAATGAGACCCAAAATCCCTTGGAAAAAGGGGCAAAGCTCATCTTCTGAAACTATTTCCTGCTGAGATTAGACATAGAGTTGTCCTTGCCTTGGCAGGCCCCATTCTTGGCAGGCCTTAGCTCAGTTCCTTAGCTGGTATTCGGAGTTTTGTCAGTGTCAGGACCAGGGGTGATATGTTGTAGTCTTGGACAAAGGGTGACCTCCAGATTAAGCAGTCAGTCATCTACAAGTGGAGGGCACTAAGTCTACAGGAGATGAATCTAGCAACCTGGTTAAGCAAACAAAGGCCAAAATAAGAAGACAATAACCAGAAGCAGGGCAAATATAGCATCAGCTTCTGCAGTTCATGAACCCACTAGAACTGCATTAATTACTATCTTCCTTACTACAAATTGGTATCTCCTCTTAGACAAATTTAAAGTCATACCTCTCAATATATCTCTTGCAATGATTTATTCAGGAACAGGTGCAATTACTACTGTATATTCTTTCTTAGATAATTTCCAAGTTTTCATCACTAGTTTAACTTCTCTGACTAGTATTTCAGGCCCTACTAGTTCTGTGATGGTAATAGCGGCTCCATGTTTAAACTTTTCAGGGTTTCTATATAAGATGAAGGATTCCACCCCAGTATCTGTTTAATGCCCTAGTTACAGTGGTTGATCCATTTTCCCAATAGACAGTTAAACTAATAAGGTGTCTGTATTCCCATATTTAATCTGAGCTAGGACATGGCCAATTTTTTATTCTTCCTGAAGGTGTGATGGACTTGAATACAACGATTCAGGATGATTTATAGGGGCAGCTCTTATTTCCCTATTCCATCTAATATTAAATTCCTTTTCTGTGCACATCTTATAGAGTTCTTCAGTTGAAATACCATCTATTCTTCCATAATCTATCCCTGCTCTCAATAAAGCAGCAAACATTTCTCTCCTTGTTAATGTATTCTGACTTTGAATCCGCTGGCTATTTTCTCTTCTTGACTGAGAAAATCTATCTTTGCTCCATTCCTCTAAGTCACCTAACTGCGTGATCTTATCTAGCACCTCTGAAAGAGGGTGCCTTATTTCTTCAATGAGTAGAGTCAAAATTATGTGTATATAAGCAGGAGGAGTAGTCTTCACTATTATATTTCTATGAGACACTGTCAAAGGAGTGCTGTGATATGCATCTATATCTCCAATCATGGGTGCAGTTTTCATTACCTCTTCCTTTGGCTCTCTCATACAGTCTCTAAGTGAATACCAGGATCTGTCTCCACTCAACCACATGGAGTCTGTGGGAAACTGTTTACTGCATCCCTCAGCAGCTAAAGCTAACAAATTATTTCCATTGTTACCTTCTTGAATATGGTAATCCCTAAAAGCTTTTTGTACAAAAGTCTTTTGACTAATACCTATAAATTTCAAATAATCTATGTTATCTATCTATTTATCTTTTGCCCACTTATCACTGATTATAACCATCCTAGATACTGGTGATTCTCCAATTTTTGGAGTGAATTGATTCAAAACATCTATGACCTCAAATTGAGTAAAATTCTCAGTTACTGTAGCACCAATGCAATATTCATAGCTCCTGTAGCAGTCATGAATATCCTAATTCAATTCTGAATCATGACATACAACAAATTCTCCACATGGAAGGCAGAACCAAAACATTTATTCAGACACCAAAAAGTCAAATCCATCACAGTAACAAAAATCTATGGACAACACCTTCCTTCTGCTACATATCCCACAAACCAACTCCCTTAAGCAAATCACAAGTAGACTCTTTTAAACAAAATCACAAACAAGTTCTCTCACTCACACTAGCTAACTGCATCCTTCCTAGGTCTGACTGCTCTCTGACCAATTTCCTCTAGGTCCTGCTTTAGCGTGGCCTCTTCCTGTCCCACCCCTTCAGTAAGCTCCTCCTACAACAGACTCCATGTGACTCACATTTATGTGACTCAGTCTTCCATGTGACTTAAGCAGGTCACAAGGGCCTATTAATGAATAGGAAAAGTCTTCCCATATAAATTACTATTATGATTACTTCCTTAAACTCTGCATACCCCCCCATCCCCTGGTTCTCTTCCATCCTTCCTAGTATTGGATGAATGTCTGCATTCCTAGAAGGCTCTTCATCTAAATTGATGTCATTTTCCTCCCAAGTGTCCTCCTCCCAGGTGTCTGGGTCCCAATCAGACCCTGCATATGTAGGGGTTGTATGCACTTTTCCCTTGTTAATATTTCCTTTCTTTTTCTGAGTTAAACTCACAGCTATCTTTTCTGTTACCACCTGAAACTTTCTAGATTGCTCTTCTAAGGGAAAGTTCTGATGCTGTAGCAAAGAAAGCTTCTTGTGCCAATCAGCTAGCTCCTTTTTCAGTTGAACCTTTTCCTCCAGCAATTTATCTTTACAGTTACATATAATATGATAACTTGTTGACAATGCCCATCCTCTTCTACATACCTCTGCCATTTCTTTACCTGGTTCTACTGATATTCCTTGCAAACATCTTTCTAAATCTACGGGTTCTCCCTTCTGTCACTTGCATTGCCAGTTTTCACAAAGTCCTGTGCTTTTGCTCATTCTCTCACCAGGGAGGAATAAGGTTAATCCTCCCATCCTGGGATACTCATTTCCTTCACCAGAACCTTCCTGTCTCCAAGTAGAGGTTTTATATTTTGCAACTCCACCCTCATCACCATCTATAATGCCAATGTGATAACCATAGTGGCCACTATGAATATGCATGCATATTTCCAGGGTAAATTCACAAAATATAATAAACTCTTCCCCAAAGGCAAAACCAAAATATTTATTTGGGACTTCATTAGAATACCAAGAGGTAAGAATTAACAGGGTACTTATCACTAATCCAGGGAGTGCCAACATCTTAAACTTTCATTCTGTCAGACCTCCCATCAAAACAAGTTCCCCTAGACATAGTCCTCCCTCTGCCCACTCACAGTTTGTTTCTCTTTCTCTTCTAGTTCTCTCTCTCCTCTCTCTCTCTCTCTCTCTCTCTCTCTCTCTCTCTCTCTCTCTCTCTCTCTCTCCCTCTCTCTCTCTCTCTCCTCTTTGGGCAAGCTCCTTCCAGTCTAAGCTCCATGTGACCCAGGCTCCATGTGACCCAGGCTCCATGTGACCACAGGTTCCATGTAATCACAGGCTCCACACGTTAGACCTATTAATGAGTGGGAAAGATCTTTATAGTCTATTAATATCACACTAGTTCAGTATTTAGGAGGCCCTGAGAGAAAGCATGGGAGAGAAGAAGTATTAGAATGGTTACCAAACTGAAGGTCTACTACGTTATGCTGGCCTAATTGTTGCATGCCTGTGAAACATGGACATCTACAAACACCATGCCAGAAACCTGAATTGCCTCCATTTGAATTATCTTAGGAAGATACTAAAGATCACCTAGAAGGATAAGGTACCAAACACTGAGGTCCTTACTCAACTAAATTTCCAAGCATTCAAACTCTGTTTCAGAGAGTGCAATTCCAATGGGCTGGCCATGTTGTTTGAATGCAAAATATATACTCACCAAAAAGACTATTTTATGGAGAACTCACACAGGGCAAGCTTTCACATGGTGATCAGAAGAAATGATACAAGAACACTGTAAAGATCTCTCCTAAGAACTTTGGAGTTCATTATGTCACATGGAGACACTGGCACAAGATTGTTCAGCATGGTGTGCCCCTATCAGAGAAGGTACTGCTGTATGAGCAAAGAAGAATTGAAACAGCTCAAAGGAAGCACGGTATGGGCAACTTTAGAATATCCACCCCAAATCATTACATAGAATATTTGTGCTTGACCTGTGGTAGAGCATTCTGAGCTTGTATTGGCCTAATTAGTCACAATCGGACACATTAAAACTTGTCTATAGCTTAGTTGATGTCATTTTGATTTTCTTTGAGAACAAAGGACAACAGTCAACCTTTATTGTGCATTTAAAAACTACGCCCAAGAATATCAACAATTGGTCCACGAATGGCAGCATAACAGTGCATGCCAAAGTAATGTAGATCTGGGATTTGGGCAAGGACTGAACAGATGCTTTGATCTAGATGGATAGCATTATATAAAAGCAAAGAGAGGAAACTTTTTATGAAAAAAACTTTTTTTCTTTTGGTAAAGCATGTGAAAGGGTTTTTATCTAAGAAAATGTGAATGGCCATGGAGTGGGAGGTGTGAGGAAAGACAAGAATGTTTGGAAAACTACTCTCACTAGAGGGATAGTGTTTTAGTTATTTTTATTCAGTTCTTTCAGTTATGTCCTATTCTTTGTGACACCACTTTGGGTTTTCTTGGCAAAGACCCTGGAGTTTTTGACCACTTCCTTCTCTAGCTCATTTTATGGATAAGGAAATTGAAGCAAAAACAGGGTGAAGTGACTTGCCCAGGGTCACACAGTAAGCGTCTGAGGCCAGATTTTAACTCAGAAAGATGAGCCTTCCTGACTCCTGATCCACTGCTCTATCCAATGTGACATTTATCTGTCCTACAGAAACAATGAGGGAGGTGTAAAAGCATTCTATTACTATAGTGAGGGCCCTCTTGAGGTTATGTAACTTAAATTTGTAGTGGACTCAATCAGCCTGACTTCATAATTTTCTCGAATTCTTTTCAGCAACATCTAAAATGAATGAAAATAGTGGAGAGTGAGAATATTCTAGGGTTGATATTTTGCACATCATGATAAGCTAAACGACTATTGGCAAGAAATTTGAGAAGAGGGGTTAGTTTAGACTTGAACTAGTTCAGCAACAGGGAAGGAGACTGTATTTGGTGTTGGAGTCATGTTTATAAGGGAAGGCACTGAAGTGTTGAAGGAATGGAGGTTACAATGCTTAAAAACCCCGGTGAATTGTTAAAATGGAAGAAACTCCAGGTCAAAAAGGGCAACCATGAATGAAGAAGAGTCTGATCACAGTTTACAATGATTCTAAATGCATTTATTGCTTGACAAGGAGCTTGCAAGCTGGCACAGTGAGACAATGCTTACATCTGTTCAAAGGGGAATGGGAAAAAGATGAGGTGCTTATGAAAGTCAGACAAGAATCCTGGATCCAGGAAGAAGATATCTGCATATACAGTAAATCAGAAAGCAGGATGTTTGCTTCTCTTTAAATAAGCCAAGAAGGGGGCGGGGGGAAGTGGTGCTGAGCCAAGATGGTGTAGAAAGATGGACCTATTGTAGCTCTCCCTCGAAAGTCCATAAAATACTTCTAAAAAATGACTAAAACAATTCTAGAGCAACAGAAGCCACAAAACAAAAGACTGAAAGAGATTTCCAGTCCAAGAAAGCCTGGAAGGCCAACAAGAAGGGTCTATTACACTGGGCTCAGAGTGGAGCACAGCCCATTCTTGACTGCACCACAGGGACTGGACTGGAACAGGCTTCAGGGCACAGAATCTTGGGTAGCAACTGTGGTTCCCAAATTCCTCAAAGCACAAATGCCAAAGACAGCTTCAAATGTCAATGAGAAACCACTTTTACCTGGGTGAGAAGGGACTATAGAGGGTAACTTTCTTGGTGAACAGGTATTTTCTTCCCTATATTCAGATGAGGAAGAACAATGCTTACCATAAGAGGCCTCCAAAATAAATATGCAATGGTCTTAGGTCATAGAAGAGCTCAAAAAGAATTTTGAAAATCAAGTAAGAGAGATGGAAGAAAATTTGGGAAGAGAAATGAGAGCAATGCAAGAAAATCATGAAAAACAAGTGAACACCTTGCTAAAGGAGACCCAAAAAAGTGCTGAAGAAAATAAAACCTTTAAAAATAGACTAACTCAAATGGCAAAAGAGGTCCAAAAAGCCATTAAAGAGTAATATACTTTAAAAAGCAGAATTAACCAAATTGGAAAAGGAGGTTCAAAAGCTCACTGAAGAAAATAGTTCTTTAAAAATTAGAATGGAGCAGAAGAAAGCTAATTTCTTTATGAGAAACCAAGAAATTGCAAAACAAAGACAAAAGAGTGAAAACATTGAAGATAATGTGAAATACCTCATTGGAAAAACAACTGACCTAGAGAATAGGTAAGGAGAGAAAATTTTGAAATTATGGGGCTACATGAAAGCCATGATGAAAAAAGGAGCCTAGACATCAGCTTTTATGAAATTATCAAGGAAAACTGCCCTCATATTCTAGAATAAGAGGGTTTTATATATATATATATATATATATATATATATATATATATATGTATATATATATATTTAGGTTTGAGGTAAGTCAGCATTTTTTTTTTAATTTTTAAATTTATTTATTTAACTTTTAACATTCATTTTCACAAAATTTTGGGATCCAAATTTTCTTCCCATTTGTCCCCTCCCCCACCCCAATACACCAAGCATTCTAATTTTCCCTATCACCAGTCTGTCTTCTCTTCTATCATCCCTCCCTTCCCTTGTCCCCATCTTCTCTTGTCCTGTAAGGCCAGATAACTTTCTATATGCCACTACCTGTATTTCTTATTTCCTAGTATCAAGATCAGTACTCAGCATTTGTTCCTATAACTTTGAGTTCCAACTTCTCTTCATCCCTCCCTCTCCATCCATTCCCTTTGGGAAAGCAAACAATTCAATATAGACCACATCTGCGTAGTTTTGCAAATGGCTTCCATAATAGTCATGTTGTGTAAGACTAACTGTATTTCCCTCCATCCTATCCTGCCCCCCATTGCTGCTATTCTCTCTTTTGATCCTGTCCCTCCCAAAGTGTTGACTTCAAATTGCTCCCTCCTCCCATTGCCCTCCCTTCCATCATCCTCCCCACCCTGCTTATCCCCTTCTCCCCAACTTTCCTGTATTGTAAAATAGCTTTTCATACCAAAATGAGTGAGCATTTTATTCCTTCCTTTAGTCGAATGTGATGAGAGTGAACTTGTTTTTCTCTCACCTTCTCTCTTTTTCCCTCCACTAAAAAGTCTTTTGCTTACCTCTTTTATGAGAGATAATTTGCCCCATTCCATTTCTCCCTTTCTCCTCCCAATATATTTCTCTCTCACAGCTTAATTTCATTTTTTTAAGATATGATCCCATCCTATTCACTTCATTCTGTGCTCTCTGTCGCTCTGTGTGTGTGTGTGTGTTTGTGTGTGTGTAATCCACCAACTACTCAGACACTGAAAAGTTTCAAGAGTTACAAATATTGTCTTTCCATGTAGGAATGTAAGCAGTTCAACTTTGGTAAGTCCCTTATGACTTGTCTTTGCTGTTTACCTTTTCATGTTTCTCTTCATTCTTGTGTTTGAAGGTCAAATTTTCTTTTCAGCTCTGGTCTTTTCATCAAGAATGCTTGAAAGTCCTCGATTTCACTGAAAGACCACTTTCCCCCCTGAAGTAATATATTCAGTTTTGCTGGGTAAGTGATTCTTGGTTTGAGTCCTAGTTCCTTTGACTTCTGGAATATCCTATTCCATGCCCTTTGATCCCTTAATACAGAAGCTGCTAGATCTTGTGTTATGCTGATTGTATTTCCATAATGCTAGAATTGTTTCTTTCTAGCTGCTTGCAATATTTTTTCCTTGACCAGGGAACTCTGGAATTTGGCCACAATGTTCCTAGAAGTTTCTCTTTTTGGATCTCTTTCAGGCGATGATTGGGGGATTCCTTCAATACTTACCCTCTGGTTCTAGAATATCAGGGCAGTTTTCCTCGATAATTTCATGGAAGATGATGTCTAGGCTGTTTTTCTGATCATGGCTTTCAGGTGGTCCCATAATTTTAAAATTATCTCTCCTGGATCTATTTTCCAGGTCAGTTGTTTTTCCAATGAGATATTTCACATTATCTTCCATTTTTTCATTCTTTTGGTTTTGTTTTGTGATTTCTTGGTTTCTCATAAAGTTATTAGCCTCCATCTGTTTCATTCTAATTTTGAGAGAACTATTTTCTTTAGTGAGATTTTGAAACTCTTTTTCCATTTGCCTAATTTTGCTTTTTAAAGTCTTCTTCTCCTCATTTGCTTTTTGAACCTCTTTTGTTAATTGAGTTAGCCTATTTTTCAAGGTGTTATTTTCTTCAGCATTTTTTGCGTCTCCTTTAGAAAGGTATTGACCTGTTTCATGCTTTTCTTGCATCTCTCTCATTTCTCTTCCCAGTTTTTCCTCTACCTGTCTAACTTGATTTTAAAAATCTTTTTTGAGTTCTTCTATGGCCTGAGCCCATTGAATATTTATTTTGGATGTTTGGGATACAGAAGCCTTGACTTCTATGTCTTTCCCTGATGGTAAGCATTGTTCTTCCTCATCTGAAAGGATGGGAGGCATTATTTGTTCACCAAGAAAGCAACCTTCTATGGTCTTATTTTTTTCCCCCCTTTTCTGGGCATTTTCCCAGCCAGTTACTTGACTTCTGAGTTTCCTCTCCATACCCATCTCTCCTCCAGCTAGAGCTTAGTGGCTGAGTTTCATATGCTGCTTCCTAGCCCCAGGGCTTTCATTGGGGGGTGGGGTTGCTTTTTAGTGGGAGATTAAATTCAGGTCCTCAGGTGGGGGTAGGGCTGCTATTCAGTGTGAGATCAAGTTCAGCTGTTTGGCTTGGGGCAGGGCCATCTCATAGGGCTCAGATTTCTCAGGGGTTTTATGTGGAGACCTTCAACAGTGGATCCAGGCTCCTGTCTGCTTTGGGAGCCCCCGTCTGCTGCTGCCTCTGCTGCTGTCTCCCAAGGGGCCCTGAGTTATGGGGATACCCCATTCCCTCAATAAGCAGAAAAGACCCTGTCATTGACCTTTGGCGCCTGTGGGTGGAGGGATTTGTGTGGTCACTGGAGATTCTGCCCCTGAAGTCTGCTCAGATCTGGTCCCATTGGTGCTGTGCAGCAAAGGCAGGGCTGGGCTCTGCTCTGGGTCAGGTGTGTGATGGAACTTTCATGTCAGTTTTTCAGGTCTCTCTGGAATAGATATCTCCTCCACTCCATTGTTCTGTGGATTCTGCTGCTCCAGAATTTGTTGGGAGTTCTTCTTTACAGGTATTTTATGGGCTGTGGATTAGGATCTGCTATATATGTATCTTTCTACTCCACCATCTTGGCTCCTTGGGTAAAATAAATATTGAAAGAATTTACCTTCACCTCCTGAAAGAGATTCTTAAAGAAAAACTCCTCAGGAATATTGTACTCAAAATCCAGAGTTTCCAATTCAAGGAGAAAATATTGCCAGCAGCCAGAATTTGGGTATTGTGGAAATACAATTAGGATAACACAAGATTTAGCACCTTTTACATTAAGGGATCAAAGGGCTTGGAATATGATATTCCAGAAGGAAAAGGAACTAGGATTAAAACCAAGAATCACCTACCCAGCAAAACTGAGTATAATTCTTCAGGGGAGAAAATGGTCATTCAATGAAAAAGAAGACTTTCAAGCATTTTTGATGAAAAGACCAGAGCTGAATAGAAAATCCACCTTTCAAATACAAGAATCAAGAGAAACATGGAAAGGTAAACAGGAAAGAGAAATCATAAGGGAGTTACTAATGTTGAACTGCTTACATTTCCTCATGGAAAGATAATAATGTAAGTCTTGAAGCTTTTCTCAGTATTTAGGTTGTTTGAGTGATTAGATACATGTAGACAAAGGCCACAAGGTGAGTTGAATGAAAAATAACTGGGTTACATGTTCATTAGTTCATTATCTAAAAACAAAATTCATGGGTAAAAGAGGAATATATTAGGAGGAGAAAGGGAGAAATGGAATGGGGCAAATTATCTCTCATAAAAGGGGCAAAAAAAGCTTTTTCAATGGAGGGGAAAATGGGAGAGGTGAGAGGGAAAAAGTGAAACTTACTCTCATTACATTTGGTTTCAGGAGTGAATAACATGCTCACTCAATTTGGTCTGAAAATCTATCTTACAGGAAAGTAAGGGAGGAGGGGATAACCAGGATGTGGGGGAGATGATACAAGGGAGGGAAAACTGGAGGAGGGAGTAATTAGAAGTAAGCACTTTTGGGAAGGGACAAGGTCAAAAGAGAGAATAGAATACATGGCAGGGCAGGATAGGATGGAGGAAAATAAAATCTTTCCCAGTATGACTGTTATGGACATCTTTTACATAACTGCACATATATAGCCCATATAGAATTACTGAGATGTTGGAACTCAAAGTTTCAGGAAAGAATGTTGAGAATTGTTTTTGCATGCAACTGGGAAATAAAAAATACAGGATAATGGGGTATAGAAATCTATCTTGTACTACAAGAAAAGAAAGAAGATGGGGATAGGGGAAAGGAGTGGTGTGATAGAAGGGAGGGCAGATTGAGGGAAAGGTTAATCAGAATCCACAGTGTCTTGACGTGGGTGGAGGGGAGAGATGGGGAGAAAATTCTCAACTTAAAATCTTATGGAAATGAATGTAGAAAACTAAAAACAAATAAATTTTTAAAAAAGTAAATGTCAGGAACTCAGATGTCTACTTCCCTTTAGATTAGTTAGAAATCAAGATGTTTGCTTTTCTTTCTGTGTTGTTTAAGGCCAGTTTCAGCAGTTGCAGGAATCTCCGAGTTCAGCTTAAGTTTACTTCATAAAAGATCAGTGCTACGTCAAGCAGCCCAAAGCATCGGAAGTCCTCTTGAATGGCATGTTTTAGTGCTACTCTCTTATCTGACTCCCCTGTGAAAAATGGAAGCTCTCTGGCATATTTGTGTGCTTAGTAAAAGCATTGCAATGCTCATGTACACACAGTGAAGAAAAATAACTGGGTTACATGTTCATTAGGAAAAGGTGGAATGACAAATGATTAGAAGCAAATGAGAGAATTTCAGAATGTATTAGCATGGAAATAGAATAGGGAAAAGAGATCATGAAGGCCATTTAGTGTATTCCCCTCATTTTAGAGATGGGGAAACTGAATCCCTGAAACATTAAGTGACACATCGGGATTCAAACCCAGGTCCTCCGACTCAAGATCATTCATTCTTTTCACTGTATCTCACTGCTTTGATTCACAAGGTTCACTTGAGAATCTGTGTAAAATACCTTGTAAATTGCTATCAAAGCACAAACTATTATGCCATATTAATAATACCGTTGTTTTGTGGGGTGTTTTTTTTTTTTGACCCAGATCTATGATTTTATTGGCATAAGAAACTCTCAGTGAAGAAATCATCTTGACTAATGTGAAACTGCATGTGTTTTTCAGAACATAGTTTTACAGAATTGCTTAGGGTACTAAGAAAATAAATTGCTCCCCCAGTGTTGCACAGTCAATATCTTTTAAGGTTGTGCCTCGAACCCAGGCCTTCTGGAAGCAGAGGCCATCTCTCAATGTCTCTCACATAATTATTTACATTTTCTAATTGAAGAGACAATGAGATATAGTGGAAAGAACATTGAAAAAAAATACGTTTGGTTCAACACTAACTGTGTGATCTTGAGCAAGGCTTAAATTTCCTTATCTGTAAATGTAATGTAGCAGCTGTATGATTCTCTTTCCCTGCCACTCCCTCCCTTCCTGAAATTATGTGAACGTTTGCTAGTTTTTGTTTTAAGCCATGTTGGAAATCTTTCTCAAGTGCAATAGACTATTGGCTTGGTAAATAAATATAACATAATTGCCACAACTAATCCTTCTCTGATGATTTAAGATCTTACAGCACCTCAGGATAATCATTAGGAAAATCATTCCTCCACTGCAGATGCTACTGATATAAGAAATACTGGACTGACTGTATCTGTACTAATGTGAGAACATTTTCTAAAAGTTGTTTTGTTTACTAAATCAATGATATCAGATTATTTTCTTACAAAACACTCCTGAAACCAGAATAAAGAAAAAATAATAAATCTTAGATAACCAAATTTTTAGTAACACTTTCTTATGCAGTTCTAAATTCTTAAGATAATTCATCAGACCCTCTAAGTTACCTATACATTGAACAAATGTGGGTCTAAGTTGTGACTCTCTCAACATTATTATAGAGAATTATTAAAAATCCTTAAAAAAATTAAAATTTGCTTCGTTACAGGCACATTTGCATGTGACAAGCTAAACACTGGAAACATGACAAAAGATAAAACTGGTCCCTGCTTTCAAGAAACTCATATTCTAATGGAGAGGGCGACACGTAAATAAGTAAGATACCTATAAGTAATATAAAGAGGAGATTGGAAGTAATGCATTCTACTACTGAGTACTCAGATATGCTACTTGCCTCAGAAGATCTACACCGGTCCCAATCCTAGGCAAATCTAAGAATCAGATGGCATATTAGTCTATAGGCAAGTCATACTTCATTTTGAGAAAATTAAATTTAAGAAAAATAAAAAACCCCAAACACCATTATGCCTTAGTTTCTGCCTTAATATTATAGAACAATTTATTTCATTTACAATGAAAATAGTAGCATCATCATCAGTGTATCTTGTTAAGTAAAAGAAAGCAACCTTTATAGTAGGAACTCTTTAATCTACCTATTATAGAAATCACTTTCATTACATCCTTCTTTCTATTCAAGAGAGTAGATTAGCATAAGTCCCTTTGGACCACCTATTAATGCCATTCCATGAACCATTTAAATGCAGTTTTAAATTTAATCTCTCCTCCCTCCTCTGTATCTACTTCCAAGAAAAAATAATTATTTTCTATCCTCATGGACATAAAGCACTTATAGGTCAATGAAATCCCTTTTTTTTTTCTAGGAGAAAAATAAACTGTGTCTCCACTGCAATGTCTTTTTAGTAATTAAGGTAATTAAGGGTTATGTTTTGGAATGGCCCTTCCAAAACTATAGTCTCCAAGGACCTCTGTTTGTGGTTGTGTTTGCAATTGCCAATTAGATAAAGACTATGTAATTTGAATTCATAAGCAATTATGCTTACAGGCATGCAACTACATTGAAATCCTTTCCTTAGCCCATGGCTGGGGACAGTCAAGCCTTCTTTTAAGATTGATGATATCTTTTCACTTTTACTATATAGAGTTATATTTCAACAGATACAATTTGACATATGGAATGAATATGGTAGGTTTGGCTGCATATTGAATGTTTATAAAAAACACTGAACTTAAACCCTAAAGATAAATAGGGAAAGAGAATAAAATATTCAATGTAGCTTAGTATGAGATAATGACTATTGTGAGGGTCCATGATTTCACTGATGTGAGCGAAACATTTCTGTGTTTTGGTAGTTGCTCTTTATGAGTTGTAGTGGCAAAAACAAGAATATTAACAAAAACACATCATCTTTTGACCAGTCACTTAGAGGTGAGACTCTTTTTTTTAAGGGATCCATGCTTCAAATGACAAGAGAATGAATCAATTAATAAGTTAGCCAGCTTTTATTAAATGCATAGTATTTGCCAGATACTATGAGAAGCACTAGGAATATAAAGGCAAAAACATGGTTTCTGCCTTCACAGAGTTCACATTCTAATTGGAATAAAACATACAAACCAATATGTACTTACTAGATAAATAGAGTTTAAATGGGAGGTAAACTCAAAGGGACATATAGGTATCTGAGATTCCCTTTGAGATTACCTCCCATTTAAACTCTATATATCTAAGTATGTTGTATTCCAATTAGAATGTGAACTCACATTGTGTTGGAATAGACTTTGAAAATGTAGGGAAGCTCCAGAATATTATTTTGGTGGAGGCTATGAGAAAACAATTATTGTATTAATAAATTAAGCAATACCTTAGTAAATTCAACTTTTAACTAATTTCCCATTTTACAAACTCTAAGTATGATTTCGAGAGTTTTTTGAAAATGTAGAATACACATTGCCTTACCTTTTAGTATCTTGTTAAGATACTAAAGGAAAAGAAACATAGTCACATTTATTTGGGTCTGAATTTTAATGTTTTTAAATCTGTAATCAATTTAATCAACACAAACTATTTTTTAAAAACATTTTTAAATGTTTTTCCTATATGATGTGAAGATACGTTAAACAAAGCATAAAACTAAGTTAATAATCTAGAAACTAAAAAGATTCTACCAAAAATATCAATTCATTTCTTTTCACTTGGAGTTGAAAGCTTTTGCTATCAAATTATCAAGTTCTAGCAGTCCTGTTGATCTCATATTTTTAAAATTGTGTCTAATCTTTTCTCAATTAGAATGTAGAACCATATTACATTCAAATGTAAGTTACTTGAAAGAAGGGACTGTTTCATTCCCAGAGCTTAGCATAGTACCTGGTGAATATTAAATATTTAATAAAACTTGGTGATTGAATGATTGATTGATTGTATTTCTCACATTTAATCATGAGAGGATAAAGTTATATTTGCCTCATGCCAAATATTTGGAAAAAATTTAACTGTTGGTATTTTGTTCATGTTTTCCAATGCCTGATTATTTGAAGGCATTTAGGCAAAATATCGTGATATTTTTATTTTATCAAGAATATGATATTCTTCATTGGCAACATTGGATTGTAGGTAGTTACATCATAAGTTTCTACTTTGCAACACATTCATTCCTATGAATATGAGGCACAAAATCCAGAATACACTCATTTCTATATTTTAAATCAGCAAAAATTAGATTATAAGATGATTTAATTAGGGAACCATCACCAGCATTATATGGCATCTTATTATCACAAAGTGCTTTCCAATGCATTTTCTCATTTGATCCTTACAACAGTCCTGTAAGTTATGTAGTGCAGGTTTCATTACCTAGAGAGGTGGAATTACTTGTTCAATATCACATAATGAGTAAAGAAGTAAATTAATCTGATTTCAGGTCAGTATCATTTCCCTTGTCATGTGTAGTAAGCAGTACTTTCCCTTAACATAGCATAAAAGAAGTAATTGTCTAAAAGAATGTAATTTAATCTTGCTGCTTAATTACTTTTTTAAAAAAAATCCTGCTTCAGTGAGGTTGTAATTCTTTTATTATTTGAATTCTAAGATCATTTGAATGAAAGAACAGCAAATTATTAACAACTATTAGAAGAATTTTCTACTTTTGCTTTAAATAAGAAATAAAGATTTCTGAGGTGGAATACCCAATATGGTGACTCAGAAAGAAGTGCTGTTTGATTGCATCATGGAAGAATATTTATTGGTACCATCATTCACAACTAAATCATTTGTTTGATTTTTCAAACAGTAATTTATCCCATTTTGACCATAGTTGTTATATTGATCTTTATTCTCTATTTTGGAAATCTGGAGGAAATATTATTTATGGCAGATAATATCAGGACTTAAAACTGGATCCTACTTTCATATAATCAAGGAATTGGTAGATTTAAATCTTTGGAAGACACTTTGACTTTTGCAAATATTTTGAAGTGAATGAATTACAACAATTTATTTTTATTAAAAATAATAATAGATACAATATATACCAATGCAGATAATAAAGTTACTTCAGAAGAATGAAATCCTAAAAAGAAAAGAGTAATTGTTCTATGTGCTTTAATACTTCCCTTTTCAACACCAACAATGATAATCCTTTTACTCTAATATGAGGGAGTTTTGTGGGAGAGCAAGTTCAACTCATCTCAAATGTCCATGTGATCTTATCAATTCAAAGGTTTCCTACCATGCTGAAGAATGCAGCTACCCATGCAACCATGCATCCATCTGGGCTACTTTCTTGGCACAAAAAGTTTTCCAGAGGGCAATTGTTCCACTCAGCATGCTAGAAACCTCATGCAAGAGAACTACTACCCCTTCTTACTTCTCTTTTCTGTCGCACAATTATTTGATGTGCAATTGTCTTCCTCATGTTTTTCAGTATTCTTGTTGATTACATTTTACAGCCAGTTTACATACACTCAATCCCTTTCTGCTGTAGTTTGTATGATTTCTGGTTTTTTGAACATAGTGGTGTTCCGTTCTGGGTCTCATTGTCATTTGTTTTTGTTCAGTCATTTTCAGTCAAATCTGACTTTTCATGACACCTTTTGTGGTTTTTGTGACAAAAATATTGGAATGGTTTGCCATTTCCTTCTCTATTTCATTTTATAGATGAGGAAACTGAGGCAAAGAGGATTAAGTAACTTGTCCTTGGTAACACAGCTAGTAAGTGTCTCAGACTGGATTTGAACTCAGGTCTTCCTGACTCCATGCCTAGCTGTGCCACTGTGCTACCTAGCTGTCCTAGCACCAGTGAAATATCTGTATTAAAAAGAAGTAGCCCTTTTTTTGTCTGAAGAAGTTTGAAGTCAGTAAAAGAGATTTGCAATTTCCTGAAAACACTATTATCCTTTTAAAATTCTAAGTGCAAATTGGTTTCTTTTTCTACTTTCATTCCAAGATATAGATTAACTTTAAGCATCTTAAAGATAAGATTTCACCATCCACTCAGATAGATACACTATAGTCTTTTGTAGCATATCAATCTGAGTCCCTGGTGAAATCTGGAGAATAGACAGTCTTCAATTACTCGATCTTTCCTCTGTGAATAGACAAATCAAATTTCTTTGAATAATTATAGGACTTTTCCATGAGACTCTGCAGAGTCATGAGACTTGATGTAATAAACATAATGTCACATGCAAACAGGAGCATCTGGAATGCATTACAATCCACAAGGATCTCTTCAGCATCATCTCCGTGCTGGATCTCCTCAATCACATTTTGGTGAATACTTGGGGGAACATACACCTCTCTATTTTATGCTTCACTGCATGTTCATCATCAAAGGGCCACTGAACATGGCTATGTTTGTTGTGATAACTTCTAAGAAATTTTGAATGGTGTAGATATAGGGATGGGGAACAACTGGTTATAAAAAAGTCTGTAAGGCAGTATTTGTTCTACTATGTAGTATTACTCATTCAATTTTTACAATCAGGAAACAACAAAAACAATGGAATCTTATTTTTTATACATTTTATCGGTTTTACAATGAGAAAGATGTGGTCCCTTGTTGACAAATTCTTGTGAAAGCCTCATTCTTGCTCCTATTACTGTCATCAGGGATGCTCTCAAATTTTTTTAAATGGCTGGGAAAATGGGTATATGGATTGAGAAGATCTAAGATTTTCTTTTTTTTTCATGCTCTTGGTATCTTCTCTTTCAGATATTCAGATATTTCAGACATTCCTTAAAAATAATCCTTCAGTATCTTCACAATCATAATACAATTACATTAAGTAATAATAATAATAATAAACAGTAGCATTTATATAGCACTTTAAAGTTTTCAAAGTACTTTACATACGTTATCTCATTTATTCCTCACAACAACCCTGGGAAGTAGGTGCTAATATTATATCCATTTCACTGAGACAGGTAGAGGATAAATGACTTGCTCTGGTTCATTCAGCTAGTAAGAGTCTAGGCAGGTCTCAAATTCAAGTGTCCCTGATTTCACACCCAATGCTATTTCAATCTGTACTACCCAGCTACTTCTTCTCAGTATATAATTAATCCCAATTCAGTTGTTCTCCTTTCGAGTATCTGAAAGACTGACTGAGGGTTTAGGTTTAACTTGTAGTGAGCCCGTTGTTCTTGATAGAAAAAGACAGTTTATTGTAACAATTTTGTACAAATATTTTTCATTTATCTTTTATTTGTATTTTTCTTTGCATTTTCATCCTTGACTGCACTTGGGATGTCTTTATCTAGTTACATATTGTACCAAGCTTGCTTTGAACTGATTTTACCCTTCACTTCCTCTCTTTGTTTTGTGAGACTATACTGCTAATTATCATCCATCATCCTTCATCATTAGATGTTATAAATGAGTTTGTAGCCTAACCTGTTGGTAGCTGGCCTTCTCCATTTGTCAAGTAAGTGAAAAGCTGACTAAGGTGATTTCTGGGTTCTTTTTGGAATTCTTCTTGTTGCAATTAATTTACCTAGTTTTAAACTTCCAGGTGAAACTGTGGTAGTTGAATATCAGTATCATTTCTTTTGTCTATTTCCTATTTTAAAAGATTTCAGTAACTTGTATAAATCATTCATGTTTATGTTTATTTATCCTAATAATCTTTAAGATTACAGAAAGATGTCATTCTAGTCCAATAGTCTCTTTCTGAGGCAAGCAGAATGACCAAACTCATGACCCTAATTTCCTACTCCCTTCCTGACATGAATAAATATCTCCTTTGGGGAGAGTTATTTGAGATTCCAGAGATATCTGTTTATTTCTTTTTCAAGTCACACATAGACAAATGCATGTGGATATATGCATAACCTCATTGGCAACACACATGCTATACAAAAATATGACTCAGAAGTCCCCGAGGGAGAATAAACATAGCATCTCAGTGGAAATTTTATAGGCACTTTCCTAAAAATAACTACTCTTTAATTGTCTGTGAAAAGTCTGTGCAAAAAAGAATAACATAGTCATTGTAGGGGCAAAAAAGAAATAAAATCCAAACAAATGTCTTTCCTAATAGTTTAAGCTATTGCTGATGTCTATATTTTAATGTGAATTATAATCTTTGGATAATGATTTTGTAGATTTCTGAAGTCATGAACATTTCTACTTGCAACTTCTCATGCGAAATGAATACGCAAATATTGTTAAGATGATTGTCTACTGAGTTAATTTTGCTTAAAAAGCACATTAACATTGTTAACATAATAGGACTAATCAGAACTAGTTCTAAAAAATATAACAACAAAGGTAAATATTAAAAGAAATACAAGCAATTTGAAGGAAGAAAGAGAGGAAGGAAGAAAGTAGGAAGGAAGAAAGAAAGTAGGAAAGAAGGAAAGAAAAAAATACTTATGAAACATGTGGTTCTTATGTTCCAAGAACTGTGTAAAATACTGGAGATACAAAAAGAAAAAGAAGACAGTTTTTTTCTTTTGGAGGAACTTATATTCTCATTAGATGAAAGAATCTATTATATATTAGCAAAACTCTTTATGTTAACTGTTGGATGACCTATGTATTTTGCAATATCAATCACAAATTACTAGGGAACTGGTGTGAATCAATAGTCACCAGCTCTGAATTATACATATGTTTTCCATCCCTATATTCTATACTCTGACTATGCATATGTAGTTTAATGCCAAAATTCAGAGGTTTTAAGGTTGCACACCAATGCAAATATAAAAAGGTGCTCAGTGAATTTTTTTCCATTTCTATTTTACCCTCTGGTTCTGGAATATCAGGGCAGTATTACTTCATAATTTCTTGGAAAATGATGTCTAAGCTCTTTTTTGATCATGATTTTCAGGTAGACCAATAATTTTTAAATTATCTCTCCTGGACCTGTTTTCCAGGTCAGTTGTTTTTTCAGTGAAATATTTCACCTTGTCCTCTATTTTTTCACTCTTTTGGTTTCCTTTTATAATTGCTTGGTTTCTCATAAAGTCATTAGCTTCTATCTGCTCCATTCTAATTTTTAAAGAACTATTTTCTTCAGCAAACTTTTGATTTCCACTTGTCCAATTCTGCTTTGTAAAGCATTCTTCTCCTCTTTGGCTTTTTGGACCTCTTTTGCCATTTGGATTAATCTATTTTAAAGGTGTTATTTTCTTCAGCATTTTTTCATGTCTCCTTTAGCAAGTTGTTGACTCTCTTTTCATGTTTTTCTTGCATTGCTCTCATTTCTCTTCCCAATTTTTCCTCCACCTCTTTTACCTGATTTTCTAAGTCCTTTTTGAGCTCTTCCATGTCCTTAGATGATTGCATATTTATTTTGGAGGTTTGGGATTTAGAAGCCTTGGCTTTGATGTCTCTCTCTGATGGTATGCTTTCTTCCTTCTCATCTGAAAGAAGGGAAGAAAATACCTTTTCACCAAGAAAGTAACCTTCTATAGTCTTCTTTATTCCCCTTTTTTGGGCATTTTCCCAGTCAGTTACTTGACTTTTGAGTCATTTGTCAAGTGGAGGGTATACTGTAGGGACATGTAAGTTCTCAGTTCCTCCTAGGTGGCACAATCAAGGGAGAGGAGTTTGCTCCTCTCTTGGCCTGTGCTCTTGTCCATGAGCAACCAGAAGCATTCTTTTCAGCTCAGGATCTGCGAGTAAGGTTCCCTCTCCACCATCCCCCCCAGCTCCACCATGCCAGGGCTCCTCCTCCTCCCAGGACTGCCACTCAGGGCTGAGATCCAGATCATCTCTATTTTTCCAGGGTCTTTGAGGCAATGGCTCCAAAGATGGAAGCTGCTGTGGCACTGATGGCTACCATCCTGAGGCCAGGGCTTGGGCTGGATCCATACCTCCTCATCCAGGTGAAAGAGTTTTCTTACTCACCTTTGAAGCTGTCTTTTGTGTTTGTGGGTTGAGATATCTGGATACTGCAGTTGCTAGCCAAGATTCTGTGCCCTGAAGCCTACTCCAGTGCAATTCCTGTTCTGCCATGTGAGCTAAGGCTGGGATGCCCACAGGCTGTATTGGACTGGAAATCTCTTTCTTTCTGTCATTTTATGGCTCATGCTGCTTTAGAATTTGTTTAAACTCATTTATTACAGGTATTTTGTAGGCTAGGTCCATCCTTCTACTCTGCCATCTTGGCTCCACACCTTCAATTCTTTCAGTTTTTAAAAGGGAGAAGAAAATGCAGCCTGAAAACCATAGGCCAAAAAGCATGGCTTAAGTTCATGTACTAAGATAGGTGAAACATTGTTAAAGAATAAGTTAGAGATCATCTGAAAAAGAGAAATTGATCAGTAATTCTCACTGGTATGCCTTGTTCAAGGTCATGACAGAATGACATGTCCTTTTCCAACAGTAATTAGATTGATATATGAAAGGAATGATGTAGATACAATCAATCTAATTTTAACAACACATCTGGCAAAGGCACTCATACTATTCTATTATCTACATGAAGGAGAAATGCAGGCCAAAGAGTTGAACAGTTTAATGTACTTGCAACTGCATCATCCAAGTACTAGTCATTAATAGGTCAATGGCAACTTGGAGGAATTTCTATATTAGAAGACTTCAGGGAACAGTGATTATTCCTGTGCTATTTAACTCCCCTCCCACACATTAATGTAAAGACTTAAAGTTTAGAGATGATTATAACTTTAATGCAGCAAAGTACATGAAATAATGTGAGGTCCAAAACAGTCCAGTCTACAATAAAAGAAATGAAGGCAAAGCTCTGAGTAAAATAGCACCTTATTTGAAGGTACATGGGCCCCTCTAAAGAAGTGCATCTCAGATCTTCCTCACTATCTGAGATACCTCCTTCCTCCAGGGTCTTGGTTTTATAGTGCTTAATACCTAGATGATACAGAAATATTGGTTAATAAATCTTGACTCAGATTTTCCACAAGGGTCTACATATAATGCAGAATCCTATTGGTTGGTAAAGGACCTGAAGAGCCAACTTTGACAAACTTTTCTTGATCTTTCTGGAAGTCCTACTGAACCAACAATAGATTTATGGGCTAGGCTGATAAACAGATGTCTAAACGTTGCCTATCACTGATGCCCGCCCCAAAATGGGCAGATGGGCTGGCAGAAAGGCAGGCCACAAATGAGCAAACAGGGTCACTTATCGGCCAAATGCTCATGTCTATCTCCCCATGTTTGGCAATAGAGGAATGGCAAGTAATGGAGAGGCAATAGAAATAACTAAGGGACTTTCCATGCCATTGAGTCACCTCCATCAAGTTGAACTGGGTTACCAGAACAAGGCAAAAACAAGGACTACGTTCCTCTAGATAGCTTCCTATGATGAAGCACGTGAACTTACAAAGTGCTGTTCAAACGTCTGGGGCCTAACATATAGAATTTAGAATGCTTGTTCCTCTGGAATCATATTAAACTGATCAGTATTGATTGGGATAAAATAATGTTTAATTAAGTGTTTATCACAGTAATTAGGATCCATTTTTTACCAGGTTATGATTATATATTAAATATAAAAAGATAATTTGTAATGAGATTGATGTAGAGCGAACATGTCACAATTAACTGAAGAATGAAATGAAGATCCCATTGCAGTTACTGGTTGGAGTCACAAAAATATTGATTTGGTAGAACAAAATGTTCTTTATAGCTCTTTTAAAACAAGTCTCTCCCATCATTGCAGATCAAGGTCTTTTACGATTTCTTGGAAGGCATAACAATAAAAATAATCCTGTTCAATGACCTTCTTACAAGAGATACCAAGTGAAGTTCTATGAACTGTGATGGCTCCTCACTACTTGAAAGATCAAATGTAAAATCCCTTGTTTTAAAAACCCTTCATAAACATGTCCCTTTCTGCCTTTGCTGTCTTCTTATAACTTAGTACCCTTCATACACATTGTGATCCAATGACACTGGTCTTCTTTCTATTTCTCACTTAAATATTCCATCTCTATACTCAGTATTTTTCTCAGCTGTCTATTATGTCTGAAACATCCTCTTTCCTAATCTCTACCTGCTAGATTCCCTGGCCTCCTAATCTCAACTAATGTCCTCCCTTATGCAAGAAACCCTATTTAACTGAGATGCTTGAGAGTAGGTTATCTATATCTATATACTTTCTTTGTATTTCTAATTCCATAAACAGTATTTAGGCAATATCATTATTTTCTTATATTAGCATGAACTAATTAACTCTGATTATTTGTCTTTTATTTAGAGTAGTTTATAGTTGCACCAATAATACTCATATGTTTATCCTGACAGAACAACTTTCTGATATATTATCCATTTTGTCAGTGAATTCAGTCAGTCAATAAGCATTTATTAAGTACCTACTATGTGCTAGGTGCTGTGTTAAGTGTGAGGTATGCATAGAAATGCAAAATGAAGTCCCTGCTCATGTAGTCTAAACAGGGAAATAACTGTAATCAATCACCTATAAAGAAAATATATTGAGGATAAATTGAGGCTATACTCAAAAGTAGTATTTCCACCATCCTGACAGATATAAATCTTTACGATTTGGCAACGAGAGTTCTTGAGAATTCCTGAAATCACAATTTATTGCATTCATAACATTTATGCTTTTAAATAATGCGTGATCATAACAATAAATAGTGAATCTTTTTCTGGGAAAAAGTTACACTAATCTTTTCAGAGGTTTTTTGTAAAAATATATTAAATAAAAACATGGTTTATTATTATTTTAAATCAATATTGCACAATGATGAGTTCAAACACAAGCAGTAAATACTGTTTTCTGCCTTTATCTTTTTAAAAAAAATATTTATAATATTCTTGATACTCTTTTATTCATCATTACAGGTATTTAAGAAAATTAGAAATTATGAACAATTATAAAATGTAGTGAATATTCAAACCCTGGGAAACACCAATAAACCTCAATGGGAAGTATTTGTATATTATAAATGCAGATCTTCTAGCATGGTTAATAGCACCACTCAAAAATCACATGTTGAAATTGACAATTTGAGAATTTATTTTATTTCCAAAACTTCTTATTTCTTAGAAAACCATTCATATGATTTGTATAAAGTATATTGTACATATATGCTTATTAATAGCAATGGGTAGAAAAAGTTTTAAACACATAAAGAATGAAGGTAATTACAACAAATAAAATAGATGCCTTTGATTACATGAAACTGAAAAGCTTCTGAGCAGACAAAATTAATGCACCTAGAAAATAAAACAATAAGGATAGAATGGAAAAATATTTTTATTAAATTTCTCTGATAAGGATTTCAAATCCAAGATACTCAAATAATTAATAAATATATGACTAATTCCCCAATTGATAAATTGTAAAATGTTATGACCAAAGAGTTCTTAAAAGAACTGTAAAACATTCATAACCATATGAAAGAATGCTCTGAATCACTAATAATAAGAGAAATGTAAAATAAAACAACTCTGAAGTTTTACCACAGGCTCTGCAAAACTGGTAAAGATTACACAAAATGTCAGTAGTCAATATTGGAGGAGTTTCAGGATGACAGGTATCCTAATGCATTATTGATGTAACTGTGAATTGGTATAATCATTTTTGAAAACAATTAGAATTATGCAAAATGACTAAAATGTCCATGCTTTTTGAATCAGACATCCTATTATTAAGTTTATAAGCCAAATAAGCCATTGGTAAGAAGAAATTTCCATATGTATCAAAACATTTTTAGCAGCACTATTTGCAGTAGCAGAGAATTGAAAACAAAGTACATGCCCATTTATTGGGGAATGTCTAAACAAATTGTAGTACATGAATGTAGTGGAATATCACAATGTTGTAAGAAATGATGAATGTGATATACAAAATGGAGCGTAGAAAATTGCCATGAGCTGATGCAGAGAGAGGTAAGCAGAGCCAGGAAGACAATATACACAATGATTACAACACAAAAAAGAAAGAACATAAAAAAAATCAAAAATGAATATGGAAAAATTATAAAGATTAAGCATAATTTTAAAGAAAAGATATGAGAAGATGATTTCAACTTACTTCTTCATAGAGAGGGGAGGTCCACATATATTTCCACCTTGCACATTTGGGACTTTTCCAACGTATTAATTTATTTTGCTCATATATCCCTCTTATTTTTCTTTTTTTGTCTTTAAAAAATACAATCTGTTGCATGGGATGTGTCTTTTGGAGGCGTGCGGGAAAGACGCTGAGGATACTTTTACTAGACCATAAAGACACTGTTTGTACTGGGAAAGCCATCTAGGTAGTGAGTATTAAGTTTGGGCAAAATAAGTGAGTTCTAACAACCCTTGCTCACTTCCCCTGCCTTTACTTCTTCTGTAAGTGAGGGCATATCTCAGAATCTATTTTGTACTGTGAATACATAATTGAAAAAAATTTTTTCTTCTGTTCCCTTTCATTTAAGTTATATAACCTAATTTCTCCCCTATTTTTATTTTTGATTTTCTCCTTTTTGAAGGATGGGGCTTTTTATTTTGTAATTTTTCTTCCTTCCATGGTTATTTCTCTCTTTCAGAAATCTGTTGCATTACTATGACAAACAGAAATATGAAATGCTGTATTTCTTGCCATTAAATGGGATTCAGGTATCTATGATTTGTATATAACTCAAATTTTTTTTTTCCATTGCTAATGATTTTTCTATTTGCTTCCCAGTCTTTGTATCTTCTTTCCTGGAAGGCTGTTTTTATGGTTGCTATTACGGATTCCACTTCCTTTCTTCCAGATCTATATGGCCTTTTAGAATCTAAGGTTTTCCTCTATTTCTGTTTTCTGCCTAGTCAAATCCCCTTTGAACTCTTCATTGTACTTTTAAGGTGAATAAGTTCTTTCTCACATGCCATAATGGGTAACTAGGTGTGACTGTTTTTGTACTTAAAATCATACTATTTGCCTTTTATTTCTTATGATTAAATGCTAAAGTCTTGGGTTGAAGTGTTGGTCAGAGAACAACTTCAAACATAATATTCTCAAGATATATTTTCTGGATGCTTCTACCTAATGCCTTGAACTATTCTGAAACATTCAAAGATTGCACCTATATGAGGAAAACAAAGTGGAAAATTGAGACAAAGCACAAGTCAATTTAGGGTTTAAAAATAATTTTTTGCTTGGCATATTTTGATAATGAAGGCATGACATTTTCTGTTTGTTTCTGCTCTTGAATCATTGCTTTATTTAGTCAGTTCACTTTTTGTGTGAAGACACAGAGAAAATATTTGTATAAGAAGTAGCTGACATGCCTCCCTGTTATGGAAAGAATCAAGTTCACAAGTTTGTCCTACTGCTTTTATGCTAATATATAATTTATTAGTAATACCTTATTATGCCAATGCTCAGACCTTTTTGCAAAAGCTGAATAGTTGTTCTTTTGATAGAATATAAATAGGGCCTTCAATTCAATACTTTATGAAAAGATAAAATGGTGTCCAGTCAAGATCTACAAATTACATGGTTTTTTTAATGCCAAGTTTCCTCATTTTACAAATGTCCAGAGTACAGTATATATTCCAAGTATCACCAACTGAAATTTCTCTTTACAGATACTTCCTTAAAAATGCAAAGTGGTTTAAATATCATAGCTAATTTTATTTTCAAATTTTAGGGAATAATACCTTTCATACTTTTTGTTAAGTAACTTCTTCAAAGACTTCTTTTGAAAGGCCTAAAGGGAGTATAACCCGATAGTAGTGGTCTTTATTTTACTCCTACTTTTTTTTGCTCTTTCAATTTCTTCTTCATTTTTTATGACAAATTGATGTTCCTTTAATGTATGTGCTATTTGGGACATTGTCTTAGTGTTCAATCTATACAAGTACATCCCCCCTACTTTTTCACAATTTTAAGGGTCAAGAAGTTAATGAGAGACCTCTGCATGGTTCCTTTTTTTTCAGAAAACATTTCTGTAGAATAATTTTCAATTCTATGTTCTAAACTCCTTAAGTATAAAAATGGTCAGCAGGGCATCTATTTCTGCTCCTAGAGCTTCAATTTCTGAACTTTTCTTTTTTTTACAGAAATGGAAAAGGAGAGACCCCCATGGAATCTTATCAAAACACTATGGAGTGCTCAAATGCCTCTTATTACTGGTATTAAGAAAATGAAAAATTAGTCACTGCATTTTTCACTGGGAAATGTTTCAAATCACACAGGGAGAGTTTCCTCTGAGTGTAGCTAAGGAAAAAGTAGGACTAAAGGCAAAGAAAATTGAGAAGGGATTTTTCAAACAGTATTTCATGAAAGTATGGGAACTTATACTGCACTAAGTTGAGAAATAAGTTTCTATGTGCAAAGATAATAATGTCAAGCATTTTTTAGTAAAAAAGTTAAATGAAGAACTGGAATAGCTTATGCAAATCAGCTTATCTAATTTTGGCTTTTAAAATCCCTAAAATATTCAGTTAACAGAGGCAAAAGGTTTTTTTTAGTAAAAACTTTGACATAAATATTATGTTTGATAATTGAATTATCTATTTGCTTTGCTAGTTTTAAAAACTAGACTGAAGGGGATACAGTTATAGTCCCGCACCCTACTGTAGAATTTCATTTATATTACTCTATGTCTACCAGAGCAAAGTCAAATGCAGATTTCAGAAAATTATTTGGATAATTTATACTAAAATTCCCAACTCAAGGAAAAATGTTTTATTTATAATTCCTCTCCCAGAAACCAGTGAAAATGTAGTAGCTGAGAGTTGGTGAACTTTGGCATTCAATCTTTGCCAGCTTTCCCTGTTTGTGCCAGGAAACAAGACAAAATCCCACCTTGTAGGATGAGAAAAAGACCACAAACTTGACCTTGAAGACATGGAAAACAACAACAGAGACTGGATTCAGGACAATGTTCCGGCCTGTTTCTTTAGGCTAAACTTTTCCACTGTGTTTATGTTTCTTTGAGAAGCAGAATTCCCTTTTAATTGATCTAATCTACTCTTTCCCTTCATCTGTTCTTCCCATGGAAGGTGAAGTGAGTCAATCCATAACCATTTATTAAGTGCCTACTGTTAAGTGCCAGATACTGTGTGCTAAATGCTGAGCATACAAATACAAGAAAGAAAGATAGTCCCTGCCTCAAGGAGTATACAATCATTAAGAGAAATTACATTTCTCTATTAGGAGAAAAACAACATACAAATGAAACTGAATGTAGGTGGTGGAAGGGATTTGAGAGAGCTGAGAAAAGTATTTGATGCAGAGGCATGCTGAAAAAGTTGGAGGAATCCCAAACCAGCTCAGCCAGATGAGAAATGGACTGAGCTCTGTCCTGAAGTGGAAGTTATGAAGTCCAAAGCTTCACCCTACAATCAGAGGGACAGAAGGTGGTGGTAAAGTAGAGTCCTAAGACTGATGGAATCATGAAAAATGGTGGGAATTTCCCTTAAAATTTTTGGGGCCTTGTGGAAAAGTCAAAACAGTCCCAAAGTAGAGTAGCCAGGTGAGAAATGAGATGTTCTGAGCTATGCTTCCATCATAAATGGAGGTAGAATGCAAAGGAATGCAGCAATACTATTTCTTCTTCCTCTGGTTATAAAAGAGAGCCTTACAATCGGACCTGTTAGATATTATATGTTATTAAGTGATATTGACTTAGATTTTGTCCTTATTTCTGTGAAAGTGTATTCAAGGTTGGATAGCCAATAGAATAGAAGCCAATCCTGCTTCCTTGAACCTGTGTAAAAAGACTAGGCAAGGAGTGAGAACAAACCTCAAAAGTAGTCACTTTTAGTTAGTGAGGTTCTTATAAACCTCATTTGAATTTTACCAGTGTAAACTATGTAAGGGTTTAAACCCCTTAGTTAAATATTAGAGTTCACAAAAGGGAGAAAGAAAACATTTATTGGTGAGAATATAATTATTAATAACCAATGATTTGGGGAGACTCAAATTTCCTTTTTTTTTCTTTTATCCTAATTTCAAGACTTCAGTCTCTAAAGTTGAGCTAATCTTCTACTCTATCCAGACTCCACTCGGGTGGGGAAGCCATTATGCTTGGCTCAGTTTTGGTGGTATAATTATAATTCAAAATGGGGAGATCTTTCTCATTCATTAATAGGTCCATGTGACCTGCCTGGATCATGAGTCTGAGTCTCATGGAGCCTTTGGAGTTTGCTGAATGGGTGGAATAGCAAGAGGCAGAGTTAGAGCAGAGTTTAGAGGAAGTCAGTCTTGAGAGCAATCAGAACCAGGAAAGATGTAGGTGGCTGGCTCAGATGAGTGAATTTGTGCTTTTTTGTGATTTTGATTAAGGGAGGACTGCTTGTGATTTCTTTAATGGAGATGGCTTGTGGGAACCTTAGCAGAGGGAAAACTTGAATATGGTGTTGTTCTCTGCATTGTTATTGCGTATAGATTTTTGTTTGCTGTAATGTATTTGGCTTTCCAGTGTCTGAATAAATGTTTTGGTTCTGCCTTCCATGTGGAGAGTCTGTGGTATTTCACAATTCAGAATTGTGTTGTGACATTCATGGATGACATAGGTACTGGTGGGAAATATTCTTCAAATATATTGTCCAAGGCTGGGCAATAATGAATAATGAAGAAGTACACGACATAATCAAAGTTCAGGTCTGGTCCTTCATTGTAATATTGATTCTTTCATTAATTTTTAATCAATCAGTTGTTTTCCACCCCTACGAGTTCACTCTTCTTCCAATAGGCATACAAGCCATGAACCTTCTGCCATTATTATCTTTGTTCTAAGAGAGAGATGGCCAGATTACCATACTTCTTTTAAGATGCTGGCATTATTTATAAAATAATTAAATCACTCAGAAATTACGTATCTCAAACCTTTTAAATGCCATATTGAGGCTCTATTCCATTCATGATTATGAGCGTTTTAACAGGAATCCCCAAAGTGAAGCAAGTGTTGTAATGGTACTATGTTTGCAAGGAAAATTTTATCCCTGAAGAGAAATGAGTTGAGTATTACCTCATGAAAGGAGCAGCGATAGATTATTTTTAATTAAAGAAGTTCCATTCCTCTGCAAGGAGAAGGGAATGACTTCTTCCAATTGCCCAAATTAATAAGTTCTCAGACTGTTTTGTGCTCCACCACAACTTGATGGGTTATGCATCATCAGCCAATTCATCTATCAATTAACATTTCTATGTAGTAGGTACTGTTGTAGGCAATGGAGTTATTGCATTAAATACTGGAAGGGATCTTAGAAGTTATCTAATTCAACTCTCAAATTTTGTAGATTAAGAAGTGAGTCACAAAGCTAATAAGTGTCAAAAACAAGACATTAAGGGGGGGGAAGATCTTACTGTTTCAAAAACAAGACCCTTTTCAATCAATCAATCAAAATACATTTATTGTGTGCTTCCCTTATGCCAGCCACTATGCTAAGCAGTAGGCATATAAAAAAAGATAAAAGCACTTTCTTTAAAAAAAATATTATTTCACTAAATATTTCCCAATTATATTTAAAAAAATGTTTCCACATTCATGTTTTAAAAATTTGAGTTCCGGAGGAGCCAAGATGGCAGAGTAGAAAGATTCACATATGCTAGCTCTGAACCCACAGCCCATAAATTACCTATAAAAAGAACTCCCAACGGGTTCTGGAGCAGTGGAAGCCATGCAGCAATGGAGTAGAGGAGATTTCTGTTCCAGAGAGCCCTGAAAAACTGACACCAAAGGTTCGTCGTGCACCAGACATGGAGCAGAGCCCAGCCCTGCCTTGGCCGCGTGGTACCAAGAGGAGCAGATCTGAGCAGGCTTCAGGGACGGAATCTCCAGCAGGCATGCAGGTCCCTCAATCCACAGGTGCTACAGGTCAGTGAGAGACCATATCTGGCTGGCTGAGAGGGTAGCAGGGTGTCTCTATAACTCAGGCCCCCTCGGGAAGCAGCAGTGGGGGAAGCAGGGGTCAGAGGCTCCTAAAGCAGCCAGGGCCCCACATCCATTATTGAAGGTCTCTGCATAAAACCCCTGAGGGAACAGAGCCCTGTGAGGCAGCCCTGCCCCCACCTGAGCACCTGAACTTAACCCCACTGAATAGCAGCCCCGCCCCCAGCTGAAAGCCCTGAGTATGGGAAGCAGCATTTGAATCTCAGACCCCAAGCACTAGTGAGGCGGGGGTGGAGAGGAATATCAGAAGTAAAGTAACTGGCTGGGAAAATGCCCAGAAAAGGGAAAAAAAATAAGACCATAGAAGGTTAATTCCTTGGTGAACAGATATTTTCTCCTTTCCCTTCAGATGAGGAAGAACAATGCTTGCCATCAGGGAAGACAGGGAAGTCAAAACCTCTATATCCCAAAGATCTGAAATAGATATCCAATGGGCTCAGGCTACGGAAGAGCTCAAAAAGGATTTTGAAAATCAAGTTAGACAGGTGAAGGAAAAGCTGGGAAGAGAAATGAGAGAGATCCAAGAAAAGCATGAAAAGTGGGTTAATACCTTGCTAAAGGAGACCCGAAAAAATGCTGAAGAAAATAACACCTTGAAAAATAGGCTCACTCAATTGGCAAAAGAGGTTCAAAAAGCCAATGAGGAGAAGAATGCTTTCAAAAGCAGAATTAGCCAAATGGAAAAAGAGGTTCAAAAGCTCACTGAAGAAAATAGTTCTCTCAAGATTAGAATAGAACAGATGGAGTCTAATGACTTTCTGAGAAACCAAGAAATCATAAAACAAAACCAAAAGAATAAAAAAATGGAAGAGAATGTGAAATATCTCATTGGAAAAACCACTGACCTGGAAAATAGATCCAGGAGAGACAATTTAAAAATTATGGGACTGGCTGAAAGCCATGATCAAAAAAAGAGCCTAGACATCATCTTTCATGAAATTATCAAGGAAAACTGCCCTGAGATTCTAGAACCAGAGGGCAAAATAAGTATTGAAGGAATCCATCGATCACCGCCTAAAAGAGATCCAAAAAGAGAAACTCCTAGGAACATTGTGGCCAAATTCCAGAATTCCCAGGTCAAGGAAAAAATATTGCAAGCAGCTAGAAAGAAACAATTCCAGTATTATGGAAATAAAATCAGGATAACTCAAGATCTAGCAGCTTCTACATTAAGGGATCAAGGGGCATGGAATAGGATATTCCAGAAGTCAAAGGAACTAGGACTCAAACCAAGAATCACCTACCCAGCAAAACTGAGTATAATACTTCAAGGGAAAATATGGTCTTTCAATGAATAGAGGACTTTCAAGCATTCTTGATGAAAAGACCAGAGCTGAAAAGAAAATTTGACTCTCAAGCAGAAGAATGAGAAGAAGCATGAAAAAGTAAACAGCAAAGAGAAGTCATAAGGGACTTACCAAAGGAAAACTGTTTACATTCCTACATGGAAAGATAATATTTGTAACTCTTAAAAACTTCAGTATCTGGGTAATTGGTGGGACCACACACACACACACACACATGCATGCACGCACACACACATGCACACACATACAGAGACAGAGAGCACAGAGTGAATTGAATAGGATGGGATCATATCATAAAATAATTAAGGTAAATGTATAAGAGAAATGTATTGGGAGGAGACAGGGTGAAATGGAATGGGGCAAACTATCTCTCATTCAAGTGGCAAGCAGGAGACTTTTTAGTAGAGGGGAAAAGAGGAGACCTGAGAAAAAAACATGAAGTTTACTCTCATCACATTCGACTAAAGGAAGGAATAAAAAGTACACTCTTTTTGGTATGAAAACCTCTCTTACAATACAGGAAAGTGGGGGAGAAGGAGATAAGCAGGTTGGAGGGGATGATGGAAGGGAGGGCAATGGGAGGAAGGAGCACTTGGGGAGGGACAGGATCAAAAGACAGAATAGAAACAATGGGGGGCAGGATACGATGGAGGGAAATATAGTCAGTCTTACACAACATGACTCTTATGGAAGTCATTTGCAAAACTACACAGATATGGCCTATATTGAATTGCCTGCCTTCCCAAAGAGAATAGGTGGGGAGGGAGGGATGGGGAGAAGTTGGAACTCAAAGTTTTAGGAACAACTATTGAGTATTGTTCTTGCTACTAGGAAGTAAGAAATACAGGTAATGGGGAATAGAGAGGTATCTGGCCCTACAGGACAAAAGAGAAGATGGGGACAAAAGAAGGGAGGGATGATAGAAGAGAGGGCAGATTGGTGATAGGGGAAATTAGAATGCTCGGTGTATTGGAGTGGGGGGAGGGGAGAAATGGGGAGAAAATTTGGAAGCCAAAACTTTGTGAAAATGAATGTAAAAAGGTAAATAAATAAATTTATATCAAAAAAAAATTGAGTTCCAAATTCTCTCCCTCCCACCCTTTTCCCACCCCTTGAGAAGGTGAACCATATGATATTGATTATACATGTGAAGTCATCCAAAACCTAAGGTCACTACGTGAGGTGAAGGTTCCAGGATCCAAATCTCTCAATTCACAGTATAATGTTTTTTCTACTAAACTGTTCTGACTTTTATCTTCTAAACTATCTGCCTAGAAAGCCTGAATGTACTTGCTAAACTGCCAAAATCCTTTCAGTATAATATTAAAAACTGAGTGCAATACAAATTGTATAAAATAACATATATATATATATATATATGTTTATTTATTTATTTTCTAGCTAAATGTAAAATTCTTAATAGAAGACCAATCTAATTCAGTGATTTTTAAGTATGTCATGGGTTCTTAGACATTTTTGTATGTTATGGATCTCTTTGACAGTCTGGTGCAACTTATAGACCCATTTTTGGAATAATATTTGATGTCTATATTCAAAATTGAATGAAATTCTAAATTTCAGTTGGATTAGTAAAAATAAAGATTTCTTTTTTTACCATCCAAATTCATGGAGCCCTATTAATCTATGGACCCCTGGTTAAAAACCTTTAAAGTATGCCCTACTGTTTCTCTTCAAAAATTTGCAAAAGTCTGAAGAGAGTTATGAATACATGTATATATTTCTTAATATAATTGAATATATGTAAAATAAACAATTATTTCTAATTACTCCAATAGTTTATCATTAAACAGGCTAAAATTATAACTTTCTTTCTCTCTTTGTGAAAGGAAATCTACTTCCAACCTTGTTCTTTCTAATAAGCCAATCTCCTGCTATACGTATATGTTTAAGATTCACTAGTAGAAAATTTAATAATCTCTCTCTTTCTCTCTCAATCCCTTTAATATATACAAAATATATGTATTTTATGTATGCATATATAATCACTGTCTATAAAAATTACCAACAGGACCGGAAAATTAAGTAGTCTTCATCATGACAAACTGCCTCTGGAATTCCTGTCTAATTCATTGAGATTTTATTTGGATAAAATTATTCCTCTAAAGTAAAATAAGCAAGTAGTATTTATATTCAAGGATCTTTTACATTTTGCCACAATTGTGACACATCATCTATCCTTTCTATCATTACAGCCAATGTAGATTAACAGAGCCAACAATTACCATGTGTCTGTCAAAAGGAAATGCTATTGGCAGAAGGAATATTTTGTCTCCTGGTAGGCCTGGGCATAAAGCCCTAGACTGTCCAGACCGGAATTAGAGACACTCGTGAGCCTAGTTCCCATGTCTGCAGGGCCATGACAGGTGCACTTGGCAAATTTTTCAATATGGGTAAGGATGGTCCCTGCCATTTCAAGTTATACATGAATTACTGATCTTGGCAATATCTGACTCTCAAGTGATAAACAAGCTTTGTTAGTGATAGAATCATAGATCATCTTCAGAAAGTATAATTTTACCCAATGGAATGGGAGTTCTAACCGTCTCAAGGTAAGACTTCTCAAGATAACATCTTTCATAAATATCTTCAGTTGCTTGTTTCTATTGACTCTAAAGCTAGTTACCCGTAGTCACTATGAAGTCTTCCAATTCTGTCAAAATCCAAGTAATTTCAGCTTCCTTTCCTCTTCCACATCTGATGTAAAATCATTCATCCTTTAGTGAATTGTAATCATTTCACCCCTTTTATTGGCAGACTCATAACCAGTTGGATCTTGCTCTCGGTTCCATCACTGAAAAGAAGTACTTTAAGAACTTTTAACATGGACATCCACTGCCGCTGAATCAAGCTCATGAGGTAGGTAGAAACCTAGTTTATGTGACTACCAAAAAATTTGGACTCAACTTTTTCTGATCTATAGAAAGCTGCTATCTTGATCTCTGTCCTGACCTCTTAGATTCCTGGTTCATTACCCATCCTTGTCCACTCACCTTTTTCTCAAATATCCAAATCTCAGAACTCTAGGTCTCTTCCTTTTGCTGGGATCCCTTTGCTAAAGGTTGCCTTCTTAAGCCAATAGAGAGTGTTCCTTTTTGGCACATTTTACTTGTATGTCAGGATTATTACTACTCTCATCTAAGATAATCCAAGTTGTAGTTAAATGTATTGTTCTGATTCCTCCTTCCTTCTCAAAGACAACCTAAGGCATCAGGTGGATTATGTCTTGATTTTCAAGTGAATTGGATTTTAAGTGATGCAAAGTCATCAGCCTCATTCTCTCCTCCAGAGTCATTTGGGAGTTAGTATAGTGGCAAGACACAGGAAAGGACTGCTACCCATGGCCTAGGATGCAGTGAGAGACCTTTGTTTTTCTAAGTTAAAAATCTTTCCCAAGGAGGGAGGAGCCAAGATGGTGGAGTAGAAAGACTCACGTATGCTAGCTCCGTACCCACAGCCCATATATTTCCTGCCAAAAGAACTCCCCACAAATTCTGGAGCACTGCAAGGCGTGCAGAAACATAGTGCAAAAGATATCTGTTCCAGAGAGCCCTGGAGAGCCATCCCCAGGGGTCCGTCATGCTCCGGACAGCAGAGCCCACCCCTGTGCTGCCCAGGAGGTGCGGCCCCAGAGGAGCAGATCCAAGCAGGCTTCAGAGACGGAATCTCTGGTGGCCAGAAAGGTCCCTCTGCCCACAGACGCTACAGGTCAGTGAGAGAGATGTCTGGGATGGCTGAGAGGGGAGCAGGGTGTCTCTGTGACTTGGGCCCCCTCGGGAGGTGGCAGCGGAGGGAATGGCAGAGGCAGTGGCAGAGGTAGAGGCAGAGGCAGCAGCAGAGGCAGCGGCCTGGGACTCCCATACCAGCAGGCAGAAGTTCAGGGCATAAACCCCCTGAAGGAACTGAGCCTGGGAGGAGGTATTGCCCCCACCCAAGCACCAGAACTTAAGCTCACATTGAATAGCAGCCACTCCCGCTGCTGAAAACCCATTGGAATCTTATGCCCCAAGCACTAGCTGGGAGGATTTAGGCAGGGGTGGACAGGAATCTCAGAAGTAAAGTAACTGGCTGGGAAAATGCCCAGAAAAGGGAAGAAAATAAAACTATATAAAGCTACTTTGATGGGGTACAGATGTTCCCACCTTTCAATTCTGATGATGAGGAACAATTCCTACCATCAGGGAAAGATGTGGAGGTCGGGGCCTCTCTATCCCAGACATCCCAGGTGGATGTCTGGTGGGCTCAGGCCATGGAAGAGCTCAAAAAGGATTTTGAAAAGCAAGTTAGACAGGTGGAGGAAAAACTGGGAAGAGACATGAGAGAGATGCAAGAAAAGCATGAAAAACGGGTCAATATCTTGGTAAAGGAGGCCCAAAAAAATGCTGAAGAAAATAACACCTTGAAAAATAGGCTCACTCAATTGGCAAAAGAGGTTCAAAAATCCAATGAGGAGAAGAATGCTTTCAAAAGCAGAATTAGCCAAATGGAAAAAGAGGTTCAAAAGCTCACTGAAGAAAATAGTTCTCTCAAGATTAGAATAGAACAGATGGAGTCTAATGACTTTCTGAGGAACCAAGAAATCATAAAACAAAACCAAAAGAATGAAAAAAATGGAAGAGAATGTGAAATATCTCATTGGAAAAACAACTGACCTGGAAAACAGATCCAGGAGAGACAATTTAAAAATTATGGGACTACCTGAAAGCCATGATCAAAAAAAGAACCTAGACATCATCTTTCATGAAATTATCAAGGAAAACTGCCCTGAGATTCTAGAACCAGAGGGCAAAATAAGTATTGAAGGAATCCATCAATCACCACCTGAAAGAGATCCAAAAAGACAAACTCCTAGGAACATTGTGGCCAAATTCCAGAGTTCCCAGGTAAGGAGAAAATATTGCAAGCAGCTAGAAAGAAACAATTCCAGTATTATGGAAATAAAATCAGGATAACTCAAGATCTAGCAGCTTCTACATTAAGGGATCAAGGGGCATGGAATAGGATATTCCAGAAGTCAAAGGAACTAGGACTCAAACCAAGAATCACCTACCCAGCAAAACTGAGCCTAATACTTCAGGGGGAAATATGGTCTTTCAATGAAGCAGAGGACTTTCAAGCATTCTTGATGAAAATACCAGAGCTGAAAAGAAAATTTGACTTTCAAACACAAGAATGAGAAGAAGCATGAAAAAGTAAACAGCAAAGAGAAGTCAGAAGGGACTTACCAAAGGTGAACTGTTTACATTCCTACGTGGAAAGACAATATTTGTACATCTTAAAACTTTTCAGTATCTGGGTAGTTGGTGGGACCACACACACACATACCCACACACACACACACACACACATGTACACGCATGCACGCACACACACATACACACATGTACGCACATACAGAGACAGAGAGCACAGAGCGAATTGAATAGAATGAGACCATATGTTAAAAGAAATTAAGGTAAATGGTGAGAGTGAAATGTAGTAGGAGGAAAGAGGGTGAAATGGAATGGGGTAAATTATATCTCATTCAAGAGGCAAACAGGAGACTTTTTAGTGGAGGGAAAAAGAGGAGAGCTGAGAAAAAAAGAAGTTTACCCTCATCACATTCGACTAAAGGAAGGAATAAAATGCACACTCATTTTGGTATGAAAACCTATCTTACAATACATGAAAGTGGGGGAGAAGGAGATAAACAAGGGGGGGATGATGGAAGGGAGGGCAATGGAAGGAGGGAGCAATCTGAAGTCAACACTCGGGGAGGCACAGGATCAAAGGGAGAATAGAAACAATGGGGGGCAGGATAGGATGTAGGGAAATACAATTAGTCTTACACAACACGACTATTATCGAAGTCATTTGCAAAACTACACAGATAGGGCCTATATTGAATTGCCTGCCTTCCCAAAGGGAACCGATGGGGAGGGAGGGATGGGGAGAATTTGGAACTCAAAGCTTTAGGAACAACTGTTTAGTATTGTTGTTGCTACTAGGAAATAAGAAATACAGGTAACGGGGAATAGAAAATCATCTGGCCATACAGGACAAAAGAGAAGATGGGGACAAGAGAAGGGAGGGATGATAGAAGAGAGGGCAGATTGGTGATAGGGGAAATTAGAATGCTCGGTGTATTGGGGCTGGGGGAGGGGAAAAAAGGGGAGAAAATTTGGAACCCAAAATTTTTTGAAAATAAATGTAAAAAGTTAAATAAATAAATTTATATTCAAAAAAATAAAAGGAAATTTAGAAGCAAAAAATAAAAAATTCTTTCCCAAATCTCAGTTTGTCTGATGTAACATTCATTCAGTGATTAAAGCCTAGGTGAGAACTGAGGCAAAAGATGGTCTAGTATGTCTTAAAAGTATTGGTCTGAGAGGGGAAGACCCTAAGGGTCCCTGGGCAGAACAAAAACAATTTCTATTTGCACTCATTTTGAGCCATCAAAACCCAAGCAATGAGCAAATGAGGCTTGGGTTGAGACTTATTATTGGCCAATCAGGAAGAGCTAGAGCGATTTGGGTTTAAAGGCTTAGGCAAGTAGGGCCATTTGAATCCCAATGACCTTCATCAAAGCCTGTTTTTTCAGAACTATATTCCAAGAAATTATTAATAGAAATTACATAAGGCAAAGAGTTAATTGTCTCAGTTCTCTTGGGGAAATGATAAAATAAATAAGTAGGGCAAAAAACAAAATCTAGCCCACAAGCCCCAAGATATCTTTTGAAGTATAAGCAATCAAAATTTGTATCCTTTGGACAGAGCATTCATATGTAAGGGTATGACACATGCCCGCCCTCTCATGTGGACAGAGACAAGAAGAGAGAATGAAGGAAAGAATAATATAGTAGCATTGCCCAATTGGAACTGGCTGGTTGGGTTCCCAGTGAGGCAGCTACTGCTACTCACAGTTTGTTGTTTATCCTTCATTCTTGAAGAGGACCAATGACCTCAGGAGAATGACTTGCAAGTGAACTAGATTCAAGTGAGGCAAGACTGTGCAAAGCCATCAGCCTCACTCCCTCCTCCAGAGCTACTTGGAGCTCAGTGGCAGGACATAGATCACAAGACTCACCTGCAGGTAAATATGAGAAAATCAGGCTCAGACCTCTTAGGTCAATCATGTAGAGAAGGGGAGAAGAAAAAAAGTAATTTTGTTGACTGAGTTATAACTAAATGATTTTCTGACCCCTCTTGTAAGGTCAGCAGAGCCTGAAATAGAGACATCTTTCTCATATGAGCAGTGAAAGTAAGAGCACTTCTTACTTCTTGGTTCAGCCCTACTGAGGCTATAAGATCATCCTCAAGCCATCTATGTCTCAGCAGACAATTTCTTTAAAATTGTCATGTTTGCTCCTCATATGGCATGTAGACTTTCCCAGTTAAACCATTTAAACATAGATACTTCCATGAAGTTTCTCCATTAGACAGAACTCCCTGACATCATGGATAATTTATTGCCTTGCTTTCTATACCAAATGCTTAGAACATTTCTTGGTACATAGTAGGTGACTAATAAATGTTTGTTGACTTGACTTAACTTGACAAAATAGCTATTTGATGCAATGATCAATATCTCCGATATCTTTCTATTTAAGTACTTCTGGTAACATTGTCTACTCAAGGGAAAGCATTTCCAATTGGGACACATAAGCTGGATAAGGAAAATTGAACTCTGAGAATCAGTATAGGTACTTTGTCTTCATACCATATAAATGATTATTTTATTGCACTAAAACTGTAAATCAAATCATCTTGGAAAGAAATGAATTTAGTCTATTAAGCTGGAATTGAAAGATCAGAATGAATCCTACCAGAAAAGCAATGGAAAGTTTTACTCTACTACCTTCCCTCTCATTAGTCAGCACTTCTGTTTTATGATTAAGAATGAGATTGTTTCTCTGCTTCTGTGCATGGTTCATCAAGCAAGGAGTTTTGTTTCTAGATAGAATTGGAAGCAGTGATGTTTGATTAATCAGCTCTCTTAGATCACTGCATATAATTCGACAATCTCAGTTTTCACAGTGTATATAACTTTATTGACTATGTCAGAGATGAAATCAAGGAAATTTCTCAATTTGTTCCCTTTAAAGAAACTGCAATACAATTTTATATGTGATCATCTAGGTGATTTTTGTGGTTCTCATTAAAAGAATATTTAAGAAAAGCATGCACCCCATGTTCTCTGGCAAATGTTTGGGTTGTAACTCGTGGAAAGGGGACTTCCAGAAGTCTACATATCAAAAAAAAGTTAGACAAATCTGAATGAACTAGTGAATTTTGAAGATATTCATAGATGATTTTCATGAGCTATTGTTACATTCTTTTTTTTTTGTCCCAAGCTTTGAGAAGGACTATTAGTGTTTCTAGGTCATCCATTGGCATTAAGCTGCTCTGTAGCTTTCCAAGCCCTTTAATGACAATGTTATATCAGGGTCTGCTTTGTCCTGGCAGTCTTGTTTGACCCAGCCCTCAGACCATAACTTGCTTCTCTCCTCTGACCCATTGCTTTAATGTCCTGCCTTCTCATAGGTGACAGCTAATCTTAAAAATTATAAATAAAGTCATATGAAGATATTAATAAGTGGTAATGGATCTTTCTATTCTCCACTTCCTCATATTTCTATTTTAATAGAGACTCTCCAGAGACATTATGTTCAATCAACTGAGTGACTCTAATCACAGGCATGTTATAAACACCATATTTGGGGGCATTCAGTGTGACATTTCTACAATCACGTTAGGTGGATAGTCAGCTAATCTAAGAGAAAATCCTGTCCTGATCCATGAGGCCATAGTCTTCCCTTGTGCCAGCAGTTAAATGTTTACTTAGAATTGGGTATTTCATAACTTTACAGTTTTCCAATTAATTGTTTTTTTCTTTGTTTTTTTATTTTCAACTGAACAAATATCACTTAAAAATGGGCTTTGTTATATATACATAGTAGGACAGAAGAAGGATACAGATGCAACTGCATATCTGTTATATATAGCTTGCTTTTCCTTTTAAGTATAAAATAAATTAAACATGTGAGTTTTAAAACTGTTGAACTTGTCTGTGATTCCTTCTGGCTTTCATTCTGTTCCCTTCTGTACATTAAAAAAACTGAAATGCTTCAGTGACCCACTTAGCAGTCCTACTTCAGTGTCTACTGTCATTAATCCCTCATGTCCTTTTTAACCCTCCCCACATTGAAAAAAAGAAGAGAAAAACTTGAAAGAATATATACATAATTAAACAAAGCAAAGACCAACAGTGACTTTATCCAAAAGTTTATGTCTTTTTCTACATCTTAAATTCTTCAGCTGTCTGACAGAATGTGAGTTCCTTATTCATACATGCCCTTTTAGAATCATAATTATATTGATCAGTTATTAAATCTTTAGAAGTTATTCATCTTGACAATGTTGTGCATAAACTGTTTTGTTGCTTTTGTTCAAGTCATTCTGTGTCAGTTCATACAAATTTTCCCAGGATTCATAGAAACCACCTCTTCCATAATTTGTAAGGCAGCAGTGTTGAGTTTCATTCATATTGATGCAATTTGGGGTTGCTAGGAACCCTAAAATGTGGCATCCATATGGAAAGAATTCACATACTCAAATCTTTTTACAATCAAATTGGGAAGGTTTATTTTAATGCCAATAGTGAGGGCTAGATTCCTAGTAAATCTGTAACTTAATGGGGGGGGGAGGTGACTGATACTTACATACAAAAATGGGACAGTGCAAAGGTCTGGATAAGATTAAGAAGTGGTGAATAGCCTGGGGTGAGCCAGGTACAATAGTGAAAAAAATAAAGTAGTGTGAGGTGGGTCAAGAGTGACTGTGAAAAGACTAACAAGCATCTAGGTGGGCTGGACTGGGCCAGATGCCTTGGGTGAAACATGATCTGGCCTGCTGAAATGTGTGGGGAAATTCAGGGACTGATTTGCTTTGGAAGACATGTTCTTTTCCTTTTAGAGGTCCAAGTTCCTTCAACCATGTTAATACTATGTAATTTGTTTAAGCATCCATCAATAGATGGGAACATCCTTCATTTCTAGTTCTTTGTCAATACAAAACTGAATGCTATAAATATTTTTTTACATCTTGGTCTCTTTCCTCTTTCTACTATCTCTTTGGAATATAGGCATAGTAGTAGTATACTTGGATCAAAAGGTATGCAGAATTAAGGGACTTTTGGAATTAACATACATTTATTCCAGTGGAGAAAAAGAGGAAATAATTATTAATTTAAAAATATAAGAAAGAAATTTCCCACAGATAAAACAAATTAATATGGTACCTCCTCTCTGCAAACAACCAGCATGGAACTGGAGCATTTGTACAAATCTGAAATTCCAGAAAAATCTTTTGAATTTGGAGGGGAATTTTGTCCTTTCCAGTGCTTTCCCCAATGGCATGCACTAGAGAATCACAACAAAGTCTGTGTGACACAATTCTGCTTGTTCTCCCAAATGCCAAATTAAAGGGGGAAAAAAATCTGATAAAATTCTTCCATTTAGTTGTTAAACAGTCCTTACATTCTTGGAATCTGCCTCCATTTTTATTCATTCCATATTGGATTCTTTCATGAAATCCTTTATCTGACTGGCTTTTGCCTATATACAATTTTAGGGAAATGGACTGCTTGTTCAACTGTATTCTCTTTTCCAAGAGTCACTGAAACCCTAAAAGTTTCTTTGATGTTGGGAACAGTCTTCTTTCCTCTGGCTAAGCTTGCAAAATAAAGGCATTTGGCCCCAGGAGGGGCAGAGTACAAGCCACTCTTTAGCATTTATCCTCATCTATTTGGGAAAAAATATTTTCAATAACAATTTCAGTCCCTTTTGGTTGATTTGGAAGTAAACATTTTTTTTTGAGGAAATCCTCTAGTAGAATTTAGGGACTCATGGTCCCACAAGACTGTTTCCTTCAATTATCTCTAAAGTACAATTCCTAAGCTCATAGAGCATGTTCATACCCATTCCTCTTTTCTGAACAGCCACAGGCAGTTAGTTATACCTCTTTAACTTCCCAGATGTGAAGAGCAAGCTACAATGAACAATCAGTATCATCTCTGGAAATGTTACCCAAAACACCACCAGAAGGGGGAAGTCAAGCTGGATTCACCTTCTGTGGCATTGCCTGTCTCCCACAGCAATGAAATCATTATGTAGAATTCCACTAAGCCTGAGAGAAAGGGCAAGACATCCATCTGGGGACAAATCTGACCATTCAAGTCATCTGGGACACAGACCTAGGCTGGTGAAGTGCTTGGTATGGGAGGATGCTGAGACATTTTGAGATCCAGCCTAGACAGAAACCACCATCAGAGGGAATAGAATGAGAAAGTGAATGGGAAAAATCAAGGGAAAAAATAGATTGAAGTTATCAAAGATCTCAAGAAGAAGAAAACTAAGCCAGTGCACATAAATGCATAGACCAGCAGAGAAAAATTAACAGAAAGAAATATGGCCTCAGATCTAGCAACTATGTTTAGACATTTACGAATAAATACAATAAGACAAAGGAAAATGATCCAACGCTAGATAAGACAGAAGACCTTGTAGAATTTGAGATCATGGAATTACAGCTCCCTCTTCTTCAATAATTCAGAATAGAAATGAGAATTATGAGAATAGAGTTCATGATCTGTACAGGAAAAATAATGGGGAGAATAGAAAAACTGGAATTTGTGATTGGCAAGTATCACCAGGCACAAAAGACATATTAGATTAGGAATGCAAATGCGAGAAATAAAGGACCATCTAGAAGAAGAAAAGGATAAAAAGCATAACACTAAAAGAAAATATACAAGGAAAACATGATGATTTGTAAAACAGGATGTGCAGAGATGTTCAGAGGTCTCCCAGAAGACCACAATTGGATAAAAAAATTAATACCATAATGCAGGAAATAATAAAAGAGAACTGCTCATAACTTCTAAATATAAAAAAAGAAACACTAATTGAAAGAATTGATGGATCACCTTCAGAAAAGAGCCCAAGACTGCAATCTTCAAGAGTGGCTATACTTCATAATTCAATTCAGAAATGAGTTCTACAAGGCATCAGGAGAAAGAACTTTAAATACCAGTAAAAAGAGATAAAAATATTTCAAGACCTTTCTTCATCCACTAGAAAACATAGGAAGGAATGGAGTGTTCCAAAGAGCAATGTAGCTTAGGATGTTCAGAATAACCTAAACTGCATGTTTCCGCTTACCTACCAATGAAACAAGATGGATGATCAATAATTGAGAGGCATTTCAAACAGTTTTTGGAAAAAAAATCCCAGAATTTAAGAGATTATTTCCTCCTAAAAAACAGATATACAAGAGGAGTGAATAATGACAGCAGCATGTGTATTCGTTCTTCATTGCTGAAGAAGACCACGCCATCAGACAAATGATGACAGGACTTGTGCTTGACTTTGTTTTGAGGGAGGGAGGGCTGTGCAGGTCACCAGTCTCACTTCTCCTCCAGAGTCATCTGGATCCAGTGACCAGATATTCATCAGGATAACTGAAGATGACCCAGGATAAGGCAGTTGGGGTTAAGTGACTTGCCCAAGGTCACACAGCTAGTGAGTGTCAAGTAGGAATGAGACCTTATGGACAAAGCCTGGCAACACCCTGCCTATAAGTGAATCTTTTTTTTTTTTGTGGACTATAATACAACATTTGAGTGGACATAAAAGGGAGGAGGAGAGAAACAGAAGTAAATAGAGTAAATGTGATGTGCCAAAGTTAAATCAAGAGCTAAGAATGAGGAAAAGGTGATTATTGTATTCTTAGAGAGAGAAAAACTTAAAGGAAAGTGGGTGAGGAGGAGAGAGAAAAAATTGAAAAGAGGAAAATAAAGGAGTTGGAGGGAGGGGTTCCACTGATGAATATCCCTATAGGTGAAGAAATATGGTCTATGAAGAAAGACAGAGACTTTGTGCTAGTTGTAGCCTGGGAGATTTGGTGCTTAAAAAGTCTACTCATTCTGCTTTGAGAAGGGGTGCAAAATTAGGATTCCTTTTTATTTCTCCCTTCTCCCTTCCCCCCCACAATAGTTTTATTTTTGACCACTGCCTCACTTAGTCTTCCCTCCCTTCTATCAGCCACCTTCTCTTTCAATTCCCTTTCCCTTACTACTTCTTCCCTCCCTTTTAAACTCCCCTGAAATTAGGGCTCCTGAGGGTACTTGGAACATGAGGTAGTAGGAGAGCACGGACCCAGATTATAGAGTTTGAGGCAAAAGGGGAAATAAGGAAACAGGGAAAGTAGAGATCAGTGGAATCTCCACCATACAAGAGTATCCTTTCTGATGCTTTCAACAATTGACATTGCTCTGGGAGTGAGGCACAATGGAAAAAGTCTAACCCATGGGGCCTGCTCTATTAAGCACTGGTCTAGAGGGAAAAGTCTACAATGCATGCCATGTAAGTTTTGACTACATGAAGTATATAGAGGAAAAAAAGACAAGATAATTATAGTGTTATGAACCAGCAGCTGAAGGTCTGGAGTAGGTAGAGATTATTGAAGATAGAGAATGAATGAAGATAGAGAAATTATTTTTGGAAAGAGATAAAAAATGGAATTAAAACAATGAATGGGACTAGTTGAATGGGAAGAAAGGAAAGAAATATATTGGACTAATTGAAAAGAGAAAATAGTGGGGGAAGAAATATGTAATCAAGAGAGGAAAGTAAGGGGTGAGGGGAGAGAGCCAGTGGAAACAGGTGTACCTCAAAAAAGATAAAAGCAAAATAACTGAAGGCACATGGTACTGTGATTACAATAGAAGAGGGGGAAACTATAACAGAAAAAACATTAGAGAGAGATGAAGGAAACTATCAACCTAATGGAACTTTGTATGTCAATGTATTAAAAAATTCAATAAAACAAAGTATAATGACAGACTGAAAAGGAAACTATGTTGCTTATAAGAAACAAATGAAAAGAAATAAAGATATGTATAAAATAAAATGGATAGAATGTAAATATATAGATTGTTCTCTCTTTTTTCTCTCCACACACACACACACACACATGCATGCACAGGTAGGATGAACCCTAGAAGGGTTTGTGTACACAAAGTCTCTGGGGAGAATGTGGTCAAAGTGTGAAAAGAAGTGAGGTACACATGTAAAGAAAAGTGTGAAAAGAAGTGAAGTACACATGTAAAGAAAGCTTTCAGTAGCTGCCTCTTTTCCTCATGGTATCATTTTGACATTCTCCTTAAAAGTAGTTCTTTGCTGGTCTCTGATGATTGCCATAGCTATATAGTTAGGTCCTGATTAGAATGAATCTCATGGTGTGGTTGTGTTATCCAGATTTTCATCGCATATTTCCTCTATGCTGCAAGCAATTACTTTGCATAATTATAACTCTGGATAGTATAAATTTGAATAATCTGACCACTTTATGAATTCATCTGTAGGCCAGCCAACCTTTCTTTCCATCATGAAGGGTTATGTTCCCCAAAGCTGCTGCTATCTTGACAGGATTGTTTTAACCCCAAGACATATGAAGCTAGTTAATTCTCATGAGGCAAAGAATTTATTGGTATTTGTCTTTCAAGGTAGCATGGATAAGATGGGGCTAATATCTGGGGGAGTTGTATTCCGAAGTTAAATTTAGGACTTAGGCAGACATTTGGTCAGTCAGGTCACAGATCAAGATTAGATAGCATGAAATTATTCAGATACAGCGGAGCAAAGGATGTGAGTGGCAGGTGATATTCTTATGGAAGTGAGCCAGTCAAATAGATGGCATGAGAGGATCCCTTTCTTTCTGGCCATCTTATTTTTTTTTTAATTTATTTATTTTTAGTTTTCAACATTCATTTCCACAAGATTTTGAGTTAAAACTTTCTCCTCATCTCTCCCCTCTCCCCACCCCAAGACACCATGCAATGGGATTACTCCTTCCCTAAATCTTCCCTCCCTTCTATCACACCCCTCCCTTCCCTTATCTCTATCTTCTTTCTTTTCTTGTAGGGCAAGATAGATTTCTATTCCCATTACCTGTGTTTCTTATTTCTCAGTAGCATGCAAAAACAATTCTTAACATTTCTTCATAAATCTTTGAGTTCCAACTTTCCTCCCTTCCTCCTTCCCCACACATCCCCATTGTGAAGGCAAACAATTCAATATAGGTTATACATGTGTAGTTACACAAAAGACTTCCATATTTGTCATGTTGTGAAAGACTATATTTCCCTCCATCCTATTCTGTCCTCCATTTATTCCATTCTCTCTTTTTTTCTTGTCCCTCCCCAAACGTGTTACTTCTAATTCCTCCTTCCTCCCATTTGCCCTACCTTCTATCATTTCACACCCCCACACCCTACTTATCCTCTTCTCCCCTACTTTCCTGTAGTGTAAGATACGTTTTCATACCAAATTGAGTGTGCATGTAACTCCCTCCTTAGGCCAAATATGATGAGAGTAAGCTTTGCTTTTTCCCTCTCACCTCCCCCCTTTTCTCCTCCATTAAAAAAACATTTTCTTGCCTCTTTTATGAGAGATAATTTGCCCTATTCCATTTCTCCCTTTCTCTTCCCAATATATTCCTCTCTCACCCCTTAATTTTATATTTTGTTGTATATCATCCCTTCCTATTCAACTGACACTGTGCCCTCTGTCTATATGTATATACCTCCAACTACCTAAATACTGAGAAAACTCTCAAGAGTAACAAATAATATCTTTCCATGTAGGAATGTGAACAATTAAACTTTAGTAAGTCCCTTATGATTTCTCTTTCCTGTTTACCTTTTCATGCTTCTCGTGATTCTTGTGTTTGAAAGTCAAATTTTCTATTCAACTCTGGTCATTTCATCAAGAATGCTTGAAAGTACTGTATTTCATTGAATGACCATTTCCCCCCTGAAATATTATACTCACTTTTGCTGGGTAGGTGATTCTTGGTTCAATCCTAGTTCCTTTGACTTCTGGAATATCATATTGCAAGTCCTTCAGTCTCTTAATGTTGAAGCTGCTAGATCTTAGATTATCCTGATTGCATTTCCACAATACTCAAATTGTTTCTTTCTGGTTGCTTGCAATATTTTCACCTTGACCTGAGAACTCTGCAATCTGACTGCAATATTCCTAGGAGTTTTTCTTTAAGGATCTCATTCAGGAGGTAATTGGTGGATTCTTTAAATATTTATTTTACCTTCTTCTAGAATATCAGGGCAGTTTTCCTTGATAATATCATGAAAGATGATGTCTAGGCTCTTTTTTTCATCATGGCTTTCAAGTAAGCCCATAATTTTTAAATTGTCTCTCCTGGATCTATTTTCTAAGTTCATGGTTTTTCCAATGAGATATTTTGCATTGTCTTTAATTTTTTCATTCTTTGGGTTTTGTTTAGTAATTTCTTGGTTTCTCACAAAGTCATTAGCTCCCATTTGCTCCATTCTAATTTTTAAAGAATTGTTTTCTTCAGTGAGTTCTGAACCTCCTTTTCCATTTCGCTAATTCTGCTTTTTAAAGCATTTTTCTCCTCATTGACTTTTTGGACAAATTTTTCCATTTGGGTTTGTCTACTTTTAAAGATATTATTTCCTTCAGCATTATTTTGGGTATCCTTTAACAAGCTGTAGATTCATTTTTCACGATTTTCTTGCATTGTTCTCATTTCTCTTCTCATTTTTTTCCTACACATCTCTTCCTTTATTTTCAAAATCCTTTTTGAGCTTTTCCATGGCCTGAGACCATTGCAAATTTATTTTGGAAATTTTGGATTAAAAAACCTTGACTTTGATGTCTTCCTCCAATGGTTTCCTCCCTCATCTGAAAAGATGGAGGAAAATACCTGTTCCCCCAAAACCTTCTATAATCTTATTTTTCCCCTTTTTTGGGCATATTCCCAGTCAGTACTTGACTTTTCAGTCCTTTGTCAAGTGAAGGGTACACTCTCGGGGCCTGTAAGTTCTCAGTTCCTCCAAAGTGGCATAATCAAGGGAGAAGAGTTTATTCCTTTCCTGGACGGTGCTCTGGTCTGGGAGAAACCACAAGCTTTTCTGCCCAGGATCTGAGATTAGGTTTCCTTCTCCACAATTGCCTCCAACTCCACCATGCCAGTGCTCCTCCTCACCCTAGGAGTCCCACTCAGGGCTGAGATTCAGATCAGCAGCTTGATTTCCCCAAGGTCTTTAGGCCAAGGGCTCCAAAAATAAACACTGCAGCTGCCTGGGGTCTGAGCTAGGGCAGGACCTTGCTTCCTTCTCACTCAGGTGAAAGAGCCTTCTCAGTGACCTTTGAAGCTCTCTTTGGCATTTATGGGTTGAGTAATCTGGAAACCACAGCTGCTGCCCAATTTTTCATGCCCTGAAGCCTGCTCTTGTCCTTTCCATGCCATGCCATTCAGGCAAGGCTGGGATGTTTCCTCCTTTGAGCTCAATAAGATATGTCTTTCCTGTTGGCCTTCCAGGCTGCCTTTGGCTGGAAATCTCTTTCACTCTGTCATTTTGTGGATTCTGCCGCTCTAGAATTTGTTTGGAGTCATTTTTACAGGTATTTTATGGGCTTTGGGGGGAGAGCTATAGCATATCTCTCCTTCTACTCCGTTGTTTTAGCTCTTTCTCCCAGCCATCTTATTCTTAAATTGCCCAGAAAAAAGAGAAATGTATTCCTTTAGCACAATATCTTCAAATTTATTATCCTAGAAATTCTTTGAACCATTTGGCAACAATGCTATTTCTTCAGGGTACATAGAACTTACTCTGGAGTTCAGGAGAATAGCATCCTTATTCTCTTGAAGAGTAGATTCAGAATATTTTGATTTTTGGTGCTTATTCCTACCTGTCTATTGCTTTTTAAGATTAATTTATATAATTTACAGGGTTCAGTAAAACTGACATTAAAATGTTTTTTTAATGAAAACACTTTGCACAATTTACTTCAAGAAATACTAATTTTCTCATTTGTAGCTCATCTGTATTTAAGTCACTTTTATTGTATCTCCTTGGGAAAAATTCTAAGAAGATGCAAAGAGATGGAATTCAAAGCTATTGTACTCACAGTAGCTATCATTTTATTTGTCTCTGTCTACAAAAATGATATTCACTGTATTTAGGATATAAAAGAGAAGACATCTTCAAAGAATTAAGTTTTTAGGGCAGCCTGCTATCTATTTTCCCTATGAAAAGTAATGAATTATATAACACTATACATTTATCATGGTCTAATTACAGCAATCATATCCATATGCTTAATGAAACTAACATTCAGCTCAACAAACCTTTATCTAATAATAAAACCACAATAATTTATTGAGCCCCTATTATGTACCAGGCACTGTATCAATGATGATAACAAAATGAAAGTGAAAGTATCCATGTCTTTAAAATTTTGTAATCTCTTAAGGAAAGTGAAATATCAAATACTTGCATAAGTATTTACAAAATTTGTACAAAATGAATAAAAGTTAATTTGGAGAGTAAAAGCTCAAGTAATTAGGGGAATTTGGAAAGGCTTTGTGTAGAGATTGTTACATAAGTTGAAGAGGAAGAATGGGGAAGGAATGAATTCAAAGTTTGGGAGATAGCTAACACAAAGACACAGAGCTGGGATTGCATATGTGGAATAGTAAGGAGGCCTGTAGAACTGGGCTATAAAGAATGTGTAGGGAATTTATTGAATAGGGATGTTCCTGAAAAATGTACTGGAAGAGAGCAGGTCTTGAAGTAGAAGGATCAAATAGGAGACTATTGTCACAGTTCAGGCTATTAAAGTCTCTGAAAGACTTAAACTTCTGGGAGCTAAGATGGTAGGGTAAACAGTAAATTGTCATAATTCTCTAATATTCACCTCCAAACAACCATAAAATAGCACTGTCAAACAAATCCTGGAACAGAAAAGCCAGTAAAAAGATGGGACAAAATAGTCTTAGCCCAAGAAACTTGGAAGATTGGTAAGACAGGTCTGTCTTACTCAGGTGAAAGGGGAGTGCAGTCCAGGATAGGAAGAATCCAAGCAAGCCCTACCTCAGCAAACCAATGGGAGACCCTGAGCTCCAGTGTGAAGGAGCAGACAAATGCCATCACTAGGACCACAAACATGCCTCAGCATAGCCAGGGGAACTGACAAGACTCTAGCTCCAAGCACCACTACTTGCTTCAGCATAGCCCTAGAAAAACAGGTACCTGCCAACCTTAAAAGTGCCGAGGCAAACAGGCAGCCACCAGTCCCAGGGCTCTGCCATGAACTTCAGCTCAGCCCTGGGCAAACAGGCAGCCTACAGTTGCCAGACAATCACATGCTTCAGTGTAGCCCCGTGGAAGTGCAGAAACACCCCTCTGGCCTCAGTAAATGCTAGACACCAACACTAGAACCTTGGTTCAACACCAAGTAAACTTCCAGAACCCCACAGCTTCCAGCACTGCCAGCCACCCCTCACCCCAACACCTCAGTGCAGCATCAGTCACTAGGTTCTCCTGTGCATCTTATAGTAATATCAGTGCAGCACATGGGAAACAGCTAGAGCCTGCAGCCACTGGCACAAGAAGCCTTAAACAGTGCCCATTCAATCTGAGGAGCAGAGCTTGAATGTAAAAGAAAGTAAAATGACCAAAACAGATGAGCAAAAAAACAAAACAAAAAAGAATCTTATCATAGAAAGTTATAGTGACAAAGAAGACCAAGACACAAACTCGTTAAAGGATAACAATGTTAAAATACTGTACTGCCAAGGCAATACTCACAGCAGTGATGGTGACTATGAATATGCTGGCATAGTTCTCAATTGCAAAGTATAATGGACTCTCCATATAGAAGACAGAAGAAAAACTTTATTCTGACACCATAAAGCTAAATTAGTCGTAGTAGCCACGAAGTCAATACACATTAGCACTGCAAAGGACAAAGTAATTCCCAAGCCTGCCTCCCCCTGACCCCCATCACCATAATCCAATTTACTTGCTTGCCATAGCATCACCTCCCTGAAGTCCTGGTCCTCTTAGAGAATGATGGACAAGCAGCAGAAACAGGATATCATAGTCAAATCGAGGTGAAGGAGAAAATATTATGAGGAAGAAGAAAAAAAATCAAATATGGCAGAACCACAATTAGAATTCTACAAAACCTAGCAGGAACTACACTAAAATATCTCAGGTCTTGGTACACCATACATCAAAGAGCAAAAGAGCTGGGGTTATGGCCAAAAATATGCCCAGCAAAATGAAATATAATCATGAACAACAAAAATAACAAAAAAAGAACATTCAATGAATTGACAGACTTTCAGGATTTTTTTTTCTTTTGACTTTCATTTTTTTAAAAATTTATTTATTTAAGTTTTCACCATTCATTTCCACAAAATTTTGGGTTCCAAATTTTCTCCTCATTTCTCCCCTCCCCCATCCCCAAAAGCCAAGCATTCAAATTTCCCTTATCACCAATCTGCCCTTCCTTCTAACATTCCTCCCTTCCCTTATCCTCATCTTCTCTTTTGTCCTGTAGGGTAAGATAACTTTCTATACCCCATTACCTGTATTTCTGATTACCTAGCTGCAAAAACAATACTCAACAATTGTTCCTAAAACTTTGAGTTTAATCTTCTTTTCCTCCCTCCCTCCTCACCCATTCCCTTTGGGAAGGCAAGCAATCCAATATAGGCCATATCTGTGTAGTTTTGTAAATGACTCCCATAACAGTCCTGTTCTGTAAGACTAACTATATTTCCCTCCATCCTATCCTGACCCCCATTTCTTCTGCTGTCTCTTTTGACCCCGTTCCTCCCCAAGAGTGTTGACTTTTAATTGCTCCCTCCTCCCATTGCCCTTCTTTCCATCATCCCTCCCACCCTGCTTATCCCCTTCTCTCCCCCTCTCCTGTATTGTAAGATAGGTTTTCATACCAAAATGAGTGTGTGTTTTATTCCTTCTTTGAGTCAAATGTGATGAGAGTAAGCTTAATGTTTTTTCTCTCACCTCTCTGCTTTTCCCCTCCACTGAAGTCTTTTATTTGCCTCTTTTATGAGAGATAATTTGCTCCATTCCATTTCTCCCTTTCTCCTCCCAATATATTTCTCTCTCACCCCTTAATTTCATTTTTTTAAGATATGATCCCATCCTATTCAATTCACCCTGTGCTCTCTGTCTCTGTCTCTCCCTCTCTGTCCCTCTGTCTCTGTGTGTGTATGTGTGTGTTTGTGTGTGTGTGTGTGTGTGTGTGTGTGTGTGTGTGTGTGTGTGTAATCCCACCAACTACCCAGATACTGAAAAGTTTCAAGAGTTACAAGTATTGTCTTTCCATGTAGGAATGTAAATAGTTCAACTTTAGTAAGTCTCTTATGATTTCTATTTGCTGTTTACCTTTACATACTTCTCTCAATTCTTGTGTTTGAAAGTCAAATTTTCTTTTCAGCTCTGGTCTTCTCATCAGGAATGCTTGAAAGTCCTCTATTTCACTAAAAGACCATTTTTTTCCCCTGAAGCATTATACTTAGTTTTGCTGGGTAGGTGATCCTTGATTTTAGTGCTAATTCCTTTGACTTCCTTTGGTCCCTTAATGTAGAAGCTGATAAATCTGTGTTATCCTGATTGTATCTCCACAGTACCTGAATTGTTTCTTTTTAGCTGCTTGCAATATTTTCTCCTTGACCAGGGAACTCTGGAATTTGGCCACAATGTTCCTAGGAGTTTCTCTTTTTGGATCTCTTCCAGGAGGTGTTCGGTGGATTCTTTCAATATTTATTTTGCCCCTTGGTTCTATAATGTCAGGGCAGTTTTCCTTGATAATTTTATGAAAGATGATGTCTGGGCTCTTTTTTTGATCATGGCTTTCAGGTAGTCCCATAATTTTTAAATTGTCTCTCCTGGATCTATTATCCAGGTCAGTTGTTTTTCCAATGAGATATTTCACATTATCCTCCATTTTTTCATTCTTTTGGTTTTGTTTTGTGATTTCTTGGTTTCTCCTAAAGTTGTTAGCCTCCATCTGTTCCATTCTAATTTTTAAAGAACTATTTTCTTCAGTGAACCTCCTTTTCCATTTGGCTAATTCTGCCAATCAAATGCAGTTAAAATGCCAATTAAAGCTTTCTTCTCCTCATTGGTTTTTTGAACTTCTTTTGCCAATTGAGGTAGCCTATTTTTCAAGGTGTTATTTTCTTTAGCATTTTTGGGGTCTCCTTTAGCAAGGTGTTGACCTGCTTTTCATGCTTTTCTTGCATGTCTCTCATTTCTCTTCCCAGTTTTCCTCCACCTCTCTCACTTGATTTTCAAAATCCTTTTTGAGCTCTTCCATGGTCTGAGCCCTTTGAATATTTATTTTGGATGTTTGGGATACAGAAGCCTTGACTTTTATGTCTCTCCCTGATGGTAAGCATTGTTCTTCCTCATCTGAAAGGATGGGAGAAGATATCTGTTCACCAAGAAAGTAACCTTCTATGGTCTTATTTTTTTTTCCCTTTTGGGGCATTTTCCCAACCAGTTATTTGACTTTTGGGTCCTTTGTCATGAGTAGGGTATACCCTGGGAATCTGTAAGTGCTCAGTTCCTCCAAGGTGGTGCAATCAAGCGTGTACACTAGTCTGGAAGCAGGGAGAGATTTTTGTGCCCAGAATCTTAGCAGTTACCTCTCCACAGCCACCTGGCCTCCAGTTCCACCACACCAGCACTGGGGGCCTGGGATTCAGTCAAGCTGTGGGGGCAGGGCCTCCAATCAGTGTGAGACAAAGACCAACTGCCTTAGGGCCTCCACACAGGGCTGAGGTAAGTCTCAGCTCTTCAGTGCACTGAGGGGTTTTTAACATTCCAACAATGGTGCAGGATGTACGGGCTGCTCTGCAGCCTCTGTGGCCACTGCCTGCTGCAGAAGCTATGGGAAAGCCCTTCTCCCTTGCTGGCCAGCTGAAAAACCACGTCATTGACCTTTGGCACCTGTGGGTTGAGGGATCTGCAGACCTGCTGCTGAAACTGGAGATTCTGCCCCCGAGATTTTCGGGGCTGGGCTCTGCTCCTTGTTGGTGCAACCAACGTTTCCCGCGGGCCTTTCAGGTTACTCTGGCCTGGAAATCTCCTCCACTCTGTTGTTCTCCACTTCTGCTGCTCCAAAATTTGTTGAGAGTCCCTCTCTACAGGTGGTTTATGGGCTGTGTGGGGGCAGCCTTCACATGTGTGTCTTTCTACTCCACCATCTTGACTCTGCCCCCTTCCAGGATTTTGTTGCAAAAGATCAGAATTAAATAGGAAATTTGGCATAGGAGAGCCAAGAGAAATATAGGTAAACATCCAAGATTAATTATAAAGGACTCAAAAAGAACAAATTGTTTGCATTTTTTATGGATAATCTCTATTGAATTGCTTGCCTTCTCAATGAGAGTGAGTGGGGAAGGTGGAAAGGAGAGAAGTTGGAACTCAAAATATTTAAGAATGAATGTTAAAAATTGTTTTTGCATACTGTAACAAAGACACTGGCATACATAAGAAGACCTACTGTATAGGTTTTTAGATCTGCATTTCTAAAAGGAAAGCAACTTTTGAGGGGTCAGCAATCTACTTTAATGAAGCATATATATCATTCACTTAGTTCCGGGGAAAAAGTCAGTACCCTGAATTTAAGAGAAAATACAAACAAAAATTACAAACAGGAAGACCAACGGACAGGGCTTCCAACTGTTGGATTATAGACAATATATACATTGTTACCAGAGACAGAATCACCAACATCTGCATTTTCAAAGTGGGAAGGGGTCTTTATAAGCTACCCAGAGTCTTACCTGGCACTTGAGCCTCCTTCCAAAAAATAAGCCCCAAAGTAAAATCCCACCTCAGAGTGTATATATATATATATATACACACACACACATATATGTATGTATATATACATACACTTTTCACAGCTGGAGGGCATGACCTCATGATCCAGTGCCACATTAAAAATTAACAAATGGTATCTGAGGCCTATTAATGGGAGAGAAAGATCTTTAACTCTCCCCCCACTCTTCCCCCATCAAACATTACACATGCAACTGGGAGATAAGACATACAGGCAATAAGCTATAGAAATCTATGTTGTAGAAGTGGATAAGAGGAGAGAGGGGTGTGATAGAAGGGAGGACAAATGGGAGAAAGGGGTAATCAGAATGCATATTGTCTTGGGATAGGCAGAGAGGAGAGATGGGGAGAAAATTTGGAACTCTAAATCTTGTGGAAGGGAATGTTGAAAACTAAAAACAAATAATTAATAAAAAAAATTACAAAAGCAAAAGAGAAAAGGACCTACACATGCAAAAAATTATAGCCACCCTATTCCTGGTGCAAAATACTGGAAACTGAGGGGAGGTCGAACAATTACAAACTGAACAAGCTGTGGTATTTAAATATAATGTGATACTAGTGTGCAATACAAGAAATGATGAATAGATACATTTCAGAAAAAAACTGGGAAGACTTTTGTGAACTGATACAAAATGAAATAAGCAGAACTTGGAAAACATTGTACATTATATTAGTAACATTGTGTGATGGTCACCTCTAAATGACTCACCTCTTCTTTGCAACACAATGATCTAAGACATGTACAAAGTCCTCGTGAAGGACAATGCTATCAATATCCAGATAAATAACTTATTGACTCTGAATGTAGAGTAGAGCATAGTTTTTGACTCAATTACTTTTTGTGTTTTTCTTTTAATTTATTTCTTATTTCATATTTCACATGGAAATATGTTTTACATGGTAGCACTTCATTACCTATATAAATTTACGTACCATTTTTGGAAGATGGGAGGGGAGAGAAAGAGGAGGAAAAATTTGGAAGTTAGAAACTTGTAAAAATAATGCTAAAATTGTCTTGACATGCATTTGGGGAAAACATAAAACACTTTTGAAAAATAAAGACTCTGAGGTTATGTAGGATGACAGGTCTGATTTTCTAGAAGGATGACAATGCTTTGAACAGTAACAAAGAAATTAGAAGAGTGGTGAGTTTGAGGAGAAAGAAAATAAATTCTGTGTTGGGCTTGCTGCTTTTGAATAAGCCATTACATTCACTTTTAAATATCCAGTAGGGACCAATATGCACTTTCCAGATCCAAGATAGCAAATTTACAGCAGTAAATTACTGTAGCTCTCCCATGTTCACCTCGAAATAACCATAAAATAGGTGTCCCAGAACAAATCCTGGAAAAGCAGAGCTAGTTGAAAGACTTGGTGGAACAGTCTTTTAGCCCAGGAGACTTGGAGGTTTGGCAAGAAAGGTCTGTCTCACTCAGGCAAAAGGATGAAAGGAGAGAGAGGCAAAACATTAGGAAGAATAAGATGGGGGAAATATGCAGATAGCAATCATAGCTGTGAAAGTGAATGGGATGAACTTTCCCATAAAACAGATGTGGATAGCAGGGTGATCAAAACCCAGAACCTTTCAATATGTTGCTTACAAGAAATAGAATGCAAGCATAGAGAAACACACAGAGCAAAGGTAAGGGGCTGGAGGAGAATGCTTCAGCTGAAGTAAAAAAAAAAGTATTAGTAGTAATCCTGATCTTAGGCAAAGTAAAAGGAAAAATAGACCTAATTAGAGAAAAGGAAAGAAACCACATCTTGCTAAAAGGTACCATTGGCAATGAAGCAATCAAATTAGAAATGCAAGGAATAGTCTATCTGTCAGATCTATGAGGAGGGGAAGAATTCATGATCAAAAAGAGATAGACAGCATTATGAAATGCAGAATAGATAATTTTAACCATTAAATTGACAAACTTTTGTACAAACAAAATCAATGCAACCAAGATTAGAAGGAAAACAGAAAGCCGGGAAACAATCTTTATAGCAAGTGTCTCTGATAAAGACTTCATTTCTCAAATATGTAGAGAAATGAGTCAAATTTATATGAATGCCAGTCATCCCCAATTGATAAATGATATGAAGAGGCAGTTTTCAGATTCAGAAATCAAAATTATTTACAGGCATATGAAGAAATACTCTAAATCACTTTTGATTACAGAAATGCAAATTGAAACAATTCTGAGGTACCACCCCACACCAGTCAGATTGACTACTATGATAAAAGAGGAAAATAATATATTTTGGAGAGGATGTGGGAAAATTGGTACATTAATGCATTGTTGGTGGAGTTGCAAACTGATCCAACCATTCTGGAGAGCAAAGGGCAATGAAACTGTTGATCTAGCAATAACACTACTAAGTCTGTATCCCAAAGAGATCATAAAAATGGGAAGAGGACCTACATGTGAAAAAAAAATTAATTACATCTCTATTCATGGAGGTAAAATATTGGAAGCCAAGGGGAAGTTCATCAGTTGGGGAATGGCTGCTTTTCTCAGCAACACCATTACCCAAGACATATACAAAGTACTCATTAAGGAAAATGTTATTCATATCCAGATAAAGAATTGATGAGTTCAATGCAGATTGAAGCATATTTTTTCACTTTTTTCTTTTTGTATTTTTTTCTTTAGAATTGTGTCTTTTCCCACAATTGCCACAATATATATGTATAAATGAGAGGGGAGGGGAGGGAGAGGAAAATTTGGAACTAAAATAATGCATGTTAAAAATTTTCTTGATATGTAATTCTGGTAAAAAAAAATACTATTTGAAACAAAAAAAGAAAAAAAAGGGAATTTTCCATTAGACTATGTGTGAACTATATTTTTACCAATGAACTTCATTTGTGCCTGATGACAAGAACTTATTATAAAGTTGTTTATCAAATTTTCCCTTTGCTGATCTGTCTTATTTGGTTTCCATACTGATCAGTGAGTAGGCAGCTGTTGGATAATAGTGCACATTGGATAAAGTGCCAGACCTGGAGTCAGGAACTCATCTTTCTGGTTTCAAATCTGGCTTCAATCACTTCCTAGCTGTGTGACCCTAGCAAAATCATTTAACTCTGTTTGCTTTGGTTTCCTCATCTGTAAAATGAGATGGAGAAGGAAATGGCAAACCATTCTAGTATTTTTACCCAGAAAACCCCTAATGGAGTCATGAAGTCAGAAGTGACTAAAAAAAAACTGAACTTGAATTTTATGTTTATTATGTTTATGAATACACACATGTTTACCAAGCTATACCATACATACATATATACACATGTGTAAACATGCATATATGTATATGCTTAATATTGAAAAACAAGCTATGAAAAAACACTCATCAAAACACTTCATCATAAAATGATAGCCTTAAAATAGTCAGTTATGTCAATGCAATCTCATTACACTGACTTCATGGAACTTAGACTCTAATTATAATGTAATATATGTCAAACTTTGGTATTTCTCATACCATTTTAATTTCTCATTAAATTCCCATTATTTTAATTTCTCATCCATTTTAATTACATTTTTTCTTTAGCCACATTTTAAAGGTTGTCTGTTTGGGACATCATATTATGTTTATTAATCTGCTACCAGCAGCTTGTAGAAAACAGAATTCTAGGATTTGTGCTTGTTTTCTGCTGATCTAGGACAGCATAATTTATACCTGAGTACCACCATCCATCAAAGTATTTAAATACCACACAGTTATTTCTGTTGTATTCATTCTGTAATTGAAAAGACATATTTCAAGTGACTTAAAATGAAAGACATTTACATTTCTCATTACTGAAATCTAGAAATAAAGGAATCAAGAACAAAGTTATAGAAATTCACAGTAGCTGTGGGATTTAAAATAGGAATGAGTTTCATTTGGAGTAACACCTAAGTAAAGGGAGTACAGTGTTATTATTCTTTCTTCCTTATTAATAAGAAATAACCTCCCAGAACTTGCTTTTTGCTGCCTATGTGGCATATGGGATGAATCCCTGTCCACAGAAATCCTTTGTTTAGGCAAGCTCTTGCTAATTCATCTGCAGTGTATATACCACCTTAGTTGATTTATGGCTATTTTAAAGTAAGGTCAATTAATGAGAGGGAACACCGCACCTAATTAAAAAGTCTTTGCTTTACTCTTTTTTCTCCGTTATGCTAGAAAGCAGCTCTGAATCTTGATGAGACAACATCTATTACACTGCCATCAAATCACAGTCAGATAATTAACTCAGTATGAAATATACAACTGTGCACCTTTGTAAGTGGCAGAAGTGGAAGTTGAATTAATATTATGATTAAGGAAAAATTTCTCATACTTCTAGTCCTTTATTGATGAGGAATAAATAAGTTATCCTCTGAGAATATACTATATATACATTGAAATTCAGTCAGTTCCTATTAGGAGCCAAACTATCACTGTAGCAATCAGTGAACAAAAGAGTTTTAGATAATTTACAATGGAAGCAGTGGTGAGAATTTCCTTCCCATGGCTTGGTGATAGCTATGTGGTGTTAGGAAAATACTCAAGCAGTTACCCAGAGAGCAAAGTCATCCATAAAATGTCCTGTGTCCTTTCCAAGGGCCTGAGGAACATACACAAATGAGAGAAGGTCTTCTAGGAAAAGAGGAGCCAGGTAGCAATTAGGAATGGGAGTATGCTTCAGGTCAAGTGATTATGAGTTTTTCAACAAAGCAGGAGTTGTGGAAAACACAGGTTCATATGTAATGAAGAACTATAGGGTCAGGAAAAGGAGCTGAGAGTTGGAAACAAACAGAACAAATGAGCAGATACCTAAGGAAGAAGCAGGTGACAAGCAAAACATAGGTATTGCTTTCTCCAAGATCTTCAACTCTCTTTATTCTATGTGGACTTCTGTTGGTGGTTTGTATTTTACTTCCATGGAAGCAGGCTGATACTCTGGGAGGGGAAGACTTTCATAGATTTGAATCACCTCTCTTTTTAAATACTTTAATAATAAATTTTGTCTATGTTCAAATGTCCATTGGAAGCTTGATGTTTGCGTGGAAACTCCTTAAGAGAAGAGGTAGAAATAATCCAAATTAAGATATTTCCAGGTATCAGCTATCTCTGAATCACAGCAAATAGCCATGCTGATTACTATTAGAAGAAGTTGGCAAGATTGAATCAAATCAAAAAAGAGGACTAGGTTCCAGCTGTTGGAGATCCAAATGATCTATAAGTGACTTTTATGAGGGATTCTACAGGATTATAAATTGAGGGTGAAGTTTGGACAGAGGTTAGGTTGTTCTTGCTTAATTAAAATGAATTAAATAAATGTTTATTAATTAAACACTTGGTTGTTATTCTTTGAGCTAGAAGAGGATGAAAATGAGATCATATGTCAGGGTAAAGGCACAGTATGTCTCATGATGCCTGATGAAACCGATATAGACTCAGAAGACTACACAGACCGGGAAAAACAGTCCATATAAACATTTGGAGTATAAATGTCTCTAAATCTGTGCATTTCACACTTCTTTACCTACTGCAATATTGCTTTGCTCACAGAGCACAGAGGCTTCTTTGATGCAGACATGCCAAGCTGGGATCCTGTGCCAGTGTCTCCCCATGTCTCACAATTGATTCCAAAGCGCTTCAGAGAGACTTTGAGAATGTTCTTATGAACTGATGCAGAATGAAGTGTGTAGAACCTGAACAATTTATTAAATAAGAACAGTATTATAAAAATACACTTTGAAAGATAAGACAATTCTGATAAATGCAATGGCAATGGCGTTAAGGTATTACGGGTTGGTAGACAGTTTAAAGGTGAATTTGTTAACTATGGGTTCAGGATTTCAAACAGAGAAGCAGTGAAGCCACAGCAAGACTGATAGAAAGGGAAAACTAGAGAGGGGTAAAAAGACTAGAAGCCATGAAGAGAATGAAAAAAATAAGTTTAGAAGAAGTGAAGTAGAGGAAAATGTAGAAGCAAAAGCGATTATTGTTTGAGAGGAGAATTTCAGCATTTTAGATTATGGAAATAAACTTTTATGGATGTTGGTGAGATCAAGGATAGGCTCATCTGTGTAGCTGTGGTACACTGAAGATTTTGATCTTATGAATTGAGCCTTTTGGTGAATAGAACGTGGTGTTTGAGGGAACATAATTGTGTTTATAGAAGTTCCCATTTGAATACAGGCATTAGAGCAGGGTAGACCAGGAATCAATAAAAACTACTTGAAGAAGGAAGGAAAAAGACCCAGGGACTAGTATTTAAAAGCAACCAGCATTTAGCTGGTATGATTGCCCAAGGAGGAGGGGTTTCCCCCAGTGACACTTGCTTCTTTGCTGTTCCTGGTACAAAATACCCAATTTTCTGGCCATGGGCATTTTCACTGGTGACTCCCCATACCTGGAATGCACTGTCTCCTGTATTGTTAATAGAATGGGAAGATCTTTCTCATCTATTAATGTCTATGTGACCTGCTTAAGTCACACGGAAGCCTGAGTCACATGAGAAGTCACATGGAATAGGAAGGGGAAGAGAAAGAAGGGTGAAGCACAGCTGAGAGGAGGTGAGACAGAGCAGACAGAGATGGGAAAGAGAGAGGCAACAAGGCAGGACTCTGAGAGAAAGAGGATTTTGCTTAAGGGAGTTGGTCTGTGGGAAGGTCTGATAACGTGTATAGACTTCTTGGTTATTATGAGGGTTTTCTTTGTTACTATGAGGGATTTGGCTTTTTGGTGCTTCAATAAATATCTTGGTTTTATCTTTAATGAAGAGAATCTGTTACACCTTTCTATTAGAACCTGGAGATACACTGGCATATTCACAGCTGCCCGTATGTGTATCACCTTGGTTATATACATCCTCATCTTTGTCTCTAGGCTTCACTGTCTTCCATCAATTTCTAGCTAAAATCTTACGTTCTTTAACACACCTTTCATAGTCCATCTTAATGCTGGTGTCTTCCCTTTGAGACTATCTACAAGCTATCATATATATATATATATGTGTGTGTATATATGAATACACACACACATGTGTGTATGTATATCTATGTCTACACATACATACACACATATGTTTACATACAGATATGCATACATACTATATACATACATATGTGTACGTATATGTGTGTATACATGTACACACATATTAATTTGCATAGGAGCTTGAATTGTAGTGGTATTCCAGTTCTAAGATATAAATCATTGCCAATTGCTTTAAATAGGCTAAAGCTGTAATTTATATAGAATATTGTGTATATATAATGTGTGTATATGCATATATATACTAGAATGTGTGTATACAAACATATATATGTGTATATATATTGTGCTTGTACATAGTTGTTGCCTGCTGTTTTGTTCATTAGATTGTGACCTATTTGAGAGGAAGAACTTTTGTTTTGCTTTTTTGTGCTTCCAGTGCTTAGTATGGTACACAGTAAGTGTTTAACAAAATGCTCATTGACTAGACTTGATTTGGTGGTAGCAGTGGAAGTGTCTAGAATATCACTAAGGAAGGAGAGGTAGACCTCTTGGCCCATTGTATTGGGGACTATGAGAGATGTATTCAGTACTGGAGAGGAGTATAAAGGCAATTTTACATCAGGAGACAGGTTTGTGAGATGCAAGATAATTTGTAGAGTGTGAGAGTAAGTCTAATATGAAGGACAATGTGTTGTGCTGTAGGCTACCTGCACTTGCCTTTTATGAGTGTAAACCTAAAAACGTATTTGGTCTATAAAAATGACTCCTTCACTATAGTACAAAGAAATTTACTCAGGTTGGGGTTAATGAGACCTCAGATTCTGATTGATTCAGATCTGAAGGATCTCGAACAAGATCATTGTTCAAGTGTCTTTTCCTGGAAGGACAAAGAGCTTTGGCTTCAGAAGCTAAAGATCCCCACTTCAGGATAAGTACTAAAGGGGCAAGGAAGCATTTTCCTGCTTTCCAAAATATAGGCCAAGGATCTATGGATGATACTGACATGTCTATGAATTAGATGGGAACTATCATAGGTACACTTGAGAAAGAAATCTGGCATTGGTTTACCATCTCAAGAAATGGAGATACATTCAAGGAATAAGGGCACCCCAGGTCCCCTGAAATATTAGCCCCTGAATTACTGATTCTTTCGTCCATTCAATTTCAACTCATAGGCATTATTAATAATGTGCATTAAATATGTGATGTCTTGCTATGTGTCAATTCAATTCAGTCGTTTTATGAGGAATACCTGCCATAGAAGTTTGACCTTTTCAAGTTGTGTGATAACTAAACACATGTATGCCATCTTATAATTAGAACTTCTAAAGTAGATCCAGTAAATATTTCCAGGATTTAGCACTGAGTCCAGTTCTAGTCTATTTAAAGCACTTGGCAATGAACTGTGTCTTAGAACTGATTCCAGTTCTAGTCTGTTTAAAGCACTTGGCAATGAACTGTCTTAGAACTGGAGCACCAATACAATTTAAGATCCTATGCAAGTAAATGGAAGTGAATAGTACTGGCAGCAGAGAATAATGAAAGATGTGTTATATGTACTTGAGAAATAGAAGTATGACATAGGGAAGAAACTTAGCAAGAGAAGTAATGAGTTTGTGATACATTAAGTGGAAAATATTCTGCTTTCTTGAATTCTGGTATTTCCTCAAATTGGTCTAAGGAAATAATTTCTCAGAGATGGAAGACAATAGGAACTAACTGATAAAGCTGAAATGTTGAGTCATTTTTTAATTGTATCCCACCCTGCATGACCCCATTTGGTATTTTCTTGGCAGAAATACCAGTGATTTGCCATTTTCTTCTCTAGCTCATTTTACAGTTGAGGAAATAGGAAAACAGGTTTAAGAGACTTGCCCAGGGTCACACAGATAGTAAGTGCCTGAGGTCAGATTTTAACCCACAAAATTGAGTTGTCCTGACTTTAGACCTGGCATGCCACAAAAAGTGCTGCTATAAATATTTTTGTACAAGTGGGACCCTTTCCTATTTTTATGATCTCTTAGGGATACAGTCCTAGAAGTGATATTGGTGGGTCAAAGGGCATACATATTTTTGTAGCCCTTTGGGCATAGTTCTGCACTGCCCTCCAGAATGGTTGGATGAGTTCACAGCTCCACTAACAATGAATTAGTGTTCCAACTCTCCCACATCTACTCCAACATTTATCATCTTCCTGATTTGTCTTGTCAGCCAATCTGATAGGTGTGATATGGTATCTCAGAGTTCTTTTGATTTGCATCTCTCTAATCAGTAGTGATTTAGAGCATGTTTTCATATGACTACAGATATCTTTAATTTCTTCCTCTGAAAACTGCCTGTTTATATCCTTTGACCATTTATCAAATGGGCAATCACTTGTGTTCTTGCATATTTGACTCATTCTCTATATATTTTAGAAATGAGGTCTTTACCACAGACACTAATGCAAAAATTCTTTCCCAGTTTCCTGTTTCCCTCCTAATCTGCACTGGATTTGGTTTTGCAAAAAACTTTTCAATTTAATGTAATCACAATTATCCATTTTGTACTTCATAATGCTTTCTATCTCTTCTTTAGTCAAAAATTCTTCCCTTCTCAATAAATACACTATTCTTTGCTCCACAAATTGGTTTATAGTATCACTCTTTGTACTTAGATCATGTACCTATTTGGACTTTATTCATGTGTACTATGCCAGGCACTGGTCTATGCCTAGTTTCTGCTACACTTTTATCCATTTTTTCCAGCAATTTTTGTCAAACAGTGAATTTTTATCCCAGAAAGTGGGGTCCTTGGGTTTATCAAACAGTAGATCATGTACCCATTTGGACTTTATTCTTGAGTAGGGTGTCAGGCATGGGTCTATGCCTAGTTTCCCCCACACTGTTATCCAGTTTTCCCAGCAATTATTGTCAATGAGTTCTTATCCCAGAAGCTGGGGTCCTTGGGTTTATCAAACAGGAGATTGCTATACTCATTGCCTACTGTGTCTTGAGTACCTACCCTATTCCACTTGTCTATTCTTCTGTTTCTTAGCCAGTACCAAATGGTTTTGATAATTGTTGCTTTATAATACAATTTGAGATCTGGTAGAGCTAGGCCACCTCCCCAGTATTTATTTTCATTAGTTGTTTGTTATTTCAAGGAGTTTTTCACTTGAGTCTCTGGAAGTCTCTAAGTATATCATCATATCATCTTCAAAGAGTGATAACTTAGTTTCTGGAATGAACATTTATTAAGCACCCACTATGTGTTAGGTATTTTGCCAAGTGGTTTACAAATATTTTGTCATTTTTATATTATCCACATCATCTCATTTGGTATCTGACTTGATAAGTGGCTGAATTAGGAAGCAGTCTACTGGAAACCCAACTAGAACCAAACCAAGAGATGTGTTGCTCAGACTGAAACTAATGCCAAAAACTCACAAGAGCCTAGGATGATAGTGATCAGAGTTTGACTTGATTTAGTCTATTTTAGGAGCACAGATGTCAAAATATTCGCAAGAAAAACCTCAAATATAATCTTACAAATCAAAGTACCAAAAGAGAAAAAATGAGAAAAGAAATGAAGCAATGAAATAAATAATTGTGAAGAGAATCGGAACTTAGAAGAACAACCTTATCCAACAATTAAAATTTTTTAAAACTAGAATGAATCAAATAGAAGCTAATGATTCTGTGAGACAAGAAAAGTAAGATATCTCATAGGAAAATCAATTCATTTGGTAAATGTATTGAGGGTTGGTAATTTGAGAATCACTGGACTACAAGAAAACCATGACTAAAAAAGTTATCATCATATTTCAGAAAATCATGAAAGACAACTTTCCACATGTGGATATCAAAACAGAAACACAGAATTCACTAATCATTTCTTAAAAGAAGCACCTTCCACCGATAAATATTTCAAGTAATATTATAGCCAAAATCCAGAGCTTCCAGGTCAAGGAATAAAAAATACTTCAGGCAACCAGAAAGGATTCAGAGTCATGATTATACAAGATTTAATAGCCTCCACTATAAAGGGGTGAAGTTCTCAGAATTAAAAAAAAAAAAATTAGAGACTCATAACCACGAATAACAGAATCAGCAAAACTATGTATAACCATACAGGAAAGAAAATGGATCTTAAAAAGAACAGATTTATCAATTTCTATATTTTGTGTTCTACGTTTTATGAGAAGTTTCTATTGTTGACTCTGGATCTTCTAAGTCACTGGCTTTTGACTCCTCCCCTTGTCCTCCATTTTCTACTGCTACCGATGCCCCAAAGCAGAACTTTTTTCTGTTTGGTGACTGAGCTCAACCAGATGAAGTGAAACTCAAAAAAAAAAAAAAACCCAAAAAACAAAGCACCATTATTTCAGGTGTGACCATAACTGTCAGAAAATAATTCTCCCATAATCCCCCCATATGTCAGGAATCCTTTTTAGATCCTTTTTAGAGATCCATTTCTCAGGATATATGGCAATGTCTAGTTTCCAGGTGTTAGATAATAATTCCCAGAATAGCCCTAAAGATTCTAGACAGTAATTCCTGGAATCACTGTCATAGGCAGTCTTACTGAGTCTGTGCCATGAGATAAGGGTGACATAATGTAATGTAATATTTACTATGCTTGTGCAGAATGATGGTATTATTGAAATTAACCTGTGAGCTTAATGTTGGTAAGAGGCCTTCTTTGTCAGTTGCCCTATAAAGCAAGTGGGCACTGATCAGTGAAGAGGGAAACCACGAGTAATAAATAGAGGAATGTATGTACCTACCTCAACCAGACCCCATTGAGATGTGAGGGGATTTAGGAGAGTGCACAAGCTGTGCCTGTCTCAATTGACCTTATTGAGACATAGGGATAGTTGTCCCCACTTCTCACTGGCTTCTGTGAAAAGGATGATTAGAGAATGCTGTAGGAGTTAGTGCTTCCTTTATCAATAACCCTTCTGAGAAGACTAGACTAGAATAAAGCTGATTTTTAATCCCTCTAGAAGTGTTTGCCTGTGTGATCAGATCAAAAGTGAACCTGTTAGAAGCTGGAATCCAAACACTCCAGTGCCTCTTGTGTGTAATGTGTGAAACACTCCCCTCCCCCAATTTCTTTTTTGATTCATAATTTCACAGTTTCAAAACTATTGCACAAAAATACCTTGCAATCCTTCTTACATTTAATCAGGGTTTTTTGTCCCTGAGAAAAGCTCTTTTCTCTCTGGTCTTCTCAGAATTGTTTTATGTTTCCTCAAGCATTTTTATCTGATGGAATTAATGTCTTATTATGATGTTTTTTATCAGTGTTCCACATAAAAACTGTACTTTTCTGCCCTTTTGAGCAACAAAAATATTCATATAACAAAGAGACAGTAGCTTATATAAAATTTTTGTGAAAAAAATATCACTTTCTGTAAAATACAATTATAAGAAACAGCAGATTGGTCAGTAAGGTCATCTTTAAAAGTTTAAGCCAACTGTTTGGCTGATGTAATTTTCATACATACTTTGGAGTATGAGCAGACATTCTTAAGTTGGTTCTAGTTCACTATATGGTAAGGAGCAGCCTTTTTGATTACTGTATTGCTGTAACTGGGGAACTTAAAACACTACTTACCGAGAGATACATATTCCAGTACTGAAGAAGGACTTGCTGTTGAGGGCTTCTGAGTGGATAGGGGTCTCAGGTGCAGCTAAAATGAACTTCTGAACACCTTGCCTTTCTGTTGCTTCTGTCATTCGTGTCCATTCCTCATGCTCTTAGGCTTTAGATATTATAGAGAGATATGATCTTATGAATGTTATTATCCATTTTTCTGGTAGCAGAGCCCATTCTGAGTTTTATGGCTCACTAGGAGAGCCCAGCCATAGGTGAGATAGGATTTCATATATGAATTTAGTTATGCCACATGTGAATGTGTTGTTGAGACTGATTCTATATTGAAACTATTGCATCTGAGCTTACTCTTATCAGGGACCAAGGCCCTATAAAGAAGAATGCAACTCCAGTTATTATTGGAAAATACACTTTTGTCCTTGCTGTAGCTTCATAGTAAGTACAACATTGTATAACATTGTGTAACACTAACTACCCTGCCCCCACAGTCTGAATGTCAAGTATGTTAAATTTTAACATGCTACTTTAAATTCAAAACCAGCCCCTTCTCTTATATGAATAAAGGGAGCACTCCTAGACTTTCTGTAAATGACTCCAGCCCCTTACTGATGACATTCATCCTGAACGTCATATCAGGTCACTGGATTCAGATGGCTCTGGAGGAGAACTGAGGCTGGTGACCTTGCACAGCCCACCCTCACTCAAAACAAAGTCAAGTACAAGAAATATCATCATTTCTCTGACTGCATAGTCTTCTTTGTCAACGAAGGACAAACATAACAACTCTTTCAAGTGATAGATATGGGTCACCTGGAGCCCAGTTCCTTTTAGCCACTAGCAGTTAGATGAGCTTTTACAAATACATATTTACTTCATAGTATAATTACAAACATACATTCACTCCCCCAATTGTTGAAGGAATAATTCCCCCACTCCTACCTTTGTACCATCTCATATACTGGGAGGTGAAGGGGAAATTGCTTCACAGCTTAGCTGAATTCCTACGGAGAACAATTTCAGTTTCAAGTTCAAAATTCAGGCTTGAATCCCAGGTGCTCTAACTTCTCTGGGGTTCCTTGGTTGCCTTGATTGGCTGCAACATCCTACCTAGAATATTGGCTCCAAGTTTGCCATGGAGAAAACTTGTTCTGGTGGAGAATATTTCTTTGACCTAAAACTAAGAAGAACAAATAAAAAAAGATGAAAAAAACCCCAAAGCCATTTCTTGGATTCAACATGTTGCCCTGAAGTCAACCTAACCTCTCCTCTTGAGTTGCCATATTTTCCAGAAATGCTAGACCAAGGGATGTTGGAGGCCAAGAAGGACTCAAGAATGAAACTCCATCACCACCACTACCCTCCTCTCCCCAGCTGCCATAATTTGTGACTCTCCATGTTTCTATGAGGGTCAAATAAACTACAAGACAGTCACTAGTTAGTCTGCACCAGACTGATAAACTGTTTATAACTGTTTATAAACTGTAGCAGAGACTATTGTAGATAAGCAGACCATTGTATCTTCATAGTCTAGTAATTTCCAGGGGAAAAGAATATTGTTTTTGTCATTTGACTTACTCCTGCTCCTCCTCTCCTTCTGCTCCTTCTTGCTCCCATACTGCTCCCATTTGGGAAGAGATTGCCCTCCACTCCTCCACTGAAATTTCTCCCTTTCTATAACTCGTAAATATTCAAGCTTCTGTCTGGATTGCCAGCTCCTTTGCACTTGGTATAAGAGTTCCACATACATGTTCATTTCTCTTGTAATAAATGTTGGAATGTCTGTTACATGGACTTTTTTTTTTTGTTTTGATCACAAGGGTAAAAGAAGGAATGAGGGAAGGAATTTTGTTCTTTTACCAATTGAATAAATGGTAATCACTCTGATAATGAAATTGCCATCTTCACATTCTTAATGGAGAGAAGGAACTTTCTTTTTTATTTTTTAAATTTTCATTTGTTTATTTATTTACTTGCTTACTTATCTATTTATTTTATTTTTGATGTTCTAAAATCACTACCACAAAACTCAGAGTATTTCCCCCCTACCTACCCCACTCCTACCCCCATCCCTCCCCACAATGGCATAAAATTCTACATAGGATCTACAAATACATTTCTATTGAATACATTTTCACTATTGTCATAATTGTAGAAGAATTAAAATAAATGGAAGAAATCATATAACAAACCAAAACATAATACAGACACACACACACACACACACACACACACACACAAATGATCTGCTACATTCTGTGATTGAATTCCATAGTTCTTTCTCTGAATGTGGAAGGCATTTTGCCTTAGAAGACCATTGGGATTTTTTTTTTTATGTCTTTGCATTGCTATGAAGATCCAAGTCTACCAGAAAAAACTCTCACACTGTGGTCGCTGCTGTGCACAGAATTCTCCTGGTTCTGTTCCTTTTGCTCAGCATCAGATCATATAAGTGTTTCCAGGCCTCTCTGAAGTCTTCTTGTTCATCATTTCTTAAGGCACAATAGTATTCCATTACATTCATATACAAAAATTTATTCAGCCATTCCCCAATTGATGGATATCCCCTTGATTTCCAGTTTTGGCAACCACAAAGAGTGGCGCATAAATATTTTTGCACATGTGGGATGCTTTCCTATTTTTATGATCTCCTGGGGATACAGTGCTAAAAGTGATATTGCTGGGTGAAAGGCAATGTACATTTATGTAGCCCTTTGGGCATAGTTCCAAACCGTTCTCCAGAATAGTTGGATGAGCTCACAGCTCCACCAACAATGAATTAGTGTTCCAACTCTCCCTCATTCTCTCCAACATTTATTATTTTCCTGTTCTGTCATGTTTACCAATCGAATTGGTGTGACGTGGTACCTCAGGGTTGTTTTGATTTGCATCTCTCTAATCAAAAGTGATTTAGAGCATTTTTTCACATAATTATAGATATCTTTAATTTCTTCCTCTGAAAATTACCTGTTCCTATCCTTTGACCATTTATCAATTGGGGAAATGACTTATATTGTTGTACCTTTGACTCAGTTCACTATATATTCTAGAAATGAGGCCTTTATCACTGAGATTAACTGTAAAAAATCTTTCCTAATTTACTACATCCCTCTTAATTTTGGTTGCATTGTGTTTGGTTGTGCAAAAACTTTTTAGTTTAATGTAATCAAAATTATCCATCTTGCTCTTCATAATGCTTTCTATCTCTTCTTTAGTTAAAAATTCTTCCCTTCTCCATAAATCTGCACTATTCCTTGCTTCTCCAGTTTGTCCATGGTATCAATCTTTATACCTAGATCATGTACCCATTTAGACTTTATTCTTGTGTAGGGTGTCAGGTATGGGTCTATGCCTAGTTTCCACCACACTATTATCCAGTTTTCCAAACAAATTTTGTCAAACAGTGAGTTCTTATCCCAGAAGCTGTGGTCCTTGGGTTGCTATATTCCTTACCTACTGTGTCTTGAGTCCCTATCATATTCCACTTGTCTACCCTTCTGTTTCTTAGCCAGTAGCAAATGGTTTTGATGATTGCTGCTTTATAATACAATTTGAGATCTGGCAGCGCTAGGCCACCTTCCCAAGCATTTCTTTTCATTAGTCCCTTTGATATTTTGGAATTTTGTTCTAAAAGATGAATTTTGATATGATTTTATCCAGCTCTAGAAAATAACTATCTGATAATTTAATTGGTATGGCACTAAATAAGTAAATTAATTTAGGTGGAATTGTCATTTTATTATATTGGCTTGGTGTACCCATGAGCAACTGATGTTTTTCCACTTACTTAGATCTGACTTTATTTCTGCAAAAATGTCTTGTAATTGTGTTTGTACAGTCCCTGGGTTTCTTTTGGTAGGTAAACTCCCAAATATTTTGTAGTGTCTACCTTAGCTTTAAATGGGATTTCTCTTTGTATCTCTTGCTGTTGGAGTTTTTACTAATATATAGGAATGCAGAGGATTTGTGCGGGTTTATTTTGTAACCTGCAATGTTGCCAAAGTTGTTTATTATTTCAAGTAGTTGTCTTTACTTGAATCTCTGGCATTTTCTGAGTATATCATCATATCATCTGCAAAGACTGTGAACTTTGTTTCTTCTTCACCTATTCTTAATCTTTCAAATTCTTTATCTTGTCTAAATACTACAACTAATATTTCCAGTACCATATTGAATAATAGTAGTGATAATGGACAACCTTGTTTTACCCCTGATCTTATTGGAAATGCATCTAGCTTATCTCCACTGCATATAATGCTTGCTGAAGGTTTTAGGTGGATACTCTTATTATTTTATGAGAAGTTCCCTTTATTCCTATGTTCTCCAGTGTTTTTAATAGGAATAGTTGTTGTATTTTGTTGAAAGTTTTTCTTCATCTACTGAGATAATCATCTAGTTTTTGTTAGTTTTGTTGCTGATATGATTGATAATGCTAATAGTTTTCCTAATATTGAACCAGCCCTCTATTCCTGGTATGAATCCTACCTGATCATAATATATTATTCTTGTGACAAGATGCTGTATTCATTTTGCTAAAATCTTATTTAAAATTTTTGCATCTATATTCACTAGAGAAATTGGTCTATAATATTCTTTCTCTGTTTTGTCTCTTCCTGGTTTAGGTAGCAAAACCATATTTGTATCATAGAAAGAATTTGAGAGGACTCCTTCCCCAATTTTCAAAAATCGTCTATATAGTATTGGAATTAACTGTTCTTTAAATGTTTGATAGAATTCACTTGTAAATTCATCTGGCCCTGGCGATTTTTTCCTAGGGAGTTCATTTATGGCTTGTTCAATTTCTTTTTCTGAGATGGGGTTGTTTAAGTATTCAACTTCCTGTCTGTTAATCTGGGTAATTGGTATTTTTAAAAATATGCATCCATCTCAGTTAGATTGTCGAACTTGTGGGCATAAAGTTGGGCAAAATAATTTCTAATTATTGTTTTAATTTCCTCCTCACTGGAGATGAGCTCACTCCTTTCATTTTTGATATTAGTAATTTGATTTTCTTCTTTCTTTTTTAATCAAATTGACCAAAGATTTATCATTTTCATTAGTTTTTTCATAAAACCAACTATTGGTTTTATTTATTAATTCAATAGTTTTCTTAATTTGTGTTTCATTAATATCTCCTTTGATTTTCAGTATTTTTAATTTGGTATTTACTTGGGGATTTTCAATTTGTTCCTTTTCTAAGCTTTTTTAGCTGCATGCCCAAGTCATTGATGTCCTCTTACTCTATTTTATTGATGGAAACATTCAAAGATATAAAACTTTCCTCAAGAACTACTTTTGCAGTATCCCATAAGATTTGGTAAGCTGTCTCACTATTGTTATTCTCTTGAATGAAGTTGTTGATTGTTTCTATGATTTCTTCTTTAACCCACTCCTTCTTTAGGATTAGATTATTTTGTTTCCAATTGATTTTTGGTTTATCTTTTCATGGGCTTTTATTACATATACTTTTTATTGCATTATAATCTGGGAAGGATGCATTGATTATCTCTGCACCTGTTCACTGAATTATGAGGTTTTTATGTCCTAGTACATAGTCAGTTTTTGTATATGTGCCATTTATTGCTGAGAAAATGGTATATTCCTTTCTATTCCCATTCAGTTTTCTCCAGAGATCTATCATATCTACCTTATCCAGAGTTTATTTACCTCTTTAACCTCTTTCTTGTTTATTTTCAGGTTAGATTTATCAAGTTTAGAGAGGGGGAGGTTGAGGTCCCCCACTAATATGGTTTTGCTGTCAATCTCTTCCTTCAACTCCCCCAACTGCTCCTTTAAGAATTTGGATACTATACCACTTGGAGCATACTTGTTTAGTAATAATATTGCTTCATTGTCTATGGTGCCTTTCAGCAGGATATAGTTTCTTTCCTTATCTCTTTTGATTAGATCTATTTCTGCTTTTGTTTTGTCTGAGATTAGGATTGCTACTCCTGCTTTTCTTGCATCCGCTGAAGCACAATATATTCTGCTCCAACCTTTGACCTTTACCCTCTGTGTATTCCCCTATTTCAAATGTGTTTCTTTTAAACAACATACTGTTAGATTATGGCTTTTAATCCATTCTGCTATCTATCTCCATTTTATGGGAGTGTTCATTCCATTCACATTCACAGTTATGATTACAATCTGTGTTTTTCCCTCCATCCTCTTTTCTACCATTTCTGCTTTTAACTCTCCCATCTCCCTTCCCCTTGTCAATAGTTTTCATTTTTCACAGTCACCTCCTGCAGTCTTCCCTTCCTTCTTTTAGCCCCCCTCCCTTTTATTCCCCTTTACCCTTACAACTTCTTCCCTCCCTTTTAGCTTCCTCTCCCCTTTCTTCCCCCTTCTCCTCCTACTGCCTAGAGAGCTAGTTAGGTTTATCTACTTAAATTTATTGTTCCCTCCTTTAAACAAATCAGATGAGAGTACCTAACACTCCTCTTCCTCCCCTCTTTCCCTCTACTATAATTTTGTACTTCTTCCTGTGATGTAATTTACCATTTTCTGCTTCCTCCTTTTCACACTCCTTTACAATCCCTTTGAATGCTTAAATCATATCTTTAACATAACATAATTTACTTTCTACCCATTCCCTCTATGTATATCCCTTTTATATTTCATAATAGATTGTACAATTTTCAAGATTAACAGATATCATCTTCCCTTATAGGGAGGTAAACAGTTTGCCTGAACTGAGTAACAATTCCCACCCTCTACCCCCATTTACTTTTTTATGCCTCTCTTGAGACCTGCATTTGAAAATCGAATTTTTTATTAAATTGTGGCATTTCTGTCAGGAAGGTCTGAAAGTCCCTCACTTCATTGAATGACCATCTCCTTCCTAAAATATTATGTTGAACTTTGCTGGGTAGTTGGTCCTTGGTTGTAGCCCCATATACTTTGCCATATGGAATATCGGATTCCAATTCCTGTGATCTTTTAATGTAGAAGCTGCAAGGTCTTGTGTTAACCTGACTGTAGCTCCTCAATATTTGAACAGTTTCTTTCTGGCTGCCTGTAGTATTTTCTCCTTCACTTGATCGTTCTGGAATTTGGCAATGGTATTTCTTGGTGTTTTGAGTTTGGAATCCCTTTTGGGAGGTGAACAGTGGATTCTTTTAATGAATATTTTGTCCTCTGGATCTAGCACTTCTGAGTAGTTTTCCTTGATGATTTCCTGGAAGATATTGTCCAGACTCTTTTTTCCATCATGGCTTTCTGGCAGGCCAATAATTCTTAAATTTTCTTTACTGTATCTATTTTCCAGGTCAGTTGTTTTCCCAATTAGATAGTTTACATTTTCTTTTGTCTTTTCATTCTTTAGATTTTGTTTGACTGATTCTTGCTGTCTCATAGAGTCATTAGTTTCTACTTGCCCAATTCTAATTTTTATCAAATTGTTTTCTTCAGTTAACTTTTCCATCGCCTTTTCTTTCTGTCCAATTGTTCCTTTTAAGGAGTTATTTTCTCCAGTTAATTTTTGTGTTTCCTTTTCCATTTGTTCAATTTTCCTTTTCAGAGAGGTGTTCTAATCACTGAATTCTTTTTTCATATTTTTAAAATCATTGGCCAGTTTTTCTATTTTTGTTCTTCAGCTGTTCCATGAGAGCCGTTTGTGCATGCGAGTAGTTCATAGACCCTTCTGAAATTTCAGATGGAAGTACAGCCTCGCTACTGACCTCTTTGGTATTTGTGTTTTGGTCCCCATAGAAAGATTCTATGGTTTCTTTTGCAATTGTTTTGCTTTTTCTTGTTCATGATGGTGATTGTGTGTTGTGGCTTCTGGTTCTTTCAATTAGATGCTGCAGAATTTGGTGTTGAGCTCACTTGTGTGAAAAAGCTAGTGTTTTATTTGTTTGTTTTTATCTTTTTGTTTTGTGTTTCCCTGATCTGTCCTGGGGTTAGCTTGTTAAGTATGGGGGAGGGGAAATCTGGTCAGAGGAGATCTTCTCAATTGAACTGAGGCAAAGGGACATAGAGTGTCTCATCTAAAGAGATCTGGGAATGCTCAGGAAAACTGCGTTAGTGATACTTCCATGTTAGACTATCTGGTCAAATAATCAATCAATAACATTTATTAAGCACCTACTATGAGTCAATCACTTTTCAAAACACCAGAGATGCAAAAAGATGCAAAGGATAGTCCTTGCCCTCAAGGAGTTTATAATCTAATGGGAGATATAACATGCAGACAATTACATATAAAGCAAATTCTGTATATGATAAATAGAAATCAATTTACAGAGCTATGACACTAGAATTAAGAGAGGTTGGGAAAGACTTCCTGTAGAAGATAGAATCTTAGTTGGGATTTAATGGAAGCCAGAGAGATTAGAAATCTGAGTGGAGGAGGGAGAGCATTCTAGGCATGGAGCACAGTCAGAGAAAGTGCCCATGGATGGAGAGTCCTGTTCACAGTATAGCCAGGACACCAGTGTCACTAGACTGAAGAGAATGTGTTGGGGAGTAAGGTGTAAGAAGACTGGAAAAGTAGGAGGAGGCTAGGTTGTAAAGATTTTGAATGTCAGAGTAGTTTGTATTTACTCTTGGTGGCAAGAGAAAGTTTGTTGATTAGAGAGGATTGTAATTTAGGAAAAATCACTTTAGTGACTAAAGGGAGAGTGGATTGGAATGGACAGAGACTTGGGTCAGGTGTCTTCATCAGCAGGCTATCAGGCATGAGGTGATGAGGATTTGCACCAGAGTAGTAGCAGTATCAGAAGAGAGAAAGGGACATATACAAGAGACATTGCAAAGGTGGAATAGGCAGTACTGGGAAGCAGATTGGATATGGAGAGGAAGACATAGTGAGGAATCTAGATTAAGTCCTAAACTGTGAATCTGAAAGAAAGGGAGAATGGTGTTCCTCTTTACCATGTTAGGGAAGGTGGTGGAGAGAAGATTTCAGAGGGAAGACAGTGAGTTCCATTTGGCACATAATCAATTTAAGAATCTTCTAGTCATTCAGTTCAATTGGATATGTTAAGTTGGATGTCAGTAGAGAGAATGAGGTAGGACAGATTAGAAATCATCAGATACCCAGGTTTAGTACTAAAGGAGAAGAGAAGGGGGCTAGGACAGAGCCCTGAATGACACAGTTTAGAGGGATGATCCGAAATAAAATCCAACAAAGAGGAAAGAGAAAGAGCAGTCTGATTGGTAGGAGGAGAACCAAGAGAGAATAGTGTCCCAAAAAACTTGAGAAAAGAGAGTTTCAAGGAAGAGAGAGTGACCAATAGTGTCAAAAGCGGCAGAGGTAAAGGAGAATGAGGATTGAGAAATTACCATAAGATTTGACAACTAAGAGATCATTAGTAACTTTGGAAAGAGTAGTTTTGGAATGATAAGGTCAGAAGCCAGATTACAAGGGGCACGCCCTTACTTAGTATATTTATAAAAGCTAATTGACGTTAATTAGTTAAATGGAACTAATGCACTAATCACTGTTGGCTCATAGTGGTGGTGGCAGGGACACACCAGAATGGGGACTCAGGCCAATAGCTTTAGAGAAGTAGCACCCTCAACCTATCAGGTGTCTCCCTATAGTCCTGAGGAGGAATTTAGCTATATTAATTCTGGAAAAATGAGTTGAAGAGGGATTGCTACATATAAACAGTTTCATAGAAATGCATTACATAGTGTTTTAGCATAAAAATACATTGTATATGACTTAATAGATTTAAATTAATAGATAAAATAGAAAGCTCACCTGATTTGGGTTTAAAGGACTTGTGCAGTGGCTTTGCTACTTATACTTTCTATAAACTTGGACAAAATATAGAGCCTATGGGCCTTATTTCCCTCATTGTAAATTGATGGGGTTGGAATAAATGACTTCTAAATTATCTTCTAGTTTAAACTATACTATACGAGAATACACATGTGTAAACCATATGCCTTACACTTACTTTGCAGAATACAGTATACTGCATTAGTTGTGAAACTGACAAACAGCTTCTAAAGCCATTTGTTCATGAACACATTACTTAAATCCACCATGAACAATGCCCCTATAGTACAGATAAATGCTACTGGAAAGCCTTTAAAGAAAGAAAAGAAAAAACTTCTCAGAAAGGACACTGAAATGTTTGAGGCAAGGGACTTTAAGCACAAATGTTTTCTTTGGCCTAAAATCAAGACAAACTATTCATTGAAAGGGCAGTTACTCTGGGGTGTTGAGAATGACTGTTGGTCTATGAGAAGTGAATGTGCTTTGTTCATTTTATGAAAATGTGGTGGGTGTTTTCTTTTGAAAACAAAGGATACAACTTTTTTGAATTTGCTATTTAACAAAATATTGAAAAGGCAGAAGTAATGTTTTACTTCTTAGACAAATGGTTTCCCAAAATAAATTGTGTACTCACACATTTGATTTTTGTTTTTGTTTGTAGCAAGAATTTATGTGGTTTAGGAGTAAAAATGGAAAAAAAAAGTTACAGTGTTATTTGATTCCTACCTATTTTGATTACCTGATTATAAAAAAAGGAGCATAAATCTGATAGACACATGGTTCATCTGTATCTCTTGACTTAGATGACTACTCCAATCAGTAATTTACATGATACCAATTAATTTATCAAGTTATAATGTAATTGGCAAAGAAATTGAGAGAAAAGTCAAATGGAAGACAATAAGCACTTTATTTATTTTGGGAGTAGGGAATCCTAGCATTAAATTAGTTGACTTCTAGCAGAGATGCTTTTGAGTATTATTATTACAAATGACAATTCTAAACAAGAGAATGTTTACCTTTTCTATATACAATCCAGGAATCATGGCTTCTGTTTTTTTAAAATGATATTTTAGTTTCTAGGAAAATATCCAGATAATATTATGAGATTTGCTATGAATGGGGATTTAGGGAAGTGGTATGCTCTTGGAGAAGTTATATATTATTATATCTACAGAGCACTAGTAAGAGTAAGCTGGGACAATGTGAAAAGGAAAATTCTTTGTCACACTCATGTCAGTGGCGCTTTGCCTTCCTTCTCTTAGGAAATGGTTGAGTGTTCTGTGGAGATGTCATACAGCTTTTCCTTGTCTTGTCTTGTCAGATACCAGATGTCTCTGGTTCTCTGCTGAATAAGAGCTTGGGTCTTTATGCTAGTAACATAGTGATGGGGGTTGTGTTGGAGATCCAGGAAAAATCAGCTAATAATTAGAATATGTTCTCTACTTCACTCCAATGCCAAAACTTCTTTAGTCTTAAATTAAAAGCAAAACAAAACTTTAATCAGGTTGTCTAAGTGACTAGTGATAACCTAAAAGAGCTTTAATTCATAAATTCAAAATATTACAGTTTTTAACTGCACAGAAGTAGTTCAGGTCAAAAGTTATTTCTCAGAAGCTTTAACCACATTTATTCCATGATCCTGGTATGTGAAACTGTAAAGTAAACCAGATGGCCAACAGAGCTTCTGTTTTCTTTCAAGTACTTATTTCCTAAGGCTTTTAAACATCTGACCATGGAAGAAATTATAAGGATTCAACACTGAAATCATAGCTTAGGGCTTCAAAGTGAAATTTCAAATTAGAGATTAAAAAATATATCACAATGAATGCCATATATGAAATGAAAATTTCTCTGATTTAAAAAAAAATGGATGGGGGCATCAAATTCTAAGACATACTCAGGCAATACCGATTTTTTAAAAAAAGTCCCTTTTTGTGAGTGGCTCAGTGGGTTGCCGAAACAAAAAACTTTTAAATTTGAGTGAGATACTCCACAGGCAAAAGGCTTGTAGACATAACATTTGGACAGGTAATGCACAATTTTACTCAATATAGGAATGAGATAGAACACAGGAACAATGTTAACTAAGTTGTTGTCTGTTCTGTTGTAGGTACAGACTTTTCCCAGAGGTCAGAAAAGACCCCAAGCCATAGGAGTATTGACTTAAGAGCAGAGAAGTTAGCAATTGGTTGGTATAATTGATAAGAGTGCAGGGACTGAGTCAGGATGACCTCAGTTTAAATCTTGCTTCAGATACTTATTAACTATATGACCCTGGGCAAGTCACTTAACTGCTATTTGCCTCAGTTTCCTCTCTTGTAAAATGAAGATAATAATAAATAAATAAGTAGTGTTTATCTGCCTGAGTTTTTGTGTAGACCAGATGAGGTGATAATAATGAAACACTTAGGGCAATGTCCGTTACATAGCAAGCACTATACAAATGTTACAATTGTTATTTTTATTCAAATGCTCAGACAAAATAGGACACCATGGCATGAAGTGGGATAGCAAGGATTTGGAAAGAATCTTGAAAATCATTCTGTACCACATATCTAATAACAATATGAGCATTTTGCAGCTCATAAAGCATTTTCTTTACAATGAGGTGTATAGTATTTCTATACCCATTTGATGGATAAGAAGGCTAAGAGGGAGGGGAAGAAAAGGTTTAGTGACTTTTCCTAGGCATGTCTGGTTGATTACACTGAGAACTGAACCCAGATCTCCTGTTCTCAAATTGAGAGCTCTTTGCTACAGTACTTGCAGAGAGCATATATACAATCAATTGCCTGGAATTTTGGGTGAAATTTGTAATGTTCAATTTGTTGGTAGTTAAACTCTTTGGGTAATCTAAACATACTATTACTTTACTAGTTTGGAAGTCCTAGGATACTTCATGGTTTAGATTTACAATCCTAGAGGGACTTAGAATTTCTAGAGAATTGCCTTTAGTTTCAGGTGTGTTTGTCATGGCATGGTGGATATTTATGTTCTTTGTATAATGCAAATTTTCACATGGTTCCCAGTGACTAAAAGTGTCTATGGACAAATATGAAGGAAAATTTGAGATGAGAGAAGCAAGGCTGCCTTTAAGTATATACTGGAGTATGAGCTCCATTAGAACAGAGATTGTCTTATTAAAAATTTGCATTCTTTCTAGCCCTTTCCTTCTAAGTTAGACTAAGACAAGATTAGAATTTTTTAAAAAGAATTTTTGCTAAGCAGTTAAGACATTTTAGATTATAGAGCTGGAAGGGATAGTAGAGTAATAGTTTAATCCCTTATTTTCACATGTTTATGAAACTGAGGACCCCAGTGGATAAGATTTACCCAAGATAGTAGAAAGCAGTTTTGGGTTTTGAATCCAAGTTGCTAAGAAATTTTCTTTCCCTTACCCCACAATTTCTATAACTAGAATAGAAATAAACTTATAGGATATAAACATTTCCTAACAATATTTATTCATGGATTTGCATGACTGGTTCAGCTTTTGTATCCTAATTCGGTTGATTCTACTTTAACATTCTATGAGAGACACAACTCTCAAACAGTCCTGTAACACTTAGACATTTACCTTTTCCATTAATCAACTAGAATTGTTAAATATCATTATGTCTCAGGCACTGTGCTACTGACTAGAGAGACCAGTTCAAACCTTTTGCATCTAATTCCAGGGAAGCAAGATCCAGTGTTGAACCTGCCTAATTAGGGAGAATCAATTTCAATATTTCAAAAGACTTTCATTTCTTCAGTATGGTTATTCCCTCCAATGACACCACACACTACCTTGGGACAGTAGTAAAGGATTTTAATGAGTTTCTATGATTAAAACAGTCACTTTTTGGACCAATCTTATTAGCAGGTGTCTCCCTGGACAGCAAAGCTGTCCCTTGCTGGCTTGTTGCTGGCTGGCCCTTGAACACTTTTCAGCTTCATAGAATCTGATAGAGCTACTTCTACTATAATCTTCCAGCCCTCACTTCAAGGAAAGGGTAGGATTTTAAGAATTTAGACCTGTTGCTGGATATTCAGACCACAGCTTCTGGACCCCAAACCCTGTAATTTTCCTAAAGTTGTTATTTCAAGTAAGTTTTTAGTTGCTTCTCTAGAATTTTCTAAGTATCCCATCATGTCATCTGCAAATAATGATCATTTTGTTTCCTCATTGCCTATTCTAATTGCTTCAATTTTTTTCTTCTATTATTGGTATAGGTAACATTTCCAGTACAATATTGAATAAAAGTGTTGATAATGGGCGTCCTCGCTCCAACCTTGATTGTGTTAGGAAGGCCTCTTTGCTTATCCCTATTATAGATAATGCTTGCTGATGATTTTAGATAAATATTATTTGCCATTTTAAAGTAAACTCCTTTCATTCCTATGTTTCCTAATGATTTTTAACAGGAATTGGTGGTATATTTTATCAAAAGCCTTTTCTGCATCTATTGAGATAATGTATGATTTGTGTTGGGTTTGTAATTGATATGGTAAATTATGTTGACAGTTTTCCTAATATTGAACCAGCCCTGCATTCCTGACATAAATCCTAACTGGTCATAGTGCATAATCTTTGTGATATATTGTTGTAATACCTTTGGTAGTATTTTATTTAAAATTTTTGCATTGAGAGAATTTGGAACTCAAAGTTCTAAAAAAAATCTAATGTTAAAATTGTTTTGACATGGAAGTGGTGAAAAATAAAATACTGAATAAATAAAAAATAATCTATGTCAAATTGCTTACCTTCTCAAAGAGTTGGGGTTGGAAAGGAGGAAAGGAGAGAATTTGGAACTCAATGATTCCAAAATGAATTTACAAAACAATAAACAATAAAAATTGTTTTGACACGTAACTGCAGAAAAATAAAATACTAAATAAAATTTTTGCATCAATATTTGTTATGTCCTAAACTTTTTGCTTAATCATCCAATCCATCCCCAATGGTTTCAATTGTTATCTCCATGCAAATCATTCTCAGATCTATTTATCCATTCCAGATCTGTCTCCTGCACTTCAGTCTCTCTTCACCAAGTAACTATTGGATATCTCAAACTGGTTATCCCATAGGCATCTTAAATTCAACATGTCCAAATGAAGATTCATCATCTTTCATCCCAATCTCTCCGCTCTTCCCAATTTCTCTACTACTCTCTAGGGCACCACCATACTTTTGGTCATTCAGTCATACAACTTCTTGATATCTTCAATTTCTCACTCACACTCATATGTTTGGGCAGCTAGGTGGTGCAGTGGATAGAGCACCAGTGCAGGAGTCAGGAGGACCTGAGTTCAAATCTCACCTCAGACACTTGACACTCACTAGCTGTGTGACCTTGAGCAAGTCACTTAACCCCAACTGCCTCCTCCTGGGTCATCTCCAGTCATCCTGATGAATATCTGGTCACTGGATTCAGATGGCTCTGGAGGAGAAGTGAGGCTGGTGACCTGCACAGCCCTCCCTCACTCAAAGCAAAGTCTCTCATGGCATGGTCTTCCTCGACAATGAAGGACAAACACACAGACACACACACACACTCACTCATATGTCCAGTCTGTTGCTGAGTTCTGTCATTTATTTCTGCCCATGCAACATCTCTCCTATTCATTGCCCTTCTCTCCCCTGATGCTGCTGCTGCTCTGTTTCAGGCTCTCGTGACCTCACACTCTTCTCTTTACCAGATGTTAAATAGTCTTTCTTATAGCCCAGAAGTGATCATGTCACCTCACTCCCAGTTCAATCATTTCCTGTGGCTCCCCACTGTTTCTAGGACCAAAAGTAAAATCCTGTGTCTTTTAAAGCTTTTAACAATCTGTCCTCTCTTCACATTTCTAGCCTTCCTAGACCTTATTTGTTTTTCTGGAATATAAGATTCTGCAACACTAACATTTTTGCTTTTCCTCATGCATATTACATCTCCTGTCCCATGCTTTTTCACTGACTATCCCTCCTTGTCTGTCTTATGGTTTCCTTAACTTCCTAAAGATTCAATCCAAACCCCACCTTCTGCAAGAAGGTTTTCATGCTCCCACCTATTCCTCCATTGCTAGTTCCTTTCCTGTGATATTACTTCCAATTTACTCATTTTGTATTTCTCTGGTTGCCTGGAGAAATTCATTAGCATTTTCCAGCAGTTTCCTCACAGTATGCTTCCATGGATTCTGAATAATGGATGATTTTTTCCCAGGCTTCCCACCATGGAGTGAAGCAGGGCTGTATGCTTACATGGTATTCGGTATGATGTTTTCAGTGATGTGGTTGAATGCCTTCAATGAGGATGAAAATGGCAAAAGTGGAAGGAGAATTGGTGTGCAACTTTTGGTTAACAGATAATTATGGAGTCAATGTACCCTCTGAGGCTGACATGCCATGGAGTCTGAGTTGACTCGCTCCTGCTTATGCTAATTTTGACCTAATAATTAACAGTAAGAAAACAGAGGTTCTCCACCAGGGAGTACTACATCATTCCTAAGTGAGGTCATTGATTACAGCAACTGGAGAAATTTTGAATGCAGTGAATAAATTCACTTGCTTTGGCAGTATACTTTCCAGAGATGTTTTACACATAGATGATGAGGTTGGACACATTGCCAGAGGTAGCTCAGTGTTTGGGAGGAAGGAAAGTATGGGAGAAAAGAAGTAATAGACACCTTATCAAATTGAAGGTCTACAGAACCATTGTGCTGATCTCATTATGGTATGCCTGTGAAAGTATAGCAGTGTCAGTGAATTGCTTGCATTTGAATTGCTTTAAGAAGATTCTGAAGATCAGACTCGGCAAGACAAAGTACTGAACACTGAGGTCCCTTCTTGAGTTGAACTACCAAACATTCAAACAGAGCATGCAACTGCAATGGACTGGCCACATGGTTCAAATGCTAAATGTATGCTTGCCTAAAAACTTATTTTACAGAGAACTCACAGAAGTGAAGCACTCATACAAAGGTCAGAAGAACCAATAGAAGGACACATTTAAAGTCTCTCTGAAGGAATTGATTGTGAGACGCGGGAGACGCTAGCCAAGGACTGCCTAGTATGCCATGACTGCATCCAAGAAGGACCTGTGCGAATGAAGCAGCATTGCAGTAGCTCAGAAGAAATGTGAGGTGTGCACATATACAGACATCTCCACTCCAAACATTCGTATGGACTATTTGCTCCTGAACTGAGTTCATATTTGTTTGACCAGTCATAGTCAAACACACTGTACCTTGACCCCAACATATTGATAGCATGTGAGTCCTCTTTGACAATAAGTGACTACAACCAAATAATGTTGTATATAGATAATTGTTTGCCACTTCTCCATTAGAATGTGAGCTACTTGAGGACAGGGACAAGTTTTGGCCTTATTATCATATTCCTAGAGTTTAGCACAATGACTTACTCATATTATGCACTTAAAGAAAGTTAACTGACCATGCATTCCTCTATAAGTATGTCTTGTTTGGAGAAAGAAACCCCTGCACTTCTCTCTACTACCACATAATATCAATTCATATTTACTGTCAATAATGTTCTTTCTTTATAATTATCCTTGACACTGTTTTTTTTAGTCTTGTCAGACTCTTTATGGCCCCTGCACACCAAGATTGTCCAAGGTTTTCTCTTGGCAAAAATACTGGAATTATTTTGCATTTCCTTCTCCAGAAGATTGTAACAAACAGAGGTTAAATGACTTTTCCAGGGTCATACAGATAATAAGTGTCTGAGGTCTGATTTGAACTTGGGTCTTCTTGACTCCATGCCCATTGTCCTATCCACTGAAAAGCCTAGCTGACTCTATAAATACACTACAAGTTGGTAAATGTTTATTATGTTCATTTTTCAGATAATTAAACTGAAGTTCAGAAAAATTCAGTTACCTCTTTGTCAGAGTCAGAATTCTATGAAATTAAAGTATCCTGATTCCAAGTCCAGAAGCACTTCTGTTACTACAATGTTCTATCTGCACCTATGTCCTGCTCTGAAAGGTGCTTCCTTATCTTGTTGGGAAGGGAAAAGGTCATTTCTTTGCACCAACAAATTGAACTTCTAATCCAATGCATATTGATATAGTTAAAATAAGTTTTATATTTATAAAGTGACAATCCAAAACTTTTCATTTTTCTTGTAAAGGCAATGATTTATCCTTAGTGAAAGATCTGCCTTAATTGTTAAAAACAAGAGTCAAATTCCTGCATCTTTATAGCAAAATGCTTTAGCTTAGACACCATTTTTTTCAATGCTTAACTCTTTGAATTCCCACGATCATTTCAGAAGACAAAATTATTCCAGGCACTTAAACCTTGTCAGTCCTCTCTCATTGGTATAACCCAGGTAATGATTTCCTCCTCTGGAGAATAATAGAACATTTCTCTCTTTTGTGAATTTCCTATTACTATTATATTCAAATCTGTGTCACTATAATCTGAGGTAACACAAGATATCTTATTATAACCTAAGACAAACAAATCTCCAAAAATAGATAAAAGCAAATTTCAGCTGGTCATAGAACCTCAAAATTTTATTCCTTGGAGGTCTTGGTATAGATCACCTCATTCAGTCCTGTCATTTTACAAATGAGGGAAGTGAACCCCACACAGATTTAGTAATTTAAGAGATATCTTAAATTGTCATATTGTTTCAAATAAAAAGCTCTTCCAACACATGGCATTCCTTCAAATAAGAACTTGTTGAAGGAACACTTGTCAGTCTTCTGGTAAGACACACATCTAATACTTGAAGAGAAGAGAGGGAAAAAATGTGAAATAAAGGGTATACAAACTATGACAAAGCAGTGGTAGTGAGATGGCCAGAGGGTGAACGAAGAATGTTTGAAGCTGGGCTGAAAATACAATGGACTACGTGAGTCACAAACCACCCAGGGCAGTGAGAACACAAGATCTGCATTCTAGAGATAAAGAGTTTAAGTCCTCTAGAACATGATTTCTGGTCCTAGAGCTAAGCCAGCTGGTGAGGAGATGGTTGGAAAATAAAAATAACTATATCAATTATGTATGACACTATAAATTCTCCTATCTCAGGTAACATATTTTTTTAAAAATTCAGTTGAAAAGAGTCTATTTTTTAACAAAACAATGAGGGATAGGTAGAGTTGGGGGGAAGTGATGGAAAGTACAGTGTTTCCCAAATGGAAGGAGAGGGAGAAAGATTATAAGAATTAGAAGCCAAATAGGATGGGGGGAAGCCTGGAGACTGTGAAACCTAAACTGAGTTACACAGGAGGCCAAAGATGGATTAAAAAGGAAGAACCCTAAGATAAATATAGTTAGAAACAGGCAAAGTCTTTTCTGGCTCACTCAGTCACTTAAGGAGTGACTCGTCTGGACACAATTTGACACTGTGCAAAGTTTGAGCATCTAAGTGATACAGTGGACAGAGTGCTGGCCCTGGAACCAGGAAGACCTGAATTCAAATGAGGCCTCAGATACTTCCTAACTGTGCGACTGTGGGCAAGTCACTTAACCCTGTTTCCTGGAATTCCTCATCTATAAAATGAACTGGAGAAGGAGATGGCTAATCACTCCAGTATGTTTGGCAAGAAGACCTTAAATGAAGTCAGATGTGACTGAAACAACTTAAGAACAGCAAAAAGTTTATACTAATTTTTGTTCTTCTGCACTTCTGGCTTTTCCCTTACTTAGTACGCCCTGATGAACTGCTTATTTTTTGTTCCTTTTGGTTAAGGTATGGTGGCTAGACAATCTTTCCCTAACAAAGACTGATGGAGGTAATAAGTCTATGAATCACCAAACCTAGCCTGTAGCTAACAAAAGCCAGCAAAAACTTTTTCAATGTCTTTGCTACCTTTTGTCTGAAACTTGTTGCTAGACTTTTCTTCACAGACAGGTTTCTGATGCAAAATCAGAACATCACTTCTAAAATTCTGGCTTAATTTAATTAGGAATCTGTGTCTTCCACAAATAAACTCTTCAGGGACTCTGCTAACATCCCCCCCCCCCCCCCCCCCCCACAAATTCCACAGGAATTTTCAGACCTTGTAGTGCTAAGCACTACCCTCACTCCCCAAATGCTCTTTAATATGTAAATGAAGCTAATTGAAGTAGCAAGGCCCCACAGAGTCATGTTTTTATTACATAAATCTTTTAGCAACCAAGCCCCTGACTTTTGTGCTGTACTCTCCTCTCTCTACAAAAGTGGGGAGGGGGGAGAAGAGCCAAATCACTAAGAATAAGAGAAATAAAATTATACCTCATGTCACACTTATCAATTTGGTAAAGAGAGTAGAATATAGGAAGAGTCAATGCTGGATGTGCTGCTGAAAGACAGGCATATCAATGGATTATTGATGGAGTTGCCAATTCATCCAGCCTTTCCAGGAAACAATTTATAACTGTGCAAAAAAATCATTCATATCCTTTGATGCAGTGACTGGGTTTTATGTCTCAGAAAGGTAATTGAAAGAAAGCTTCCCTATATAATAAAATATTAACAGCAGCAGTCTTTTTAATACAAAAAAAAACTGGAAACAAATTTAGTGTGAATTGATTTTGGAATGATTAGATGCATTATGGTATGATAGAATATATATTATATCATAATTAAAATCATAATTAATATCATATCGTAATTAAAAACAAATTAAAAAATAAAAACACAGCAAATATTAAGGATTCAGTGAAACCTAGAAAGATTTGTGTGCAGTGCAAAAGGAGAAGCAGAAGAGCAATATGTGGAATGATATAAATGAAGACAAGATTAAAAAACTGAATAGAAATAAGGTGGAAGAAAAGGACTAACATTGGTTTCTATTGATGACTTTCAGAAGTCGCATTCTTCCTTTCACTTTAAAAGTGGTAAATTATAAGAGCAGAATATTGCATGTTTTGTCAGTTCCAATCAGTCTTCTGTATGGCTTTGCTTTAACCATGTGTGCTATTTTAAATATAAATAGTATGATGGTGAGGGGACATCATTTATTGGAAAGTAATTTTATGTCAAAATAAAATGTATCATCTTTGCTACTTTACCATTTCAATTAGAGAGGAAATGTACAGATGAGTGGGTGAATTGCCTGTCTTTCCTTGTTTTTTTTTTTTATTGAATTAGAGTAGTTTTAAATTCAATTCACATAAGTAATATCCTTGATTTATCAGCATTCAGAGAGTTTTCAACCATACACCGATACACAATGTCCATTCTGGACTCCTCAGTGCCAGAAGTCACTAACATAGTGCACTCCTCACTTTATTATTGTTAGAGGTTCTTTTAGTGAGGCAGGCTACTACTTGACTGATATAGTCTTCATATCACAAAGATGCGCTCAATATGCAGTTTTCAGTTCGTTTGCCCTGAAAAGTTGGTATAACTTTGGTATAGAAAAGTTGGTATAACAACCAAAGTACATCTCTGGTATTCTTGTGACACAATAATTTATTTACTATAGCAGGCACTGGCAAGGTCAGAAAGTGAATCCCTGGACCAATGGTTGATTGGTGACTGTGAGACATTCCTAGGATATCATTTCCCTTGAGACTATGAGACTGTAACAGGGTGATTGCAGCATTAAGAAAGTCTCTAATTACTTCAAGAAAACATTTGGGAAAAATTGGAGAAGCCAACATGTGGATATGTGGGAGTCATCTAAAACTTAAAAGGTGTTGTCTAAGACTAAAATAATTCAAGCATATGAGAAAAAGAGAGAGGGAAGCAGAGACAGAGATGGAGAGACAGAGAGATAGAGACAGAGACAGAGAGAGACAGAGACAGAAAGACAGAGAGTGATAGCAATACTGAATGTTAAAATTCTTTCCACAGGAGAGATTTAAAAGGATTACTTCCCAAATACTCTGGACAGGAAAAAAGGGAAAACTTTCTACTCACTCATGAATAGGTGATAAAGCATTATTGATTGTTTTGCTTCAAGTTTTGTCCAGTTTGCTGGTCTATTAGTAGGGTAGCAAAATGTATATAAAGACTTGACTTTGGCTAAAGTGCCCTGTATTCAAAAGGATCTGAGTTCAAATCCAGCCTCAAACACTCAGTTTCCCCATATGTAAAATGGAGATAATGATATTATCTACTTCACAGGATTATTATAAGGATCAAATGAGATGATATATGCAAAGTGCTTTGCAAACCTTAAGTGACATTTGCATGCAAACATTAACTATAAAAATTAGGGTAATACCTCGTCAGATAAAATCATGATAATTATATGAAATGATTGTTCAATGAACCCAAGTCCCCAAGAAATCTATAGTGGAACAGTACACAGGTGACATCTATCATTTGTCTTGGGTTGAGACGAACACCATTTTTTTTTTGCCTCATACCTTGAATATGTTCAACTGCAGAGTTTCTGTGATCTAAAGAAACCTTTCAAAAATTCTCTAACAAGAAAGATAGGTCTCTGGACACCCTTTTAAACATATGTTTGGGAGTTAATCCTCTGGCACACAATGAAAATTCCCCATACACAAACAGCTAAGAGAAGTGTATATCATTCCAATCAGAATATTGAGTTTATTCACCTAAATCTTTTTTTTTCCTATTGAATAAATTTTCATTATAGTCATGCTGTGCAGAAGAACTAAAATAAATGGGAGAAATCATATAACAAACCAAAACATAATGCACACACACACACACATGCACACACATGATCTGTTACATTCTATGATTGAATTCCACACTTCTTTCTCTGAATGTGGAAGGTATTTTGCCTTAGAAGACCACTGGGAATTTTTTTTTATGTCCATGCATTGCTATGAAGATCCAAGTGCACCAGAAAAAACTCTCACACTGTACTGTGTCCAAAGTTCTCCTGGTTCTGCTCCTTTTGCTCAGTATCAGATCATATAAGTCTTTCCAGGTCTCTCTGAAGTCTTCTTGTTCATCATTTCTTATGGTGCAATAGTATTCCATTACATTCATATACAATAATTTATTCAGTCATTCCGTAATTGATGGGCATTTCCTTGAATTCCAGTTTTTGGCCACTACAAAGAGTGGTGCTATAAATATTTTTGTACAAGTGGGCCCTTTCCCATTTTTTTGATCTCTTGGGGATACAGTCCTAGAAATGATATTGCTGGGTCCAAGGATATATACATTTATGTAGCCCTTTAGGCATAGTTCCAAACTGCTCTCCAGAATGGTTGGATGAGCTCACAGTTCAACCAACCATGAATTAGTGTTCCAACTTTCCCACATCCTCTCCAACATTTATCATTTTCCTGTTCTGTCATGTTTACCAATCGGATCAGCGTGATGTGGCCCTTCAGAGTTGTTTTGATTTGCATCTCTCTAATCAAAAGTGAGTTAGAGCATTTTTTCACATAATTATAGATATCTTTAATTTCTTCCTCTGAAAACTGCCTGTTCCTATCCTTTGACCATTTATCAACTGGGGAATGACTTGTATTGTTCATTTGATTCAGTTCTCTATATAGTCTAGAAATGAGGCCTTTAACCCTGAGATTAGCTATAAACTTTTTCCCCCAATATAGTAGAATTTTGGTTGCATTGGGTTTGGTTGTGCAAAAACTTTTCAGTTTAATGTATTCAAAATTTTCCTTCTTGGACTTCATAATGTTTTCTATCTCTTCTTTAGTCAAAAATTCTTCCCTTCTCCATAAATCTGATAAAAACACTATTCCTTGCTCCTCCAGTTTGCCCATTTTATCAATCTGTATACCTAGATCATATACCCATTTGGACTTTATTCTTGTGTAGGGTGTCAGGCATGGGTCTATGCCTAGTTTCCCCCACACTGTTATCCAGTTTTCCCAGCAATTATTGTCAATGAGTTCTTATCCCAGAAGCTGGGGTCCTTGGGTTTATCAAACAGGAGATTGCTTTAGTCATTGCCTACTGTGTCTTGAGTACCTAACCTATTCCACTTGTCTACCCTTATGTTTTTTAGCCAGTACCAAGTGGTTTTGACAATTGCTGCTTTATAATACAATTTGAGATCTGATTGTGCTAGGCTACCTTCCTAAGCATTTCTTTTCATTAGTCCCTTTGATATTCTGGACCTTTTGTTCTTCCAGATGAATTTTGATATGATTTTATCCAGTTCTAGAAAAATAATTATCTTATAGCTTAATTGGTATGGCACTAAATAAGCAAATTAATTTAGGTAGAATTGTCATTTTTATTATATTGGCTTGGTCTACCCATGAGCAACTGATGTTTTTCCACTTACATTTGATTTTTTTTGTGCAAAAGTGTCTTGTAATTGATTCAGACAGTCCCTGGGTTTGTTTTAGCAGGTGAACTCCCCAATATTTTATAGTGTTTACCCTAGCATTAATGGGATTTCTCTTTTTATCTCTTGCTGTTGGACTTTGTTGCTAATATATAGGAATGCAGAAGATTTGTGTGTGTTTATTTTGTAACTTGCAACTATGCCAAAGTTGTTTATTATTTCAAGTAGTTTTTTGCTTGAATCTCTGGGGTTCTCTAAGTGTATCATCACATCATCTACAAAGAGTGCTAACTTAGTTTCTTCTTCACCTGCTCTTATTCCTTCACTTTCTTTATCTTCTCTAATTGCTACAGCTAACGTTTCTAGTACCATATTGAATAATAGTGATGATAATGGACATCCTTGTTTCACCCCTGACCTTATTGGAAATGCCTCTAGCTTATCTCCATTGCATAAAATGCTTGTTGATGGTTTTAGGTAGATATTGCTCACTATTTTGTGGAAAGTTCCCTGTATTCCTTTGTTTTGTGTTTCCCAGATCTGCCCTTGGGTTATCTTCTTAAGCATGGGAAAGGAGTAGTCTGGTCAGTGGAGATCTCCTCAGTTGAATTGAGGCAAAGGCAAGCTCAGGGGATGGTGATCCCAGCTGCCCTATTGACTTCCTGTTTTCCCTGGAGTGGTGAGGCATGCCTAGATCCTAGTGCAAGTTTCCATCCCTCCTAGGGCTCCCCTCCTGGCACTGAGGCTTGCCTGCATCCTAGTGGGAGTTTCCTCTGCCTTGGGTCCCCTCTCCTTCCAGTTTGCCTCTGCCACAGTAGAAGGAATCCCCCTTAGCTATTTTCCTAGTCTCAGGTGTTATGAGACTATTTGCCCCCTCTACTGTTCCTGCTGATCCAGGATTTTTCTGGGGAAATATTTTATGGTTCTTTCAAGGTCATCAAGGGGGGAGGAAAGGGCATTTAGTGATCACTCTGCCATCCTGGCTCCCAGATGTTCAAGTAGGTGATTTACAGACGTTTAATCTGTGGGCTGAAAGTCTCAGGAGCTGCTGCAGCTGATATCTGGTGCTCAGCAGCTGTCACTTGCTTGGCTCTGTTTGTCTGTCACCCTGGGCTGCCACCCTGCTGGTTCTACCTGCTGCTGTCTCAGGTTTCCCAAGACCCTCCCTCTCTCTGTTGCACTGGACGTGCTGCGCTGTGCACTGTAGGCTGACCCCCTCGGAGCAGATCTTTCCCATGGACCTTCCAGTCTGTCCTGGGCTTTGAATCTACCACAGTCTTTCTCCTAGTGGATTCGGTATCTCCAACATTTGGTCAGATTCTCTTGTTAGAGGTATCTGAAGGAATTTGTCCAAGAACTTAAGTGAGTCAGTACTCTCACTCTGCCATCTTATTCACCTAAATCTTAATCTCTTCCTTCAATTACCATCAAACTTTTCAGCTATGGTTTTTGGGGATGATAAGCCTATCTTCATATCTATACTCCAATATTTCCACAGAAGTTCTGAGGCAGAAAATTGAGTTTCTCTGTCTCACAAGACAATACTCAATAAGAAATAACAAATTTAGAGAAGATGAATTTTATAATCTGTTTCCAATATGACTGGCATATAGTAGGTGCTTAACAAATGTTTATTAACTGACTGGTTGATTAGATTGTCCCAGACTACTTAGGAAGGGAAGTAAAAAACTGGTAAAAATGTGTACTTTGCCTTTTGTAATAAGATTACATAATGGTTTAATTATATACTTTATTGTGAAGGAACTCCTCAATTGACAGAAGAGGCTGTTGGCCTCCACTCCTCCCTAGCCAGTCATGGATTATATATCTAGACAGATAGAAGACATCCATTAATTTCAGTTTTAAGAAACATTAATTCGGACCTTGTAGCCTAGGACCAGTAGCTTCTTGGGGTATCAGTCAGTACTGCAAGATCATCCTCTAACTTTACGGCAGTGGATTTGAATCAATCTTTTGGTTTTACTGTCATGGGTGGAGAATTGGATTTTTTTTGTTAGTTTAGGGATTTGGTATGAATTCATCTAATGAAGTTTGGGTTCAGACCCCAATCTACTTAAACTCTTTTTCCCCTTCCACTTCTGGCTCTAATATATTTCAATTAAGGTAATTTATTAAGTCATAATCGCACATACCTCTTTAAGTACAAAGCTGAAATATGCAAATGAATTTGTGATTCTCCTGAATGAAATGGATTACAATTCATTCTTTCCTAACAATCCTATGCAATTCCTGTACATGTCCTCCCAAAAGTACACCATAGTACAGTGTCTGACCAAACAAACTAGAAGATTTTTCTCACTTTCTCTTGACTTTGAACACTCTACCAGAGCATGACATGTATGGTAGCATACCATTCTTCGAACTTACCTTCACCATGTGGCCATCACCTTTTCCTCTTATACATCTTCCTTACTTATTTAAAATTCCCGATTGTTTATTTCTTGTATATTGCTCATATTCACCAAGCACCTCAGTATTACCTTTTGTAATGTTCATTTTTAATCATTTGGATATATTCACTTAGTGTTTTCTAACTGTTTTCCCTGTCTGTAATCACTTTGCTTTCATTTCTACAGCCTCACCAGGGCTGTAATATTAGGATCCAATTGGAATTGGAATTGGAATTGGAATTGGAGTTGTTCCAGTGTCCTTAGTGGTGAAAACAGTTCATTATAGTTATTTTTACAAAAATCTTTTTCATTTTTCCTCATTTTGCTGTTGTTCTTAAATGCCCTTGAAGCTTCTTTGCTTGATTAGCTCACTTAAACTGGTTTTACTCTTGACTATCTCTCTCCTCATTGTGAGATAATGTTACTTATAATCACCCATGATTTTTCTTTATAAGATTTTTCAAATGAATTTATTTCTATTTTAGTGCTGCTGCCTATCACCATCATTTCTCTCTGCTTAGCAAATACAGTAAGTCCCCAACTTTTGCCAGGGATACATGCCTAGAAAGCTGCAGAAATAAATAAAAAACACATGAAACAAAGCATGAATGTTCCCATAAGCACCAAAAACTATAATCAGTCATTAAGGTTTGCTGATAATACATTTTTCTGCATATAATTCTTGATAACACAATATGAGTTCTGATGATATGCCCTTTTACTAACACAATAACCATGAAATAATGTATAAAAATAAAAGATAGAGGAAGGGCAACTGAATAGGGAGGAGCTGGGATAATGATGTCAGAAGAACCTCAACAGAAAAAAGAAAAAGAGCAACCTGTTCTCTTTACTCTCCATGTAGACTCACTTCTTGAAGTGTTCCCAGATGAACATCTACCTGGGATGAGTAGACCTAGCCGGGCCTGACTCGGTGTAGACTAAGATACTTGCTTGGCCATGGGAATTTTGGTGAGAGGAAGCATTAAGCTTCTCACTTTTTTTCTCTGAGGCCAACTTGAAAGTGAAAATAAAATTACTAATAAAATCACTCACATGCTTGAAGTCCTGAAAGTTAAACGGACAGATGTTGAGGATTGACTGTAAATTCAATGTTTACTGTACTTCCTGTTCTCTTTTTGTCCTTGTTACAATATATGGACATTGATAAAACTTCTATATATAATTCTGAAGACTTTCTTATTTATCACTGTTGATTTAAATACTTTATTTATTTTTTTGTTGTTATTCTTTCTTGCTTTTTCCCAATTTTAATTATTGTCCTGATGAGTCAATGGTCTGTCTGACTTTACATAGCTAATTGATGAATAACTCTCACATCAATAGTAATTCTTTTCTAGCATATTAAAATGTTTCTTTATTGTGATATTAATTGTTGCTCATCATCAATCACAATACTAGGAAGAAAAAAATAAATATATCAAGGCACGGAAGTCTTTTCCCACAACACTCCCATGGGAAGCTAGCAGGCATCCACCATTGAGACTTTTCTTAGCAATGACCATGAAAAGTATTTTCCTGTACTGGAACATTTGAGGTGAATTAAGAACTCAGAGCACTCTAACTTATATTTAAAAAAAATATATTTTATCTGAACTTAAATTTTAAAAAAAGGCATTCGCATAACATGGAATAGAATAGAACAAAAGATGATTGTACATGAAACTACAAATCCATTATGTACAATTTGTGATTCCTTTAAAATATATGATAAAGTTGTACATAGCTTTCTTTTTTCACCACTTCCTTGCCCTGCCCACCCTAGAAATGACTACCATAAGACACAAATGTGCACATGTGTATACGTGTAAAACCATTCTATACATACTTATTCTATCAGTTCTTTATTTAGATACAGATAACTTTCCTCCAAATATCCTTTGCAGCTATTTTGAGTACTTATAATAATCAAAATTACTTAGTCACTACTCAAAGTTGTTCTTAAAACAATATTGCAGCCCAAATCCCTCCAAATACCTGTAAAAATGACTGTAATAAAATATTGGAACTATATAACCCACAAAATTATGGAGTTAAACAAGTCTCCAGCCCAAGCCAGCCTGGAAGTTCAGCAGGAAGAGTCTATCACACTGGACTGGGAGTGGAGCACAGCCCAGCATGGACTTTGCTGTCATAAACAGGCCTGAACCAGCCTTAGGGGACTGAAGTACTGGCAGTTGTGGCAGTTTCCAAACTGGTATGGCAAGTTTGGTGTGGCAAACACTAAACAAGGTCAATGTGAAAACTCTGTCAGACCAGGGTGAGAGAGATGCATAGTCCAGGCCCAGCCCCAAGGTGGCAGAGGTGGTGGTGGTGGGAAGTAGCAGCAGCATCAGTGGTAGCTACTTCCAGAGTTCCCATCCCATAGAAGGCAGGGGGATTGAGCAACTGATCAGAGGGCAATTGCAGAGATCTCTTTTCTGGCTCTGAGGCAGGATTTTCTTACTTTGCCCTTCTTGAATCTGGATTACAGTCCTGGGGTGAGAAGTAGTCCTGATATGGTGGAGCTTCTGTTGCAGTGGAGAGGGAATCCTCCTCACAGTTCCAAGAAATAAAAGAGTGCTTGGGTTCTCTCACAGGCCACAGCACAGACTAGGAAAGGAGGAAACAACTCTATTTTGATCATACCACCTCAGAAGAACTGAAAATTTATAGGACCCTGAAGTATCTCTGAAACCAGGTGCACAAAACCCCTGAAGTTTGTGACAGTAAAAACCCCTCCTCGACTAAAAGAAGAATCCCATCTTGACAAAGAGTTAGAAAGTCAAGTATTTGGTTGGGAAAATGAATAGAGAGATTAAAAGAAACCTCAGACTATAGAATCTTATTTTGGTGATAAAGAAGATCAAAACATACAACCAGAAAGGCAACAAAATCAAAACTTGTATATCTAAAGCCTCCAAGAGAAATATTAGTTGTTTGCAGGCCATTAAAGAGCTCAAATGCAATTTGGAAAGCCAAGTAAGAGAAGTAGAGGAAAAATTGGGAAGAGAAATGGGTGTTGCAATAAAGTCATGAAAAACAAGTCAATAGTTTGCTAAAGGAGACCCCCAAAATTCTGAAGAAAATACCTCCTTAAAAATAGACTAACTCAAATGGTAAAAGAGGTCAATGAGGAGAAAAATGCTTTAAAAAACAGAATTGACCAAATAGAAAAGGAGGTACAAAAGATCACTAAAGAAAATTCCTTAAAAATTAGAATGAAGTAAAAGGAAGCTAACGACTTCATGAGAAATGAAGAAATTATAAAACAGAACCAAAAGAACAAAAAAAGAATGCATCATGGAATATCTCATTGGCAAAACAGCTGACCTGGAAAATAGATTAAGCAGAGGCAATTTAAGACTTATTGGACTACCTAAAAGCCATGATCTAAAAAATACCCTAGACACCATCTTTTAAGAAATAAATGCCCTGATATTCTACAACCAGAAGGCAAATTAGAAATTGAGAGAATCTACCAATCACTTCATAAAAGAGAACCCAAAAGGAAAACTCCTAGGAATATTGTAGCTAAATTCTAGAAGTCCCAGATCAAGAAGAAAACTTTGCAAGCAGCCAGAAAGAAACAATTCAAGTATTGCAGAAACACAATAAGGATAGCACATCTAGCAGTTTCTACCTTAAGGGAGCAGAGGCCTTGAAATATGATATTGCAGAGATCAAACTAGCCAGGATTAAAACCAAGAATCACCTATCCAGCAAGCCTGAGTGTAATGCTTCAGGTGGAAAAATGGATATTCAATGAGATAGAAGGCCTTTCTAGCATTCTTGATGAAAAAACCAGATCTAAATAAAAATTTTGACTTTCAAATACAAGAAACAAAAGAAGCATGAACAGATAAACAGGAAAGAAAAATCATAAGGGACTTATTAAAGTTGAACTGGTTCCATTCCTACATAGAAAGATGATATTTGTAAGCCATGAGAACTTTCTCAGTATTTGGGTAGTTGGAGGGGATCTATCTATCTATCTATCTATCTATCTATCTATCTATCTATCTACACACACACTCACATGCACACACACACATATATATATTATATGTATATATATTCACACACATATATATATACACACATATGTGTATACATATATAAGTGTATATACATGTGTATGTATATATATATGCATATATACACACATATATATGCATTGTGAGAAAGAGAGAAGGAGAGGGAGGCAGAGAGAAGAGTGAGTTGAATAGGAAGGGATGATATCTAGATAATAAAATTAAGGGATGAGTGAGGAATATATTGGGAAAAAGAGAAAGGAAAAGATTGAATGGGGTAAATTATCTCACATAAAAGAGATAAGGAAAAGTTCATACAGTGGAGGGGAAGAATGGGGAAGTGAGAAAGAGTGAGTGAACCTTACTTTCATTGAATTTGGCTTAAGGAAGGAATAACATACACACTCAATTGGATATCTTACTCTATGTGAAAGTTAGGGAAGGGTTTGGGGGAAGATCATAGAAGGGAGGACATATTGGGAGAGGGGGGATAGTTGGAAGAGGATACTTTTGTAAAGGAACCATATCAAAGGAAAGAATAGAATAAATGGAGGGACAGGATAGGATGGATGAAAACATTTTAATAAAAGGATATTTTTCTATGAAGTTTGGATTCACTCAAAAAGCCACACTTGAGGACTTTGGAGAGCCACTTTTGGCCCCAAAGTCACAAATCAACCATCCCTGGCAGGTGTAAGTCTATGGCCAATTTCTGCCAGACTGCTTTCCAGTTTTCCAAACAATTTTTACCACATAATGAATTCATATTGCAAAACTTTAAGTCTTTACATTTATCAGGTAAAAGGCTACTGCGTGTTTATTTGATATTGTAAATCATATGTCTACTCTTTTCCATTGACCAACCTTTATATTTCTTAGTCAATACCAGATAGTTTTGCGAAAAACAGTCTTTTATTTAAGATCTGGTAGTGCTAAACCTCCTTCCCTTACATTTTTTTTTCATCAGTTCCTTTGGTATTCTTGAATTTTTGTTCTTTCAAATGAATTTTATTTTCATTTTTTCTAATTTGGTGAATTATTTTTTGTAATTTAACCGGATTGACATTGAATACATGAATTTGTTTCATCAAAATTGTCATTTTATTCTATTGTCCCTGTCTACCCATGAACAATTATTATTTCTCCAGTTATTTTAATCTGATTTTATTTCTATAAAAAGTTTTTTTAAAAATAATTTTGCTTATATTGTGCCTAGGTTTGTTTTAATAGGTTTACTTGTAGGTATTTTATACTAAGTTTATTTTAAATATGGCATCTCTTACTATTTCTTCTTACAAGACTTTATTTGTCATAGGAATACTGATTATTTATGTGGATTTACTTTATAGCCTACCTTTTTGCTAAAATTATTGCTTCAATTGCCTTTTTCTTTTGAGCCTTTGGGGTTTTCCAAATATATATCATCTTCAAAAACAGATCATTTTCTTACCTCATTCCCTATTCTGATTCTTCTATTTCATTTTCTTCTCTTGTTGCTATTGCTAGGATTTCCAGTACAGTATTGAATAATGTTGGTGAGAGTGGGCAGTTTTGTTTCACACATCATCTTACTTGCAAGGTTTCTAGCTTATCACAATTATAAATAATGCTTGCTGGTGGCTTTAGGTAAATGCTTATTATTAATCAAATATATTTATATTTTAAATGTTTTAATAGAAATGAGTGTTGTACTTTATGTAAAGATCTTACTACATCTGTTGATATAACCATGATTTTTCAAAACTTTTATTATTGGCATAAACAATCATGTTAACAGTTTTTCTTATGCTAAACAATCCCTGCATTCCTGGTATAAATCCCACTTGACAATAATGTAAAATCTTTTAAATATATTGTTGTAATTTTTTACCTGGTATTTTATTTGGGAGTTTTGCATCCATATTCATTAATGAAATTGGTGTATAAGTTTCATTCTCTGTTTTTATTCTTCCTGTTTTAGATATCAGCATTAATAATAAGCAGATTTTTGGTAGGATCCTTTCTCTGCTTATTGTTCTAAATGACTTATTTGATATTGGAATCAGTTCATCTTTAAATGTTTGATAGAATTCACTTGTAAATCCATGTGGTCCTTTTCTTTTAGGAAATTCATTTATAGCCTGTTCATTTTCTTTTTCAAAAATAGGTCTATTTAGATATTCTATCTCCTCCTCTACTATCCTAGGTAATATATATTTTTTGCAAATATTTTTCCATTTTTTATTAGCATATACTTTGATGAAATTGCTTCTTAAAATTTCATTTCACTTTCATTTACAGTATAATCATCATTTTCATTTTTAATACTAGTAATTTGCTTTTCTTCTCTCTCTAAGTCAAACTAACCAATGGTTTTTTATTTTATTATTATTCATAAAACCAACTCCTAGTTTTATTTATTAATTCAGCAGGTGTTTTTTATTTTCAATTTTATTAATCTCACCTTTAACTTCTAGGATTTCTAATTTTAATGTTTAGTTGATGATTTTTAGTTTTTTTCTAATTTTTTAAATTGTATCCCCAATTCATTGGTCTGTTCTTTTTCTATTTTATTGATGTAAATATTTAGAGATACACTTTTTCTCTGATCGCTGCTTTTGCTGCATCTCATAGTTTTTTTTTTTCTATTAAACACATTTTCACATTCTTCATGTTGGATAGAAGAGTGTAAAAATGGGGGAAACCATGAAAAAGAAAAAAAAATAAAACAAAAAAAGAACATAGTATGCTTCACACTGCATTTCGACTCCATGATTTTTTCTCTGGATGTGGATGGTATTTTCCATCATGAGTCATTTTGAATTGTTTTAGGTCCTTGCATTGCTGAGAAGTCTATCAAAATCAGTCATTGAACACTGTGGCTGTGAGCCATGCTCTCCTGGTTCTGCTCACTTCACTCAGCATCAGTTCATATAAATCTGTCCAGGATTTTCTGAAGTCCATTTGTTCATCATTTCTTATTGCATAATAGTGTTGTATTACATTCATATACTACAACTTGTTCAGCCATTCCCTAAATGATGGGCATCCTCTCCATTTCCAGAAAAATGGCTTCTATAAATATTTTGGTACGTGTGAGTCCTTTTCCTATTTTTATGATCTCTTTAGGATACAGCCCTGGAAATGTTATTTTTGGGTCAAAGGGTTTGCACATTTTTATATAGCTCTTTGAACATAGTTCCAAGTTGCTCTTCAGAATGATTGGATTATCTCACAGATCCACCAACAATGAATTAGAGTTCCAACTTTCTCACATCTTCTCCAACACATCATTTTCCTGTTTTGTCATATGACCCGATAAGTGTGATGTGGTAATCCCATAGGCTTTGGTATGTTGTGTGGTTATCATCATTCTCTTCAATGTATTTATTTGACTATTTGAAAATAATTAAAATTATTAGTATATTAATTAATAATTATTAATTATTAACTTTAATCCACTCATTTTAAAGATTAGGTCATTTAATCTCCAATTAGTTTTTGTTATATTTCTGTAGTCACTTGTTAAATATAGTTTTATTGCATGGTTTTCTGAAAAGGAAACTTTTAATATTTCAGCTTTTTACTACAAAATTTGTATATTCTAATATGTGATCAATCTTTGTAAAGGTACCATGAATCACTGAGCAAAAAATGTATTCCTTTCTGTTCTCATTAAATTCTCTCCAGATATGTATAATGTATAACATCTAAAATTCTATTCATTTCTTAAACTTCTTTCTTAATTTGGGGGTATATGTGGGTAGATTAATCTAGTTCTGGGATGAGAAGATTATCATTGCTCTACTATCTGTCTCCACTTGTAATTTATTTAACTTTTCTTTTAAAAATTTAGAAGTTATAGTATTTGGTGGACATAAGGTGAGTATTGATATTGCTTCATTTCCTATGGTACCTTTTTATCAAAATGTGATTACCCTGTTTATCTCTTAATTATATCTGTTTTATCCATAATTTTGTCTTGGATGATGATTGCTACTGCTGCCCTTTTTTGCCTCAGCTGAAGCACAATAAATTCTACTGCAACCTTCTATTTTAACTCTGTGTAAATCTCTCAAATATTTTTCTTGTAAAACAACATATTGTTTGATTCTGATTGTAATATCCTGATTATATCTGTGCAATATTTAAATTATTTTTTCTTGTTTGCACTATTTTCTCCTTAATCTGGGAGTTTAGAAACTTGGCATTCCTATAACTTTTCTTCCTGGGATCTCTTTCAGGTGATGAATGGTAGATTTTTTTTCCTGTTTTTACTTTCTATAACTGGAAATTTTCCATAGTACTTTCTTGTGATATCATATCAGGAGTCTTTTTTTGATCACAATTTCCAGTTAGTACCACATTCTTATATTATCTCTCTTTGATCTGTTTTTCCAGATCAATGAATTTCTTATGAAATGTTTCAGATTTTCTCCTATTTTTTCTAGTTTTATTATTTCTTGGTATCTTATAAAAATTTCCCTCGACCAATTTTAATTTTCAAAGAGTTATTTTCATCTTTAAGATTTTGGTCCACTTTTTCAAAATAGTTAACTTTTTAATATAATTTTCTTGGATTTTTTTTCTTAATTTTTACTTGATGTGTCTTATTTCATTTTAGAATTCCTTTTTAAGTTCTTACAAGAATTCTTTTTGTTCTATCTCTTTTAGTTAAAGTGCAGAGGAAGGAAAAAGTATACTCAGACTGAATCTGGTACTAGTTCTTTGTCCCCATTTCCCCATCTCAGTTCTGGATCCCAGAATGATGGTATGTTTATTTTCAGATGAACTTATTTAATAGTATTTTTTAATTCTTTCATACTAAAAATTATAAAGGAAGGGGATTTCACTCCATGAGTTAAAGTTTGATTTTCTCAAAACTGCCCAACTTTTGAGAAAAGATAAATAGGCTCCTTTTAGAAGAGTACCAGTGTATCAATCTTCCTCATTTTCAGCTCAGTCTCTTCTTAAAGAATTATAATTCTCTTTGTATTTTATCTCTTCTTCTCCCTTTCCATACTTCATACACAATTCTTTGCTATAAAGAACTTTATCATCATTAGGGAAATTGGATTGAGTCTACTTAGACAGAGGACATAGTTAGGAGTCCATTATGTTTAGATTATCTTAAAAGAAGAACAAAATGTTGCAAAAGTGGGGTGTAATGGGAAAAGGGAAAGGGAGAGGGAGAATGAGGGAAATTATCTCAAATAAAAAGTGCACAAGGAGGCAATTGGGGTTAAATGACTTGCCCAAGGTGATATTTGAACTCAGGTCTTCCTGACCCATGCTCTATCCACTGCGCCATGTAGCTGCCCCATATGAGGAAATATAGAGTAGCAACCATAACTGCGAATAAGAATAGAATAAATTCATCCATATAATGTAAAACATTAGAATGGATTTAAAAACAGATAATATGCTATTTACAAGAGGCACACTTGACATAGAAAGACATCAAAAGGGGAGTAGAATTTATTATGCTTGAGCTGAAGTAAAGAACAGCAGAGGCAAAAATTATGATCTCACACAAAACAAAAGAAAAAATAGATCTAATTAAAAGTGTGTTAGTCTTTCATTTGCCAAAGGAGACCATGCCATCAGAGAAATGATGACATGACTTGCACTTAACTTTGTTTTGAGTGAGTGAGGGCTGTGCAGGTCACCAGCCTCACTTCTCTTCCAGAGCCATCTGAATCCAGTGACCAGATAGTCATCAGGATGACTGAAGATGATCCAGTGTGAGACAATTGGGGTTAAGTGACTTGCCCAAGGTCACACAGCTAGTTAGTGTCAAGTGTCTGAGATGAGATTTGAACTCAGGTCCTCCTGACTCCTGCACTGGTGGACTATCCACTGCACCACCTAGCTGCTTCTCTAACTAAAAGAGATAATCAGAGAAACTACATTTTACTAAAATGGTACCATAGATAATGAATGAATATCAACACTAAACATATATGCCCCAAATGACACAGTATCTAAATTCTTAAAGGAAAAACAAAATGAACTACAAGAGGAAATAATAAAACTACACTAGTGGAGGACTTCAGTTTACCCCCCCTGAGATCTACATAACTCTAATCATAAAATAAACAAGAAAGAAGTTAAGGAGATGAAGAGAGTTAGAAAAATTAAATATGATAAATATCTGGAGAATGTTGAATTGAAAAAGAAAGGAATACACTTATTTTCAGGTGTGCATGGCATCTTTTTAAAAATTGATCATGTCATAGACAATAAAAATGTGACAATTTCAGAAAAGCAAAAATATTACATATAAACTTTTCAGATCAGAATGCAATAAAACTATTCCACTAAAAAGTCTTTGAAGAATAGATTATAGATTAACAGAAAACTAAACAATCCAATCCTAAAAATGAGCAAAGTAATGAACAATCATAGACATAACAATTCATTAAAAATAGTGACAACAATGAGGCAACATATCAAAGTTTTCGGGATGTACACAAAGTAGTACACAGGAAGAAATTTATACCTATAAATCTTTACCTCAATAAAAGAAAAGAGTAGATCAGTAAATTAGGCACTGGAAAAAAAAAAACAACTAGAAAAAGAACAAATCAAAAATCCCCAATTAAACACCAAAATAGAAATCCTGAAAATCAAAAAAGAGGTTAATGAAACTTTTCCCCTTTAATTCTGGTATCTACCCTCTGTATACAACTTGCTTGTACATAGTTGTTTGCATTTTTCTCCCCTATTAGACTGTGAGCTTCTTTTCTTTTCCACTATAAATTTATTTATTTGTTTTTAGTTTTCAACATTCACTTCCACAAGATTTTGAGTTCCAAATATTCTCCCCATCTCTCCCCTCCTCCTCACCCCTAAACAACATGCATTCTGATTACCACTTTTCCCAATCTGACCTCCTTTTCATCACAATCCTCCCTCCCTTCTTTTATCCACATCCCCTCTATTTTCTTTGGGCAAGATAGAAGTCTGTACCCCAATGTCTGTATGTCTTATCTCCCTGTTGCACATAAAAACAATTTTTGACATTTCTTTTTAAAATTATGCATTACAATTCCTCTCCCTTCCTCCCACCCTATCCATCCCCACTTACAAGGTAAGAAATTCAATATAGGTTATACATGAGAAATTATGCAAAACAATTCCATAACAGTCATACTGTGAAAGGCTAATTATATTTCCCTACATCCTATCCTGCTCCCCATTTATTCTGTTCTCTCTTTTGACCCTATCGCTCCTCAATTACCTCAATCGCTTCTAATTACCTCTTCCTTCCATTTGCCCTCCCTTCTATCATCTCCCTCAACCCCCACTTATCGCCTTCCCCACTACTTTCCTGTAGTCTAAAATAGATTTTCATACCAAATTGAGTGTGCAAGTTATTCCCTCTTTAAGTCAAATGCGATGAGAATAGGTTCACTTTATCCTTCTCACTTTCCTCCTCTTTACTTCCATCGAAAAAGGTTTTTCTTGTTTCTTTTATGTGAGATAATTTGCCCCATTCTATTTCTTCCTTTCTCCTCCCAATATATTCCTCTCTCACTCTTTAATTTTATTTTTTAGATATCATCCCTTCCTATTCAATTTAGCTTATGCCCTTTGTCTATATGTATATAATCCCTCCAACTACTCTAATACTGGGAAACTCTCAAGAGGTATAAATATTATCTTTCCTTGTAGGGATGTAAACAGTTCAAATTTAGTAAGACCCTTATGATTTCTCTTACCTGTTTACCTTTCCATGCTTCTCTTGTTTCTTGTGTTTGAAAGTCAAGTTTTCTATTCATCTCTGGTCTTTTCATCAAGAATGATTGAAAGTTCTCTATTTCAGTGAGTAACCATGTTTTCCCCTGAAGTGCTATACTCAGTTTTGCTGGATAGGTGATTCTTGGTTTTAGTCCTAGTTCCTTTGACTTCTGGAATATCATATTCCACACCCTTTGATCCCTTAATGTAGAAGCTGCTAGATCTTGTGTTATCCTGATTGTATTTCCATAATACTCAAATTGTTTCTTTCTGGCTGCTTGCAATATTTTCTCCTTGACCTGGGAACTCTGGAATTTGGCAACAATATTCCTAAGAGTTTTTCTTTTGGGATCTCTTTCAGGAAGTGATTGGTGGATTCTTTTAATGTCTATTTGACTCTCTGGTTCTAGAATATAAGGGCAGTTGTCCTTGATAATTTCATGAAAGATGATGTCTAGGCTCTTTTCTTGATCATGACTTTCAGGTAGCCCCATAATTTTAAAACTGTAACTCCTGGATCTATTTCCTAGGTTAGTTGTTTTTCCAATAAGATATTTCACATTGTCTGCTATTTTTTTCTTTCCTTTGGTTTTGTTTTGTGATTTCTTGATTTTTCTTAAAGTCATTAGCTTCTATCTGTGCCAGTCTAATCTTTAAGGAATTATTTTCTTCAGCGAGCTTTTGTATCTTTTTTTCCATCTGACCAATTCTGCTTTTTAGGGCATTCTTCTCCTCATTGACATTTTGGATTTCTTTTGCCATTTGGGTTATTCTATTTTTTAAAGTGTTATTTTCTTCAACATTTTTTTGTGTCTCCTTTAGCAGGAAGTTGACTCATTTTTCATAATTTTCTTGCATCACTTTCATTTCTCTTCCCAATTTTCCCTTTACTTCTCTTATATGATTTTCAAAATCCTTTTAGGATTCTTCCATGGCCTGAGACAAATTCATATTTTTCTTGGAGGCTTTGGATGTAGAAGCTTTGACTTTGTTGTCTTCTTCTGGTTATGTTTTGCTCTGACTTGTCACCAAAGTAAGATTCTATGGTCTAATTTGTTGTCTGATTTTTGCTCATTTCTCCATTTATTTATTTGACTTTTGAGCACTTTGTCAAAGTAGTTCTCTCTTTCCAGTGGGGCTGCATGATTCCCCCACAATCTATGGGCCTAGAGGTCCAGGAAGAGTAGTTACCTCTGACCCTGCTTCTGCTGCCCCATGCTCCTCCACCCCTCCACCACCTTGGGGCTGGAGTGGACTACTCTACTGTCTCACACAGCTCCCACAGGTTTTTTACCACTGGCATTCCAAAATATCCTTGGTATTTTGGTGTTGTGAAGTATGGAAACCACCACAGATGTCAGAGATTTAGTCACCCAAAGCCTGTTCCCATCCTGTCTATGCTGGCATGCCCCATGCTGGACTGTCCTCTGTTACCAGTGTGGTGGGACAGACACTTCCCATCGATCTTCCAAGCTTTCTTGAACTGGGTATTTGCTTCCCTCCATCATTCTGTGGGTTCTTCAGCTTCAGAATTTGTTTAGAGTCATTTTTTGCAGGTATTTGGCTGGGTTTTGGAGGAGAGCTGTAGCAAGTCCATGCTATTACTCCACCATCTTGGCTCTGACCCAGCCTATGAGCTTCTTGAAAACAGATTGTTTTACTTATATTTGTATTACCAGAGATTAGCAATATATCTGACATAGTACTTAGTAAGTATTTACTGACTGATAGAACTTCTGTGTGAAATGGGAGAGCCACTTTAAAAAGTGCAATTTTTTAAATAATTGAACATCTACCATATTCTAGGAATTCTGAGGATACAAAAACTAAAATGGCATCTACTTGTGTGAAATATACACACATAGTTTACTATTCATGCAGCTTAATGATAAAGTAATTTTGATTATGGTAAGAATACCAACAGTGGAAGAAATTAGGAAAAGAGAATGTGGCCCCTGAGCTGGGTTTTGAAGAAGCTACATATTCTATGAGGTTAGGATGATAAGGACATGCATTTTAAGTCTGGTTGACATTTTGTAAAAAGACTTGCAAATAGGAGATATAGCGCCCTGTGCAATGAACAACATGAATCCCTGATAGGCTAGAATGTGGTATATTCAAAAGGATGGTTATCCACAGTGTGGGGCTCTACTCAAAATCTACTAGAATGTCTCTATTTAAGAATTTATTATTTAGTTAATTTTAACAATTTATTTTTATTTTTAATGTTTTACAATCATTTCCTTAAAGTTAAGATTTTATCCCTCCCACCCTTCCCCCAATAGCCCCCTCACTCCCCATGACAGCATACAATTCTGTTTAGGTTCTACATATACTTTCCTATTGAGCACATTTTCACTATAGTCATGCTACGTAGTCAAACTAAAATAAATGGAAGAAATCATATAACAAATCAAAACATAATGTACTGAAACCCACCCACACACAAACATGATCTGCTACATTCTGCGAATGACTTCCATATTTCTTTCTCTGAGTGTGGAAGGCATTTTGCCTTAGAAGACCGACATTAGGATTTTTTTTTTTCCTCAGTAAGTTCTTGTGTTATTACAAAGTTCCAAGTCTACCAGAAAAATCTCTCACACACTGTGGTCGTTGCTGTGCACAAAGTTCTCCTGGTTCTGCTCCTTTCGCTCAGCATCAGATCATATAAGTCCTTCCAGGCCTCCCTGAAGTCTTCTTGTTCATCATTTCTTATGGCACAATAGTACTCCATTACATTCATATACCATAATTTATTCAGCCATTCCTCAATTGATGGGCATCCCCTTGACTTCCAGTTTTTGGCTACCACAAAGAGTGCTGCTATAAATATTTTTGTACACGTGGGACCCTTTCCCGTTTTTATAATCTCTTGGGGATACAGTCCTAGTAGCGATATTTCTGGGTCAAAGGGTATGCACATTTTTGTAGCCCTTTGGGCATAGTTCCAAACCGTTCTCCAGAAGGGTTGGATGAGCTCACAGCTCCCCCAACAATGAATCAGTGTTCCAACTCTCCCACATCCTCTCCAACATTTATCATTTTCTTGTTCTGTCATGTTTGCCAATCTTACAGGTGTGATGTGGTACCTCAGAGTTGTTTTGATTTGCATCTCTCTAATCAATAGTGATTTAGAGCATTTTTTCATATGATTATAGATATCTTTGATTTCTTCCCCTGAAAATTGCTTGTTCATATCCTTTGACCATTTATCAATTGGGGAATGACTTCTATGGTTATGTATTTGAGTCGGTTCTCTATATATTCTAGAAATGAGGCCTTTATCCCCGAGCTTAGCGGTAAAAAATTTTTCCCAATTTACTACATCCCTCCAAATTTTGGTTGCATTGGGTTTGGTTGTGCAAAAACTTTTCAGGTTAAAGTAATCAAAATTATCCATCTTGCATTTCATAATGCTTTCTATCGTTTCTTTAGAAAAAAATTCTTCCCCTCTCCATAAATCTGATAAATACACTATACCTTGCTTCTCCAGTTTATTCATGGTATCAATCTTTATACCTAAATCATGTACCCATTTGGACTTTATTCTTGTGTACGGTGTCAGGCATGGGTCTATGCCTAATTTCCGCCACACAGTTAACCAGTTTTCCCAGCAATTTTTGTCGAACAGTGAGTTCTTATCCCAGAAGCTGGGATCTCTGGGTTTATCAAACAGGAGGTTGCTATATTCCTTGCCTACTGTGTCTTGAGTGCCAAGTCTATTACATTTATCTACCCCTCTGTTTCTTAGCCAATACCAAGTGGTTTTGATAATTGCTGCTTTATAATAAAATTCGAGGTCTGGTAGCGCTAGGCCACCTTCCCAAGCATTTCTTTCATTAGTCCCTTTGATATTCTGGACCTTTTGTTTTTCCAAATGAATTTTGATATTATTTTATCCAGCTCCAGAAAATAATTATCTGATAGTTTAATTGGTATGGCACTAAATAAGTAGATTAATTTAGGTAGAATTGTCATTTTTATTATATTAGCTCGGCCTACACATGAACAACTGATGTTTTTCCACTTACTTAAATCTGACTTTATTTGTGTAAAAAGTGTCTTGTAATTGTGTTCATATAATCCCTGGGTTTGTTTTGGCAGGTAAACTCATAAGTATTTTATAGTGTCTACTCTAGCTTTAAATGGGATTTCTCTTTCTATCTCTTGCTGTTGGACTTTGTTGCTAATATATAGGAATGCAGAAGATTTGTGTGGGTTTATTTTGTAACCTGCAACTTTGCCAAAGTTGTTTATTATTTCAAGTAGTTTTTCACTTGAATCTCTGGGATTCTCTAAATATATCATCATATCATCTGCAAAGAGTGATAACTTAGTTTCTTCTTTGGCTATTTTTATTCCTTCAATTTCTTTATCTTGTCTAATTGCTACCGCTAACATTTCTAGTACCATATTGAATAATAATGGTGATAATGGGCATCCTTGTTTCACCCCTGACCTTATTGGAAATGCCTCTAGCTTATCTCCATTGCATATAATGTTTACTGAAGGTTTTAGGTAGATACTGCTTATTATTTTATGGAAAGTTCCCTTTATTCCTATGTTCTCCAGTGTTTTTAATAGGAATGGGTGTTGTATTTTGTCAAAAGCTTTTTCTGCATCAATTGAGATTGGCTTTTTTGGTTTTATTGTTGATATGATTAATAATGCTAATACTTTTCCTAATATTGAACCAGCCCTGCATTCCTGGTATCAAACCTACCTGATCATAATGTATTATTCTCTTGATAAGATGCTGTATTCGTTTCGCTAAAAACTTGTTGAAAATTTTTGCATCTATATTCATTAGAGAAATTGGTCTATAATTTTCTTTTTCTGTTTTGTCTCTTCCTGGCTTGGGTATCAAAACCATATTTATATCATAGAAAGAATTTGGGAGTACTCCTTCCCCAATTTTCCCAAATAGTCTATATAGTTTTGGAATTAACTGTTCTTTAAAGGTTTGATAGAATTCACTTGTGAATCCATCTGGTCCTGGAGATTTTTTCCTAGGGAGTTCATTGATGGCTTGTTCAATTTCTTTTTCTGAGATAGGGTTGTTTAAGTATTCAATTTCCTCTTCTGTTAATCTGGGCAATTTGTATTTTTTAAAATGTTCATCCATCTCATTTAGATTATCGAATTTGTGGGCATAAAGTTGGGCAAAGTCATTTCTAATTATTGTTTTCATTTCCTCCTCATTGGAGTGGAGTTCACCCATTTCATTTTTAATATTAGTAATATGATTTTCTTCTTTATTTTTTTAAATCAAATTGACCAAAAGTTTATCAATTTTATTAGTTTTTTCATAAAACCAACTATTGGTTTTATTTATTCATTCAATAGTTTTCTTAATTTCAATTTTATTAATCTCTCCTTTGGTTTCAATATTTCTAATCTGGTATTTTCTTGAGGATTTTCAATTTGTTCTTTTTCTAGCTTTTTCAGATTCATACCCAAGTCATTGTTCTCCTCTTTCTCTATTTTATTTATGTAGGCATTCAAAGATATAAAACTTCCCCTAAGAACTGCTTTTGCAGTATCCCATAAGATTTGGTAGGTTGTCTCATTATTGTCATTCTCTTGAATGAAGTTGTTAATTGTTTCTATGATTTCTTCTTTAACCCGTTCCTTCTTTAGGATTAAATTATTTAGTTTCCAACTGATTTTTGCTTTATCTTTCCATGGCCTTTTATTACATATAGTTTTTATTGCATTGTGATCTGAGAAGGATGCACTGATTATCTCTGCCTTTCTGCACTGGATTTTGAGATTTTTATGTCCTAGTACATGGTTAATTTTTGTAAATGTTCCATGTACTGCTGAGAAAAAGGTATATTCCTTTCTATTCCCATTCAATTTTCTCCAAAGATCTATCATATCTACCTTATCTAGAGTTTTATTTACCTCCTTACCCTCTTTCTTGTTTATTTTGAGGTTAGATTTATCAAGTTCAGAAAGAGGGAGTTTGAGGTCCCCCACTAGTATAGTTTTGCTGTCAATTTCTTCCTTCAACTCCCTCAACCTCTCCTCTAAGAATCTGGATGCTATACCACTTGGAGCATACATGTTTAGTAATGATATTGCTTCATTGTCTATGGTGCCTTTTAGCAGGATATAGTTTTCATCCTTATCCCTTTTGAGTAGATCTATTTCTGCTTTTGCTTTGTCTGAGATTAGGATTGCTACTCCTGCCTTTCTTATATCAGCTGAAGCACAATATATTCTGCTCCATCCTTTAACCTTTATCCTATGCGTATCCCCCCGTTTCAAATGTGTTTCTTGTAAACAGAATATTGTTGGATTATGGCTTTTAATCCATTCTGCTATCCGTCCCCATTTTATGGGAGAATTCATTCCATTCACATTCACAGTTATGATTACAATCTGTGTATTTCCCTCCATCTTCTTTCCCACCATTTGTGCTTTTAGCTCTCCTGTCTCCCTTCCCCTCCTCACTAGTATTCACTTTTCACCACCTCCTCTTGCCGCCTTCCCCTCTTTCTTTTAGCCCCCCTCCCTTTTACTCCCCTTTACTCTTCTTGCTTCTTCCCTCCCTTTTGCCTCCCTCCCCTTTCTTCCCCCTTCCCCTCCCACTGCTTATAGAGCTAGTTAGGATTTTCTACTTAAGTTTATTGTTCCGTCCTTTAAACAAATCCAATGAGAGTCCCTCTCACACAATGCTCATCTCCCTCCCCTCTTTCCCTCTACTATGATTTTGTACTTCTTCTTGTGATGTAATTTGCCATTTTCTGCTTCCTCCTTTTCACACCTCCTATTACACTCCCTTGTCATACTTAAATCATATTTTTTATCATGATATCATTTACTTTATACCCGTTCCCCCTATGCTTATCCCTTTTATATTTCTGAATAGATGCACAGTTCTCAAGATAAACAGATATCGTCTTCCCTTATAGGGAGGTAAACAACTTGCCCTCATTGAGTAGCAAGTTGTTCCCCCCCACTGTTTACCTTTTTATGATTCTCTTGAGACCTGCATTTGAAGATCGAATTGTCTATTAAGTTCTGGCGTTTTGGTCAGGAAACTCTGGAAATCCCTTACTTCGTTGAATGACTTTCTCCTTGCCTGAAATGTTAAGCTGAAATTTGCTGGGTAGTTGATCCATGGTTGTAGTCCCAACTCCTTTGCCTTACGGAATATTGGGTTCCAATTCTTTCGATCTTTTATTGTAGAAGCTGCAAGGTCCTGTGTAATCCTGATTGTATCTCCTTGATATTTAAATTGTTTCTTTCTGGCTGCTTGTAATATTTTCTCCTTCACTTGATAGCTCTGGAATTTGGCAGCTATATTTCAGTTTGGGGTCCCTTTCAGGAGGGGAACGGTGGATTCTTTCGATGACTATTTTGCCCTCTGAATCTAGTACTTCTGGGCAGTTTTCCTTGGTGATTTCCTGGAAGATATTGTCCAGGCTCTTTTCTCCATCCTGGGTTTCTGGCAGGCCAATAATTCTTAAGTTTTCCCTTCTGGATCTATTTTCCAGGTCAGTTGTTTTTCCAATTAGATATTTTACATTTTCTTCTATCTTTTCATTCTTTAGATTTTGTTTGACTGATTCTTGCTGTCTCATTGAGTCGTTAGTTTCTACTTGCCCAATTCTAATCTTCATCAAATTGTTTTCTTCTGTTAAATTTTGTATCTCCTTTTCCATCTGCCCAATTTTTCCTTTTAAGAAGCTATTTTCTCCAGTTAATTTTTGTACTTCCTTTTCTATTTGCCCTTTTAGGAAGTTATTTTCTCTAGTTAATTTTTGTACTTCCTTTTCCATTTAGCCTTTCAGGAATTTATTTTCTCCAGTTAATTTTTGAACTTCTTTTTCCATTTGTTCAATTTTCCCTTTCAATGAGATGTTCTCATCAGTGAATTCTTCCTTAATAATTTTAAAATCATTGGCCAGTTTATCTTCTATTTCCTTCTTCAGCTGGTCCAGGAGAGCTGCTTGTACTTGCGAGTAGTTCATAGTCCCTTCTGAAGTCTCAGATGGAAGTACAGTCTCAGCTGTGACCTCTTTGGAGTTTGTGTTTTGGTCCTTATCCCCATAGAAAGATTCTATGGTTCTTTCGGCCCTCTGCTTTTTCCTGTTCATGATTTTGATTGAGTGTTGTGGCTTCTGGTTCTTTCAGTCAGAAGCTAGAGAACTTTTTGCTGAGCTGATGTGTGAAAAAGCTAAAAGCAGGTATTTGTTTGGTGTTTCCCTGATCAGCCCTGGGTTTAGCTTGTTAAGTGTGGAGGAGGGGCGGTCTGGTCACAGGAGATCTCCTCAGCTGAACTGAGGCAAAGGCAAGCTCAGGAGCTGGTAATCCCAACTGCCCTATTGTCTTTCTGATTCCCCTGGACAGCTGAGGCACGCCTAGATGCTAATGCGTGTTCCCACCCCTCCTGGGGCTCCTCTCCTGGTGCTGAGGCTTGCCTGGGTCCTAGTGCGAGTTTTCTCTGCCCTGGGTCCTCTGTTCTTCAGGTTTGCCTCTGCCACCTTATGAGAAATCCCCCTTAGCTATTTTCCTCACCTCAGGTGTTATGAGACTATTGGTCTCCTTCCTCTAATTCTACTGATCTGGGATTTTTCTGGGGAGATATTTTATGGTTCTTTCACGGTCATCAAGGGAGGAGGAGAGAGCACTTACTGGTCACTCCGCCATCCTGGCTCCCGAAAGTTCAAGTAAGTGACTTAATGAAGTTTGAGCTTCCGGCTGAAGGTCTCAGGAGCTGCTGCGCTGATATCTGGCGCTCAGCGGCTCTCACTGACTCGGGTGGCTTGTCTCCCGCCCTGGGTGCCACTCCTCTGATTCTGCCCACCACTCAGGTTTCTCGGATCTCTTCTGCTCCGCTGCACTGGCCATGCTGCGCTGTGCGCTGTGGGTTCACCCCCGCAGAACAGATCCTTCCCGTGGACCTTCCAGTCCTACCTGAGCTCGGAATCCGTCACCGTCTGTCTCCCACTCGATTCCGCACCTCCAAAATTTGGTCAGATTCTCCTTTCAGAGGTACCTGGAGGAGTTTGTCCAAGAGTTTAGGTGAGTCGCTGCTCTCACTCCTCCATCTTGGCTCCCCTCAATTTTAACAATTTTATAAAGGATATTTGAGTTCCGAATTTTCTCTCATTTTCCAAACCTTCCTCCATTGTCTAAGAAGGTAGGCAAAAATGATATTAATTTTGCATGTGAAATCATGCAAAAGATTTCCTATCACAGCCCTACTAAAAAAGGAAGAAAAGCAAAGAATGAAAATTATAGTTCAATTTGCGTTGAGTTAATAAATTCTCTTCTGGAGATGAATAGCATTTTCTCATCGAGAGTTCTTTGGAATTGTCTTGGCTGATTGTATTGATCACAGCAGCTAAGTCTTTTCAGTTGATCATCATTACAACATTGCTATTACTGTTTACAGTGATTTCCTCATTCTTCTCACCTCCCTTTGCTTCAGCTCAAATGGGTCTTCCCATGTTTTTCCTTAATCATTCCCTCTCATCATTGCTCCATCACAAATATGCCACAACTTGTTTAGTCATTCTTCATTTGATGAATATTCTTTCATTTTCCAATTCTTTGCCCCCACAAAAAGGGCTGCTATAAATATTTTTTATACATATAGATTCTTTTCATTCTTCTTTGATCTCTTTGGAGTGCATACCAAGTAGTACTATCACTGGGTCAAAGGGTATTCACAGTTTTATAGCCCTTCGTGCATAGTTCCAAATGGTTCTTGAGAATTGGTGGACTGGTTCATAACTTCACTGAATTTATTAATGTACCTATTTTCCTTCATCCAGTGTGGTTTAATTAGCATTTTTATAATCACGAGTGATTTGGAATAATTTTTTAGAAAACTCCTTGTTCACATATTTTGACCATTTGCCTATTAGTTGGGAAACACTTATTTTTATAAATTTTACTCAGTTTTTTATATGTTGAAGAAATGAAGCCTTTATCAGAGAAACTTCCTGTAAAAATTTCGTATTACTCCATTGACTATGGGTACCTCTTAGTAAAATATAGTTTCCATGATTTTCTCTTTTAATTAGGTCTGTTGTTGCTGCTATCTGTGCCTTTCTTTAACCTCAGCTGAAGCATAATACATACTGTTCCAGCCCCTTATTTTAACTCTGTGTGTGTTTCTAATTCAAATGTTCCTTTTGTAACCAATGTGTTATTGGATTCTAGTTTCTAATCTATTGTACTATCCACTTCCATTTTATGGTTGAGCTCATCACATTCAAATTCAGTTATTACTGCATATTTTGTATTCCATTTTCATCTGTTTCTTATCTTTCTTTTTATCTTGTCCCTTCTCAAAAGTCTGTTTAGTTTCTGACCCCTATCTCCCCTTAATCCACCCTCATTTTTTATCATTCTCTCCCCTGTCTCTTCTCTCCTTGCCTTTCTATTTCCCTGTAAGGAAAGACAGATTTCTGCATTCAACTGAGTATGTGTATGTGTGTGTGTGTGTGTGTGTGTGTGTGTGTGTGTGTGTATTCTACCTTCTCCACATCAATTCCCATGAGAATGAGGTTCAAGCATTTCCTACCAGCTGTCACCCCATTTTCCTCTTCTCTGTGAAAGCTTTTCCTTGTACATCTCTTTTATGTGAGAAATTTTTTCCCATTCTTGATTTCTCCTTTTCCTTCTCTCAAAACATCCCTTTTCCTCACCCCTTCATTTTTTTGAGATCATCACAAGATAATCAGTTCATACCCATGTCCTCTGTCTACTTAGACTTTTTTTTATGATTTGCCTAATAATGCTAAAATTCTTAAGAGCTGCAGGTATCATCTTCCTATACGGAAATGTAAATAATTGAATTTTATTGAGACACTTTATTGAGACACTCTTTCATATCTACCCTTTTATGCTTCTCTTGAGCCTTTTATTTGGATGTCATATTTTCTTTTCAGTTCTGGTCTTTTCATCAGGAATATTTGAATGTCTTTTAGTTCATTAATTATCCATTTTTCCCCCTGAAAGATTATATTCAATTTTCCTGGGTAGGTTATTTTTAGTTGTAATCCTTACTCCTTTGTCTTATGGAATATCTCATTCTGAGTCCTGCACTCCAACATGGAAGCTAATCCTGATTGATTCTGACTGTGGCTTCATGAAATTAGAATTATTTCTTTTTGACTGCTTGCAATATTTTCTCCTTGATATTGAAACTCTGGAGTTTATCTATAATATTCATGGGAGTTTTCATTTTGGGCTGTTTTTGGATATGACTGGTGGACACTTTCAATTTTTATTTTATCCTATAGATCTAAAATATCAGGGTAAGTTTTTTTGCTATAATTTCCTGAATATACGTAGGCTTTTTTTCAATCATCATGACTTTCATGTAATTCCATACTTCTTAAATTATATTTCCTCAATTAATTTTTCATGTCAGTTGTTTTTCTTTGAGATATTTCACATTTTCTTCTATCTTTTTCATTCTTTTAACTTTGTTTTATTTTTCTTAATGCTTCATGGAGTTATTAGTTTTTATTTGCTCAATTTTAATTTTTAAATAATTATTAGCTTCAGTGAGCTTTTCTACTTTTTTATTCATTTGGCCAATTCTGTTTTTTAGGGAGTTCTTTTCTTCAGTGAATTTCTCTCTCTCTTTTACCATCAGACAATTCTGTTTTTTAAAGTGTTATTTTCTTCAGTATTTTTTTGGCCTCTTTTCCCAAACTGAAAATTCTCTTTTTATAATTTTCTGGCATCACTTTCATTTCTTTTCCCATTTTTTTCCTCTACCACTCTTACCTTTTTCTTTAACTCTTCCAATAATTTTTGTTGGACCTGTGTCCAATTAGCATTTCTCTTTGAGGCTTTGCTTGTAACTGTTTTCATATTATTATTTTCTTCTGATTTTGTCACTATAGTGACTTTTTTATGATCACATTCTTTTTTGTTATTATTAGCTCATTTTTCCAGCCTATTTCCTGACTTAAAACTTTTTGCTAAATTTGGGTTTTACTCACCTTGGGATGGGGAGGCAATGTTTCAAACTTTAGTTTGTTTTGTGTGTGACTGTGTGTGTGTGTGCGTGTGTGTGCTGTTTTTTTCAGACCAAGTTCTGGAGTTCTGCAAGATTTTGGTTCATCTCAGGTGGTGTGATATGGGGAAACGTTCTAATGTTGTCCAGTTCTGTGCTCTTGTCCACACCCAAGCAGGGGCCCTGCTTCTTTTCATCTGTAAGTCTTTGTGCTCTTCTTGTCCCTGGAACTGTGACCAAGCCCTCTGCTCATCTGAAGCTGTAAGGGATTTTGTTCCTTTTTGCCTTAAAATCACAACTAGGGCCTTGACTCCCTTGTGAATGACCAGAAATGCTCCTCTTTGCCTGGCATCTAAGACCCAGAATTGCTTATGGGTAATAGAGTTGTCAATCAACACCAGTTTAGCACAATGCCAGCAAAGAGTTCCCTGTAATCATTTTCTGAACAGTTATCTGACCCCCTTACTGTCTTTGAACTGAGAGTTTTAGTGGCTATTACCTGACTCAATAGCCCATAGCTAGTGCCCCAGCTGCATGAATTCTGGGTTAGCCCTCATCCCGGTGTCACAGAGGTGCCAAATTTCTAAGTTGTCTTAGACTGGAAAAATGTTTCTCATTGATCTCGTGTTGGCTCTGCCACTCCAAAATTTGATTTGAAATGTTATTTTAAAGTTGTTTGGAAAGGAATGTTGGGAGAGTTCAGCTAGGATGCTACCTCTTCTCTTCCATCTTGACTCTTCTGTAAAAGGACACTTTTTAAAGAAAAATTTCAATATAAAGAATTATTTGTATTCACTTCACTTTCCATTTGCAGCTCTTCTTATTGTGAAATCCATGGAACAAGATTGAAGCTACACCCCTCACACACACACATACACATACACACACACACCGCCCTAGTGTTCTTCTCTCCTTTTCTCCACCTCCCCTGATTTCCAGCTTCGTGTGTGTGTGTGTGTGTGTGTTTTCCATTGGATTTTAAGCTCCTTGAGGGCAGGTGCTGTCTTCCTTTTTTCTTATTTGTACCCCCACGCTTACCACAGTACCTGCCATGCAGTAGATACTTCATAAATTTTTATTGAACTGAATTGAAACTGCTTCATAGAATCAAATGAATTCTCAATTACACCAACAATATGTTACTATTTATTTGTTGCTGCTGCTGCTGCTACTGTGGCTATTGTATCTTCTCAGTTGTTTCAACTCTTTGTGACCACATTTGAGAATTTGTTGCCAAAGGTATTGGAGTGGTTTTGCCATTTCCTTCTCTAGCTGTAAGAACTGAGGCAAATATGCTTAAATAACTGATCCTGGGACGCTGAATGTATTTATACACCTGTATATATTGAAATTATATATATATATATATATATATATATATATATATATATATATATATTTTGTCATAAACTTGCCTTGTAGATTACCACCCTCATTTTTGAAGTTACTAGAGTTGTGTCTCTGTCACTTTCTCTGGGTGCTACATGTATTGATAATTTCTCTTCAATATCTTGAAGTAGTAGGCTTTGTAAAGGTATGGGAAATCTAACAACAATCTGCTTGCTATACTTCCTTTAAAAATGGCCAACGTACTTTTCTTGTGACTTTGAGCAGTTGGAGAAATATTCAAACAGCAGTCTTAATAGAAGAAATTCTCTACATCAAAGTGTTAAGTCGTAATAAGATTCAATCTCACGCTCGGTCTGTTCTGCTCTAGGCTAAAAAGATCTCTTGCCCTTTTTATTTCTTTCCAGTAAAACAAACTTTCATAGAGGAACAATATTTCATTTTATTCACATTCTGGTTGGTATGCATTTAGGGGGTATGGAGAGGCAACAGTTTCTTTTGAACAGAATTGCTGAAAGTAGCAAAATCATCTTTGTAGTAAAGGGAAAAGAATGAGTGGTATAGTAGAAAGATCACTGGTTTCAGAGTCAGTCCTTTAACATTTGCTGTGTGATCAAGAAATTTACTTCAGATTTCTCTATTTCAGTTTTGCCATCTGAAAAATGGTAATATTACCCACTTACCTCATGTTCAGAAGGGAATAGAGGAATTTTTAACCAAAAAAAGGGCTATGTTATAACCTTCATCTGAATATTTTGAGGTCTCTGTGAGGAGAAAAATAAAGGATTCATACATAAAGAAAGCCATTAAAATTAAATTAAAACATTAGTTTGAAGAAGCATGGTGAAGTGGAAAGAGCTCTGGTTTAGGAGTCAGATGACCTAGGTTTATATTCTGTCTATGCCACTTACTTACTACCTGTATGCCTATTGATAAAATAATTTTACCTTTGGAGGTTTCAGTTCCCTCATCAGTAAAATAAGGAGGTTGGACTAGATGTAACCTCTGTGCAAATAGCCTTAATTCTTCAATCTCATTGACCTTTAAATGTGTAAAGGCACTTTTAAGCTCTAAATTACTATGACTATGAATCTAAATTTAACTAAAGAGGAATGCCTCCTAGAGAACTGCTTCTGTACTGAAATGATATTTGTAACACTAATGATACCCAAACCTCCAGGAGACATTATTACCAATGGCCCTTTTTTATATTAATGTATAATCTTCGATGAGCCGATGAGGAGAGAAAATTTATGCTTAATTTTTATGAGTCATAAAACATTAAAGCAACTTAAATTTTTGTAATCATTTAAACCTTGGGCTATATTGCATCTAGTTAGAAGTGTTTGACTGATGAGTAGGATTCTGATAACTAAGATTTCATTAAAAAGAAAAAAGAGCGTTTTTCAAGAATTATATTGAATTTTCCCTTGCATTGGTACCAAGAATTGGTCTCTTCAATATAGGATCACAATAATCATATTTCCTTACAGACGATACGGTTCTTTGGATAATGGATTGTAAATAGGAGAAACTATACAACATAATGTGAAAAATTGTTGGGGAGTCTACTCTGACAGGTCATGAAATAATTATACACTGGAGAGCTCAATCCCTATCCTCAGTGACTTCAGAGCTTTCTTAAAAGTGCTACTAAGAAAGTGAATCTTGTCTTTATGTTCAAAATGAACTTGAAAATAAAACAAGATAATTGATATATCACTTTGTGATAAATGACAATATAGGAAAGCCCAGGAATTAATTATTTATGTCAAGGAACACCACAGTGATCTGAAGAGACACAATCACTAGGAAATGAAAACTGCCAAAAAAAGCAAGAAAGCATTTTTGGATTGTGGTAAATTTTATCTCTTGGTCACATTGTAGACTTTCAAATATTTAAAAATAGTTATCCACAAGTTTGGATAAACTACTCAGGATTTTTCTAGTGTCCCATTTTTGTCTGCATCACATTAGGTCTTTACTTGAGCTTGTTATTTAATGAGTCAACTCCACTGCAATTTATTTGTTGAATTCTTATGGATAGGTTAGGATTTGTATTTATAAGAGGGCTTTTTTTATTAGTGTGATGAATATTCCACTTTTGATACACACCAGCTGTGTGACCCTGGATGAGTCACTTAAACTCTCAGTGCTTTAGGCAATTCTCTAAATCTTACTTATACAACAAGTACTGATTTCCACTGGTGAGGCAGTTTACTTACTGGGAGTTCCCTATGCCAATAAAATCTTTTCCCAGTCCCTCTCCCATATTTCCCTGATGATATTCTTTACTTTTTTTTCAAGTTTCTTTATTTGTTATATCTTACAGCCTGTTCATACCTGTTCTGAACCTTTTCTTTTCTCTCTATGTGATACTTTAAAAAATTTCTATCAGTCTTAGTCAGGAGTGGGGAATCTGTAGCCTTGAGGCCACATGAAGCCCTCTAGGTCCTCAAGTGTGGCTTTTTGACTGAATTCAAACTTCACAGAACAAATCCTGTTGATAAAAGAATTTGTTCTGTAAAACTTGGACTCAGACGAAAGGCTGGACCCAAAGACCCATGTGGCCTTGAAGCTGCAGGTTCCTCATCTTAGTCTGAGTCATTCAAAAATTTTAGAAGATAATCTTTTGTTTCTGAGAAGAGTTTGGAGTTTTTAAAGAGGTCTGAAATTTCCTGAAGCCAATCCAGATATCAGATAAATCTGAGATCAAGTAGTTATCCATTTGTACTGTCTGTCTCCAGAACTATATATAATCACACACACACACACACTCACACACACACATACAGATAGGTGTATACATACAATGAAAAACAAGCTTTATGAGCCATCCATCTTAATTATATGTAATAATCCTTTATTTCCACAAATACCTCTTCTCCTCTCCCTTATCCCCTCAACCCCTGTCTCTACTGTTATTGTCCCACTCTATATCTTTCCATCCCTTCCACAGTACTCCCAGGAAAACTTCCTTTATAATTAACAAATTTCCTTTTGCCTTTCTTTTTCTCACTGCTTTCATCTTCTCATACTTCATGACCTGGATCCTTCCTGCTGACAATGTATCCCTGGTTCCTTTTCCTGGTACCGAATGTGTTTTCACTTCTATCCCCTGTACTGGTCCTGTTGGGGCATTTGGAATACAACTTGCTCCATGCTACCATTTCCAGACGTCCTCTGCTACTAAGCAACATCCCCTCCACTGGGTTTCACAATATATAAATTTATCACCCAATCCAGATGCTAGTGACTATCATCTTTTGACACCCAGGACATTCACTTTCCTTCTTTAATGAGTACAGTGTTTGTTTAAAACCTTTTTATCTGCCTCAGTTATGAGGTAGCTATCCTCTTCCCTCAACTTCTCTCAGTCTCAATTTCAACACACATACTGATGATTCCGCAAACACCCCGATTTCCCAGTTCCTCAGTCTCTTCAATTGTGATGAACTAATTCTTCACTCGACCTTAGGTTACTCAGAAATAGTCATTCTCTTGATCTTGCCAACATGCAGAAGTATTTTACTTCCATGTTAATTCTGAAATTTCTCTTACATGATCATACTTGCTTATCATTCTTTCTACCTTATAATTTCTCTCCTTATCCCTATCCTTTATCTTCATTGGGACCTCCATTCTTTGGATGTCTTAGTTTCTTTCCAGCTCATCACCCCTGCACTGACTACACTCCCTCTCCTTCCTTTCCTATTTTGATTTTTGTGAACTCCTTCTTTACTTTTAAATCTCTTGCTGCCTTGTCCTTTCATAGATCAAGACCACCTGAGAAAGTTAGGGGGTTCAGTGAATAGCGTACAGGGCCTGGAGTCAGGAAGGCTGAATTCAAATCTGACCTCACTAGTTTGTGACTCAGGGCAAGTAACATAACCTCTTTCTGTTTCAGTTTTCCCAATTTTAAAACAGAGATAATAATAGCCCGCATCTCTCTGGGTTGTTGTGAGAATGAAATGAGACAATATTTTTAAAGAGCTTAGTAAAATGCCTAACATATACATTGACAATGCTTGGAAAATGCTGCCTTGCACATCCCTACCCTGAATTACCCCATCTCTCATTTTCTTTGCTCTTACTGAAAAGAAAAAATTGGAAAAATCTCAAAACTGGGCTAATTAACTTAATTAGGTTCACTGCAAATTTGTGTTACATAATCTCAAGCAATTAGTGGCTACCTTTTCCTTTTTCCCTCCCAGCAGAACATCTTGAATCAAACTTCACTGGAAAAAATAAGGATCATTTGCCAATAATTCCCCCTTTCCCCACCTTCCTCATCTCATATCATTAAGGCATTTTCTTCCAATATGGTCTTTTTCATTCCTGTCTCTGATAAATAGGTGTCCCTTCTACTTGTCAAGGCCATCTCCTCTAGATATATCAGACTGATACTAAGGGATACCATTCCTTCCAATCTTCTCTAACGTACTGCCCCAGTGTCATCCTTCTCTCTCTCATTTTCTTTCTCTCTCTCCGTCTCTGTCTCTCTCTGTCTCTCTGTCTCTTTGTCTCTCTCCCTCTCTCTCTCACCTCCTCTCATCTTCAGTTTCTTCCTAGCTAACAGCTTCTTCCCTGCTGCATGTAAAAAGCCTGTTCTTAAGTTGACTATCCCCATTAAATATCAATCAATGTTTCTCTTCTTCTTCTCAGGTTGACTCTTTGAGTAAACCCTCTCTTCTAGACTGTCATAGCCCCTTTTCTCATTTACTTCTATCTGGATTTTAACTTTATCATTCAATGGAAACTGCCTTCTCCAGTTACTAATGACCATTTAATTGACAAATGTGATGACCTTTTCTCAATAATAATCCTTCTTGACCTCTCTGAAGACTTTGATATTAATTATCACCATCTCCTTATTTATACCTTTTCTACATTTTTGTGATTCTGCTCTTTTCTGGTTTTCCTCCTACTTGTCTGACCACTTTTTGAGGATAAGGCTCATGTTTATCCCTTTGTTATATCCCTGAAATTGAAATTTAGCAGATTTTATTTTGGCAAAAAGTAAGCACTTAATACATGCTCAGCTGATTTTTTTGGCAATCTTGTTCTAAGAATTGAATTAGATAAATAGGAATACCTTCCTACCCCTACTCAAATAGCTTCTTGGGAAAATGCTAAAGAGATTAATACTAAAAGTGAACATCATAAGATGATATTACAAAATATATCCAAAGAGTCATTATAACTGCTAGAATTCTTATTTGATAAGTGGGAAATTTTTGTACTCTACATTCAAAGGCTTTATTATGGACACAACTGGCATAGAGTTGGTTTCAAATTTCCCTTTCCTTTTTTTTTTACAAATTGATTGAAACAATATAATCATAGAAATGTTAGCTTTAGAAGAGGCCTTACAGATGCTCTGCTACAATTCCCTCATTTTACAGATGATAACTGGCATTTGCCATTCATCGGTCTCAAAGAAACAGTCTAAACTTCCATAGCTCCAAGGTATTTAGTGTCATGATGTGAATGACATTTTCAATTCTTTCCCCTTTGCTATTTAGTGAGCATCCTGTGGGAATATTTGTTCATTCTAACAAACTGAGCTCTGTGCTAGGCATATTCCCTAACTGTTCTCAATTATTTTCAAGTTTCCCCCAGAGTAAGTCATTTCCTGCTTTGTCGATAAGGCCAACACACCACCCTGAAATTCCAGCATTACATTAAGTTACATTATGCCATCCTAAAATAAACTTTTCATGTCAGGAGCCTTTTTTATTAATAGCATTTCACTTTGAATTGCATTTAAAGCTAAGTGCTGCAGCAATTTCCTGAGTAATAACATGAATTTACTGCTGCTTTTTTTCATTTGCTAACATTTCATCATCTCCAGTAGAAGGATTGCAAATCTAGCCAATTAAAGCCAAGGCCATATTTCTTGCCACCTTATTACTGGTGCACGCTTTGCCTGAAGGAGACATGATAGCCTTAATTACTGCCATTGTTTACTAAGGATGCAGTAGCAAGACTCATTTCAAAGAAAACCCAGGCCTGAAACAAAAGTCCAAAGTTCACTGTAAGGGATGGATGAGTTTTCATATGCAGGTGTGGAATTTTTGTGTCGCAAGCTGACTATTTCTACAGCTGTTGATCTTTCACACCTGCCAAGGAGGCCAAGCTGTGCTGGATTTTGTCCTTAAGAAGAACACAGTGGTCAAATATCACATCCTCCATAAATCTTTTTATTATTATTGCTTTTCATTGTAGTAGTAAGTATGAGATTTTGTGAGAGTTATGTCACAAGAAGAAACACAAGAGTCATATTTACTTTTCCCTAGTAAAAATCTCCATTCTTTTGTACCATTGGTATCTCACTATAGGGGACCTATTGCTAAAAATAATATCTCATTCTGATGCAGCAGTTTAGAGTTTACAAAGTGTCATACCACTATTCTGTCACTTTGTCATTAAAAGTAACCTGTTCAATAAATAATGGGAATATCATGATTCCTATTATATCAATAAATAAATTAAGATCTAGGGGCCTTCACTGACTTGCTCAAGGTAACACAGCAACTAAATTATAAGCAGTTATGGACTTTAATTCTGACTTTCTGATTCCAAATACAATGTACTTTCCCCCACTACCCCAGGGGTCATTGACCACCTTGGCATTCAGAAGAAGACTATGAATCCCTCTTTAGATACTTTGAAATTCTTGAAATAAAATATATAGGATTGCAATAGAAAACAGTAACATGAAATACAGTCATATAAATGTATATATGTATACAAATGTGTATATATGTGTGTGTGTATGTGTGTGTGTGCGTGTGTGTGTGTCAAGGACTGCAGGTTATGAACTCTTTCGCTCTGCTATCATCCTACTTATTCTTATAAAGATAAGGTAAGAGTATCCAAGTAAACAAAGGGAGTAGTAGATTTGACAAGGATTTCAGAGAGAAACCAGGAAGTCATTTGAGATCTTCCCAAGTTCCCTCAGAAATGATGCTAAGTCAAGACACTACAGGTACTCTGGAATAACAGAATCTACTAAAAGTTGGAGGAAAACAATTTTACAGCTTAAGATAACTTAGAAGGACTTCAGGAAAGGCTCATTTCAACTTGAATAAAAAGGGGAGCATGGCCCAATGAAGAAAGTGTGTGGGCAAGCCAGCAGAGGATTTATAGATGCAGTACAGATCAGCAACTGAGGCTTGATCCTGGCTAATCCACCCAGCAGTGAGGCCTCCAGCATCAGCACAGAAAGCAATTTGTCAGCACTAGAACCATGGCACACTAGGCACAATTAGAACAGCACAATGGGGAAGATGTAAGCACCTGAGGCTCCAGTATGGAAAGTCACTGACTGGGCACCTGGCCCCCAGCATAAGAATCTTGGGCCCCAGGAGCATAGTTCAACTTTAAAAGTCACAAAATAGATTGAAAAATGAGTAAGAAACAGAAGAAAGTCCTGACCATAGAAAGATACTATGGCAACAGGGAATATCAAAATGCAGACTTAGAAGAGGACAACAATGTCAAAATGTCTATATGTGAAACCTAAAAGGGAAATATGAATTGGTCTCAGACCCCAAAACTCCTCTTGAAATAGCTCAAAAAAGATTTTAAACAATCAATAGAGGTGGAAGAAAAATTGGGAAAAGAAATGAGAGGGATGAAGCAGAATTATGAAAAAAAGTCAACAGCTTGGAAAAAGAGGTACAAAAACTGACTGAAGAAAACAACTCTTTTCAAAGTAGAGTTGGATAAATGAAAAAGGAGGTACAAAAGATAACTGAAGAAAATAATTCCTTAAAAATTAGAAATAGACAAGTGAAAGCTAATGACTCTATAAGACATTAATGATCATTCAAACAAAATCAAAAGAATGAAAAAATAGGAGAAATAGTAAAATACATAATTTTAAGAGCAACTCACCTAGAAAATAGATCCAGGAGAGATTATTTAAGAATCATTGGACATGATAAAAAATAATTATTGTTCTTCCTGAAGGCCATGATCAGAAAAAGAGCATCTTTCAAGAGATGATCAAGGAAAACTGCCCTGAGGTCTTGCAACCAGAGAGTAGATTAGTTATCAAAAATGTCCATTGATCATCTTCTAAAAAAAATCCTAAAATGAAAAATTCCAAGGAATATTGTAGCCAAATTCCAGGATTATCAGGTCAAAGAAGAAGTACTGGAAGCAGCCAGAAAGAAACAGTTTAAATATCAAGGAGTCACAGTAAGGAACAGACAGGATTTAGCAACTACTGCATTAAAGGATCAGAGGGTTTAAGAGTATGATATTCTGGAAGGCAAATGTGCTTAGACTGCAACAAAAAATCAACTATTCAGCAAAACTGAGCAGAATCATTCAATGGAAAAGATGTACATTCAGTGATGTAGGGGACTTTCAAACATTCCTTATTAAACAAAACAAAACAAAACCCAGAACTAAATAGAAACTTTGATCTTCAAATACAAGCCTCAAAAGAAACAGTAAGGTAAACAGGAAAGAAAAAAAAACGTTATTCAATAAGATCCAAGTTCTTTTCCCTACATGGGAATATGTATTTGTAACTATTGAGAACTATATCTTTATTAAGGCAGTTAGAAGGGGTACACAAAAATAGAAGATCTGTTGATAAATTGATATGGTGATAAAAATTAAGGAGTGAATAAAAGCATTGTACTGGGGAAAGAGGAAAGGGAAAGACAGAATTGGGTAAATTATATCTCATAAAGAGACGTAAAAGACCTATTACAGTAGAGGGAAAGAAGGGAAGGGGTGATCATTGTCTGACCCTTATTCTCATCAGATTTGACTCAAAATGAGAATAGTATACACACTCAGGTGGGTATAGAAATCTATCTTACCCTATGGGAAAGGAGGAGGCGAAAGATGAAATGAAAAGGAAAAAGAGAGACTGATAGAAGGCAGGACAGAAGAGAAGGTAGATTGAAGAAAGTGGTCTTCAGAAGCAAAACTCTGCTGAGAAGGGAGAGGGTGAAAGGAGAAAAAAGCATAAACAGGGAGGGAGAAATATGAAGGAGGGAAATATGCAGTTAGCAATCATAACAGTGAATGTGAATGGGATCTACTCTCTCATAAAATGGAAGTGGATAGCAGAGGGGATTAAACATCAGGATCCTACAATGTTATTTATAAGAAACACATTTGAAGCAGGTACATACAGAACAAAGATAAAAGGATAGAGCAGAAAATATGATGCTTTAGCTGAAGTACAAAAAGCAGGGGTAGGAATCCTGATGTCAGATGAAGCAAAAGAAACAGTAAATGCAATTGAAAGAGATAAGGAAGGAAACTATATCCTACTAAAACATAGACAATGAAGTAAAAACAATACTAAACATATCCACCAAATGTTATGCTATCCAAATTCTTAGAGAATTCAGTGAGTGATAGGAAGAAACAGACAACAAAGCTCTGCTAGTCAGGGAGCTTAGCAACCCCAACCCCCATCATCTCAGAGATAGATTAATCTAACCACAGAATAAACAAGAAAGAAGTTTAGGAGGTTAATAGAATTTCAGAAAAATTAGATATGATAGATCTCTGGAGAAATTGAATGGGGATAGAAAGGAAGATACCTTTTTCTCAGTGGTATATGGCATCTACACAAAAATTGACCATGTTCTAGGGCATAAAAATCTCACAATCCAATGCAGGAAGACAGAAATATGAAATATGTTCTTTTCATATTCTGGTGGAATAAAAATTACATGTAATAAAGAGTTATGGAAAGCAAAGTTAAAATTAGTTAAAAGCTAATTGGAAACAAAATCATCTTTTTCTAGAGGATGAATGGGTCAAGCAACAACTCACAGAAACAACCAATAATTTCATCAAAAAGAATGACAATAATGAGACAATCTACCACTATTTATGTAATGCAGTCAAAGCAGTTTTTGTGGGAAAGTTTTACATCTCTGAATGCTTACATGAATAAAATAAAGAGATCAATGAATTGGGCATGCAACTAAGGAAGCTAGAAAAGGAAAAAAATTAAAAATCTCTAATTAAATGATACATTCGAAAGTCTGAAAACCAGAGGTGAGATTAATAAAATAGAAAGTAAGAAAACTTTTGAAATAATAAAATTGAGAGCTGGTACTATGACAAAATAAATTACATAAACAACTGGTTAATTTAATTTTAAAAACCCTCTAAATTACTAGTGCCAAAAATGAAAAGGGTGAAGTCAACACCAGTGAAGAGGAAATTAAAGTTATAATTAAGAGATACATTGCCCACTTACATGCCAATTCATCTGACAATCTAAGTGAAATGGATGAATATTTACAAAAATTAAAATTGCTGAGGTTAAGCGAAGAAGAAATAAAATACTTAAGGAAGCCAGCTTAAAAAAAGAAATTGAAAAAAGTCATCAATGAACTAACTCCCTATGAAAACAATCTCCATTGCCAGATGGATTTACAAGTGAATTCTCTCAGACACTTAAAGAATAATTTATTCCAACACTATTTAAACCATTTGGAAAAGTAGGCAAAGAAGGAGTCCTACCAAATATAGTGCTGATACCTAAACCAGAAGGAGCCAAAACTGTGAAGAAAAATTATAGAACAATTTCGTTAATGAATATTGAAGTAAAAATTTTAAATGAAAATTAGCAAAGAGATTACAGCAATTCATCACCAGGATAATACACTCTGACCAAGGGTGATTTATACCAGTAATTTAGGGCTGCTTCAGTATTAGGAAAACTATCAGTATAATTGACCATATCAATTACAAAACTAGCAGAAATAATATTATTATTATCTCAATAGATGCAGAAAAGCTTTAGACACCATACAGCATCCATTCCTATGTAAAACATTAGAGAGCATAGGCATAAATGGAGTTTTCCTTAAAATGATAAGGAGTACCTATCTAAAATAATCGGCATGTAATGGGGATAAATTAGAAGCCTCACCAAGAAGATCAGGGGTAAAACAAGAATGTCCATTATCACCTTTAGTATTCAATATTGTACTATGAATGCTAGTTTTAGAAATAAAAGAAGAAAAAGAAATTGAAGGAATCAGAATAGGCAACAAGGGAACAAAACTATCACTCTTAGCAGATGATATAGTATACTTAGAGAATCCTAAAGAATCAACTAAAAAACTCCTTGAAACAATTAACAACTTTAGCAAAGTTGCAGGATATAAAATATATCTACACAAATGACAATTTGAAAAATACCAGTTGCTCATGGGTAGGTTTAGTCAATATGACAAAAACTACAATTCTACCTAAATTAATTTACTTATTCAGCACCATACCAATCAAAAGACCAAAAAAATCTTTTACAGAGCCAGAAAAAATGGTAAACATCTTTTAGAAAAGATCAAAGAAATTAATGAAAAAAATGCAAAGGAAGGTGGCCTAGTCATTCCAGATCTAAACCTCCATTATAAATCTTCAATTATAAAGCCTATTTCGTACGGGCTAAGAAATAAAATGGTGGATCAGTTGAATAGGTTAGGTAAACAAGACGTAGTAGTCAGACTCCAGTTTCTGGGATAAGAACTCACTGTCTGACAAAAAAAAATACCAAAAAAACCCAAAACTGTTCAGAAAACTGGAAAACAGCATGGAAGAAACTAATCATAGACCAACATCTCACACCTTATACTAAGATAAGTTCAAAATATGCACATGATTTAGACATAAAGGGTGATACCACAAGCAAATTAGGAGAGCAAGAAATAGTTTCCCTGTAAGATCTATGGGGAACAGAAGAATTTATGGCCAAACAAGAGAGAACGTTATGGAATGTAAAATGGATAATGTTGATTATAGTAAATTACAAAGGTCTTGCACAAACAAAACCAATGCAGCCAAGATTAGAAGGAAAGAAGAAAGTTGGGAAACAATTTTTACTGCAAGTGTTTCTGATAAAAGCCACATTTCTAATATATATATGTATATATATATATATATATATACATATATATGCATATATATACATATATGCATATATATACATATACGTATACAGAGAAAGAAAGAGAGAGAACTGCTTCAAATTCTTAAGAATACAAGTCATTTCTTAATTGATAAATGGTTAAAGGATATGAATAGGCAGTTTTTAGTTAAAGGCATATGAAAAAAATTCTCTATATGAAATGTCTATATGAAAAAATTCTGTATAGTCTATAGTCATATGAAAAATCTCTCAATCACTGTTGATTAGAGAAATACAAATTCAAGCAATTCTGAGTTACTACATCACAGCTATTAGGTTGGCTAACATGACAAAACAGGAAAATGATAAATCTTGGAGATGTGGGAAAATTAGAACACTAATACATTGTTGAAAGAATTGTGAAGTAATCCAACCTTTCTGGAGAAAAATTTCATACTATGCCCAAAGGACTATAAAACTATGGATACCTTTTGATTCAGCGATACCTAGCTCTACTAGGTCTGAACCCCAAAGAAAATGTAAAAAATGGAAAAGGACCTACATTTACAAAAATATTTATAGCAGCTCTTTTTGTGGTGGCTAAGAATTAGAAATTGAGAGTATGTCCGTCAGTTACAGAATGGCTGAACAAGTTGTGGTATATGATTGCAATGGAATACTATTGTTCCATTAGAAATGATGAGCATGAGACTTTGGAAAAACCTGCAAAGACTTGCATGAACTGATGCTGAATGAATTGAGCAGAAATAAGGGAACACAATACAAAATAACAGCGCCATTGTGCCATGACTCACTTTGCTAGACTTAGCTCTTCTGAACAAGGCAATGATCTGAGGTAATTCCAAAAGACCCATAATGGAAAATACTATCCACATCCAGAGAAAGAAATGTGGAATCTGAATGTAGATTGAAGCATACTATTTTCCCTTTTTTAACAGGCGGATTTCAGAAAAACCTGAAAAAACTTACATGAACTGATACTTAGTGAAGAGAGTGTAGAACCAGAACACTGTACACAGCAACAGCAGTATCATGCAATAATTTAACATGATCTTTTCAGCAAACAATGATCCAAGACAATTGCAAAAGACTCATGATGGAAGATACTCACCACATGCAGAGAAAGACTATGGAGTCTGAATTCAGATTAAAGCACACTATTTTGACTTTAATTTTTTTCTTTTTTTCTTGTGGTTCTTCCTTTCTGTTCTGATTCTTCTTTCACAGCATGACTAACTAATGCGTAAGTAATGGGCAGTTAGGTGATGCAGTGGATAGAGCACCAGTGCAGGAGTCAGGAGGGCCTGAGTTCAAATCTCACTTCAGACACATGACACTCACTAGCTGTGTGACCTTGGGTAAGTCATTTAACCTCAATTGCCTCCTCCTGGGTCATCTCCAGTCATCCTGATGAATATCTGGTGACTAGATTCAGATGGCTCTGGAGGAGAAGTGAGGCTGGTGACTTGAACAGCCCTCCCTCACTTAAAACAAAGTCAAGTGCAAGTCCTGTCATTACTTCTCTGATGGCATGGCCTTTTTTGGCAATGAAGGATGAACACACAATGTGTAAATACATTTAACATGATTGTACATATATAAACTAAAGCAAATTATTGATTTCTTAGGTGAGGGGGTACTAAAGTAATGGAAAAAATTATAAATTAACATTTTACAAAAATAAATTTTGAAAATGATTTTTCATGCAATAGGGGAAATGTATTATTAAGGAAAAAAATTAAAAAAAATTTTTGAATAAAAAACCCAAACGAATTAGTAATGACCCTCATTTAGAAAAATCCATTTTCATTTGGTCCTTAATCTCTTATGCAAGTGAATGCTGAAAACTAAAAATAAATTAATTAATATTTAAAAAACAAAAAATAAAAATACATTTTTATAGAATCATAAAATTGCAGAGGTGAAAGAAGTTCAAGAAATAATCTTCCCATTTTCTAGAGGAGGCAACTGAGGCTTATAAAGATGAAGTAAGGTCAAATGTCACATATTTCACCAAGATTTCTAAGAGGGGATCTGAAGCATCTTGATGCTTTAGACTTGCTACCAAGCTTCTTCTCCAATTAGAAATTCATTTGAGCTAATAACAACAAAACCAACCACAGCATCAACAGCTCACTTATATGCCCCTTTAAAGTTTACACAGCACTTCTCTCTTAACAATCCTATGATATAACTAGTGCAAGTATTATCCCTATTTTTATGATAAGGAATCTAAGGCTTTGATAAGTTGTTACAGTTATTGTGTTGGAAGTAGAATTTGAACTCAATTTTTTCTGATCCTTGGACCATCATTCCAATTACTGGGCCACGCTGAAGTTAAAGAGGAGTATTAATTCTAGTAATACTCATACTTCAGTGTTTTCTCCTTAGCTGAGAGAACCTGAAAAAAATTCCAATTTTGATTGGACAGAGATGAAGAGAAATGTAAAGAAGAAAGTGGTCATTCAACAGAGGGCAAGCCTGGTTGAAAACGTCAAATGAGGGTAGTGAGTTTCTTTGCCAATCTTTAAAAGGGCAACAAACAAAATTCTGTAGGAACAAATGAATAGTCTTATAATAGGCTCTTCTATATCTGAGAACAGTTGAGCTATTCTTTCAAGCTCTCACTGAGTCCGTCGTGAAAGAGGGGAAGATCCTTACACTTCTTAGCAGAAAGCTCAGTTAAAAGCAATTTAAATAGTCATTGATTCTCTTTAAAAAGATCTTCCCTGCTGAAAAATTTATGTAGCATATACCTTTTCACTGCCTTCTTTGTTAACTGGTTCTCGTTACTGGCCAATCAGATAATAATGTTAGAACAGAGAGCAGAAAGAGGGAACACATAATCAAATAGGCTTGGTTGTCTTAATGTGGCAAAATCACTCACTTAACTGTAGGGAAATAAAGCTTTTTTGCTATCATGGGATTCAAGCAACTGATTGCATTTTCTATTTATTTGGAGATTAACATGGACTCAGCTACAGTTTGGAATTTGGAATTTTAATTTTGAGCACGATTTGCACGCCATATTATGCATATTCTTGTCCACCTTCCTTGCTATTGTTATGAAAAAATATGAGCTAGAATATCAAACATATCTTGAAAAAGATCATTTTAAAAACAAATTCTAGACTAAGCACATGTTTATACAAAAGTCAATTCAAAGAAATTACTTGAATTCAAACAAGCATTTACAAATTTATTTTAAAAATTGCCAGGCTATTTAATTTTACTCTTTGTTTCAAAAGTTTCTCTGTGAGACCTTGATAATGCTATTTTTAATTCCATAGAGGTTTAATTGACCCTGGAATTATGGGTAATCAATTGAAACAGAAGTTCCTCTATATAACTTTAATGAATTACACAAAGGGAAATGGTTCCAAAAGGCTCGTTCACCTCCATGGGTCTGAGTTTTCTTATCTCTATAAAGATGGAATTGGATGAGATTATCTTTAAGAACCTTTCCAATTCTAAGATGCTATGATCATTTTAGCTTTTGAACTGAAAAGAGTTACGACAATATATATGAAGTTGTTTTTAGCATGTGTTTTTTTAAAGAAAATTGAAATTTCTTGTAAATAAATTAAACTAGATTTTCATGAAGATAAGGAAGCAAATAAAACTATCTTTTATTTTAAGTTAAAATATCTTTAAAATGTATCTTCCACATTAAGTGCCATTACTATTGCAACCCTATCTAAACTAGATAGACAAATTAAAAACAAAGTTGGATCTGCTGCTGTGAGAAAGAGTAAAATTCAATGAAACATAGACCATCAGTCATTACAGTACAGATTCCTGCATTTCAGACTTCCTTGGCACATAAAAATGTGTTATGCTCCATTATGTTGCTGTGTTTTTCTATGTGGAGGTGAAGGAATGTCCTCTTTTCTCCTCAAATGGTAGTTTCTAAAAATGTTTTTTAGTTATTCAAGCTATTATATGCTTTTAAGAGAAGTAACGAACTGTTTTTAAATTTCTAAGGATATGGTATGTAGTGGAGTCTCACAGAACCTCAGGGGTGACAGAATTATGTAGTAAAAGAGCACTAAATTACAAATCAGAAAAAAAAACCCATCGACCTGGGATCTTACCTCTGAACCTCAGTTGTATTGTCTATAAAATGGAAATAATACTTGGCAGGGGTCATGGAGGGCAATAGAGAGATAGCTTTCCTCAAAAATAGGAAGACCTGGCTTGAAACTCTACCTCTGATATACAATGGCTGCATGACTGCATATTGCTGGATGAATTAGTAAACCCCTGATTCTCTCCACCTGCATTGCCACTCCCACGCAAGCAAGTCTTGAAGACTTTAGTTGCAGAATGCTTTTTATAGTCTTGCATTAGTAGTTTCCTTACTGGGTATTGGTTCCCAATAATAGTGAAATCATACGTTTAATACAAAATAGCAAAATATATAATAATAAAAACTAGCATTTCTATAGACTGCTTTAAAATTTGCAAAGCTACTATTATTATGAGATAGGTACATGGTGCAGTGGCTCTTAAGTCAGGACTAGCTATGCGACCTTAGGCAATTATGTCTGACTGCCTCAGTTTCCTCAGCTGTGAAATTGGAACAGTAATAGCACATATCTCCTAGGGTTCTTGTGAGAATCAAATGATTTAACGTTGACAAAGTGCTTAGCATGATGCCTGGCACATTGTAGGTGCTCTATATAAATACTAGCCATATTGTTATTCACCAATTACAGTTCAGGGGAGTTCAGATAAAGATCATTATTCCACTCAGAGATAACTTCGTTACCCCTCACAAGAGGAAAGGAACATGTGCTAACAGGGACCATAGCAGCAGACAATCTTCAATCACAGTGAGCGGAACTTGGGATTTCCATGCTCTGGTGGAATGCCTGGAACACCAGAGAATGGAACCTCTTAGAGCAATGAGTATGCTGGAGCCAGCTCCAACTGGCTTAGGAATCAATTGTTAAATTCTCATGGTGAATATTTATTTACACTTTGGAAATTGTCAATCTCCAAATCAGGCCTCGATTTGTTGTTTTGATGATAATCTAGACCTAATAAAGGGTTAATAATGTAATTAAACTTAAAGGTGCATCTTATTTATATTTCCGGGGGAGATGCTGTTATTAAACACCAGCATGACACTGCAAATAAACCCTCGGGCCTTAACTTTATCATTTGAGAGTCTGGAAGGCTGCCCATTATTTATAGACCCAGTTCAGTGAGAATGTTTTCTAAATTACCTAACAAGGGAAAAGGAATGCAGAGTAGGAGAGTAGGAAACTTAACCCTAATAGTGCCATTCCTGCAATAGAATGCAGAAGACTTAGCCTTGGTATACTTGCAAACTAGGAGACTGAAGCTGTAGCTGACATACAAATATATGTTTGACATATATTATTATCTCAATTTCTCCTCACAGAAACATAGATATATAAGTGCTATTATTATGTCCATTTTACAGGTGAGGAAACTGAGGCTGATAGAGGTTATATGACTTCCCTAGGGTTACACTGGTAATAAGTACCTGCAGCAGGATTTGAACTTCCTGATATTCCTGAGTCTAGTGCTTCCTGATGTACCTAGTGCATGGCATATTTACTTGTTTATGTAACACACAGTTATGATGAAGAAAATTCTTTGCAAACCTTAAAACTCAACATAAATAGGAATTATTATCAGGAAATAATAAGGAAACCTCCTTTATACTCTTTCTTACAAGGAGAAATGCAAAGGGCAACAATTTTCCATTTAAAATACTTTTGGGTATGAGAAGTCGTTCATTTTATTATTGGTGGTGGTGCAATTTTTTAAAAATATATTATCTCTCTTTCCTCAAACACTATAAGAAGTATATTTGGTTAATTTCATTTTTTTTCTGTTATAATGAAAAGAATATCCCTTCTTGTTAAAGGTAGAGTTGATAAGGCCCAATGGTTGTTATCTCATTTAATAGAAGTTTAGTATAAAGTTTCTGGATATCCATTTCTCATAAGAAAATGACATGTAAATAATTCAGAGAAAACAAGGTCAACCAGAATTCAAGTTGAAAGTAGTCAATCATTTTTTTGCAATGCCTTCAATGAATCATTTATTATACCAAGGATTTAGGGAGTAAAAAATAGGCATTGTCCTGGACAACAAAGAAATTGAAAGAGACATCTTTCAGATAAGACTACTGCACAACCTAGCTGCAAAATTGCAATAATACAATACAATACAATATTGTTGTTGTGGAAGGACAATACAATATAATCATGCTAGAGAGGAATTTAATTTGTATTTAAATGCAGAAACTATCCAGGTACAAATACAGATCTGGGCTAAAATTCTGCCTCTGTTACTTTCTACCTGTGTTTACCTTGTTAAGTATTTTAACCTTTCTGTACTTCAGTGCTATCATCTATAAAATAAGGTCACTCAACCTTCAGTGCCTGTTCCTAACTCTGTCTCTAGGCTTCTATTGTGCTAGAGAGAGAAAAGAATTTGAAGCTTACAAGCAAATTGAAATTACATTCATATGCTTATGGGATTTTATGCATACATTGCATATTTACATGGGGCAGCTCGGTGGTGCAATGGACAGAGTGCCAGTACAGGAGTCAGGAGGACAGCAGTTCAAATCTCACCTCAGACACTTGACACTCACTAACTGTGTGACCTAGAGCAAGTCACTTAACCCCAATTACCTCATCCTGGGTCATCTCCAGTCATCCTGATGAATATCTGGTGACTGGATTCAGATGACTCTGGAGGAGAAGTGAGGATGGTAACCTTCACAGCCCTCCTTCACTCAGAACAAAGTCAAGTGCAAGTCATGTCATTAGTTCTGTGATGGCATGGTCTTCTTCAGAACAAAGTATAAACACATATTTACATACATTCATACGTATGTATATATACATATACATACGTATGAATGTATGTATATGTATATATACACATATATGTATATATGTATGTGTATATGTATGTATGTGTATATATACACATATATGTATATATGTATGTATATGTATATATGTGTATATATGTATACATACATATATATGTGGTAGAACATGAACACAAAAAAAGAGAATTCTTCATTAAATAAGAGCTTGATTTAACTCATTATTCTATTATGGATCAAATGACATATTTTCCATTCATTGCCATATTCAAGTTTAGGTTGGCTTACTCTGCATCTACTAAGCTCAGATCACTGGGCTAAATCATGTATACCACCCTCTTCTGTTCACTGATCATCTTGGACTATATCCCTAACTCTTGTAAACCAAAGAGACTGAAAAGATATTAAAATCATTATGGTCATTACCCTCATTTTCCTGTCCAAACCATAATACAAACCACTTAGAATTGAATGACCAAAACTTTCAAGCAAATGATATTTAAAGTCACAAAATTTTAAATTTTCATCTAATGTTTTCTTGTGATCTTCTTCCAAACTTTGATTAATGTATGCTGATTTTCATCTTAAAAATGAAATAAAGCATTAATAATTTGAGTCAGCTAACAATGACTTATATAGACTCTCAATCATCAGTATACATCTAAAAAGATTTAAGTACTATAGGTAAAGTGTATTTAGGAAAGTATTCATTCCAAAATGGAGTAAAAAATGGTGAGTCATACTAAAAGAATATAGGCTGTAAATGTTTCATTGTTATGTCTCTGCACTTCTGACAGTCCTTGTGAAATCAGATAGTAGGACAAGGCACAAGTTGCAGGAAATGGGGGAGGGGAGTCAAGGGGTTTTGACTTTGCCTATCTAGTCTCAAAAGCAACTGAGGTTTCCTTAAAGTGGCCAGTCCATTCATAATCCTGCTACTCTAATATCTTATCATTTCCTCTATCCCAGGTACTGCAGTTCTGGATGTAGCTTGTTCTCTCCACTGAAAGCACAAGTTAGAGCAAACAATTATAAGCAATAAATATTTACTGTTTACCTACCCCACAAGAGGTTCTCAATATCCGCCTCTCCATTTTAGCGATGTGGAAGGATAGAATGTAATGGAGGATCATTGCTCTGAATGAGAATAGCCAGGGAGATTCCAGTGAGGAGAAGGCAATGGTTGCATTTATATAACTCAGGACCCCTCAGCCTTCCATGGAAATGGAATGAATTGTAGATTTTGCTTTAGCAGGATTTAAGTATAGAGCTTTGACAATACTCGTTTTGTGGTTAAGAAGTCTAGTCTGTCTAGTCTAAATCTCTTATTTTGCATAACTATTGGGTTTAAGATGCTGGATACTTTAAAAAAGTGTGGAGAATCTTAGAACTCAAAGTAACTGCCATATATGAGGCACTTAAGATTGCTAGAACTTAATTACTTAGTGGAATTGACAGTTAAATGCCGTTGTAAGTAGAACATGTAAGTGACTTACATATTAAACTGTAATGGAAAAAGTAAGAGGAAAGACATTTTAAAGAGAATTCAGTTGGCAGTGGGCATCAGTTATGGTAGTTGTAGACTAAAGAAGATTTTTGCCTGAATTTGGGGAAGTTTGGGAGTAAATAGATAATTGGTGATGAATACCTTGATTGATAAATTCATAACCAGCAAAATTGGGAACTGAGTTTAGGTTAAATCAGCAAAAAGCAGTTAAAGTTCAGAGAGCATAATCTTCTTTCTCCTTTCACAGTCATGCGTAGTGTGAGATCCCTTGAAGCTAATATTGTATTTACACATTTATGTTTCTTTATGAGTTAATAATATAAATCAATTTTCTGGTCAGTAAGAGTGATATATATATTTAAGCCTCTGAGTTTAGAGCTTGACACTTAGAGGGGAAAGATAACCTATGTACACACACACACACACACACACACACACACACACGCACGCATGCATGCACGCACAAACACATTCTATAGTGGATAGAAAGCTAGTTGACCCTGGAGATAGAAAATTTGGGTTCAAATCCCACCTCTGATGCAGACTGAATACGTGATTGTGGTCAAGTCATTTAGGGAGTTAATGCTTCATGCAACTCTATAAGACATTACGTTGGAAGACAATATTCAGTCATATCAGAGTTTCTTATTCAATGAAACCACAGGTCTAGACCCCACATCTTCGACATTACAAGCATACATATGTTCATGGGTGATCTTCTCCATTTATATTTTGTATATTACTTTTTGGATAATAGGTACTCTTTATTCACTTTGTTTGACCTGAGGATATATTTCAGCTAAAATCCATATAGTGAGAATTTATTAAGAATTTAATGTCCTAGGACAATATCCTCTATGATTCCAAGCATCTACAAATAGTTATAGAAGAAATGGAAATGGTACTGGAGAAAACAAAAACAGATAAAGTGACTTGATTAAATCAGGGACGAACAGAGGAGGTCCATGATGGAAGAAACACAAATATAAAGAAAATTAGGGATCAATTCTCAAGGTAGTTGAAAGAAACCAAAACGCCAAAAGGGTGGGGAAATCTCAGATTATGTTAATATACCCAAAACGTCACCTAAAAACCATCAATAATGGCCAATGCATATGCCCATGTTCTTTTCTATGTATCAAATATTTTTTATGGTGCTAACGTATATTAATGGAGACTGCCCTTATTGATGCTAGGAAGAAACATTCAGCTTTTTGTAGCAATATTTCACAGAAGACTACCTCTTTACCACACACACACACACACACACACACACAAATTGAATCAATGTTCTGAGGAATACAAACTCCTGTTGGAATTATGGTTTTTAACTATGAAAAAATCTCCATCAAGTAGCCTCCTTATTCTTTTATCACTGTGTTCAGGGCTGACTCAGACATCTCTTTAATATGGGCATACCCCAAAAGTATTGCAGGTTTAGTTCCAGACCACTGCAATGTGAATTTTTCAGTTTCTTAGTGTGCATAAAAGTTATGGTTACATGATACTGTAGCCTATTAAGTATGCAATAGTATTGTATAAAAAAACCTAACAACAACATATATAGCTTGACTACAAAATATTTTATTACTAAAAATGCTAGCCATCTTCTGAGTCTGGTGAAAGGTTTTGCCTTGACATTGATGGCTACTAACTGATCAGGGTGTTGTTTGCTGAAGGTTAGAGTTACTGTAGCAATTGCTTAAAATAAGATAACAATGAAGTTTGCCTCATTGACTTTTCCTTTCACTTGAACACTTAGAGGTCATTTTAAGATTATTAACTGGCTTAATTTCAATATTGTTGTGAATCAGCAAATGGGGAGGCCCAAGGATAGGAAGAGAGATGGGGAATTGCACGTAAGTGGAGCAGTTAGAAACCACATAATATTCATCAATCAAGTTCCCAGTCTTATATGAGCATGGTTTGTGATACCCCAAAATAATTACAATAGTATTACCAAAGATCACTAATCACAGATTACCATAACAGATATAATAAAAAAGTTGAAATTTTGTGAATAGTGTGAAAATTACCAAAATGTGACACACATTTATGTATGATATGATATGAGCCCAAACAATTGAAAAATGGCACCATTTACCTGATGCAGGGTTTCTATAAACCTTCAGTTTTTGAAAAGAAAAATACATTTTCTAGGAAACACAATAAAACAAAATGTGCCTATACTATGAAAATGAGGGTCAGTGTGGAGTAAGCCCTGAACTTAGAGTCAGGATACCTGAGTTCTAGTCCTGGCTCTGTTATTCATTAGCTGTGCAACCTATTACTTGTTACTTATTAGCTCTGGTACTTATTAACTGGGTGACCTTCAGTAAAACATTTAGCCTTTCTGGGCTTCAGTTTTTATTAGTCTGTCAGTGATGAATAGCTGACATTCTCCCTCCTCCATCCCAGATGCTCAAGGAGTTGACAGCCAGTGTACAACACATGGAAGTCACTCCCTTTAAAAATTGTGCTGATATGTTGGAGAAAAGGCTGTCAAAATATTGCAACAGAGTTAACTTGAAAGCAGAGGCATAAATTGAGAATAACAGAAAATATACACAGAATATGTACAATCCCTAGGTTCCTTTAACATTCAATTCGGTTGCCTTGTCCTGCAGGAGGCTACACTTGGCCTACTCATTTGTTGATGTTTTCTTCTAAAATTTGTGATTTTTTAGCTTCTCTGTGAATGTATTCTATCATCCTTTGCTCCCTTTTATGTCAGCTAACATCCATGTGGCATGGATTCTCTCTCTCTCTTTTTTTTTTTTTGCATTTGAAACCTTAATATATACAAAGTGTGTTTTGCAGAGTAGGACTTTAATACACATTGCTGGATTTAAATGAAGTGAAAATAAATGAATATTTTATCTTTAGACTTTAAAAAAAGTAAGTTTTGAGCAGGAGGTGGCACTGTTGGCCATGACCCTGATCTGATTCCTTGGGAAGGTTCTAGAGTTGGGTGTTCCCAACCAGGATAAATGCTTATCCTGGCATTTATAGGCATGCATCTTACTGGGTGGGAATGCTGAGATGTTCCAAGCTCTCTATAATGCTCAGAGAAAGGATAGTCATTTGGTCAGCTATCAAAATTTTGAGAGTTGGAAGGGACCTTGTTGGCCATCCAATCCCATGTATAAACTGAAGGAATCATCACCATAAAATACATGACAATTGATCATTTAGCCTTCAGAGATCTCCAGATAAAGTCTCTGGATTTTTGTGAAAGGCAGTACCTAAGGGCATGTGGATTATTTTGGATTTGCACATTTAGAAATTAGTTCTCAAACCTGATTCATCTCTGTCAACCCTGTCTTTCCTTCTTGAAATCAACCAATTTTGATAAGTCCTAATTGTATCTTTGCATAATAGAATTACTCATCATAAAAACAAATACACATGCTTAATTATAGACAGTATTTATTTTTGGTATAGAATCATTTGCAAAAATAATATCAATAAAATAATACATAATAAAACAACTAGCAAGCAGTTCCACATCCACTAGCTCTCCCAGGTCATAGCAGCCACATATATTGCATATATTGCAAAACCTTCTGGTGCCAGGTGTTCTAAGGAAAATACATATTGAAACAGAAATATAGATAGCATCCTATAGTTAATTCAGCTCTGCCTTCATCAGGGCTTATTATCAGGGAAAGACCTAAGACACAATTCAGGAACTCTAGATAGAAGATCTTTCCATGTGTCTTCCAGTAGAGGGACATGCATTTGATCAGTCTTGACTCTCCTTGTCAAGAAATTCCAACCTTTTTTTTTTTACCGCAGCTAACTTATTTGTATAATACAATGAGTAGCTCTTATGTTGTTGGGCTGCCTCATGAAAGAGAAATTGACCATTGCCATTCTAGACTGTTATTTCTGTCTAAATTTGAGCACAACACTATTTGTTGCAGTTGTGTCACATCACATCTTATTGTAGCATGTCCTATAAGGGCAGCCCTCTGTAGTCCCCTTCACCTCACACACCTCTTATGGCATGATCAGATAGTGTCTCAGAAAAGTACAAGGAAGCTTGAGGTGGGCGTGCTTCTGCTTATGACTGATGAAGCAGACTTCCCCCTTCCCAAAGAATATGGGTTCATGCTATGTGGTGATAAAGTCTTTTAATTGGTTTCTGAGCCAGAACTCAGTAGTTACATCAGTAAGGAAGTCCGTACTCATCAGGCCTCCCTTGTCCTGCAAACTTCAATGTGCAAAGGGAACTCCCTGATCTCCTTCAAACACCTAGGCAAGCCTATATCTGACATGGAAACTCCTCCCATTTGTGTCTTCTTTCCTTTCTTACAGGGCAGTAAAATCTTGAAACATAGCAAATGACTTTCATTTCTGCAGTCCTTGAGAAGCATGACAAGAGCTACTAGAAAAAGTGTTGTGGCAGTAAGAGAGAAACAATAATGATGATAGATAGGTAGATAGATAGAT